>JAVLSZ010000016.1:70000-792500 GCA_032313775.1 Urocyon cinereoargenteus | reverse complement strand
CTGAGTAGCCCTTGGGACTGTCCAGGACAACAGTTGCACTGCCCTCCATTCCAGCTCACTTATCACACAGTAACAGTATATGTATTTCTAACAAGGGGTCTGGGCAACTCAATTTTATTCTCAGCTAGGACTGATTTCTGATCTGAATTTGACAAAATGGAACCTGGGCTTGCATTAGACTGCAATTGTCTAGTTACGGACAGATGCTACCTCTTATGCGCAGGGCTCCCGTCTCCTTGGCTCTGTCTCTCAGGCACCGCGAGTACAAACGGAAGGATGGGGGGCCGGGGATGGGGGAGAAGAGGATGGAAAATACTCAAAAGAGGGCTTCGTAAAAATGAAGTGTTTACCTTTTTTCTTCTTCTAGGTATCTTCATGCTGCTTTTGTCCCCGTTCTCCCTAACTGCTTTTTACTGCTTGCTGTGGTCACTGTCCTACATCTTCTTTCCAGATGCTCTGTGGGGGAAAGCAGCGTGTCTCAGGCTACAGTGCCCAAGAAGCTAAGCAGCTTTGCCCGCTGCCATGGGCCTCTACGGGGTCTGTGCCAGCACTGCGGGCCATGCTGGGCTTCATCCTCACTAAATCTTTCCTTGTCCCTATGTCGCCTGTGTGCTACGTATGTGCTACCTTGAGCCAGAGCAACCACGACAGGGTCATCAGCCTTCACTTCCTCCTCTTTACTCGGGGTTCAGAGGCTCCTGGGGACAATAGTCGTTTATATCATATACAACAGGAATTTTTTTCCCAAGCTGAAGTTGGACCGAGTTTGAGTTCCAGCCCTGGGTGCCCTTGTGTGCTAAGGTCAGTCCCTTGGAAAAAGGAGGGAAAACCTTTAGAATGGGCCTGTCTCCACCTTGGCCTGTCTGGTCACTATCAGTCCAGCGGAGGGTGGGGCTGACTGAAGTGTTTCTTAAGCTTGCAGACTGGCTCTGTGGACCAGAGCTACCCACAGGACAATCGCGTTGCACCCTGTAAATGTGCATAGGATTTCATAATTTAAAGTTCCATATTTTAACAGTCAAAGCATCTGCCTTTTGCTTCCGTTAGAAGATTAGACACACTGGCAGCTTGAGGGCACCACCTGGCTTCCATTTGGTTTTTTCCTAAACTATAAACTACTACGCGCTAGACATTCAAATGCCACTTCGTATTCTAAAATCCAGATTTAATACAAATAAGGAGTATTGCATGGAGCCTCAAAGTTGCCCCGCACAAGGAACTTAGGCCTGCTGAAGGCAGTGACCCCCCAGCACTGCCTCTGGACCTTGCACCTCCAGACAGTATACCAAAGGATTGTTGGCTAGTCTGGCTGCTTCTTCAACTACGGAGCCAGAGAACTTTTTATCTAATATCTTGAAGTTTGCAGAACAATGTATTTGGTAGATATACATTAAGCCTAAAGTTAGATTTTTAAAAATAACAATCCAGTGAACCACATGGCTACAATTTGGCTTTAAAGGAACAGATAGCACCCTCCTGCTCCCCCCTGCTCTCTATCCATATCTCTGTTATGTCATTTATATTTTTTTCATGGGTGAATGAATATGTCTGTGTCCCACCAGAGTTTAGGCTCCTTCAATTGACATTTTTAAAATTTCTGCTGCTTACCATAGTACCTGGTACTCAAAAATGTAGATGAATTTACTTCCTTGTACATTCTAGAGGGTTATGTACAAGATTACTATGATGTAGCAAAAATCTTACATATATGCACCTATATACACATACAGATATGTGATGTCCTTTGGTACTGTACCCTCATTTCAGAATGCGACATCAAAATACTTAGGAAGTGTGGCTCCAGAACTGTGTTCACATAAGCTCTTAGAAGCCAGCACCCAGCAGTGCTTACATATAGTAGATGTTCAAAAAATACTTACTGTATTCTGAATCAACCAGATATCGCCCAGAAACCCACTACTGAAGATTAGCTAATGTCCTCTTCTGGAGCCACATAGTTACCAGATTTGGCCTCAAAAGATTCTGGCTGCTTCTAAAACTTGAAACTACGTTCAAAGAAGAAGATGCAATTCTGAAAGAGGATTTCTATGTCGCTTTTGAGCCATACCAGCCCAATTAAAAGAAATACGTAGACTCCCCCCCCCCAAAGGGGGACTGCTTTGAAAATAAAAAATATCCATTTGGATATGTAAATAGTGCTTTGCTTGTAACAACAATAATTCATACTTCATTGCCTCAAACAGAAGTTTAGGTTAGTGATACAAGGATAGTTCTAGTTCAGTTGAGAGTCTCTACATTTAACAGAGGGATATGTGTCCTTCTAACTACATGGAAGTAAGGCTGCCCTTCTACACTGGTTCCAAGGACTTAGGATTCTAATGCTAACCATGCAGACCTTTACTTCCTCAGAAATAAAACTTAAAACATAGTACAGCTAAAATAGAACATGTTCTAATATGAAATGAAATGAAATGAAATAATAAAATAAAATAAAAATAAAATGTTCTAATGTAGAATAGCTCTCAGGAATAGGTGGGAAGTCTGAGACTTTAAAAATGTACTTCTCAGATGAATTTACGAAGTTAGAGGGGTTAGTTCTTGATTCAAGGCAGTTCTACTACTTCTCAGTTTGGGAATGGGTATAGATTTCCTGTCTAGCTCCCTCTTACCTAACCTGTGCCAAGTGAAAAGGGTCAAGTGACTGAGGATTATGCCTTTTTTTTTTTTTTAACTCTGTGACCTTGAGTGAAAGGTTTAATCTCTCTAAACTCATTCCCTAACTGTAAAATGGATTATTTACTTCCTCTCTGGGTTGCTTTGTGAACTAAATACAATGACACATAAAATAACTAGAATAGGGAATGGCATGTAAAAGGTATTAAATAAAAGTTAGATCTTTCCTCTTCCTCTAAATTTCCTCCTTTCCCATTATATATCTCTTCATTTAAAACAATAGTAATAATAATAGTTATCATCTATTTAGTCCTTTCTATGTGTGAGGAATTGTTTCTTGCACTTTACTCTTTCACTTAATCCTCCACACAACCCAATGATGTAGGTGACTACAGGCTTAAGGTCAGCAGTTCTCAAAGTGTGGTCTACAGACCCCTGAAATTCCCGAGACCTTTTCAGAGCTAAAATTATTTTCTTAATAATGCTAAAACAAGAGGGCACATGGGTGGCTCAGGTGGTTAAGCACCCAACTTTGATTTTTTTGGTATTTTTTTTATTGGAGTTTGATTTGCCAACATATAGTATAACACCCAGAGCTCATCCCGTCAACTGCCCCAACTTTGATTTTGACTTAGGTCATGATCTAAGGATTCTGGGATCTGGCCACATGGGGCTCCACACTCAGTGGGGACTCTGATTGAGGATTCTCTCTCTCCCTCTGCCTCTCCCCTACTCATGGACACATGCTCATACTCTCTCTCTCTCTCAAGTAACTAAATCTTTTTAAAAATCCTAAAACAGGGATTGAAAATCACTGTTGACATTTTACTAATGGTGCAAAGAATGGTAGGTAAAGCTCCTGGCACCCTTCTGTGAATTTAGGCAGTGGCACTAAATGATCCTGGCAGTCAAATGTACTTGTCATTGTCATATGCTCACAGTAAACAAGACAAAAAATGTTTCACTTATGGGCAGCTGGGTAGCTCAGTGGTTTAGCACCATCTTTGGCCCAGGGCATGACCCTGGAGACCCAGGATTGAGTCCCACGTTGGGCTCCCTGCATGGAGCCTGCTTTTCCCTCTGCCTGTGTCTCTGCCTCTATCTCTCTCTCTCTCTCTCTCTCTCTCTCTGTGTCCCTCATGAATAAATAAATAATAATAAAATCTTTTTAAAAAGTTTCACTTATGAAGTCCTTGATAAAGCAGTAAAAATTATTCATTTTATTAGACCTTGACCCTTGAGTATATATCTTTTTAACATTCTGTGCAACAGTGGAAATCATGCATAAAGAGCTTCTGCATACTGAAGTTATGATGGTTGTCTCAAGGAAAAGCACTGTATTGAGTTTGAGCTGAATTAGCTGCTTTCCTTGTGAGATACCAAAGGATGACTGGCAAACTATGGTGTTCAGACTTGGTTTTCTTGAAATAGGAGCTGACACTGTCACTCATGAAAAAAGTTTTGTTACCAAGAAAAAAGTTTTTGTTACCTCTACTAATGTGAGCTTGAAAGCTTCTGAATACTCAAAGATTTTTCTGATGAGATCAGGAGGGATATTAGTGAAAATTTATTTTTAACAATAAATAATAAAATAATAAAATTATGAACATTTGGAAGATCTGCATAACTCAGTGAAGCAGTATTTCCTAAATGATCAGCACATGATGTTAAAAGATCACAGATAAACAACCCATTCAAAGGGCAAGAGTCAAAAACCAGTGGATTTTAATGTAACAGAGTATAAAAAGTTCATTAATATAGTATCAGATTTCAAGTTGCAACTTTAACTTAACCTTTAAGAAATGACCACCCACTAAATTTTAGTATAGTATCAAAGAACATTTAAAATGATCATTAAAATACTCCTCTCTTTTTCAACCACATATCAGTGTGAGGCCAGATTTTATGTAGTATAACTAAAACAATAAGAGAATACAAAATGCAGAAGTATGAAAAACCAGCTACTTTCCTGTAAGCTGGATGTTAGATTTGCAAAAATGTAAAACAATGCTACCCTTCTCAATGATTCTTTGTGTTTTTAAAAATTTATTTCTCGGTATATAGAAATTTAAAAAAATTATTCCTTGGGGGTCCCTGGGTGGCTCAGCGGTTTGGTGCCTGCCTTTGGCCCAGGGGGTGATCCTGGAGTCCCAGGATCAAGTCCCAGGATCAAGTACCACATCGCGCTCCCTGCATGGAGCCTGCTTCTCCCTCTGCCTATGTCTCTGCCTCTCTCTCTCTCTCTCTCTCTCTCTCTCTCTCTCTCTGTGTGTCTCTCATGAATGAATAAATAAAAAAAAATCTTAAAAAATTTCTTTTAGAGAGGGGGGTGCAGAGGGAGAGGGAAAAAGAGAATCTTAAGCAGACTCCACTCCCAGTGCAGAGCCCTATGTAGGGCTTTATCTCAGGACCCTGAGATAATGGCCTGAGCCAAAATCAAGAGTCAATGCTTATCCAACTGAGCCACCAGGTGTCTTTGATTCTTTATTTTGAAAAATTATTTTTTTTAACTTTCCAAAATGGCCAATGAGTAAGATACCTTAGCTTTGTCTGGTCCCAGGAATTCAGCTAGATAGCTATCAAATCATTCTGAACACCTGTGGACTCAACCAGAGATCTAAAAAAAGAATTGCTGCAATTCTACAAATAGAAAAGCAACCATTTACTGCAAGAATGACAAGGTGGAAAAACTCACCTCAAAAAAGAGAACAAGAGGCAGTACTGACTGTCAGAGTCCTAATCAGTATGGATATAAGTAAGATGTCAGAACTAGAGTTCAGAATAATGATTATAAATATACTAACTGGGCTTGAAAAAAAGCATAGATGACGCTAAAGAATCCCTTCCTGGAGAAATAAAAGAACTAAAATCTGATCAAGTCGAAATCAAGAAGGCTATTAGTGAGATGCAATAAAAAATGGAGGCTCTAACTGCTAGGATAAATGAAGCAGAAGAGAGATTTTGTAATAGAGAAGATAAAATGATGGCGAATAAAGAAGCTGAGAAAAGAAAGGTAAACAACTACTGCATCATGAAGGGAGAATTCAAGGGATATGTTAATCCATAAAGCAAAACAATATTAGAATAATTGGGATCAAAGAAGAAGAGGAAGGCAGGGAGGCAGAAGGTATACTGGAGAAATTATAACTGAGAACTTCCATAATCTGAGGAATTCAAGTCCAGGAGGCACAGAGAATCTCCCTCAAAATCAACAAAAATAGGTCAACACCTCAACATATGTATAGTGAAGCTTGCAAATCTCAGAGACAAAGAGAAACTCCAGAAAGCAACTTGGGACAAGAGGTCTGTAACCTACAAGGGTAGAAATATTAGACTGGCAGCAGACTTATCCACAGAGACCTGGCAAGTCAGAAAGGACTGACATGATATATTCAGGGTGCTAAATGAGAAAAATATGCAACCAAAAATACTTTATCCAGCAAGGCTGTCGTTCAAAATAGAAAGAGAGGTGATAAGCTTCCAGAACAAACAGAAACTAAAAGAATTTGTGATCACTAAACCAGCCCTGGAAGAAATATTTAAAAAGATCCTTTAAGTGAAGAGAGAACCCAAAAGTAACACAGACCAGAAAGAAACAGAGACAATATGCAGAAACAGTGACTTTACAAGTAATACAATGGCACTAAATTCATATCTTTCAATAGTTACTCTGAATATAAATGGACTAAATGCTCCAATCAAAAGATACAGGGTATCAGATTGGATAAAAAAGGCAAGACCTGTTAATATACTGTCTGCAAGAGACTGATTTTAGACCCAAAGACACCTCCAGATTGAAAGTGAGGGGTGGAAAACCAAGTATTATGCTAATGAACATCAAAAGAAAGCTGGAGTAGCAATCCTTATACAGACAAATTAGATTTTATTTATTTTTTTTAAAAAGATTTTATGTATTTATTCATGAGAGACACACACACGGGGGGGGGGCAGAGATACAGGAGAGGGAGAAACAGGCTCTGTGCAGGAAGCCTGATGCAGGACTCTATACCGGGATTCCAGGATCATGCCCTGGGCCAAAGGCAGGTGCTAAACCACTGAGCCACCCAGGGATCCCACAAATTAGATTTTAAACCAAAGACTGTAATAAGAGATGAGCTAGGATACTACATCATAATTAAAAGATCTATCCAACAAGAAGATATAACAATTATAAATATTTATGCCACTAACATGGGAGCAGCCAATTATATAAACCAATTAATAACAACATTAAAGAAACACATTGATAATAACACAATCATAGTAGGGGACTTTAACACCCCACTCATTGCAATGATCTAAGCATATCAACAAGAAAAGAAGGGCTTTGAATGACACACTGGACCCGATGGACTTCACAGATATATTCAGAGCATTCCATCTTAAAGCAACAGAATACACATTGTTCTCAAGTGCACGTGGAACATTCTCCAGAATAGATCACATACTGGGTCACAAATCAGGTCTCAACAGATACCAAAAGACTGGATCATTCCTCAAATATTTTCACACCACAATGCTTTGAGATTTGAACTCAATCACAAGATGAAATTTGAAAAGAACTCACATGGAAGTTAAAGACCATCGACTAAAGAATGAATGGGTCAACCAGGAAATTAAATAAGAATTTTAAAAATTCATGGATACAAATTAAAATGAAAACACAACTGTTTAAAATCTTTGGGATGCAGCAAGGGCAGTCTTAAGAGGGAAGTATATAGCAATACAAGTCTTTCTCAGAAACAAGAAAGGTCTCAAATATACAACGTAATGTTACACCTAAAGGAACTGGAGAAAAAAACAGCAAATAAAGCCTAAAAACAGCAAGAAAAGAGAATTAATAAAGATTAGAGCCAAAATCAATGAAATAGAAACCAATAGAACAGAACAGATCAATGAAACTAAGAATTGGTTCTTTGAAAGAATTAATAAGATCAATAAACCCCTGGCCAGACTTGTCAAAAATAAAAGAGGAAGGACCTAAATAAATGAAATCATGAAAGAGGAGAGATGACAACCAACACCAAAGAAATACAAACAATTATAAGAACATTTTATGAGCAACTTTATGCCAACATACTAGGCAATCTGGAAGAAATGGATGCATTCTTCATTCGTAGAAACATATAAGCTACCAAAACTGAAACAGGAAGAAAGAAAACCTGAACAGACCAGTAACCAGCAAGGAAATTGAAGCAGTAATCGAAAATCTCCTAAAAAACAAGAGTCCCAGGGCCGATGGCTTCTCGGGGAATTCTACGAAACATTTAAAGAAGAATTAATACCTATTCTTCTGAAACTGTTTCAAGAAATAGAAATGGAAGGGAAAATCCCAAATTCTTTTTATGAGACCAGCATTGCCTTGATTCCAAAACCAAAGACCCCACCAAAAAGGAAAATTACAGACCAATATCCCTAATGAACATGAATGCCAAAATTCTCACCAAAATACTAGCCAATAGGATCCAACAGTAAATTAAAAGGATTATCCGTCACAACCAAGTGGAATTTATTCCTGGGCTGCAAGTGTAGTTCAACATCTGCAAATCAATCAATGTGATACATTACCTTAATAAAGGAAGGGACAAGAACCATATGATCCTCTCAACAGATGCAGAAAAAGCATCTGACCAAGTATAGCATCTTTTCTTGAGTAAAACTCTTCACAGTGTTGGGATAGAAGGAATATATGAAACGCCCACAGCGAATATCATTCTCAGTGGGGAAAAACTGAGAGCTTTTCCTCTAAAGTCAGGAGCATGACAGGGATGTCCACTATCATCACTGTTGTTCAATACAGTACTGGAATTCCTAGCCTCAGGAATCAGATAACAAAAAGAAATAAAAGGCATCTGAATTGGCAAGGAAGAAGTCAAACTCTCACTATCCACAGATGACATGATACTCTATGTGAAACACCCAAAAGACTCCACCCCAAAATTGTCAGAATTCATACAAGAATTCAGCTAAGTGGCAGGAGATATGCACAGAAATCAGTCGTACTTCTAACTAACAATGAGACAGAAGAAAGAGAAATTAGGAGCCAAGCCCATTTACAATTGCACCCAAAACCTTAAGATACCTAGGAATAAACGTACCAAAGAGGCAAAGGATCTGTATTCAGAAAACCAGAATACTCATGAAAGAAACTGAGGAAGACACAAAGAAACGGAAAAACTGTCCAGCTCATGGATTGGAAGAACAAATATTGTTAAAAAGGTCTATGCTACCTAGAGCAATCTATACATTCCATGCAAACCCTATCAAAATACCATCAACTTTTTTCACAGAGCTGGAATAAATAATCCCAAAATTTGTATGGAACCAGAAAAGAACCCACATAGCCAAAGGAATGTTGAAAAAGAAAATCAAAGCTGGAGGCATCACACTTCCGGACTTCAAGCTGTATTACAAAGCTGTAATCATCATGACATTATGGTACTGGCACAAAAACAGACGCACAGATCAATGGAACAGAATAGAGAACCCAGAAATGGACCCTCAACTCTATGGTCAACTCATCTTTGACAAAGCAGGAAAGAATATCTGATGGTAAAAAGTCTCTTCAACAAATGGTGTTGGGAAAACTGGTCAGTCACATGCAGAAGAATAAAACTGGACCATTTTCTTACACCATACACAAAGGTAAACTCAAAATGGATTAAAGACCTGATGTAACACAGGAATCAATCAAAATCCTAGAGGAGGACAGAGGCAGCAACCTCTGTGATCTCAGTAGCAGCAATTTCCTGCTAGACACACCTCCAAAGGCAAGAGAAACAAAAGCAAAACTGAATTAATTCAGAAAATACTTTATCAAGATAAAAAGGTTTTGCACAGCAAAGGAAATAGTTGACAAAACAAAAAAACACCTGACAGAATGGGAGAAAATATTTACAAATGACACATCAGATAAAGGGCTACTATCCAAAATCCATAAAGAACTTATCAAACTCAACACTAAAAAAAACAAATAACCCAACCAAGAAATGGGCAGAAGACATGAACAGATATTTCTTCAAAGAAGACATCCAAATGGCCAACAGACACATGAAAAAATGTTCAACATCACTTGGCATCGGGGAAATACAAATTGAAACAATGATGAGATACCACCTTACACCAGTCAGAATGGCTAAAATTAACAAGTCGGGAAATGACAGATGTTGGTGAGGATGCAGAGAAAGGGAACTCTCTTACATTGTTGGTGGGAGTGCAAGTTGATGCAGCCACTCTGGGAAACAGTATGGAGGTTCCTCAAAAAGTTGAAAATAGAGCCACCCTATGACCCAGCAATTGCACTACTGGGTATTTACGCCAGAGATACAAATGCAGTGATCTGAAGGGGCATCTGCACCCCAATGTTTTATAGCAGCAATGTCCATAATAACCAAACTATGGAAAGATCCCAGATGTCCATTGACAGATGAATGGATAGAAGATGTGATATACATACACAATGGAATACTATTCAGCCAACAAAAATGCAATCTTGCCATTTGCGATGACACAGATGGAACTAGAGGCTATTATGCTAAGTGAAATAAGTCAATCATAGAAAGACAATTATATGATCTCACTCATGTGGAATTTAGGAAACAAAACAGAGGACCATAAGGGAAAGGAGGGAAAAATGAAACAAGACAAAATCAGAGAAGGAGACAAACCATAAGAGACTCTTAATCATAGGAAACAAGCTGAAGGTCACTGAGGGGGGTGGGGAGATGGGGTAATTGGGTGACAGACATTAAGGAGGGCATGTGATGTAATAACCACTGGGTGTTATGTAAGTCTGATGAATCACTGACCTCTACCTCTGAAATCAATAATAGATTATATGTTAACTAATCGAATTCAAATTTAAAAATATTTTTTAAAATTTTTCACAAAAAATGTTTGAAAATATTTATTTATTTAAAATAATAAAAATCTACTACAGGTTAACATAAATAACAAAAACAAAAGCTCTTTGGGGTCCTCCAGTTTTAGAGTATCAAGAAGTCTAAAATGTCTGAGACTCACTGACTTAGGGAGATTTTTTTTTTTAAGATGTTATTTATTTATTCATGAAAGACACAGAGAGGCAGAGACACAAGCAGAGGGAGAAGCAGGCTCCATGCAGGGAGCCCAACCCAGGACTCAATCCCAGGACCCTGGGACCATGACCCGAGCCGGAGGTGACTTAGGGAGATTTAAAGTTGCCCAACATTCATACAGTTAGTTAAGTGGTGGACCCAAGAGTCAAACTCAGGCATCCTGACTTCCTGATGTCATTGTTCTCAACATTAATTTTTTGATGCAGAGCTCCAAAAACATCTCTTACCTCTGAGAAACCGGGACTAGATCACATCAGGGGTAGGGAGCTCCAGGTAGGGAAGCAGAAAGCAAGTGCTCCTCATTTTCACTGATTTTGCTTGCAAGAGCCTTAGCATTCAATGCTATTCCAGTTACGGACATAAAGGCCTCTGGAGCCCTTCCCTGAGGCAGAAAATAAAACTTCTATTCCCCTAAACTGTAAGATGACCCAGTCCTGTCTTGTTCAGGCATCCCTCATATCTTGAACTTTTCTTTTATTTTTTTTCCACAACCCATGCTTTCGTAAGTACATATAAACAAAAGCTTCATGAAATAATATTTTTTTTTACCACATGTGATATTTTTTAATCTGTTGTTTCATTTAAAAGAAAAACTGGGCAGCCCCGGTGGCTCAGCAGTTTAGCGCTGCCTTTCAGCCCCGGGCATGATCCTGGCGACCCGGAATCAAGTCCCACGTCGGGCTTCCTGCGTGGAGCCTGCCTCTCTCTCTCTCTGTGTCTCTCATGAACAAATAAATAAAATATTAAAAAAAAAAAGAAAACCAATCATAATTTACTAAATTGATTTTACAACCACCAGCAGTTTGAAAAACTGCCACCCTAGAGGACTTCTCTAGGATGGAACAGATTTAGGGCTGAGACATGTTAATACAGGCAGTCCTCAACTAAGGATCAGAATCTTTCCAACTGATGCTCATGTATGACTTGGTTATTTGAAATTTGAAACATTTCCCATGAAATAAGGTGGTTGGGAAGGGGAGGAACATTTACTGAAGACCTATTATGTGCATCATCTCATTTATTACTCCAACAAATGACCCTGATAGGAAAAAAATATTCCACTACATAGATGGGAAAAGTGAGGCTCAGAGGCTAATAACTTAATGTAGAATTGCTACTTGACCCAAGGCCATTGGAGTCCAAAAACTGTGCTCTTTGTAGTATACTACGGCATTTTATAGGTTTATAATAGTTCACTCCAAACCCAACTCCTCAAAAAAACAAAACCAAACAATCCTCATTCAATCCAGATTTGGTAGGACACTATAGAACCTAATTACCATTTATGGGGATAATCTTTGTAGAGATTATCCTTAGTTATAACTTAGGCTCTCCAGAACACATTCTTCACAGTGGTAGCAAGTTTCTCACATCACATCTGGGGTTATTAAACCCCAGACTTCCAAAATCAGCCACAGCAAGAATGGAATTCTCGGTGACTTCAGAGGTAGCAGGGAGACAAAGAGGAGATGAGGATTGCTTGAGATTCCCAACACCAGTAGAGAAAATACAGGCATTTCTAGGGTGGAGACAAAAGGAGGTAGTGGTGTCCAGATCCTCTGTCCTGAGTGGCCCACCTCATTTCCATACATATTCTGCTTTCTGACATCCTTCTTCCTATTCCCCAGTAATATCTGGAAATGAGATACCCTGAAAGAACAAGCTCTCCTTTGGCTCAGCATTAAAATAACTCTATTATCATAAAAGCTAAAGTATGAACCACCATTCCTGATACAAGTGTCTGAAGCAGAAACTACACTTTTGATACGGAAAGATGGCAGGTAGATGGATGGATAGGTGAATGGTTCTTGAGGAACCAGTTCTGGACATTTCCATCACAAACCCACTTCTAGGCCTGATAAAGTAGCTCCTACAATGAAAAGCGAAAAGCACCTGCACACGTCTCCCTGCTGGTCCAAGCCTGCTGCTAGCTGTCCATCACAAGGTGAGAGGAATCCTAGCTGCAGGCCTCTGCCCTGAGTAGTGGCTCAGCTGGGAATAAAGCGTCACATATTTATTATACCCAAGTGGCAGAACACTTAGGAGTCGTTAGGTTTGCTGAGCTTTAGCCCTAGGAAGAACGAGAACTGGAAAGACATTTTCTTGTCTCCTCCCTTCTACTTCTTCCTTCTCCCCTCAACTTGTCTTACCTCTTACATTCTTTCTGACTCCACTTTCTGTGGCCAGGCATCCCAAGCTAAAGTATGAGCAGACGAATGTTTTATTAGTATTTTATTTGTATTTTTGGAGAAGATCTACAGTTTCACAAGAAACACTGATTTTTCTCAAACAATAGAAAAAAGGTTTAAAAAAAAGAATCTATTGTCTTAGGAGAACAAAACAAGTCTCTTCAGCAAGCATTGGGCCAATTCAGACTGAAGGAACCAATGAAGCAGAAGGTACATACAGGAAGTTCAGATTTATCCAGTTTTAGGAATAATGCAAATGTCTTCTTGTCTAAATCTGTAAGGTTCCAAGTGGATCATCTCAGTAAAACTGGTACCAAGCTGACAAACAGAGCCTCCAGGGTCCCACCTAGTTTGAGCATAGGGTGGCTCACTCTCCAGGAGGCTGCATCTGTTTACAGAACTCATCAAACTGCTGTTGCTCCAGCTCTGTCATGACTCTGTTGAGGGCATAGATCTGATTGGGAGAAAAAGATATGTTAGCAGAGGCGGCAGCTGCTCCACCTGTCTTCAGATGCCACAGGCTGTGGCATTTGAAAATGCCAGGACTGCAGTGGTAATGCAGGCACAGTGAGAAGGGAACAGAAAAGCAGGTACTAATTCCATTTGGAGAATCAGGAAAGATGCAGTGAGGCAGGTGCTTGATCTGGCTTTTACAGGATCAGGAGGATTTGAACAAGCAGAGACTGGAGAAGGACATGACAGGTGATGGCCGGGGGTAGTATGAACTAAACAGAATGGAAAAGTACAGGATTAGTTCTGGAAACTTCAACTATGCTAATATGAAGGATATTATAAAGTAGAGTTTGGGGAGCTTGAGAAAGTGACAAGTATGTTGGAGCCTTCAATGCCTTGCCAAGGCCTCTGGACTTTGGCCAGACTCTGAAGAGCCAGCGAGATTAGCGTGCAGGGGAACAACCTGATTATATCTCTGCTTTGGGAAAGATAACTGGAGACCATGTGAGGGAGAAAGTGGGGGAAGAAGAGATTATAGGCCACTTATAAGGCATCATTACAATAGTCCAGGGAGGAGGCAGCAAGAATATGACTTAGGGCAGGGAGTGGGGATGGCAGGAAAACAGCAAGAGACATTCTCAGGTGAAAGGTGAGGCATCTACCTCATTCCTCACCTTTCTTTATCCTTGTGGTATCAATCTGTCCACTAAAGAACAGAAACATAAAACTTTTCAATGTGTAGAAGAGAAAAATGAAGGAGTGTGTTTATGTGCAGGTGATATAATTTGATTCGTTTAAGAAAAGACAAGAAGGGGGAAAAAAAGAAACTGGAAAGTGAGACAAATAGAAAACACAAAATAAAGAGCAGAAAAGGCAATCAAATGTGCAAGAGAGGATCATCAACTCCGCAAGATGGTTCTTTGAAAGTACTAGAGAAAATCCTGTAAATCTCTGACATGAATTATCAAGATAAAAACAGGCAGTCATAAACATTATTAGAATAAAAAAGAAAACATAATTACTGATGTGATGGAAATTAAATCAAAATATTATGAACTTTGTGTAAGTTTGAAAACCCAAATGAAATAAATCCCTAGGAACATAACATGATCAAAGCTGACTAAATACAAACTTTGAATGATCCTATGATCTTTCCCTCCACTTTTTTTTAAAGATTTTATTTATTTATTCTTGAGAGACACAGAGAGAGAGAGAGAGGCAGAGACACAGGCAGAGGGAGATGCAGACTCACTGTGGGGAGCCGGATGCGGGACTCGATCCCAGGACCCCGGGATCACGCCCTGAGCCAAAGGCAGACGCTCAACCACTGAGCCACCCAGAGGCCCCAAGACCCTATAATCTTTAAGGAAATGGAGAATTCCACACAGTGATGAAAACAAGTACAAACAACAAACAAATGATTTTCAAAAAGCATAATATTGATGGCTAAAATGGCTAACGTTTATGTTATGTATATTTTACCACAATGAAAACAAAGAAATGAATAGATGCAAATAGTTTAAAAAAAGAAAAAAAGCTGAGCCAAGAGAGTCAGTTACGGAATGTAACATTTATAAAATTCAGCAACATGCCAACTAGGCAGTACATTGTTAGGCTACAAAATATTATTTGGGAGTTCACAGAGAAATACTAAAATAGTGCAGAACAGCAACAGCATGATCGGCATAAAGTCAGGGAACGAGGGCACTGCTAGTGGGAAGGGCTGGGGACGGGACCAGAGTGAGGCTCAGGAGCTTCAAATTACTGCTCATGTTCTAATTCTTTAGTTGGGTGGTAGTCACAGGGTGCCTGTTTCATTCATCTTCTTTAAGCTGTACACGCTATATATATATGAATATATATATATGAATATACATACATTTATTCAAACCTGTGCTTCACCCATTTGTGCTTTAATGAGCATTTTAATCTGCATGACTGAGCTGGGGACAGAGAGGGATATTAAGTAGCTTCTTAGAGAGCTACAGATCCAAAAGGTAGGCTGGTGGAAGGGAAAATAAAATAAGCAGAGAAAGAGACTTGAAATGGGTCAGCAGGTCCCAGCCAAGGAATGAAGGACTTTCGAGAGGGAAAGGGTCACCAACGGTTTCAAATGCGGCTTCAGGCCACAGGTGCCCTCTGTTCCCATTTACTGGTCACATAGCTCCTTCACATCTAACTTTCTGGAATGAGGCATCTTTGTAGAATTGAACGGAAACTATGTCTCTTCCTGCCCCCAAGGGTCTTGTCACATTCCTATCTTAGGAGATTACATTCCAGGCAGCACAGATAAAGCAAACAGCAAGGCCCTTGCAGGGCAAAGCGAAGAAAAGGAGCCAAGGTCAGATGTGGTGAGCTCGCAGTCCTGCCCCTCAGTCCCTCAGTAACTAGGGGTTCTGTACTTTCAAGTGAGAATAGTATCTTCTACTTCACAAAGTCACATATTTTCCATCTCCCTTCCTTATGCCAGGCAGGACTTACAAAGGTCAGAATGGGAGTAGCAATAGTAAGCCCTGGTGTGAGCATACGCATGGTCATGCGTGTACAGGCTGGCCCTGCGCCTGGCAATATTACATTTCAATGTTCTGATATCCCATTATTGAATTCTGGTATTTCATTTCAGCACGTTACCATCAATGCAATCAGTCCTTCCACCCAGGGTCTGCACGGTAAAAGCAGGCCAACTGCTTGGAAGCACGTGGTCCCTAACAACTGCTGCCGTCCACTGAGGGCTTTCTCTGTGCCATGCACTGTGTGAAGTACTTTAAACACATTTCTGTTCCTTGTAACAATCTTGTGAGGTAGATCTCATCATTCTCATTTTTCAAGGGGGAACTGAGGAACTGAGGTTCAGAGAGGTGAAGCATCTTGTCCAAGGCCCTACGGGGAGAACTGGAGCTCTTAAGGAGCTGGAATTTGGAGCTGGACTAAGAAATCTAACCTGTGGAACCTCACCCCAAGGGTGTCAGTAAGGATGTGAAGATGTCAATATCTATCCCTACAGCATGCACAAAGGACAGTTTCCTCAGGCTGTTTCTTACAGCAGTCCTCAAACTGTTCCCCAAAGTACAACGCAGTCAAATCATCTGGGGGCCTGCATCCAGGTGGGGGCAGGGAGGTGAAGGAAAGGGGAGGACGTGCATTCTAATTTGTTAGAATGCACATCCGTAGCTCTCAGATGGTCTGTCTCAATCCACAGGTGGACTTCAGTTTACGGATTCATTTCAAACATGATATTCAATTTACTTAGTATATTGACTGCCTCTCCCACAGAACCCAAGCAGGGATTGAGTTCACCAAGGCATTCACCAAGGCAGGGATTCTTCTCTGCCTCCGCCAGTCATGACCCTCAGGCTCCTGCAACAATGTTGGGCACATAGCAGCAGCTCAGTATTTAAGAGATGAATCAAATCAACACAAATTTAAAGTGTGCCACTATCAAGTAGGAAGAGAAGTGAGAAATGAGAACTCTCTTACACTGCTGATGGGAGTGCACACGTGTACAATCTCTTTGACAGCAATCTGGCAATGCCTAGTAAAATTGAAATACACACGGTAATTCTACTTCTAGTTATATATGATCTACAGAAATTCTAACACAGGTCCCAAAGGAGACATCTAAGTTTTTCACTACAGCAATATTTTCAGCAGCAAAAGAACCCAAATAATTTAGATTTTCATCACTGGAGGAATGGGTATATATACTGAAGTGTATTCATAAAACAGACTACTGTATTGCTCTTTCTCCTCGATGCTCATTTGCTTTGTTTCTAAAACCAAGAAATAGAGTCTTAACTACAGAGAAAAAACTGATGGTTACCAGAGGGTAGGTAGGGGGATGGGGTGTGATGGGTGATGAGCACTGGGTGTTATAAGGTAATACTGAATCAGGGATCCCTGGGTGGCTCAGCCGTTTAGCGCCTGCCTTTGGCCCACGGCCTGATCCTGGAATCCCGGGATCAATTCCCACATCAGGCTCCCTGCCTTGAGCCTGCTTCTCTTTCTCTGCCCCTCCTCCCACTTATGCTTTCTCTCTCAAATAAACAAAATCTTTAAAAATAAATAAATAAAAATAAAATGGACTACTGTAAGCAATGATGAGGAATAAACTAGATTATTATATTAACATGAATAGTTCTAAAAAACATAATGTAAGCAAAATGTAAAATAAAACACAAGATTTCATTAATGTAAAATTTTAAAACACAAAAGAACATTGTATATTGCTCAAGGATATCTATGAATATATGTGAGCATAAAAGCATAAAAAATTATAGTGGATGCCCAGAGAGGGTAAAAGGGTATAAGACAGGAAATGAACAAAGAGGACTTTAAATTCACACATATTTTTTATTTATCTAAAAAGCTCCAGGCAATTATGACAAAATATTAGCCACTACCAATCTGGTAGTGGCTGAGTACCCAGGTGTTTGTTATAATATTTTGCTTTTCCGTATTTTAAAATTTCTCAAAAAAAAAAAAAAAGGCTAGAAAGAGGGAAGATTGTGCAGCAAGCTTTCTTCTGATATTACAAACTAAAATAAAAACACATGTCTGGGGCACCCGGGTGGCTCAGTGGTTGAGCGGCTCCCTTCAGCTCGGATCCTGGGGTCCTGGGATCGGGTCCCACATCCGGCTCTCCATGGGGAGCCTGCTTCTCCCCTTGCCTGGGTCTCTGCCTCTGTCTCATGAATAAATAAATACAATCTTTAAAAAAAAGAAAAAAAAATACACGTCTGGATGTGGTAGTGTGAACAGCTTAGTTTTTCATTTTCAAGGTGATTCTAAGTGTCAAATGAACAAAGAAATACATTTGGTGGGTGTAGAGCTTGGGTCTCTACTTCTACTTATGAGCAGCTACTCTCCAGGCCAAAGCCTAAACATCTGTGCTCAGGAGTGTCCAACACTTGTCTCCTGCTGACCCCTCCCTTCCACGTCCCTTCTCTTTTCCCTTTCTTTCTCCCACAAAAGATCTGCACACTGGGGCAGCCTGGGTGGCTCAGCGGTTAGCGCCGCCTTCAGCCCAGGGTGTGATCCTGGAGACCCGGGATCCAGTCCCACATCAGGCTCCCTGCATGGAGCCTGCTTCTCCCTCTGCCTGTGTCTCTGCCTCTCTCTCTCTCATGAATAAATGAATAAAATCTTTAAAAACAAAAACAAAAACAAAACCTCTGCACAGGAGTCATGTGGTGATGGGTTCTGGCATCATCCTGGACCTTAGTGACCTCCTAGGAGAACAGCTGTTTCGCCTGGAGGCAGGTCGTGCTCCCCTCACAGCTCTCCTCTCTACTAGTCTCTGCTCCAGCACTACCTCCAGCCGACTACAGGTACACCGGCCTCCTCCTTAATCTCACCTCTGCTCTTTGCCTCTGCTTCAGCTCCTGCTGGGCTGATTTCTGCTTGGCCTTCTCAACTCTGCTGACAGGTTCTTTAACTTTGGATTTTTCTTTACGTGCTGGTGGATCCATGACTTGGCCTCCGAATACTTCTTAGCTCTCACCTGGATGGCGCAAAAGAGGCTGCTTAACCAAAGAAAGAAAGGAGGGATGCCTGGGTGGCTCTGCGGTTGGGCGTCTGCCTGCTGCCCAGGGCGTGATCCCGGAGTCCTGGGATCGAGTCCCACATCCGGCTCCCTGCACGGAGCCTGCTTCTCCCTCTATGTCTCTCATGAATAAATAAATTAAATTAAATTAAAATTTTAAAAAAAGAAAGAAAGGGGAAAAAAAGGACTTCCAGTCACTTCCTTAACTACGCCCCTCAGGTCGGCCCCCTTTTTTGACAGCTGAGGCAGACTGACCCGGTGTTAAAGGGTTGGGTGGACAGGACTGACAGGACTGACTCCCACCGCCATGACCTTGCTGGGTGTCCCTGGGAACATATCACAGTATCTACTTTTCTGCATTTTTAAATTTCTAAGGAAAAAAAAAAGAGCAAGAAATGAATAAAACCAACAGAAAGAGGGAAGACAGTGCAGCAAACTTTCTCCTGATATTATTCTTATTTTTTCAAGGTTCCATTTATTTATTCCTGAGAGACACAGCGAGAGAGGCAGAGACGCGGGCAGGGGGAGCGGCAGGCTCCCTGAGGGGACTCGACCCCGGGACCCGGGGTCACGCCCTGGGCGCAGGGCAGGCCCTCAGCCGCTGAGCCCCCCGCCGCCCGGCGTCCCTTTCTCCTGACGGTAAATACGGAGACAATTAACCACCACGGTCCAGTGTCCACTCTGGGCCTTCGGTCCGTGTATGCAACACGGGGCCGCAGCCCGTTCCGGGGCGAGAGGGCCTGCGACACGTCCCCTCAGCGCCGCGCTGCCCTGTGAGGACAGGCCCGGCCCGGGCCTCGCGCCCGCCCCGGCCTCCTCACCGACGGCGCCCGCCCGGGCCCGCCCTCCGCCACCGCCCTCCGCCACCGCCCCGGGCCCAAGCCCAGCCCCGGGGCACGCTCCCCGCGCCCGCCGCTGCCCCCTCCGGGCGCAAGATGGCGGCGGGCGGCGGCCAGAGGGGGCGCCGGCCCGCCCCGCCTCGGGACTCCGGGACTCCGCGACTCCGCCGCGTCCACGTGGGACAGCCCGGCCTTCCCCTACCTCCCGGCCTGGCGTCGCGAGCCCGCCGCGCCTCGGACTGGGCGGGGCCGGGGCGGCCGCCGGGGGCGGGGCCGGGGCGGGGCCGGGGCGGGGCCGGCGAGCGCGGAGGCCCCGCCCTCCTGGGCGTGGCCGCGCGTGCGCACACCGTGGGCTCTCCGTTCCTCAACCCGAAAAGCGGGGGTGATGTTTGTCGCCTCCTTGATGGAGGAGCTGGTTGGAAACAAGCCTCCGAAGTGGAGAAGCGTCCAAGCTCTCCGCTGATGCGCGGTCTTACAATCGCGATGGTTTTGCAATTACGATTTCACAGTGACGTGAAATAATGTTACGCATTAAAATAGCGGGCGGTCGTTTTTCATTTGTTAGATTTAGGATTGAAGAAAATGGTAGGTAAACGTTTTGACAACAGAAATCTCGTTCAGTCATAATAATAATAATAATAATAATAATAATAATAATAATAAATAACAGCTGCCTCTCATCGGGGTTTATGATATTCCACACACAGTTCTTAGAGCTTCATATTTATTAACTCATTTATTCCTGTTGATAACTATGTACAATAATGTACACGTGTAATAACATAGTACTATCCCCATTTTACAGGCAAGGGAACAGAGGCACGGAGAAGTTAAGTCACATGTCCTAGTAGGGACCCCAGCAAGCACTTGAGCCAGGATTCAGGACAGGACACGGGCCTATCCAGAGGGAGACATGTCCAGATCTTCTGTTTCTTCTTCTTCTTCTTCTTCTTCTTTTTAAGATTCTTATTTATTTATTCATGAGAGAGAGAGACAGAGAGAGAGAGAGAGAGGCAGAGACACAGGCAGAGGGAGAAGCAGGCTCCATGCAGGGAGCAGGACGTGGGACTCGATCCCGGGTCTCCAGGGTCACGCCCTGGGCTGAAGGCGGCGCTAACCCGCTGAGCCACCCCGGCTGCCCAGATCTTCTGCTTCTGTCCCTCTTAGAATTAAGCAAGAATTGAAACAATTGATGGATGCTAAGCAGGAAGTTGTTCAATGGGTATAGAGTTTCCGATTTGTAAGATGAAAAGTCCTAAAAGTCTTTTTGCATAAGTATGTGCGTATATTTAATACTACTATACTGTAAATAAGGTGGGAAATCTTATGTGATTTTTTTAACCACGATAATAAAAAAAACCCCACAACCTTTGACACAGCAATTCCAGTTCTAAGTTATCCTAACTAAATAATCAGAGATAGCACTATTCTTTTTTTTTTTTTAAAGATTTTATTTATTTATTCATGAGAGACAGAGACAGAGGCGCAGAGGGAGAAGCAGGTTCCATGCAGGGAGCCTGATGTGGGACTCGATCCTGGAGCCCCAGGAACAGGCCCTGGGCCGAAGGCAGGAGCTAAACCACTGAGCCACCCAGGGATGCCCGAGATAGAACTATTCTTCAAAGCAACAAAATGCAAACAATAAAAATCATTGTAATGGGGTTGATTAAATAAACAGTAGGATAACTGGCATGGGATTCTATGCAGCCATTAAAATGACGTAGAAGGATATTTATTGATATAATAAAACATTTTCATTAAATGAAAAAGTTACAAGGGGGAACAACAACATAATCACAGTATGTGTTTCATTGTTTCAAAAGGATTATTCTATACATACGGAGAAGACAATGTATGAAAACACACCAAAATGTAAATCCAGATTGTTTTAAGAATAGAGGGGATTTTTTTTTTTTTTTTTAAGAGAGAGAGTGCGCACACAAGCAGGGGCAGGCACAGAGGGAGAAGGAGAAAGAGAATCTTAAGCAGCTCCACACCCAGGGTGGAGTCCAAAGCAGGGCTCAGATCTCACGACCCTGAGATCATGACCTGAGCCAAACTCAAGAGTCTGATGTCTTACTGACTGAGCCATGCAGGTGTCCCAAGAATAGAGGGGATTTTCTTTCTTCTTTGTGCTTTTCTGTGTTTTGCAAATTTCTACAATCAACACTTAAACAAGAATTATACTTTATTTAAATTCAGTTAATTGACATATAATGTATTACTGGTTTCAGAGGCAGAGGTCAGTGATTCATCAGTCTTATATAACACCCAGTGCTCATTCCATCACCTGCCCTCCTTAATATCCATCACCCAGTCACCCCATCCCTCTACCCCCCTTCCATCCAGTGACCTTCAGTTTGTTTCCTATGATTAAGAGTCTCATGGTTTGTCTCCCTCTCTGATTTCATCTTGTTTTACTTTTTTCTCTCTTCCCCTATGATCCTCTGTTTTGTTTCTTAAATTCCACATATGAGTGAGATCATATAATAATTGTCTTTCTCTGATTAATTTATTTCGCTTAGCAAAATATTTTGTAGTTCCATCCACTTCATTGCAAATGGCAAGATTTCACTTTTTTGATGGCTAAGTAGTAGTCCATTGTACGTGTGTGTATACACACACACACACACACACATTTTCTAAATCCATTCATCTGTCAATGGACATCTGGGCTCTTTTCCACAGTCTGACTATTGTGGACATTGCTGTCATAAACATTGGGGTGCAGGTGTCCCTTCAGATCACTGCATTTGTATGTTTAGGGGTAAATACCTAGTAGTGCAATTGCTGAGTCTTAGGGTAGCTCTATTTTCAACTTTTTGAGGAGCCTCCATACTGTTTTCCAGAGTGGCTGCACCAGCTTGCATTCCTACCAACAGGGTACAAGGGTATACTCTCTTTTAATCAGAAGAAAGTCTAACAAATGTTATTTTAAAATTCTCTATAAATGTTGATTGGATTATTATTAATAATAAAAGTGTCCAGACTAGACTGGATTATATTACAGCTGGAAATGGGTAGAGATCTTTGGAAAGCTTTAGAAAGCCGACTAAAACAGACTGGATATAGGGGATGAAGGAGTGGAAAAGCCAAAGCAAAATACTAGAAAAACAGTGGACGCACCGATAAAAGTGAAGGTATGCTGAGTTGGCTTGGGAAAGGCTGAGGAGGAGTTAGAGGGGTGTGGGTGCATGCGTGCATGTAAGAGACAGTTAGTTTACACTTAGAGGTGGCAGGAAGAGTTATCTAGCTCCAGACTGGTACAGGCGTGGAGACATTGGTTTGGGATTCTGCATCAGGAAAGTGAGGCTGGGGCAGCCTGGGTGGCTCAGCGGTTTAGCGCCGCCTCCTGCCCAGGGCCTGATCCTGGAGACCCGGGACCGAGTCCCATTTCGGGCTTCCTGCATGGAGCCTGCTTCTCCTTCTGCCTGTGTCTCTCCCTCTCTCTCTGTGTCTATCATGAATAAATAAATAAAATCTTTAAAAAAAAGGAAAATGAGGCTGGAGTCTGGAGGGAGTGAAAGTCTCCTTCTTGCTCTTCTATGAGTTTATGATCTCTTTCTTCTTTTCTTTCTTTTCTTTCTTTCCTTCCTTCTTTCTTTCTTTCTCTTTCTTTCTTTCTTTCTTTCTTTCTTTCTTTCTTTCTTTCTTTCTTTCTTTCTTCCTTCCTTCCTTCCTTCCTTCCTTCCTTCCTTCCTTCCTTCCTTTCTTTCTTTCTTTCTTTCTTTCTTTCTTTCTTTCTTTCTTTCTTTCTTTCTTTCTTTCTTTCTTTCTTTCTCTTTCTTTCTTTCTATCAACAGACTTGGCCAGTATGCACAATTCCCTAGTTGACTGAGCCAGAGTTTACATTAATATAACTATGGAGTATTTTTACAGTTGAGCTATATATCGGACTAAGATTACTTTCACTTTATTAAACAACCTTTCTCTCCCTGAGTCAAAAATTGCCTTTTTAAAAATTAACTTAAGTATGCATCTATTATTGATTCTCACCTCAAATTCTTCATCTGGACCAGAAAACATCTCTCTTTTTTTTTTTTTTTTAATTTTTTATTGGTGTTCAATTTATCAACATACAGAATAACTCCCAGTGCTCATCCCATCAAGTATCCCCATCAGTGCCCGCCACCCACTCAGGCCCACCCCCCACCCCCCTCCCCTTCAACATCCCCAGTTCGTCTCCCAGAGTTAGGAGTCTTTATGTTCTGTCTCCCTTGCTGATATTTCCCGCATATTTCTTCTCCCTTCCCTTATATTCCCTTTCGCTATTATTTATATTCCCCAAATGAATGAGAACATACACTGTTTGTCCTTCTCCGATTGACTTACTTCACTCAGCATAATACCCTCCAGTTCCATCCACGTTGAAGCAAATGGTCGGTATTTGTCGTTTCTAATGGCTGAGTAATATTCCATTGCGTACATAAACCACATCTTCTTTATCCATTCATCTTTCGATGGACACCTAGGCTCCTTCCACAGTTTGGCTATTGTGGACATTGCTGCTAGAAACATTGGGGTGCAGGTGTCCCGGCGTTTCATTGCATCTGAGTCTCTGGGGTAAATCCCCAACAGTGCAATTGCTGGGTCGTAGGGCAGGTCTATTTTTAACTCTTTGAGGAACCTCCACACAGTTTTCCAGAGTGGCTGCACCAGTTCACATTCCCACCAACAGTGTAAGAGGGTTCCCTTTTCTCCGCATCCTCTCCAACATTTGTAGTTTCCTGCCTTGTTGATTTTCCCCATTCTCACTGGTGTGAGGTGGTATCTCATTGTGGTTTTGATTTGTATTTCCCTGATGGCCAGTGATGCAGAGCATTTTCTCATGTGCATGTTGGCCATGTCTATGTCTTCCTCTGTGAGATTTTTCTTCATGTCTTTTGCCCATTTCATGATTGGATTGTTTGTTTCTTTGGTGTTGAGTTTAAGAAGCTCTTTATAGATCTTGGAAACTAGTCCTTTATCTGATACGTCATTTGCAAATATCTTCTCCCATTCTGTAGGTTGTCTTTTAGTTTTGTTGACTGTATCCTTTGCTGTGCAAAAGCTTCTTATCTTGATGAAGTCCCAATAGTTCATTTTTGCTTTTGTTTCTTTTGCCTTCATGGATGTATCTTGCAAGAAGTTACTGTGGCCAAGTTCAAAAAGGGTGCTGCCTGTGTTCTCCTCTAGGATTTTGATGGAATCTTGTCTCACATTGAGATCTTTCATCCATTTTGAGTTTATCTTTGTGTATGGTGAAAGAGAGTGGTCTAGTTTCATTCTTCTGCATGTGGATGTCCAATTTTCCCAGCACCATTTATTGAAGAGACTGTCTTTCTTCCAATGGATAGTCTTTCCTCCTTTATCAAATATTAGTTGACCATAAACTTGAGGGTCCACTTCTGGATTTTCTATTCTGTTCCATTGATCTATGTGTCTGTTTTTGTGCCAGTACCACACTGTCTTGATGACCACAGCTTTGTAGTACAACCTGAAATCTGGCATTGTGATGCCCCCAGATATGGTTTTCTTTTTTAAAATTCCCCTGGCTATTCGGGGTCTTTTTTGATTCCACACAAATCTTAAAATAATTTGTTCTAACTCTCTGAAGAAAGTCCATGGTATTTTGATAGGGATTGCATTAAACGTGTAAATTGCCCTGGGTAACATTGACATTTTCACGATATTAATTCTGCCAATCCATGAGCATGGAATATTTTTCCATCTCTTTGTGTCTTCCTCAATTTCTTTAAGAAGTGTTCTATAGTTTTTAGGGTATAGATCCTTTACTTCTTTGGTTAGGTTTATTCCTAGGTATCTTATGCTTTTGGGTGCAATTGTAAATGGGATTGATTCCTTAATTTCTCTTTCTTCAGTCTCATTGTTAGTGTATAGAAATGCCATTGATTTCTGGGCGTTGATTTTGTATCCTGCCACGCTACCAAATTGCTGTATGAGTTCTAACAATCTTGGGGTGGAGGCTTTTGGGTTTTCTATGTAGAGTATCATGTCATCGGCGAAGAGGGAGAGTTTGACTTCTTCTTTGCCAATTTGAATGCCTTTAATGTCTTTTTGTTGTCTGATTGCCGAGGCTAGGACTTCCAATACTATGTTGAAAAGCAGTGGTGAGAGTGGACATCCCTGTCTTGTTCCTGATCGTAGGGGACTACTAAAAGACGAAAGGGTCAACCAGGAAATTAAGGAAGAATTAAAAAGATTCATGGAAACTAATGAGAATGAAGATAAAACTGTTCAAAATCTTTGGGATGCAGCAAAAGCAGTCCTAAGGGGGAAATACATCGCAATACAAGCAGCCATTCAAAAAATGGAAAGAACTCAAATACAAAAGCTAACCTCACACATAAAGGAGCTAGAGGGAAAACAAAAAATGGACCCTACCCCCAGCAGAAGAAGAGAGTTAATTAAAATTCGGGCAGAACTGAATGAAATCGAGACCAGAAGAACTGTGGAACAGATCAACAGAACCAGGAGTTGGTTCTTTGAAAGAATTAACAAGATAGATAAACCATTAGCCAACCTTATTAAAAAGAAGAGAGAGAAGACTCAAATTAATAAAATCATGAATGAGAAAGGAGAGATCACTACCAACACCAAGGAAATACAAACGATTTTAAAAACATATTATGAACAGCTATATGCCAATAAATTAGGCAATCTAGAAGAAATGGACGCATTCCTGGAAGGCCACAAACTACCAAAACTGGAACAGGAAGAAATAGAAAACCTGAACAGACCAATAACCAGGGAGGAAATTGAAGCGGTCATCAAAAACCTCCCAAGACACAAGAGTCCAGGACCAGATGGCTTCCCAGGGGAATTCTATCAAACGTTTAAAGAAGAAATCATACCTATTCTACTAAAGCTGTTTGGAAAGATAGAAGGAGATGGAGTACTTCCAAATTCGTTCTATGAGGCCAGCATCACCTTAATTCCAAAACCAGACAAAGACCCCACCAAAAAGGAGAATTACAGACCAATATCCCTGATGAACATGGATGCAAAAATTCTCAACAAGATACTAGCCAACAGGATCCAACAACACATTAAGAAAATTATTCACCATGACCAAGTAGGATTTATCCCCGGGACACAAGGCTGGTTCAACACTCGTAAAACAATCAATGTGATTCATCATATCAGCAAGAGAAAAACCAAGAACCATATGATCCTCTCACTGGATGCGGAGAAAGCATTTGACAAAATACAGCATCCATTCCTGATCAAAACTCTTCAGAGTGTAGGGATAGAGGGAACTTTCCTCGACATCTTAAAAGCTATCTACGAAAAGCCAACAGCAAATATCATTCTCAATGGGGAAGCATTGGGAGCCTTTCCCCTACGATCAGGAACAAGACAGGGATGTCCACTCTCACCACTGCTTTTCAACATAGTATTGGAAGTCCTAGCCTCAGCAATCAGACAACAAAAAGACATTAAAGGCATTCAAATTGGCAAAGAAGAAGTCAAACTCTCCCTCTTCGCCGATGACATGATACTCTACATAGAAAACCCAAAAGCCTCCACCCCAAGATTGTTAGAACTCATACAGCAATTTGGTAGTGTGGCAGGATACAGAAAACATCTCTTGATCTGGTCACATGAATCTGGTGATCTTTCTGGGTCTTTTTTTTTTTTTTTTTTTTTTCTTTTCTTTCTTGGAGACATCCTTCCTTGGGCCCATCCTCCTCTCTCCAAATTTTTGTCTTGGCCTCATTGTCCAACTATTGTTCTAGGACTTCCCCTATCCACATTCTGGGGATTCCCATCTCTATTCTCCAGTGCCAAATCCCCTGGTCTTCCATTTCTGATTTATCCTCTCACTTTCGAAGAGCACAGTCTCCACTAGCCTCCCAAGAAGATGTTCATGGGAGGTAAATTTTTGAAACCTTGCTTGTCTAAAGATGGCTTTATTTTACTCTCACACCTGACAGTTTCGAAGGGTACAGATTTCCAAATTGGGAATCATATTCTTTCAGAATTTTAAAGGCCTTGATCCATTGTCATTTAGCCTCTCATGTGGCTAGACTCTGGAGAAGTCTGATTTATTCTGATTTCCATCCTTTCCTATGTTATTTTTGTTTGTGAGTTTGTTTTCTGGAATTTTTTAGGGTATATATATTTTCCTTCACCCTTGGTGCTCCGAACCTTCATAATGATGTGTCTTTATGGTAAGTCTTTTCTTTTTTTTTAAAAAAAAAGATTTTTATTTATTTATTTGAGAGAGAAAGAGCACATGCAGGGGGAGTAGGAGAGGAAGAAGTGGGTGCTCCACTGATCAGGGAGCCCGATGCAGGACTGGATCCCAGGACCCTGGGATCAAGAATTGAGCTGAAGGCAGATGCTTAACTGACTGAACCACCCAGGCGCCCCCCACGGTTTGTCTTTTTCATTCACTGTGCTAGGCACTCAGGAAATGTGTAGGCTTCAATTTGGGGAGAATTTCTCTGTGCCAGGTTCCCTTATTTTTAAAATCTTTTCTGTCTCATTTTACATCTCTTGGTTTTGCTTATTCTACTTTATAAGAGATTTTCCTGAATTTTATCCTCTCATCTTCGGTTCAATGTTTATTTTCTGCTATAAAATTTTGATTTCCATGAGTTTTTCTTGGTTCCCTGACTTTCCTTTTGGTAACCTCTTGCTTTGTGTTGTGGATTCAGGATCTTCTCTTATTTCATATTTTTGAGGACATCAGCTGTAATTTTCTTTCACTTCCTAGATTGTCTTTGTTGTTTATTTTGGTCTCTGGCTTTGAAGTTGGAGGCTTTTCTCAAATATTGATAATAGCTACCACACTCTTGGGTGTCAAGCACTGTCTGGAGTATTTTACATGTTTTGACTATTTAATTTTTACACCATACCAATGAGGTGGTTACCATTCTTATCCTCATTTACCGATAAGGAAACTGAAACACAGAAAGGTTAGGCTCTCATCCAGGTCACAGAGCTTAGAAGCGGAACCTGAATCTAATCAAACCTCTAGCTTTCCAATGCACAGGAAATATGAGGGATAGAGAAAAAAAAATTAAATGACACCACTAGGAAGCAATCAGCCAATTCCAGAATGTGAGACATTGTACAGACAAATTTCTAAGTTTTACCAATAATCAAGAGTATAGAGAAAATTTTTAAAAGAGGGGCAGAAGGATCCTTATAGAATAAAGACACTTTAGAAACTTAACCACAAACTGTAATATGTGTGTCTTGCTTGGAACCAGATTTGAACAACCACCTGTAAAAGACATGTTTGATACATTTGCATATGTGTGAATGTAGGCTGCATATCAAATAGTATCAAGGGATTATTGTCATATGTGATAGCATGATGTATGTGGTTGCGTGTGTATGTGTGTGTACCTTAAAAGTTGAGGACTCTAAGGAGCTTCAGTTTATATGGGTTGTATTTTTTTATAATTTGCCATAGTAGAAATTAAAGTAAGAAGTCTTAAATATAATTGTTAAATATAATTATTACTTCATTTAAAGACAAAAATAATACACATATTACATGTTAACACAAACAACATATGTTTTATGAAAACTATTTTCTGGGGCACCTGGGTGGCTCAGGGGTTGAGCGTCTGCCTTTAGCTCGGGTCATGATCCTGGGGTCCTGGGATCGAGTCCTACATCAACCTCTCCGTGGGGGGCCTGCTTCTCCCTCTGCCTGTGTCTCTGCCTCTCTCTCTCTGCCTCTCATGAATAAATAAATAAAATCTTTTAGAAAAACCCCAACTATTTTCTGAAACAAAAAAATTAGTGAGCAGGATGGCATTGTTTTACATATCTATACATCTCTTAAGTGTCTGGCTTGATAGAGGACAGCTGAGTTCTCATTACAGCTCTTGCCTTTGATCTGTTGCAGTAGGCTGTGTGCTTGAAGTGGATGTAATTGTAATTGCATTTCAATTGCCTTCTCAGGTAATTATGGATATTTTCTTTGATACTATAGCCAAATGTGGTGAGTGATAGTTTCTGAAAGGTTACTGCAGGGTAGGATCTAAAATCATACCCATAACCTATCTTGTCTTTTTTTCCCCTTAGCTTTATCGAGATATAATTGACAGGTATGCAACTTGTAGATTTGATAGATTTATATATTGCAAAAACAGTTACCCCCATAAAGTTAGTTACCTCGCCATCATGTCACATAATTACCATTTCTTTGTTGTGGTGGGAACATTCAGGATGTACTTCTTAACAACTTGAACTTTTCATACTCTTATAGTTAAACCTACCGGTTTATCTTGCTTATTATATAGATCTTTTACCTGTGCATGATTTTGTCAAGACATGCATTAATCATTTGGAAGCTATTGGTCCATTGAGCTGTGCAGGTCTTTCAAATGTTGACACTTTTCATTGCACAACATCAAAAAAATCACTAATCATTAATGTCACTGCCAATCTCATGAGAATGATATTTTTTTATTGGGAAGCTCTCAAGCCCACAGGAGCAGATGATGAAATGCCAACACGGGGTAAAAAAAAAAAGAGTAAATAACAACTTAGTTTTATTATGAATATAAGAATACTGGGGGACCTCGTGAAAGGGTCTCAGGGGCTCTCGAAGTTCATGGACCCCACAGACCCCACACTCTGCTGTCCTAAAGAAACTCTTGCACACTTGGACCATGAAAGAATGTTCCTAGCAGTACTGTTTACAAAAACAAATGCCCAGACACATTTTTATCAATGAGGGAATGGACGAAATGTTGGTATATTTGTGCAAGGTCTATTCCACCACACAGTGGTGAGTGAATGTGAATCAGTGAATCAGTCTGGATGACTTTCAGTATCTTAAGCTGTACTCCACCAAAAAACAGAACATGAGGGCCAGGTCCGGTGGTACAGCGGTTTAGCGCCGCCTGCAGCCCAGGGCGTGATCCTGGAGACCCTGGATCGAGTCCCGCATCAGGCTCTCTGCATGGAGCCTGCTTCCCCCTCTGCCTGTGTCTCTGCCTCTCTCTCTCTCTCTCTCTCTCTCTCTCTCTCTCTCTGTCTGTCTCTATGAATAATGAATAAATAACTAATCTTTAAAAAAAAAAAAAAACAGAACATGAACTGAGTCCTTCTGGGCAGGAGTTTACTTAGGAGATGATCCCAGGAATCAGAAATGGTGAGTGAGGAGAAAAGGAAGAAACCAAGAACATGTGCTTTGTTGAGCTACTGATGTCTGTGGGCTACTGTGCTCATCCCCTCTGGGAACTCTCTGAGGTATCATGTGGAACACAGCTCAGAACTGTCCCTCCAAAGGTGTGAGGCTCGAGCATTTTCCACTGAGGCCTGTCACTGCCCAGTTGATCCCCTAGGGCATTAAGGTTCTTGAACCCCCAGGGCTGTGTACAGGTTGAACAGCCTTCCAGCCTTTGTAGAGCCCAGATTCAGATAAGCAAAGAGACACTATGGACTTTGAGGTGGCTTCCTGGCAGCTTGCCTGCAAGTTTCAACTACCCCAGAACCGGGTTGGGCATGGGGGGGGCGGCGAGGGGATGGCTGGGGGCCACCAAAAGTGTCTGCTAGACTCAGAAACTAAGACTGAGTGAAAGAAAATCACAGAGAATTATGTCCATAGTGCTCCATTTTTTTTGGTAAAGTTCAAAAATACATAACACATAATTAAAGTACAATTATGGATATTATGAATATAGAGTTTTGGGTATTTTTTAAGATTTTATTTATTTTATTTGAGATAAAGAGGCAGACCATGAGTGGGGGGGAGGGGCAGAGGGAGAGGGACAAGCAGACTCCCCGCTGAGCAGGGAGCCCCACCAATCCCAGGACCCTGGGATGCTGACCTGAGCCAAAGGCAGATGCTCAACTGACGGAGCCACCCAGGCACCCCAGTTTGGGATATTATGAAAGCAAGACAGGCAGGAAAGGGTTTATCACATTTTGGGAGACAGTAAGCAAGTCCGTTTGTCAGAAGGCACATGTCAGGGTGTAGCTAGAGATAAAAGCAGTGGGTAATAGAGGGTAGCTAATTGGTGGGTGTCTTTGAACCTGATCTTTGATTTTATTCTCATATGGAAAGTAAAGGGGTGCAAGCTTGTCAGAAAGAGTGTGATAGGATGAAAACATATTGAAGGAAATCACTACACAGCTTGGGAGGGAAAGGGGAGCTGAGGGGCAAAGATTCCTCACACTGGGTAGCCCTGGGAGGTTCCCTCGCTTTTAGGGAGCCTCCTCTCTGCTCTGTTCCTTTATCAGGGGCAGGCAGGCAGGGTGCGGCTTGTTGGTGTATAGCAGACAGCTAGAGGGAAGTGTGTGGGACAGGGGAGCCCCTGGCTTGAGGTTTGGGGCTTAGAATAAGAAGGTGAACTCTTCCCATGCTCACCTCCCTAGCCCTTCCTGATGTTTCTGGCTGACGCCTGATTTCCCTGAATGGACGGAGGGAGTGTTCCCAGCTTGGAGACGCCAGCTCTGCAGGTGAGGGACAAAGGGCCCCGATTCCAAAGGCGGTGAGTCCCTCTCCCTCTCTCTTCTCTTCATTCTTCTTAGTCCTTTGACTTTCTCAGGATCCTCAAGTTTGTTGGAGAAACTCACATTTTAGAGGATGAAATGGGGGAAGGGGAAATGAGCACAAAAGCATGAGTGACAAGGGGGCTGGATAGGTTTTGATGAGACACTCTCATCTCTCGTTTAAGTATTATTGTTATCATTATTCCAGCTATTATTTGCTTAACCCTTATTATTAGCCAAGTCCTGTGATGTGTGCATTTGGATTGATCAATTGTAGATTTTCAGGGTCTTCTTAGCCTGCTTGGAGTTGTCAAGGAAACTTCTATTGTATGTCTTTTCTGACTTAGAAGCTTTTGAAATTAAACTCTTTAAAACTTAAATGTAAATGAGCACCTGAGGACAAAATGTTTCCAGCATGTGTAGTTGGAAAAAAAAAGAAAAGTTGCTATATGAAGAATTTTGCAAACCATTAAGGAGACAAATGCCCACATTAAAAAAGTGAACAAAGTATTTAGACAGGTAATTGACAAAGTTCGAATAACTAATCAAAAAAACATAAATTAAAACAAAACACCATTAATTTTTTAAGAAAGATACCATTTTGTCACTCATTAAAATGACAAAGATTTTGTTAAAATCTTTATATTAAAATATAAAGCCCTGTGATGACAAGGCTGTGGGAAACAAGCAATTTCATAACTTTGGTAAATTGATATGACCTTTCTAGAAGGCAATTTGGCAGTGCGAATTAAAAGTCTATTTTAAGGATGGGAAATGATTAAAGTTACAGAGTCAACAGTTAGGGACTAAACCAAAATTAGGGCTAAGACTTCTAACTCTGGCCCTCAGTGCATTATCAGCTGTAGACAAGCTTCTAACAGCAATGTATAGGAAAACCTAAATATCCTATAATACAGAATTATTTAAAAAATTCCCTGATATCCATGATGGAACACCTAAGTCACTAAAAGAATATTTGATGGTATGGGAAAATGGACATAATGCAGTGCTTAGGGAAAATATCAGATATCAACAGTATCCACAATGTGGTCCAATTTTTTTTTAAAAGTTATACACATGCACAGAAAAATACTTGAAGAAACATATCTCTGGGGTGAAAGGATTACAGATAATTTAAAATTTTTTTAGCCATTCTTTTGGGTACTTTCCAGATTCTCTACATTAAGTAGGATAGAAAAAGCAATACATTTTATTTAATAAAAGCTTTTTTAAAAAATAGCTGAAATTCTATGGGGCTTTCCTGGAAGTTAGTTGGAGCTGGCTGACTGGTGGGTGCCTGTCAGGCAGGAAACACCTGTCCCAGAGGGCAATGTGAAGGGCTCACAGATCAGGGAATTTGAGGCTACAACCAGGGAACATAGTGAGGAAAGAGGGCTTTTGGTTCCTTGAAGTTGGAGGAGTATAAAGAAAAGAATTAGAATTTTGATATAGCAATTAAAAAAAGCGTGTTTACATACAGCAGTGTACTGGGGGGACATGCTGTACTGGGGGGACTTACAATAACAGAGGTAGCATCTAGACAGCCAGTGATGGAGGACTCCAACAGCCTCTATGTTCACCCTTTTATATTTTCAGTATTTTTCTTCTATCCTGTCTCCCCTCTACCATCTTTTAGTTTCCTCCCCTGTTCTTAGGTTTCTTCTCCCCATCGGACTTGGAAATGCACATTGAATACCATGGTTTTCCTTCACTCCTGCTCTGCCCCCCCAAAGACATATTGTATTTAAAGTTATTGTTTGGATTATAGTAAAAACTTCCCAGTACTATTAAAGATTGTCCTATGACGTGTATGAAATGCTGCATAGAATTTCGTTGTAGGAATGTATCATAAATAGTTCACTATTCTCATTTTAGTGGACTTTTCGGTTTCAGTTTTTCCTTTTCAAAAATAACTTTGTGATGAGCAACCTCACCAGCAAATCCTTTTTTTTTTAAATATTTTATTTATTTATTCATGATAGTCACACACACAGAGAGAGAGAGAGGCAGAGACACAGGCAGAGGGAGAAGCAGGCTCCATGCACCTGGAGCCCGACGTGGGATTCGATCCTGGGTCTCCAGGATCACGCCCTGGGCCAAAGGCAGGCGCCAAACCACTGCGCCACCCAGGGATCCCTCACCAGCAAATCCTTATGCACATCCTTACTAATGCCTGTAGGATTCTTTTCTGGAAGTGAAACTACTGGGTTAAAACTTCCGCATCTTTACAAATCGTTTGATACTTATGGCTAAATTATACTTGTGACAGTTGCTTAGCACTGAACAAGAGAGTTGGTTTGCCCATGTGTGTGATAACTTTGGGGGTTATTATTTTTTTTAGTATTAGATAATTTGAAAGGAAGATGCAACACATCTAACAGTGAGTGGATGTCCTACTTCTGGTATCATCCTCCCCTGGGTTAGTCTGCTCCCACAGTGGCTTTCTCTGTTCTTTAATAACTTGTAATGTGCTTTGGGGAGACTCCCCTCCTCAAGCCAGCTCAGCTGCCCTCATTACAGAGTGACAGTATGATGGAAGGATTTCATTTGCTTTTTATTCTCGGAATCTCGTGCAAATTATTTCACATGTATTTTCTATGAATCCTCACTATAGCCCTAGCTATGAGATAGGTACTCTTCTATTATTTTAGAAACTTTCTTTTTTTTTTAAATTTTTATTTATTTATGATAGTCACAGAGAGAGAGAGGTAGAGACACAGGCAGAGGGAGAAGCAGGCTCCATGCACCGGGAGCCCGACGTGGGATTCGATCCCGGGTCTCCAGGATCGCGCCCTGGGTCAAAGGCAGGCGCCAAACCGCTGCGCCACCCAGGGATCCCGGTATTCTTCTATTATTAGCTTCATTTCATGTGTGAATGGAAAGGAGACTTGGCGAAACTGACCAACTAAGTAACTAACCTGTCTAAGGTCACACAGCCAAGTAATGGCAGAGCCAGGGCTGGAACCCAAACCGATTCTAGAGCCCATCCTCTTTTGTTTTCTTTTAGTTTTTATTTATTTTTTTAAAATTTATTTTTTTATTGGAGTTCAATTTGCCAACATATAGCATAACATCCAGTGCTCATCCCATCAAGTGCCCGCCTCAGTGCTCGTCACCCAGCCACCCCCACCCCCCACCCTCCTACCCCTCCACCACCCTTTGTTCGTTTCCCAGAGTTACGAGTCTCTCATGTTCTGTCTTCCTTTCTGATATTTCCCACTCATTTTTTCTCCTTTCCCCTTTATTCCTTTTCACTATTTTTTATATTCCCCAAATGAATGAGACCATATAATGTTTGTCCTTCTCCGATTGACTTATTTCACTCAGCATAATACCCCCAGTTCCATCCACATCGAAGCAAATGGTGGGTATTTGTCGTTTCTAATGGCTGAGGAATATTCTATTGTACACATAGACCACATCTTCTTTATCCATTCATCTTTCAATGGACACCGAGGCTCCTTCCACAGTATGAGAGCCCATCCTCTTAATCACTTAATAATCTCTCTGAATCTCAGAAGGTGGGACTGTGGGGGGGGGGGGTTCCTCCTACATGATTTCAAGCAGCCCTGATTCATCGTGGAGCTCTGTGTCACTCTTGTGTTACAAAAGGCCTTCTAGGTGAGGGTTTTGGGGATTGGGATAATTCCCTGGGATCCTGGGCCCTGCCTACTTCCATCTCCGATGATAATTGATAAGGCAGAGAGCTTTTCTCCTTTGCCTAAACTTCTCTCGTTCAATTTCTTTTCTTTTTTTAAGATTTTATTTATTTGAGAGAGAGAGAAGAGAGAGAGTGCATGAGAATGGGGGAGGGTTAGAAGGAGAAGCAGACTCCCGCTGAGCCAAGGGCCCCATGCGGGGCTCCATGCAAGCTCGATCCTGAGACTCTGGGACTCTGGGATCATGACCTGAGCCAAAGGCAGAAGCCCCTCTTGTTCAATTTCTGAGTAGCTGTTAACCTGTGGAAAAGTGGGTGGGACAGAGGAAAAAACAAAGTCCTAACTGTAATCCTGACCACACTGTGTTCCAGTGCTCTTTGTGGTCATTTGCAACCCCAGGGGGTTAGAGATGGCTGTTACATGCATCGTGATGGAAAAACAAAAACAACCCTAAGGCAGTGTGCTGTTTGCCATGAGAGAAACAGAATTGGAATTTTACTCAAAGCTTAAGTCCAACTTCAGTTTCCCAACCTTCCTTTGACAGTCCCACCTCCTCCAAATCCCATTTTGCTCTATTCCAAGACCTTCAGGGGCCTGGCCTGATGATTTCTACAAAAACCCTCCTCCTTGAAAAGGATTTGAAATCTTGGGGAGAACTCAAGAGACATTATCTCTTCCTGGAGAGAGAGAGCGTACGCACAAGTAGGGTTGGCAGGCTGGACAAAGGAAGAGGGAGAGAGAAAATCTCAAGCAGGCTCCATGTCCTGGGCTCAGCGAGAGGCTCCATCTCACAACTCTGAGATCATGACCTGAGCTGAAACCAAGAATCTGCTGTTTAACTGATTGAGCAACCCAGCTATCCCACTTCGAGGGGTTTTACGTTTAAACTTCATCTCCAGTTGTAGTATGAAAGATTTGGAATTTCAGGCAGTAGCCAGTAAGTGGGGAGAGAGTTTTATACTAGAGAATCCTTTAGGGTGTGCTTGTGGTTTATGTGCTCGGTGACTTCATAATGATGACTATAGCACATTTATCGAGTGCTTGCTCTACTGGGCATTTGTGGTGAGTGCTCTCGATGCATTATCTCCTTGAATCTGGGAAGAAGGTTCCAGCTTTACAGATCAAGCACTGGAGGCCCACAGACAGTAACCAGTGTTTCCAGGGACACAGAGCTGGTACCTGAGTGGAGCCAAGACTTGAATCCACTGTAGGTGGAAGACTGGCCCCCAACAGGCCCTTTTCGAGCCTGACTTAGGACACTGAATGCTCTAGGAAGCCAGTGTGCAAGGGGCAAGTTCTCGTTCTTCCAGATTCGTCCCTATGCCTTCCAAACCACACTACTCAGCGCCTCCCCCTCCATGTCACCATGTCCTCACTCTTGGCACTTATAGATACACAACCATGACACCAGCCTCTGTGTTGGGCACTTACCTCCTTCAATCCTCACAGTTACCCTACCAGGAGGCACAGTTCTTATACCTATTTTAAATACGGGGGAACAGGGATCCCTGGGTGGCGCAGGGGTTTGGCGCCTGCCTTTGGCCCAGGGCGTGATCCTGGAGACCCGGGATCGAATCCCGCATCGGGCTCCCAGTGCATGGAGCCTGCTTCTCCCTCTGCCTGTGTCTCTGCCTCTCTGTGTGTGTGTGTGTGACTATCATAAATATAAATAAATAAATAAATAAATAAATAAATAAATAAATATGGGGGAACAGAGCCTCAGTCAACAGGCTACCCGGAGAAGTTGAGTCCTAAGTTTACGTGGAGGTGAGTAGCAGAGCTGGGATTCCCACTGCAAACTGCGTGATGTCCAAGCCCCGGCTGTGCAGCCTGCATGGGCACCCCACCTCCTTACATTGTCCCCCTTCCCACATCAAGCTCACCAGCCCTCTTTGGTGTCTCCCTGCGTCTGTCCTCCTAGCTCGGATGGAGATGGCAAGTTCCTCTGGCTCCTGGCTGCCCGGCTGCCTCCTGGCCCTCGCGTTCCTCCTGCTGCCAGCGACCGTGTCAGGTGGGAGATGGTGGCCCTCTTTCCCGACCTGGGACACCTGCCCAAGGAGTCTCAAGAACAAGGGGGCCTTATTTCTTGCCAAGTCCTGTTCTCCCCCCAGTCCTTTCCAATGCCCTTCCCAGCCCTGCCCTGCGCGGGGACAGCCTGGTCATCCGTCCCCAGCTCCTGTGCCCGTCCCTCCCTTGCAGACACCCTTGTCCCTCTTTTGTCTGCCCTGCACAGGGCTCACCGGCGACCTGCACCTGGCCCCGCTGGGGGGCACGGCCCAGCTGCTCTGCCCGCTGGCCCTGTGGCCGGTCACCGTGCCCACCATGGTGAGGTGGCTGCGGTCCCCACACCCTGACGGCTCCCAGCTCGTGCACGTGTTCTGGGACGGGAGAGACCAGGAGGAAGGCGTGACCCCCGAATTCAAGGGGCGGACGGCGCTGCTCAGGGACCCCCAGGAGGGGAGCATCACCCTGGAGATCCGTCACGTCCGGCTGGAGGACCGAGGGCCCTACCGATGCCAAGTCCAGGTCGGAAATGTGACTCGAGACGGCAGCGTGACCCTGCAGGTGGCAGGTTAGTCATTTCCAAAGGGGGACCGAGGTGCCCCCAAGGTCTGAATCGTGGGGTGCAGTTAGCCCTAGGGCGAATTTGCGAAGGCCTGAGGATGAAGCCAGAGACTGTCCCACCTGGTTGGGAGGAGCTTGGGGGTGGGGAGAGGGTGGGAGTGCAAGTGCCACCAACAGCCCTCCCCAAGCTGCGGGAAGGGGGATGGGGCTCCGGCAGGGACAGCTCCCCACTGCCAGGCATCTCTGCTCCCCGTCCCCCTCCAGTTCTAGGCTCTGACCCCTACATCCACGTGAAGGGCTACGACGCTGGCTGGATCCAGCTGGTGTGCAGGTCAGAGGGATGGTTCCCGAAGCCTTTGGCCCAGTGGAGAGACCCTCAAGGCAGGGCGCTTCAACTTGTGTGGGATGCTGATTCCCAGGAAGCCGGGCTCTTCCGGATAGCGGTGTCCAGCAGAGTCAGGGACAGCATGGTTGGGAATGTGTCCTGCTCCCTCCGCAACGTGGCCCTTGGCCAAGAGAAGACCACAGCCATGGTCATAGCAGGTAAAAGCCCCAGCAGTAAATGGGCTGAGAGCCCCTGGTGAAAAGACCTCCTTTAATGGGAACTTTATAAAGAATTTTCAATTTTTTTTTAAATTCTAAGAGTAACACGTGTTTGTGATAGAAAACTTGAAAAAAATGAACAAAAAAAAAAAAAAAAGAAAAAAATGAACATTTTAAAGAAACCAAAAATTGGCCTATAATGTCATAAATTAGAGAGAACCACCACTAACATTTTGGGACATTTCTTTCAAGACTTTCTCAGATGTGTGCATCTCTGAGAGCACGTGTATTTGCATATGTGTTTGCATGTTTGCATGTTTGTTCTTCAGCTGGGTCTGTCTCCCTTCAATTACAATGTCATGAGCATTTTCTGCCCATGTCCTTAGAGAGTTCTCTGCAACATGATTTTTAAGGGCTTCACAGTACTTCGTTGGGTGGTTATAGCATAATAAAATTAATCAAAGCCCTATTTCTGGACATCTGGATGGTTTCCAATTTTTCCTCCTATTATAATGAGCGGTGTAGTACACATCTTTGCACCTATTTTGGGATGTGATTCTAATTTTTCTCTTAAAATGTGTTTCTGGAGGTAGAATTAAGGGTCAAAGGGGTATGAATCTTTTAAAGACCCTCGAAACACGGAGCCAGGTGGCAGAGCAGAGTGGTTTTAGAGCCAAGAAAGACAGACTGTGGCCTGGGGTCCCAGGTGAGAAGGAGTCCTGGACTTCTGCGAATTCCGTTTTCTCTCTCTGTCTCCCTTCCTTCTCTTACTACTGCCACTGCCTGTCACTAAGTGCTAAGTGGTTTACATGCCTGATCTCTTTAAATCTCCCAACAATCCAGTAGGACAGGGATTATATCATCTCTATTTTACAGATGATAAACCAGTCGTGGGGAGGCTCAGTCTCTTGCCCAGGGTCACACCATGTTGAGTGAGGTCTCGCATCCAGCTGACACCCTTACCCACTTGTCACAGAGCCTCTTCTACTCTTTTTTCCCCTTCCTTTCTCCTTTCTTCCTGCGTAGGCTTTAGGTCTGCTGCTGTAGCACCACAGAAATTGTGCTGCCCCTGCTGGTAGGGCTCAGGGCCAAGATGTCACGACTATTGTTTCACAGCAGCATGAGGACTTGATGGAGAGGCTGGTGGGTGCTCATGAGAAGACTTGAGATGACCCCTGAGGAAGCATGGCCTATTCTCCAGACTTCCCAGATAAGGGTTCCATATAGGGTAGGACAAGGTTGTGGATGAAAAAACTGAGTTTAATCCATTGTCTTCAGGCAGGACCATCAAATACGCTCCTAAGAAATGAACTTCTCACTTTAAGGTCATCCCTGGGTCATCCAGGGTTGGGGTTATTGAGAGAAGCAAAGACCCTCACCAGTCTTGGCTAGAGGTTTTTCCCTAGACTCGATGGAGACAGTTGGGATGTGCTTGAGCCATCTACCATCAGAAGTGGGGTCCTTGGTATGGAAGAAGCTGTCAGATGTCTCTTTGAGGGTGGTCATTGGTGATTTCTGTTTTAGCCCCATCTCCAGGGAGGATCTCCTCCTCAGCAGTGGCTCTTGCTGTGATCCTGCCTGTCCTGGGGCTTCTCATCATGATGGGCATTTACCTCATCTGGAAGCAAAGAAGATCGAAAGGTAACTAAGTGGTAAGGAAGTCCCAGCTGGCTGGAAGTGGGACTGAGATGTCTCTAGGAAATGGCCAGGAGAAAGTAGACATGGACATGCATTATCCATAGGTTGGAGACCCTGCAGAATGGCTGAGAGAAAACTGGTAAGAGCCATGCTTGGGGACTCACAATGCAGAAAGGACCAGAGAAACTGCAGAAAACTCCTGGGCAGAGCTGTGGATCCTTATCTTTTAATAAGTTAGAAAATAACTGATCATGCCAGCCTTATAATTAATTAAGAAATGCAATTTTATACATTAGATAAAACCCCATAAATTTGGTAGAATTTCACAGGTTCACAGGGTTGCAAAGGACCCTGAAAGTCACAGAATCCAACACTCCTTCCCCCATCCAATGGTTCAAAGACCCTCTGATCCTTTCAAATAGTCACATTCCCACAACGACAAGGAGCACAGTCCTACTCAGGCAGCTTGAACCATCTTTGGACAGTCCTGCCTATTAGGAAAAGCCCTTCCTTAAACTGAGCTGACATCCTTTTTCTGTCTATCTTCTAGAGAAACTTCTCTATGAACAGGTGATGGAGGTAGGTAAGTGTCCTGAGCGGGGGGAAGGGAGGATGCTTCTGTCTTTGCTGTTTTGTGCTCCCAGTACCCACTAATCTAAGTTGTGTACCTAAAAATTCCAACATCTGCTGTCCGTGGGGGTGGGGGTAGGGGTGGGGGTGGGGGAATCTATACTTGTTCTTTCCAGTTTTCACACTCTTACATGTCATAGCTTGCCTTCTAGTACACTTGGTGATTTTTGTATGTGAACTCATTGTTTGATCTTATTCTGTTGGAGTCATGTAGACCTGAGGCGGGCGAAGTTTTTAGTCATTCGGCAAACAATGAGTAATTGTCTACTAAGCTTCCCAGACTATACTAGATGCTGGGGTCACAATGACGAATCAAAGTAGACACAGTCTGCCTTCTGGGAGCTTTCAGTCTAGTCAGGGAAGTATACGTGGGTGAAGAAAGTGCATAAATAAATGTGCACAAATGCCACCAGAGGAAGTTCTAAGGGTCGTAAAGACTGGAATCAGGAGGGGCCACCTGGGTGGCTCAGTCAGATAAGCATCTGCCTTCAGCTCAGGTCATGATCCCAGGGTTCTGGGATCGAGCCCCATGTGGGGCTCCCTGCTTGGCGAGGAGCCTGTTTCTCCCTCTCCTCCCCACTCATGCTGTCTCTCACTATCTCTGTCTCTCTCTTTCTCATATAAATTTTTAAACTCTTAAAAAAAAAAAAGACTAGAACCAAGAGGAACCAACCAACCAAACTTGAGGGACAGGAAAGGAGTCCCCAGAGGAAGTGATGTTTGATCTGGAGGATGGGCAGGCTTGGAAAAAGAGGGACCCGAAAACCTTCCATGGCAGAAAGAACAGAATGCAAGAGAAACACAGTGCAGAAGTGAGGGGAAAGGTGACAGAGGATGAGTCTGTGGACATAGCAGGGGTCAGGCCAGGTGAGGCCTTGTAGATCATATGAAGGATTTTGGTCTTTCTTTGGTCATGTGAAGGCCTGTGTCAGAGAGGTGGAGGTGGAGATAGGGAGCTTCAAGAGCTGATGAACTCAGTAGGAGTTGGGGACCCCCCACAAAAATGGCACAGAATCTTATTTACTTTTCTTTCTCTAGAAAATCTTCTCTCAGACCACGCAAAAGAAAAAGGTAATTATATGTATAGAATAAAGAGTAGGGAACAAATAACAAAGAATATATTCTTTCTATTTCTACATGAATGCTGACAGTTTCTCATACATACTTTACACACACACACACACACACACACACCTTCTATTAATATTAGAATTTACTTTCCAACATCAAGGGGCTATAGGGTGGTGGCTGGGGTGAGCAGATGCCCTTGGTCAGCATTCATAGATCTGGATTGTCCTGAGTTCCCCTCATCAGCCTTTCTACCAATCACTTAAAAAGAAGGTCTATTTACTATTTAAAAAGATATTATTATGGTCATATAGGGTATATGAGAATCTCAAAAATCCACACAATTTTTGCATTTAAGAGAGGCAGTGTGATACGATGGGAGGATCACAGGCTCTTGAGAAAGTGACTGGTTCGGCGACACCTGGCTCAGATCACGGGTCTGCCACTTACTGGCACTTTACTTGTCCAAGAAATGAGGATGGTCCCCTCACCTAATTGTTTTCAGGATTAAAATAGACAACTTAAAAAACAAAGTTCTTATTGCAAAGCCTGGTACCCCTTTCCCCCTCCCATCTTTCACCTTCATTAATTGAGTCTTTGCCCTGGGCCATGGAGGGTAAAAGTTAGACACACCCAGAGTACAAAATAACAGGGGCTCTGCCCTTGGAAGGTCTTGCTGGGAAGCCAGGTCACTGGCTCAGAAATGGCTCTGAACATCCTGATTTCCACATTCCCTCTCCTCCTCGCTTACATCTCCTCTAAGGAGGTGAGAGCATGGGCATGCACGCCTCAGGGCCACTATGGCCATTCTGTCCAAGAGCAGAAGGAACAGTGTGGTGTAGTGGGGCTGGGATCTGGCTGCGAGTCGGACAGACATGGGTTGAAATCCTGCCTCCCAGACCACTTACTAGCTGGACGACCCGGGCAAATTTCCATATCCCTCTGGGCCTCAGCCCACCACTCTACAAAATGGCAATACTAATTATATGCACCTCACTTTGTTGAGGGGATTCAGTGGCCACCTCATTATAAGAACGGGACACAATAAATGGAGGCTGTTAGTAATGAGAATAGTGAAAATAAACCATAAGCTCCTTAGGGGCCATATCATATTCGGTTTCACTGCCTGAGTGCACAATGCCTAACGCATGCCCAGCCCTTAGCACAGGGCCTACCAGTGGACTCATAACTCATTCATAACTTTAATTCTTCTGGCAGGGCCTGCGCTAGGAGAAAATATAGACCAATGGTCCCTCCAGAAAAGCCACAAGCACAGCACTCCCTGGAAGCCTGCTGCTTGTGTCCCCAAAACTGAGACCTCCAAATGTATCAGTATCTCTGCAGGACTTCAGGGGAGTTACTGTTGAGAATAACAGAGCTGTGTCAACAAGCCAATACTCCGCCTTCAGCTAGTTTTACACCATCGCTACTATAGACAGTAGGTTGTCAAAGGGCAGCAGGGCACACATGCGTGTGCACACAGTCACAAACATACAGAAACACTTATATGGACAATAGAAAAGGAGCCAGCAGAAAGGGTGGGTGGGGGTGGAAGAGAAAGGAGAAACCAAAGTTCTGGGCAGCCTGGATCATTGGGAAGGTGGCACAAGTGCCATGGGGTTCTCCAGTGTGAGCTTTGAGAGATGTGACTGGTTTTGGGGCCCACAGGATGGTCATCGCCCCCTTCCACCATGGGGGGATGGAGTGATGAGGCTTCCTGTATCCCAGGGATAAAGCAGCCCCATCTATTCACTCATGCCTTTTTCTGTTGTGTTTTTTAGGAAGGCTCCATAAAGCCCTCAGTAAGTTCTGCTCCTCATCCTTGGCACAAACCGTCTGCTGACATCTTTGCTTTAGGATGAGTGTCTTGGTTTCACTTCTTGGGGTGGTGGGGGAGGGAACAAGTGTACTTGAGGCCATGGAGGTTGGGGGTGTATTGGTCCCCAGAGTCCTCTCTTCTCAGACATTCCCTGTTCCTCTTTCCCATGCAACTGTTATCTGGTCCCTACATGGGAAACGTTCCACCAGGAAGAGCTTACCTCCCTTGGGTGGAGCCTCCTGGAAGACCCTATTCGTTCCCGAGGCATGACATTCCCTTAGATGGGACCTGAAACATATGAATCCTCATTAAAGTGAATATGTGGAGCAGTGTTTCCCCACCACTTCACGTATGGGAACCTCTTTATAACCCAGAAATCTTCAAAAATGTGACATGTGTATTTATTTTACATTGAGAAAATATTACTTAAGAAAATCAAGTGGAAATTGGGTGATTGGTTTTTTTAAAAATATTTTTTAGGTGATAGTTTTAAATGAACTTATACTTTATTCTTCTTGCACAACATCTACAAATATTTATGTTGTCATGACCTATATGCAGAAGATGCATTTTTGACCCCGTCTGTGGGGAGGTTAAGGCGGGACAGAGGAATTTGTTAACTGTCGGGTCTCTGGGGAGCCCTGGCCCCCCATTGGGAGCCACTGCTCTTGCCAACCCTGTCATGGGGAAGGAAGCTCAGGGTACTGGTACTAAGGATCTGATGTGGGAATGTGGTTGGGATGGGACTGCAATGCCCTGGGCACGTAGAAGCCCTTGTTCTGATTGGTTCAACTATTTTTATTCTTTAGAGAAACTCCGGAGTGAACTGAGTAAGTGTCCCATGCTCTTCTAACTCCTCTATCACATTATCTCCCGTCGATTCTGTATTTCCAGTGATAGCTCATCCCCTTGTTTCTTCTTTTATAGAGTTGAAAAGATCTGCAGCCAACTCAGGTGAGGTACACTTGTCCCACACCTGGGCCCCCACACCCCAGGAGTTCTCCATTTTTCTATCCTTTAATTCAAGCATCTCCTTTACATCTTCCAGGCTGGAGGAGGGCTCGGCTGCACTTCGGTGAGTTATACCAGTCAGGTCATCCACATGCCTGAGAGCCCATTGCTCTGGTCCTGTGGAATGCAGACTATCCTTGAAAGCTTTTTAAAATCAAATATATCTATCTGCTTATCAAAATTTTAAAAAATCTTTCTGATGTGGGGGGGCCACATTTAGATTTAGAAAATCTCCCCTCTTTTAGAACACTTTTGATCTTCTTATGGGTTCTCTATGATCTTTGAGATTTTCTCAAGTTTACTGCTTATATGGACTTCATCTTTGTGACTTGTCTGTTCCTGTCCTGTCCTGGCTACTTTTTGACTTGTGAGGATTCTTTCTATATAAAGCATACTAGTTCTTTGTCATGTTTTTCATGAATTATTTTTCCAAGATTTGCATTTGCATTTTACTTTCCTTATGGTATTTTTGGATGCACAGGTGTTATATTTTTATGTAGTCAAGTTTATTCATCTTTTCTTGTGTAGTGTCTCCCATGCTTTCAAGTTTGGGAAGTCTTTCCTATCCCACAGTTGAACCCACAGCCAGTGCTCTTATCCCTCTCTACACACTTGCCATGTCCTTCTGTCTCCGAAGATCAGTTTTCTTGGGGGGGGGGGGCGACTTGGTGGTGATTAAGATTCTCCGAGAAGAGAATGGGTGAGGCAGATGCTCCAACAGCACAGACTACAAAAAGGTTTCGTAGTTTTACTCTAAAAGATTTGCACATCGCTTTTTGTTTTATTCCTAAATAGTCGGCAAATTTTGGCTGCTATTTTAATGAGACCTGCTATTTTCACTGCTTTGTATCAATTTCCCCGGTGCTCATCCCCCTTCTGTTCACATGGCCTCCTTCAAGCAGATACAATAATAGAATCAATGAGTTGGCAGTTGAGAGAACACCAGGTCACTTTGGTTAGCATTCAAGGAGCTCACAAACCTTTCCGACACTCATGGTCTGGCTTCCTCCCACTGCCCTGAGTACAGACGTCACGGGTTTACTCTCCAAAAAGAGCCTGTGTTCTGTACTTGGGGGAAGGGGGAAGACTCACTGCGACCCTCATAATCCACAATTTTAAAGAAGAATCCTTTTCTCTATATTGTCATTTAAAATGGTAATTATAAGCAGTGATTTTCACAACCAAAGTGAGCATCACACACTCACTGTGTGAACTAGGCACTATGTCATGCATTAGCTCATCAAATCTGAATAACAGCCCTACTCCCATTTTACATGGGAAGGAACTGAAGGTGGGAGCTATATAACAAGGCCAAGGCCACATAATCAGCAAGTTGGCAGAGCTGGGACTCACACACCCTAGCTGGCTGCTGGGTCTCACGTCAAAGCCTATGTCTGTTATCATATGTTAGATTCCTTGGGACCATCGAAGACAGAGACAGGATTGAGGCAGATGAAATACTTTTTTCCTCTTTCAACTTAATAGACTGCCAGTGGATCTGGGAGACTGGCAGACAGTCTTCTCTGTACATGTAGGAGAGGGGGAGCCATGAACTCCAACAGGCCAATGATAGTGGTCACAGACCTAGAGATTATCTTTCCCTCCAGAGCTACCCAAAGATCCCCTAAGACCTTACCTTCCCCAGCCTCACCTGTCAGTGACTCTCTGCAGTGGCAGTGACCCTGGACCCGGACACAGCACATCCCAAACTCATCCTATCTGAGGACCGGAGAGGGGTGAAGCTTGGAGATAAAAGGCAACCTGTGCCCGACAGCCCCCAGAGATTTGATTTTGTCGTCAGCGTCCTGGGTGCTGAGTACTTCACGGCGGGCTGTCACTACTGGGAGGTGGACGTGGGAAACAAGACCAAATGGGCCCTGGGGGTGTGTAGTGAGTCCGTGAGCAGGAAGGGGAAGGTCACTGCCACCCCCGCCAATGGACACTGGCTAGTCCGTCAGAGTAGTGAGAACACGTACGAAGCTCTCACATCCCCGCAGACCCCCCTGCGCCTGAAGGAGCCCCCGAGGTGTGTGGGGATCTTCCTGGACTATGAAGCAGGTGTCATTTCCTTCTACGATGTGACCAACAGATCTCACATCTTTACTTTCACCCACACTTTCTCTGGCCCCCTTCGCCCTTTCTTCGAGCCCTGCCTTCACGATGGAGGGAAAAATACAGCGCCTCTAATCATCTGCTCAGAACTCCAGAAGTCAGAGCCACCGACTGGCCCCAAGCCAGAAGAAAAAGTCCACGCTAATGGAGATGTGGCCATGACGGTGGACCCTTCCTTACTGCCCCCTCGGGCACCGGAGCCTTTCCCACCCGAGGATATGATCCTGCCCTGGCCCTCTGACCTTGGCTCAGCCCTTCGGGGACTCAAGGTGCCTTCCTTTTAGGGTTGTACCTCATTACCTGCTCCCCTGATGGTCCAGCGCCCTGCCCTGGATTTCAGTCTGCTGGCCCAATACCTGAAACATCTCAGCTCCTCTCCCCAAACCTGGACTTTGTGATTTTGATTCAAACCACCTTTCACCCAGGACTCAGTTCTAAGCTCTGCCGTCTTTCAAGGGACCTAAAGTTCCCATTGCCCTGGAAGAATTTTTGAAAGCCAAATGAACAATCAGATTAGGTTTAGGTGGTGATGGTGAATGAGCGTCCCCAAGATACAGGGGTTCTGCACTCGAGGAGCTGTTCAGAAGAACTTCACCTTCAAGTGCCTCATCCTGCACTTGACCTTTTAGTCATGAAGTTATGGTGCCCAGTCCCCCACTTCTCTCCTATCCCCTCCAGAATGACTTTTTTGCCCTCTTCTCAGTGCAGGCTTCTAGCTCCTAAATCCAGCTTCATAAAGTAAACATGTTTGGGGTCACATGTTCTTCCTTCTTTCTTCTGGAATAATGGGGGCGGGGAGGCTGGAAGGGTAAAACGTGCCATTCGGGTCTACTTCCCTGATGCTTGTTTACAATGAAGTTTCCTGACATCTAGAGCTAAAGTACATGTTTTCAAAGTTAACTTACCTATGGATAATAACCAGGTTCAGGGATTTTAAATGTGATAGCCACAATCCTGACAGGCCTCAAGAGCACGATCAGGGAGCTGGGGCACACAGCTTTAAACATAGCAACCCAGCTGTGTGTGGCCTTGAAAAGACAGCCATGGATGAGTCTGTCTGTCTGTCTGTCCCTTTTGACTCTCCTCCTGGGATTTAGAGAAGTCCAGTTTAACCAGCAATGTAGAGGGGTTTTTTCCATAAGACTATTATCCAGGAAGACTTGACTACTTGTGGGGCAAACAGCCTCTTAGGTCAGAGAGTATGGACTTCACATAGGAAGTTGGTAGCCCACATGTGAGGATAAAGTGAAACCTTAATTCTTTGGTGTGCATTGCAGAAAGAAGCCTACTCACTTTTTTTTTTTAAAAGATTTTATTTATTCATGAGAGACACACAGAAAGAGAGAGAGGCAGAGACACAGGCAGAGGGAGAAGCAGGCTCCCTGCGGGGAACCTGATGCGGGACTCAATCCCAGGACCCCAGAATCACAACCTGAGCCGAAGGCAGACGCTGAACCACTGAACCACCCAGGCATCCTGAAGCCTACTCACTTTCAGGTCACTCCATGTATGCAATCTGGCCTCTTTGTGGAGGTACTAGCTATCAGTTTGCTGATGAGTATGCAGTTCTACCCAATGGAAACTGGATCTTTCTGTCAGAAGTTAGGGCTTTTCTGTTAATGCGTGTAATAATAGTTAGAGTCCTCCTGAGCAATATATATTTGTTATATTTATAGGTACAAAGAGATTTATTATAAGGAATTGGCTCACACAGTTATGGAGGCTAGCATGTCCCAAGATCTGTAGGGTTAGTCAGCAAGTTGGAGACCCAGAGGAGCCAATAGTGTAGTTCCAGTTTGAAGGCTGACAGGCTTGAGACCCAGGAAGAATCAATATTTCCATTTGAGTCTGAAGGTAGGAAAAAAAAGTCGATGTTCAGGCTAAAGACTGTCAGGAAGGAAGAATTCTTTCATACTAGAGGGAAGGGTTGCTTTTTGGGTCTATTCAGGCCTTCTGCTGGTTGGTTGGAGCCCACCCACATTAGGGAGAGCAATCTGCTCTACTCATTCTACCAATTCAAAAGTTAGTCTCATCCCCAAACACCCTTACAGAAAGTCAGAATAACATCTGACCAAATGTCTGGGCTCCCTATAGCCTGGTCAAGCTGATATATAGCTTTAACTATCACAATGCATGGGTAAAATTTTTTGTGTGCTTTTGTACAGCTCTTTTTTTTTTAATTTTTTATTGGTGTTCAATTTACCAACGTACAGAATTTTTGTACAGCTCTTAAATAAAAGTTTGGTATTTGTTGTTTGGCATTATGTAATTTTCATCATGAATGAGGAGTTGTGGGGAAAGGCTTTGCATTGGTAAAGGAAAAACACATTATGGGATTGTTTTTTTTTTTTTAAGATTTTATTTATTTATTCATGAGGAGCACACACACACACAGAGAGAGAGAGAGAGAGAGAGGGATGCAGAGACAGAGGTAGAAGAAGAATCAGGCTCCATGCAGGGAGCCCAACGCGGGACTCAACATGGGATTGGTTTTTGAACAGCCTTGAATCCACCCAAGCAAGCTTTAACCACAGAAACAAAGCGACAGTTTTATTTCTGACCTGCCTTCTCAGAATTTTTACTTATATCAATTTATAAGCAATAGCATACGTGGGGGATTTATATTTCACTCATTCATAGTTTCAAACATACTTTCTCGAATTGCCGAATCTTAAAACCAATTCCCATCGTTCACACTGGCTGCACCAGCAGGAAAGAGAACGGACATTTGTGGAAGCAGAAGCTTTAACTCATTTAATCCTTACAAGAATTCTACCCTTTTTTTATGGGGAAGCAAAATCGTGCTCCAAACAGGCAGTAGAACTGGGATTATAAATCTAGTTTGGCTAGCTCTGAAGACCGTATTCTTTGCTCTTTGCCCTGAAATACCATGCATATAGGAGAATATGCTATTAGACTTCTGGCTACACCTTAGAAGCCTTATAGTGCCGGTGTGATGCGTGGCAATGGGGTTTATGGACGAAGGACCAGGAAAAGTCCCTGTGCAGGAGTGTTTGGGAGACCCAGAGGCAGCTCCTCGGACAGGGGACGTTGAGCTTCTCCGACAAGCAGCTTGGGTTAGCTGATTTTTTTTGGGGGGGGGGGGAGGGGGGTAGCTGATCCTTAATCTCCCTTCTAGGTCTGCAATCCTTTGACTTTGCATTCTAAACCTCGAGCAAAGCGCGGGACTCCAGGCTTCCCGGGACGTCTGTCTACCAGACGGTCAAGTGTCACCAGCTCCAAGTAGAGAAGAAACTGAGTTCATGAGCCCTTGGAGGTCACGTAGCTTAGCTCTACGGATTCTGCTACTTCCCAGAAGCGCGGGCCCCGCGCGTAGAAGGAGACCCAAAGCCCCGGACGGGAACTCAGCCTCCGCCACTCGGTTCTAAACTTCGCAAATTCCTTCTCCGAGTCTACGCTCTGCCTCAGGACTACAACTCCCAGCAGGCCTTGCCCGAGACCAAAGCTTATTGGCGGTCCCGCCTGGATTTCTCGCGCGGAGGCAGCCAGTACAGCCAATGGGAGGGAAGGGTCCTCCTCGGGACCCAATCCTGGAGGGGTAGGGCGGGTCTTCGCCGGGTTCCGGCTCCGGCTCCTCCCCCGGCCCACCGAGGCGGCGCTGTCCCTGACCGAGCGGCGGGAGCGAGGTGGGTCCGGGTTGGGGCCGCGGTCGCGGGGAGCGGGGGAGGCGGACACGGCTTCGCGGGGAACTCTGAGCACCGTCCCCTCCCTACTCCCGGGGAGTCAGAGGCTGTGGCTTTGCTCCCTGGGCCGGGCGGGGGGCAGGTGGGCTCGGCGGTTGGGTCGCCCCGACCCCCGCCCCCGCCGCGCGGCCCGGCGCCTGCCCCAGCCCCTTCCGCAGGCCCCGCGGCCCTGCCCCAGCTTGGGGCGCCGGCCCCGCCCCGCTCTTCGCCGCCCACCCCTCGGGCGGGGCCCTGACCCTCTGACCGCAGCCTGGCCGCCCCCCCACCCCCCGGCCGCCCCTCGGGCGCTCTGACCCCTGCGCGGCTCCCCCACACCGCACCAAGCTGCCCTCGCAGGGCCCCGTCCGCTGCCCCGAGCTTGACCCTAAACACCCTACACCCACTTTCCCGCGCGGCCCCTTCTCCGTAACCCAGGCCCTTGCCCCCCACACCTGTGAGCATCACCCCGCGTGGCCCTTTCTCCGTAGCCCAGGCCCTTGCCCCCCGCACCTGAGGCCATCACCCCGCGTGGCCCCTTCTCCGTAACCCAGGCCCTTGCCCCCCACACCTGTGAGCATCACCCCGCGTGGCCCCTTCTCCGTAACCCAGGCCCTTGCCCCCCGCACCTGAGGCCATCACCCCGCGTGGCCCCTTCTCCGTAACCCAGGCCCTTGCCCCCCGCACCTGAGGCCATCACCCCGCGTGGCCCCTTCTCCGTAACCCAGGCCCTTGCCCCCCGCACCTGAGGCCATCACCCCGCGTGGCCCCTTCTCCGTAACCCAGGCCCTTGCCCCCCACACCTGTGAGCATCACCCCGCGTGGCCCTTTCTCCGTAACCCAGGCCCTTGCCCCCCGCACCTGAGGCCATCACCCCGCGTGGCCCCTTCTCCGTAACCCAGGCCCTTGCCCCCCGCACCTGTGAGCATCACCCCGCGTGGCCCTTTCTCCGTAACCCAGGCCCTTGCCCCCCGCACCTGAGGCCATCACCCCGCGTGGCCCCTTCTCCGTAACCCAGGCCCTTGCCCCCCGCACCTGAGGCCATCACCCGGCGTGGCCCCTTCTCCGTAACCCAGGCCCTTGCCCCCCACACCTGTGAGCATCAGCCCGCACGGCCCCTTCTCCGTAACCCAGGCCCTTGCCCCCCTGCACCTGTGAGCATCACCCGGCGTGGCCCCTTCTCCGTAACCCAGGCTCTTGCCCCCTGCACCTGAGGCCATCACCCCGCGTGGCCCTTTCTCCGTAACCCAGGCCCTTGCCCCCCGCACCTGTGAGCATCACCCCGCGTGGCCCTTTCTCCGTAACCCAGGCCCTTGCCCCCCGCACCTGAGGCCATCACCCCGCGTGGCCCCTTCTCCGTAACCAGGCCCTTGCCCCCCCACACCTGTGAGCATCACCCGGCGTGGCCCCTTCTCCGTAACCCAGGCCCTTGCCCCCTGCACCTGAGGCCATCACCCCGCGTGGCCCCTTCTCCGTAACCCAGGCCCTTGCCCCCCGCACCTGAGGCCATCACCCCGCGTGGCCCCTTCTCCGTAACCCAGGCCCTTGCCCCCCACACCTGAGGCCATCACCCCGCGTGGCCCCTACTCCGTAACCCAGGCCCTTGCCCCCCACACCTGTGAGCATCACCCGGCGTGGCCCCTTCTCCGTAACCCAGGCCCTTGCCCCCCACACCTGAGGCCATCACCCCGCGTGGCCCCTACTCCGTAACCCAGGCCCTTGCCCCCCACACCTGTGAGCATCACCCGGCGTGGCCCCTTCTCCGTAACCCAGGCCCTTGCCCCCCACACCTGTGAGCATCACCCCGCGTGGCCCTTTCTCCGTAACCCAGGCCCTTGCCCCCCGCACCTGAGGCCATCAGCCCGCATGGCCCCTTCTCCGTAACCCAGGCTCTTGCCCCCCGCACCTGTGAGCATCACCCCGCGTGGCCCCTTCTCTGTAACCCAGGCCCTTGCCCCCCACCTGTGAGCATCAGCCCGTGTGGCCCCTTCTCTGTAACCAAGGCCCTTGCCCCCCCCACCTGTGAGCATCAGCCCACGTGGCCCCTTCTCTATAACCCAGGCCCTTGCCCCCCGCACCTGAGGCCATCAGCCTGCGTGGCCCCTTCTCCGTAACCCAGACCCTTGCCCCCCACACCTGTGAGCATCAGCCCGCACGGCCCCTTCTCCGTAACCCAGGCCCTTGCCCCCCGCACCTGAGGCCATCAGCCTGCGTGGCCCCTTCTCCGTAACCCAGACCCTTGCCCCCCACACCTGTGGCCATCAGCCCGCACGGCCCCTTCTCAGTAACCCAGGCCCTTGCCCCCTGGCACCTGTGACCATCAGCCCGGTCTTGGCTCTTACTTCTTAGCCCTGGCCCCTTCTCCACTTCCCAATCCCTTTCACCCTCGATCCTCCCTGTACCCCGGAGCCTAAAGCCTCCGGAGATGACAAGCCCCATGGGGCCTTCTCTCCCCAAAGCTTTGAAATGTGGCATGAAAGTGCATCTGTACTTTACCTGCCACTGTGCTCTCAGTAGATAGGGGGCTCCCCATCCCTGCAAGCCCCAATCTTGCTCACCTGTCCTGCAAGTCCCAGCTCAGATACCACCTTTGCCATGTAGCTGCTCATCCCCGATCTCTTGAGGGAGGCAGATGTCCTCTGAACTCCCTTGGAACTGTTCTTACTCCTTCCTCCTTCCCTTTTCTCCCCGCCTGGGGCTCCCCACTCCCTTCCCCCCTTCCTGTCTCCCTCCCTCCTCTCTCCATCACTGGTGTCTTGCTTAAAGGCCCTGGCTTTGGCGTGACGGGCGCAGGTCCTAGTTCTGACACTCACATGCTATGTGCCCTGGGGCAAGTCACAATTTCTCTGAGCCTCGGTCTCCTCATCTCCAAAATAAGTCATGAAAACATAATGACGTGATGTGCATACAGTGTTCAGTCCCAGGCCTAGCACCTAGTATGAGCTTCAAAAATATTTATTGTTATTATTATTGGTTCCTGTATAACGTGCCAGGTAATGAGGGAAGCATTGATGAGTGGGTACAAAGATGACTAAGGCACAGTTCCTGACACACACACCCCGCCCCCCCAGAACTTTCTACACTGTATGCCAGTTCCTGGAGTTTGTGTCCTGTTTCCCCATACTGGGCCATAAACTGCGGGTAGTAACCATAATCCTAAATCTTCTTGCTCTTATTTTGATCCAGCATGTGGACCTGAGTAGAGCCAGAGCTTGGTATAGATTGTAGGTTCTTAGAATAGCAGGATTCGGAGTGGGTGGGGACCCTGTAACCCTCTGCAGAGAGGGGGCTGGGGCCCAAATTCAGATCATATCCGGGCCTCATGCTGGGGAGAGGTGGCCAAAATGACCCAGTCTCTCCCCTCAAATTGCTTATAAACTGCTAGTGGAAACAGATATGTTATTTTTTTTTAAAGATTTTATTTATTTATTCATGAGAGACACAGAAAGGCAGAGACACAGGCAGAGGGAGAAGCAGGCTCCATGCAGGGAGCCCCATGTGGGACTCGATCCCAGGACTCCAGGATCAGGCTCCGGGCTGAAGGCAGGTGCCCAACCGCTGAGCCACCCAGGGATCCCCTGGAAACAGATATGTTAAAAGATGATTGCAAATCACTGTTAAGGGCAAGTCCAAGATTCTGCAGGGTCATAAAGGTGGAAGTGGGTAGATGATTCCTGAGAAACAGCGGGTGAGACAGACACAAGAAAGAATGAAATGGGTGCTGGAGACAGGCCTGGCCTTCACTTGTTCAACAAATATTTAGTGAAGATCTACAATACGTGACCGTCACTGCTTGAGGAATTTGGGTTACATTAGAAAACAAAGATCCTAAAAAAAAAAAAAGAAAAAGATCCTGTCCCTCGTGGGACTTATGTTTTAGGAGGAGGAAGCAGGTTCTCCTTATTTAGGTTCTTCAAGAAACACTCAATAACAGGGTTGGGTAGGCTACAGTTCACCTCCCTTTGTCTTAAAGTTTTATTGGAACACAGCCACACTCATTCCTTTATTCCTATGTGACGTGCGACTGCTTCTGAGACGATAACAGAGCTGACTAGTTTCAGCAGAGATCCTAGGGTCTCAAATATTTACTAAATATTTACTGTCTGGCCCTTTCCGGAAAAATTTGCTGGCCTCCACTGAGAGATTTGAGGCTCCTCTGTCTGTATTTCACATTTGAGATTATATAGAGTCTTACCCCATTTTTTCATTGTAAAAAAGTTTTTTTCTTTCCTAACAAGATCATGTAAAGGCTCTTTTTCATTCTTGCAATCTCTGCAGGACGAGGACAGAGTGTCCTCCACAGTGGTCACAGCAGCTGTCGTTTGCTGAATTACTCGTACCTGCCACAACACACTGTAGGCATTTCCTACACACACAGAGCCCTGCAGCGTAGGCGGGTATCACATGGTGTGAGCGACGGGAGTTGGGGCTCGGAGGGCGTGAATAGCCTGCACAGTTCTGTCATGCGTGTCACCATCGGGATCCAGCCCTGAATGTAGCCAGTGCTCCTTCCATTACTGCTGTTGCGTGTTCCAGAAATACTTGCTGACTTGAAGGAAGTCTGTTGGTTTCTACCATCACCTGTCACAGTCTGTGCCTCCACCCCTCATCCCTTGGTCCTGTCACCCAGCGGATCTGCACTGGCCCTCTGTGCCTTCCGAGGTGCCATCATTGTTCTAGGGCCCAAAGGAAACAGCACACTCAGTGGCAGCACTTCGTCCCCTCTCCCTGTCCTGGGCTGTAGGAACTCAGCTGGCATCTGTTGATGTTTGCATAGGTTGGGACTGTGTATGTGTAGCTGTGTGTGTGGGAGAACGTGGCTCGTCTGTGTGTCTTTGTACGTGGCGTGTGTGTGTGATTTTGTGTGGGTGTGTAGCCGTGGCCGTGTTTGGGAGGGCTGTGTCTCTATATGTGGTGGGTGTGGCTGTCTGTGGCTCTAAGCGTGTGCGAGTGCGTGCTGTGTGTGCCTGTGTAGGTGTGACTGTATGCGAGGCATTCTCTCCAGGTGCTCCAGTTCATTGAGGCTATTTCTGATGGATGGTTCCGTGGGGAAGGTGTACACACCTTCAGCCAGAACAGATTCCCTGTGGCCTAGCCTGACCCCAGGAATAAAGGTGTTGGCCATTTGTGTTCATTTTCAGGGTTCAGAAATGGGCAGTGAGAAGGAGCAGGATCCAGAACAGCACCTGCCTGATGAAGGGGAATGGGGTAAGCCCTGGAGAGTGGATGACTCGGAGGGTTTTCGGATCCCAGATGGGGAGAAAGAGCGTGGGCAAGAGAGCCTGTCAGAGGGTCCACAAGAGATCCATCCAAAAAAGCCCTGGCGGAAAGTCACTGTCCCCGCTGGAGAGCCTGGGGGCGCCAGGGCTCACCCGAGGCCCGAGACCGATGAGAAGCCCTTTATATGTGCCCAGTGTGGCAAGACCTTCAATAATACCTCCAACCTGAGAACACACCAGCGGATCCACACCGGCGAGAAACCTTACAAGTGTTCTGAATGTGGCAAGAGCTTCTCGAGAAGCTCCAACCGCATCCGGCACGAGCGGATCCACCTGGAAGAGAAGCACTACAAATGTCCCAAATGTCAGGAGAGCTTTCGGCGACGCTCGGACCTCACCACCCACCAGCAAGACCACCTGGGCAAGCGGCCGTACCGCTGTGACATCTGTGGCAAGAGCTTCAGCCAGAGTGCCACGCTGGCAGTGCACCATCGGACCCACCTGGAGCCCGCGCCCTACATCTGCTGTGAGTGCGGGAAGAGCTTCAGCAACAGCTCCAGCTTCGGCGTGCACCACCGCACACACACAGGCGAGAGGCCCTATGAGTGCGCCGAGTGTGGGCGGACCTTCAGTGACATCTCCAACTTTGGAGCGCACCAGAGGACCCACAGAGGGGAGAAGCCCTACTGGTGCACTCTGTGTGGGAAACACTTCTCCCGGAGCTCAAACCTCATCCGCCACCAGAAAACGCACCTGGGAGAGCAGGCCGGGAAAGACTCCAGCTGAAGGACAATGAGGGAGAGGAGAGGGAGAGAGCCCAGCCTAGTGTCGGAAGATCTGTAGGATCTGCTGCTGCCCCCCTTGACCTCTAGTTCCTCATCTCACTTTGGAGAATGGATTCCTGTTGCCTCTGAAGCCAGGATCTCCAGGAAGTCCTGAGAAGGGACTCTCGAGTAAAGATCCTTGCCTCTTTCCAGGCCAGTGTCTTGTCTTGGAAAGTTTGGAGGATCCAGTCGTGGCTTCATCTCGGGATGAAAGAGAAGTAGGGTAGGCTTAGCACGTGTTCCTATTGTTAGGGCAACCCTCCCCTGGCCTTTGAGGAAGCACCTGTGGGGTGGGCATCACAGTCTCAAGATCCTCCGGATCGAATATGAACCGCTTAAGGAGTATCGCGGTGGCTGTTGGCTCCCATCTGCTGGGCCCCACCTGCGCTGGGAGGAGCAGCTTCCCAATGCAAGGGGCCTCCTGGGCCTGGAGAAGAGGTCTGGTCCTGCCTTAGGAATGAAAGGGAAGCCCTCAGGGAGCCATGATCCAGGGACCTTCACAGTCTGCCATGTTTGTGACTTACACCCCTTGCAACCTGCATCTGTTCCAGAGTGATTAGCAGTAAAACCCTTCAATGAAAAGGACCTGTGTACTTATTTGGGGCATCAGGGAAGTGGGTGCTGGGGAGCTGGTTCCACTGCAGCCTCTGGAAGGGGGCTGGATCCCAGGGTGACTACTCTGGAAAGCAGAGGGCAGCAGGCTGTGGCTCTGGGGCCTTTGAGGAGGAGGTCACAGTAACTGAGCATCCACCTCTGCTGTAGATTGTACAGCACACATTTATGTCCATGAGCTGACACAGCAGCTCTCACGGGAGCAAGATGAGGACACGAGGGAGGAGAAGTGGAGTCCCGCACAGGGGTGTGGGGCAGCCAGAGTTCACACTTGGGCCTCCCTTGATTCTGAGCTGATGCTCTTTCCATTGCTTGCACTTAGTGGCTTCAGAAGGAGGGGCCACATGTGGCTGGCCTGGGACTATGTGAATCCCTGGAAGTGGGAGCTAGGGTGGCCTCTTGATGCAGCCCTGGACCGTTTGCTCTGTGGGAAGTCACTGCCACATATTAGAACCGTTTCTCCTTTAGATTCTTGATTGATGCTTACTTATGCTTAGCAAAAATGACAGTGTCGGGGAGTAGGGGGTGAGGGCTGGGATCTCATAATGGGAGTCTTTGTCTTTAGTGGCAGTAGTTTAGTTCCCAGGCCTGGGACAGCCTGGCAGGGACCCTGCCCGCTTCCTGCTGTTCTGGTGTAGGCCTGGCTCCACGTGGCAGATATCAACTGCTTTCTCCATGGCAGTTTAATGTTCCCCCAGATTTCCTCCCAAATACAGAAGACCCCTCTCTACATCTCTTGCCAATCAGGTCCTGCTCTTCCAGAGTGGGGGGTCCTCTTCATTGAAGCTAATAGCCAGAATCTGATTCTGGCACCACCCATACATAACCTGACCTGTCACATCAGGAAGGGATGTGCTAGGAGCTTTATACTCATTATCTTGTTGAATTCTCGTATAACCCTGGGAAGTAAGAGTTCCCCGCCTATGACAGCTGGAGAGACAGGCTGACAGAAAGTGATTTGCCCGAGATTACATGGCAAGTAAACGGCAAGGACTGAACCTATTTCTGCCTAAACCCAAAGCCTGTATTTTTTCCAACTATAAAAGACTTCCCAGACGACTCCCGACATTTTTGGACACTATAGTTTACAAAGGATTTTTTTTAAGTTTTTATTTTAATCACCCAGCACTCCTCACAAGTCCACTCCTTGATCCCCATCACCTGTTTCACCCATCTCCCTTCTGGTAACCATCAGTTTGTTCTCTATAGTTAAGAGTCTGTTTCTTGCTTTCTTGTCTCTCCCTTTTGCTCATTTGTTTTGTTTCTTAAATTCCACATATGAGTGAAATCATACAGTATTTGTTTTTCTCCAACTGACTTATTACACTCAGCATAAGACTTTCTAGCTCTATCCATGTTGTTGCATGTGGCAAGATTTCATTCTTTTTATGGCTGAGTAATATTCCACTTAGGATATATACCACATCATTATCCATTCATCAGTTGAAGGACACATGGCTGTTTCCATAATTTGGCTGTTGTAAATAATGCTGCTATAAACATAGGGGTGCGTGTACCCCTTTGAATTAATGTTTTGTAGTCTACAAAGCACTTTTATTACATATACATTTTCCTGCTCCTTGAAAATCTGCATACAAGATATCTTAAACATATAGCCACCCAAACTTGTGTGTGTGAATTGGCATCCTCCCTAATAATTAAAGTTGCCCTCAAACACCACCAAGCATCAGTTCTCCTGGACCTCTTCTCTCTGATCTCCCTAAGTGTCCTGTAAGGTAGTAGTATCCCCATTTTTGAGATAAGATGAATCTGAGAGGTTAAATGACCTGATCTAATGGCTAAGCTGGGATTCAAATCAGGTATGTGGGATTCCGAGACCAAGCTCTTCATTTTACCCACTACCAAGTTAGGTCTACTGGTCCCCTGCCTGGGGAGCTTGATATCATCTTTCCAGACCTAGAGCCTTAGCGACAATTGCTGTGGCTTTCTGGGAGTCTCTGCTGCCAGTAAGACCCAGAACCAATGTACTCAGCACTTGCTTTGAACTTGGGACATGACTTGCTGGCCAATCTTATTTGCCCCTTCTTGACTAAGTTCATAGGCTAGGGTTTGTTTTGGTCCAGACTTGAGTCCTGACTAGTCCACTTATTTATTACTCTCTGACTTCCTTTTTTGTTAACTTCCTTATTTGCTCTTTCATTCCCTGAGTGCAGGATATTGGCACATAAACCCAGAGTTACAGTGCAGGGTGATGGATATCATGGTTATACCTACGGTGCTCTAGGAGCCCAGGGAGGGCCTTAAGCTGGCCTGTACTGGACATTGAGGTCCACAATGGAATAAGACAGCCCTCCCTGCTGGGAACTCAGAGGAAGGGAAACTCCTCAGAACAAGGTGTTGGGAGAAGGAGATGGGAATGGGTAACTCTTTGAAGGGAGAGAAGGTGAAATGATGATCAAGTCTGGTCTTGAGTGAGTAGGTGTTTACTAGGCAAAGAAGAGGAAGGTCATTTCAGATGGAAGGGAAAGCTTGGTGTTTTAAGGAACAGTGAAACGTTTGACATAATCAGTGTCCTAAAAAAAAAAAAAAATCAGAGTGTCCTGTGTGAGGAGGAGATGAAGCCAGTAAGGCAGTCAGGGACCAGATTCTGAAGGGTGTTGGATGCCAGGATAAAGAATTTGGGACTGTAGGGACAGAATTTTCAAGCGGGGGAATGGCATGATCATTCAGGCTAGTGTGGAGGGTGAACTAAAGAGGGTTGGGGCCCTTTTGATCTACAGAGAGTTCTGTATGATTGCCTCAGAGCCTTACCAGTTCCACAGAATGGGAAAGCTCAGACCCTCCACACAATTTCTGTGATTCCTGAGATTCATGCTTTCATGGTCTCCTCTTGTCTGAGGTTCCCATGGACTGTACAAGCCTCTGTTTTGTCCCTGTCATCCCTGTCACAGAACTAAGCACCTTCATTGGTTTCCCCAAGAAATTTTGCCACTCCAAGCCTTCTGTAAGTTTAGAATCCCTTTGAGAGATTGGCAGTCTTGGGGAGGGGCTCCCATCATGGCGTGTCCCTAGCTTCCTCTCTTCCCTCCCATTGCTACCCTTATCCTCTCCCAAATGCTCTGGAAATTGCAGATTCTTTTACTCTATTATAAAGATTTTATTTATTTATTTATTTATTTATTTATTTATTTATTTATTTATTTATTTATTTATTTATGAGAGCTTGAGCAGGGGAAGGAACAGAGGGGGAGGAGGGGAAAAAAATCTCAAGCAGCCTCGGTGCTTTAAACTGACATGGAGCTTGATCTCAGGACCCTGAGATCATGACCTGAGCAGAAACCAAGAGGTAGATGCTTACTCTACTGAGCCACCCAGGTGCCCCATTTTTTGCTCTATTATAAAAAGCTGTTTGGCTTTCCTCAGCCCTTGTTGCCAATTTGCATATACAAACACATCAAGGAGCTCAGCAGAACAAAGGCCTCACCATTTAACAACATACACCTACCCCATAAAGCAGTTGCAAAAATAAACCAATAAATACCCTTGGAGATTCACAAAGTTTGTAAGCATATTAAAGGTTCAAGAACTCTAATCTGAGCAAAAAGTGATTGTTTCCTCTTCCTTCTGAGACTCCACTAAGATAACATAAAAGGAATCAAAACGTAACAGCAAAGAGAATGGCAGGGAAGAAGGATGGCAGGTGCAGAGACTTCAACAAAAAGTCATTTACTTCTAAAAGTAGATGACACACATTGATGACTCAGCAGAGTGGAGTAAGCCACAGCCCAGAATTCAGGCCATGGAAGTGAGAGCCTGTCTTCATGGCAAAACCACAGAAAGACTCCGAGTTCATGGTTGGCAGGTACTGATGACGGACATGAAAAGCGGGTCTAAAAGCTATAGAGTTTGTAGAAGGTCTGTGCAGCTGCACCCATCACCTCCCTCTTGCCTCTAGAGTAGAGAGTAACTGACACTTCCCTCCAGACAAAAATGAACCATACACAGCTGGACCCCAGAAGGCTCATTCTATAGAAATCCAATAAATCTCTAGGAGAAATCTGGTGTGTTTAATATAGTACTAATATCCCAGAATAAAACTTTTGTCATTGTGACTTTTACAAACCCTCTCCCCACCTCATCCTTCAGCAATGACCCATCCACTCACACTGCAGAAAAGCCTTCCAGAAGACCCTACCCATCTTTCCTATTCAAGAGGATGGCCTCTTGGGGAAACATACAGCAACAGGGGAAACACACAGCAACAGAGAGAACCAACTCAATTACTGGGATTAATCAACTTGGTCTTTGTTATACCACAAACAAGCAATGAGGAGCACCAAAGTTAAAAAGACAGCTAGAAGCATGAAAGGGAGAGACAAGGTAAATGGATTAAGTGACTCCAGACAATAGAAAGTTGTAATGGAGCAGGAGAATCTTTAAAAATTCCAATTATATCCTTTGGAAGATCTGGGAAGATACTACCTCCATAAAACAAGAAAGGTTGCTAGCGAAAAGAAACGATTGGAAAATAGGAAATAGCTTTTGGAAATTAAACATATGACAGCTCAAATCAGATAATTCAAGAGACCAGTTGGAAGAGAAATATCAAGAAAAGCCCCTACAATGTAGAGCAAAAATACAGATAAGGAAAGAAGATATAAAGCACATAGAAGATCAACCCAAGAGCTTCTTATGATGAAGACTGCTGGTCATCCTCCAAAATCTGTTTGCTCATTTTGTTGGAGCACTGAACTAGCCAACATTTCCTAGCCTCCTTTGCAGTTAGGTATAGTCGCATAACTTAAGTTCTTGTCATTGGAAAATGAGCAGAAATGGTATGTGACATTTCAGGGCCTAGACCTCAGGAAAGCAGGCATGTCTTCACCTCATTTTCTTCCCCCCTTTCACTAATTGTAACCTGTGGGAAAACCCAGCTTTCATAGTTGCAGACTATCTAGTGCCCTAGTGCCAATTTGCCAGATAAAACATAGGACACCCAATTAAACTTGAATTTCAGGTAAATGACAAATAATTTTTAGTATAATTGTGTCCTAGATGTTGCATCCTAGTGGGTGGCAGGGCAATGGGATCAAAGGAAGTGGGTTCTTGAACTTAGCATGTAGCAGCGCTATCCCACTCACCTGCCTGAATGCTTCACAACTATTAATGAGAGAGAAACAGATTTTCTTGTATTCCAAGCCATTGCTTTGTTGGGTCTCTTTTCTTTTTTCTTTTCTTTTCTTTTCTTTTCTTTTTTTTTTTTTTTTAACAGCATCTTAACCTTTCACCCTAACTAATACTTAGAGGTGAGATTCTACCATAACAAGACTGGCACATCTTACTACAGATGGTATCTTACTAATGCCATTGGTCATCCTCCCTTCTCCCACATTTTAACATTTCCAAAATTGGAATATGTTCAATAATTGATGAGAGTTTAGATTCAATGAAATATTACATTATAAGAAAGAGACAAAGCAGTGATGTCACCAAGATGGTGGAGTAGGAAGTCCCAGCCTTCCCTGCCCAACAGAGACAGTGACAACAACAAAACATGGACCAAAATACTTTTGTGAGAACTCCAGAAACCGACAGCTAGCACAGCTTAGCTCAGATAGTTCTTCCCGAGAGAGCAAGGGCGGTGGTAAGAAAGGCAGGGGGAAGAGTGGAACATGTACCCAACATTCTGGATTTTTAGAGGGCTGCCCAAGGAACTGGTTTCTGTCTTACCTGATTTGCGGTACTGATGGGGAACCAAAATACTTTGGATGCCACTGAGTGTAAAGTACTTTGGATGTCATTGAGCACAACATAAACTTCTGGATGTCACTGAGTGGGGTGGCTTTGTGCTGGAACACCAGAGAACCTGCAGTACCACAGATAGACACCAGAGGGAGGAAGAGATATATGAGCTCCTGGGGCGGGAGGGGGGGGGGGGGAACTAGCCAACTTCTTTAATTGGGAAATTAGAGCATAAGTTCAGAGAAATTGCATCCACCCAAAAGGTTTTCAGAAGTCCCAGAATCTCTAGCCAGGCTTATTATTAAAGGATTTCCCCTGCCTGAAGCCAGTCTGTAAAAAAATCAGGAAAATAATACATGAACAAAATGAGAATATCAAGAAAGAGAAACTATAAAAAAGAACCAAACAGGGACACCTAGGTGGCTCAGTCAGTTAAGCGTCTGACTCTTGTTTTCGGCTCTGATCTTGATCTCAGGGTTGTGAGATCTAGCCCTGCATTGGGCTTTGTGCTGAACATGGAGTCTGCTTGGGATTTTTTCTCTCTCTCTGCTCCTCTTCGCACCCCACCCTCCTGCTTCTGCTTGCTCACTCTCTCACAAATAAATTGATTAAAAAAAAAAAAAAAAAGAACCAGGGCAGCCCGGGTAGCTCAGCAGTTTAGTGCTGCCTTCAGCCCAGGGCCTGATCCTGGAGACCAGGGATCGAGTCCCACCTCAGGCTCCCTGTATGGAGCCTGCTTCTCCCTCTGCCTGTGTCTCTGCTCCCCCCTCTCTCTGTGTCTCTCATGAATAAATAAATAAAATCTTAAAAAAAAGTAAACAATAAAAAAAGAACCAAGTGGAAATTCCAGAGCTGAAGAATACAATAGCTGAGCTGAAAACTTCATTAGAGTGGGTCGACAACATACTTGATCAAACAAGAAAGAATCAGTGAACTCAAAGACCGGTTATTTGAGACTGTTGAGTCAAAGGAACAAAAACAGAAAAGAATGAAGAAAAGTGAAGAAAGCCTAAGGGATTTATAGGATATCATAAAGCCACCTAATGTATGCATTATCAAAGTTCCAAAAGGAGAAAAGAGAGAGAAGGGGCAGAGTGCTTAATTAAAGAAATAATGATCAAGGACATACAATTTTAAGACACTCAATAGACTCTAAATATGATGAATCCAAAGAGGGTCACAGCAGGGCAAATTATAAGCAAACTGCCAAAAATCAAAGACAGAGAGTCTTGAAAAGCAGTAAGAGAAAAGCAACTCACTACAGACAAGAGAACTCCCATAAGATCATCACTGTATCCTCAGGCCAGAAGTGAGCAAGATAATATATTCAAGGTGCTGAGAGGAAAACCTGCCAGCCAAGAATATCATATCTGGAAAAACCATCCTTCAAAAATGAAGGAAAAATAAACACTTTCCAGATAAACAAAAGTTGAAAGATTTATCCACTAGACCTGCCCTCCAAAAAATGCTAAAGGGAGTTCACAAGTTGAAACAAAAGAATGCTAGACAAAAAAAAAAAAAAGAATGCTAGACAGAAAAATGAAAGCATATAAAAATATACAGATTGTTAGTAAATGTAAAAAAAAAGACAAATAGAGAATACTTTAATACTGTAATGGTATTGCAAAAAACACTTAAAAATATTTTAATAATTTATTTGAGAAAGACAGCACAAGCAGGGGATAGTGAGAGAACAGGCTCCCCACTGAGCAGGGACCCTGACACGGGGCTCAATCCCGGGACCCTGGGATCATGACCTGAGCCAAAGGTAGACACTCAACTGACTGAGTCACCCAAGGGCCTGCAAAAAACACTTTTAATTCTGGCATAGAATTTTCAAAGAAAAAAGCATGAAAACAACTGACTATAAAACTATATTAATTGATACAATAAATTATATAAAGATGTAATTTGTGACATCAATAACAAAGTTGGAGGTGGAAAGATGCAAAAGAGTTAGGTTTTGCATATGGTTAAAGTTGTTATCAGCTTAAAATAGATTATTACAAGTCTAAGATGTTTTGTGTAAGCCCTATGGTAACCACACACACAAAAAAATACCTACAGAAGATAGAGATCCTGGGTGGGTCAGTTGGTTAAGCATCTTCCTTCAGCTCAGATCATGATGTCCTACTCCTGGAATCGGGCTCCTAACAGTGGGTAGTCTGCTTCTCCCTCTCCCTCTGCCAGCTGCTCCCTTTGCTTGTGCTCTTGCTGTCTCTGTCTCTCTCTCAAATGAATAAATAAAAGGCGTTTTTAAAAATACCTATAGAAGATACCAAAAAAAAATGAGAAAGGAATCAAAGCATGTGAATACAAAAAATTCTACAACATACAAGGAAGGCAGAAAGAGAGGAAACCAGGGACAAAATATCTGCAAGATAGACAAAGCAATGAACAAACTGCCAGGTTTAAGTATTTCCCTTTTAGTTAATTAATTTAAATGTAAGTGGATAAGTTCCTCAATCAAAAGACATAGAGTGGCTGAATGGATTAAAAAACAACAATCAGAGCCAACTATATGCTGTATACGGGAGATCCACTTTGCATATAAAGATACACATAGGGTGAAAATGAAAAGAAGGAAAAAGATTCCATGCCATGAGTAACCAAAAGAGCATAGAAATGGCCATATTTATATCAGATAAAACCGACTTTAAGTTAAAAACTGTCAAAAGAGAAAAAGAAGGACATTATATAATGATAAAAAGGCCCAGTTCACCAGAGAGAATATAAACATTACAAATCTACACTGACTGAACATTGCAGCATCCAAATATATGAAACAAACATTGTCAGAACTGAAGAGAAAAATAGACCATAACACAATTATAGTAGGATATTTCGATACCCCACTTTTAATAATGGATAGAACAACCAGACAGCAGATCAATAGGAAACAAAGGATCTGAACAACACAATAAGGCAAATGGACCTAATGTGTATATACAGAACATTCCACCCAACATCAGCAGAATACACATTATTCTCAAGTGTACATGGAATATTCCCCAGAGTAGGTCACATGTTAGGCCACAAAAGAAGTCTTACCAAATTTAAGAAGATGGAAATCATACCAAATATCTTTTCTGACTACACTTGAGTGAAACTAGAAATCAGTAACAGAAGGAAAACTGGAAAGTTTACAAGTATGTGGAAATTCAACAACACAGTCATGAACAACCAAAAGGTCAGAGAAGACAAGGGAAATCAGAAACTATCTTGAGACAAATGAAAAGGAAAATACAACATACCAAAATTTGTGGGATGCTGAAAAACAGTATTAAGAGGGAAATTGATAGCAAAACATGACCACACTGAGAAAGAAAGAAAGCAAGCTCTCAAGACAATGACTTGACTTTATGCTTCAAGAAACTAGAAAAAGAAGAACAAACTAAATCCAAAGTTAACAGAAGGAAGGAAATCATAAAAAGAAAGGCAGAAGGGATGCTTGAGTGGCTCAGCAGCTAAGTGTCTGCCATCAGCCCAGGGTGCGATCCCAGGACCCCAGAATTACAACCTGAGCTGAAGGCAGATTCTTAACCCACCCAGGTGCCCCCAAATATTTCCCAATTTTTTACAGAGTGTTTTTTTTTTCAATTGAGAACTCACAGTCTTTGAAAGATACTGTTAAGAGAATGAAAAGATGAGCCGAGGATGGGGCTGGAATATGATTATAAAGAGTAACACAAGGAGACCTTTGTGGTGAAAGAATAGTTCCGTGTCTTGATTGTGGTGGTGGTTACACAAATATGCACATGTGATAACGTGACACAGGTCTGCACATGTACATCATACTAATGTCATCCTGGGTTTGACAGTGTATACTAATTATGTAAGATATAACCGAGATAGTAGAATATATATATGCTAATCTCTGCCCCTGGCATCTAACTCCTGAAACTCGTGTAATTCTCTAAGTGATAAGAGCACTAGGAACATCTTTTGTTCTAATATTTGTTCTTTGACCCTGGTTTCTGAGGAACAGAGTTCCTAGGTCTCTGGGGATTTCTTTTGTTCTCTTAACGGCCCTTGGATGGGGGCTGGTCACCAGAAAGACCAAGCCATGACTAGAAGAAGCTTGGAATTTTCAGCCCTCCCCTACATTTTCTAGAGAAGGGAGAGGGGCTGGAAATGGACTTAATAATTGAGCATGCTTATGTGAGGAAGCCCAATAGTATGGGGTTCAGGGAGCATGCAGGTTGGTGAACATATCCATATACCAGGGGAGTGATGTACTCTAACTCCGCAAGGATAGAAGATCCTGTGCTCAGGACTCTCCCAGCCCTTGCTCTATATATCTTTTCTTGGTGTTCATCTGTGTCCTTTATCATACCCTTTAATAAGCCAGTAAACATTAAATGTTTCCCTGAGTTCTGTTCTGGTAAATAATTGAATCTGAGAGAGAAGAGGTGATGGAAAGTTCTGATTTACAGCCAAGTTGGACAGAAGTTGTGGGAAAATCTGGGGACCTATTACCTGCAATTGGCATCTAAAATAGGGGGCAGTCTTGCGGGAATGAGTCCCTAACCTATGGATCTGGTGCTATCCCCAGGTAGATAGTGTCAGAATTGGGGTAAATTGTAGGTCACATAGCTGGTGTCATGGAGGATCGCTTATTGTGGGGAAAGCCCTCCACGTATCCAGTGTCAGAAGCATTGTGGGTATAGTAGTGGTGTGAGATTAACAAGGGAACACAGGTTTCCAACTCAGTAACCATCGAGGGAAACTGGGTGAAGGGGACGTATGGCCTCTCTGCACTATTTTGAAAATACCTGTGAATCTACAATTATTTCAAAACAAAAAACTAAAAAGACAAACACAAACTTCTAAAATAAATGGTGTTTGGATAAGCCCCAGACCTATTAGAGAGAAAATAAAATTGGATCTCTATCTCACAATATACATAAAGTCAATTCCTAGAGTTTTAAAGACATTGATACTACCAAAATTATTAAAGAAAATAATATAGAGGACTGTCTTTGTGACTGCAAGATAGGAAAATATTTCTTAATCTGGTCAAGAAAGAAAAGGAAGAAAATCAACAAACTTGACTACATGAACATTAAACATTTCTAGTCACATAAAGAGTGAAAAGCTACAAAAAAAAGTGAAAAGCTACAAACTGAGAATGATTGCAACACATAAAAGTAAGTATAATTTAATACCTAGAGTACACATTGTCTACAGATCAACAAGAAAAGACAACTCAATTAACAAAATGGACAAAGAAAGAAACAGTGCTTTCACTCAAGAGGAAGCATAAGAAATCCATAAACACATGAAAACATCTCAGGTTCATTGGAAATCAGGGATATGTAAGTTGAAACCACAAAGAAGGGGCACCTGGGTGACTCAGAGGTTGAGCACCTGCCTTGGGCTCAGGTCATGATCCTGGGGTCCTGGGATCAAGTCCTGTATCAGGCCCCCTGCAGGGAGCCTGCTTCTCCCTCTGCCTGTGTCTCTGCCTCTCTGTGTGTCTCTCATGAATAAATAAAATCTTAAAAAAAAAAAAAAAAGGAATCCAGTTTCACAACTGTCAAATGTAAAAGTTGGATAATACCAAGTGTTAGCTAGACTATGCAGAGCAATGGGAGTGTTCATATGTTGCTGACAGTAGTATTAATTGGAAAAGTCCTCTAGGAAAATGGTATCGCCCTACCTTAAAAAGTTGAACAGGCCTGTACTCTACAAGCTAGTGATTCTACTAGTTATGTATCCTAGAGACACTTGCACGTACACACCAAGACATGTGCAAGAGGGTTTATAGTGGCACTGTCCATAATAACAAAACAAGCAAAAGTAATAAAAGTGACTGGTTTTATGGTTTTGAGATTTACCTATGTTATTACATGAAGCTGTATTTTTTTTTCTGCTCTATCGTGTAAGTACTAATGTATTAGGGAAATGCCACAACTTACCTATCTAATCTCCTCTCTATAAGCACTAAAGCCAGACTTTTACTAAATGTTCAAGGGTACAGATAATTCTTATATTATGCATATTATCCCCAAGGGGAGAAATTATCTAACTAATTTTTAAGAGGTTAATGTCATATTGATGCCAAGACCATTTAAGGGCAGTAGAATGGACAATCTCATTTATGAACACTGGAGGCAAAAATTCTAACCCAACAGTAAATTATATTTATTTATTTATTTTTTAAGATTTTATTTATTTACTCATTCATGAGAGACAGAGAGAGGCAGAGACATAGGCAGAGGAAGAAGCAGGCTCCCTGTGGGGAGCCTGATGTGGGACTCGAATCCAGGACCCCAGGACCATGACCTGAGCCAAAGGCAGATGCTCAACCACTGAACCACCCAGGCGTCGCCCAACAGTAAATTTAAAAATAAGGTATTACAACCAAAATACAGCTTATTCCAGGAATGTAAGGATTTTTTGAAAATCAGAAGCCATCTCCGCTTTTGGCTTCCTACCCCAGTCCCTCTACTTCTTCCAAGGCAGTAACACAGGCAAGGAGCACCATCTGGCCAGTCAGCCCCTACAATTACTCTGCTGAGGCCACATTGTAGAGAGCACCAGGGAGTGAATGTCTGGGCTTATTCATACAGAAACGCTGATGATTTCAACACAGAGAGAAAACAGAGTTGCAACTGCATGATTTATTAACTTAAACTGGCCAGACTGAGGTCACCAGGAGAAATAGCTGTTTTATGGATCCAGGACCCAGAAACTCCTTTGAGTAAAAAGGCTCAAGGTAATATTTTCTTTCATGACATTACATGCCTTCTGCACAAATCCCTTCTGCCTCCCCAGAACTTCTCCCTAGGCAGAGCTAATTTCTAATTTCTATTTATTTATTTTATTTGCATGTGGTATTATTACCTTAGAAGATAACTCTTTTACAGCCATCAGTGTAATGGATGGGTTCAGGTGAGGGTCATCCAGTGGATGTTAAAACCACTGGATGAGATTGTTGCAGGATAGGATACTTACATAGTTCCAAAGTATCACTGTGTAGGTTACTTGATAATTACAAAGAGGAAAAGGTACCCTTGAGATGGAGGCTGATGGGACATCCCCTGAACCACGGGATCAAACTTACCATCACTGGGGGCGCCTGGGCGGCTCAGCGGGTTAAGCACCTGCCTTCTGTTCAGGTCATAACCCTAGGGTCCTGGGATCGAACCCCACATGGGGCTCTCTGCTCAGTGAGGAATCTGCTTCTCCCTTTCCCTATGCCTCTCACTCCTGCTTGTGCTCTCTTTCTCTCTCTCAAATAAATAAAATGTTTAAAAAAAAAAAACCATCACCAAGAAGAGACAAACTGACGTCATGTGCCTCTTGACCTATGTGATGGGAAGTAAACATCATGTATATAGTGTTTTTGCCAAAAATGATTAACCGGAATCTTTTTTTTTTAATTTTTAAATTTTATTTATTTATGATAGGCACACAGTGAGAGAGAGAGAGAGGCAGAGACACAGGCAGAGGGAGAAACAGGCTCCATGCACCGGGAGCCCGACGTGGGATTCATCCTGAGTCTCCAGGATCGCGCCCTGGGCCAAAGGCAGGCGCTAAACCGCTGCACCACCCAGGGATCCCTGATTAACCGGAATCTAATTGTGGGGGGGAAAGCGACCAAATCCAGATTGTGGGACATTCTAAAAGACAACTTCCCTGGACTCTTCAAAAATATTAGAATCATGAAAGCTTATCTCTATGTATATGTGTGTGTACACAGCATGTATGTGTGTATGTGTGTGTGTGTGTGATTAAAGATAAAGATCCTTTAGGATCCTAAGAAAGGCTTCACAACCCAATGCAGTGTGGGATTCTTAAATGAAGCCTAGATCAAATAAGAAAAAAGCTATAAAGAAAACAGGGAAGGCAACTGATGACATTTTAATATGCTATTGTATATTAGCTATCATTATATCGGTGTTACATTTCTTGGATGTGATAATGATATTGCAGATATATGGGAGAATGTTCATGTCCTTAAAGAGTTAAATCATGGGGTGCCTGGGTGGCTCGGTCAATTAAGCATCCGACTCTTGATCTCAGCTCAGGTCTTTTTTTTTCTTTTTTAGAAGATTTTATTTATTTATTCATGAGAGACACAGAAACAGAGAGAGGCAGAGAGACAGGCAGAGGAAGAAGCAGGCTCCATGTAGGGAGCCCAATGCGGGATTCGATCCTGGGTCTCCAGGATCACACCCTGGGCCAAAGGCAGGTGCTAAACCGCTGAGCCACCCAGGAGTCCCTCAGCTCAAGTCTTGATCTCAGGCTCGTGAGTTCAAGCCCTGTACTGGGCTCCATGCTGGGTATAGAAACTACTTAAAAAAAAAAAAGTTCATGCTGAAATATCCACACATAAAATGTCATGATGTCTGGAACTTTCAAATGGTTTGGCAAAAAAGAAAAAAGTAAGGGTGCCTGGGTGGCTCAGTGGTTTAAGCATTTGCCTTTGGCTCAGGTCATGGTCTCAGGGTCTTGGGATCAAGCCCCACATTGGGCTCCCCGCTCAGTGGGGAGTCTGCTTCTCCCTCTGCCCCTCCCCCATTTGTTCTTTCTCTCTGTCTCTCAAATAAATAAATAAATAAAATCTTTTTTAAAACATACATAGATGGATATTTAGATAAACAAAATGTGACCAAGTGGTAATAATTGGTGAATCTAGGTGTTGGATAAACTATTAATTCATTATACTATAATTTTACCTTTTCTGGGGATTACTTTTCAAAACAAAAATTTGGGGGAAAAGCAAAACCAAAAAACTGAAAAATGCACCTAAAGCAATTGGAAAGAGGCAAGGACAGCAAGGGATGGATGGAATCCAGTGCAGCCATTACTAAGGCTTTAATCCTAATTGGCTAATCACCTGCTGTGTTCTTGAAATCCTCATTTTTGGGGATCCCTGGGTGGCTCAGTGGTTTAGCACCTGCCCCTTTGGCCCAGGGCATGATCCTTGAGTCCCAGGATCGAGTCCCACATCAGGCTCCCTGCATGGAGCCTGCTTCTCCCTCTGCCTGTGTCTCTGCCTCTCTCTCTCTGTGTCTCTCATGAATAAATAAATAAAATCTTTTTTAAAAAATTAAAAAAAAGAAATCCTCAGTTTTGTGGTCACAAAAAAAGGGAACATTCCATAATTTTTGAGTGTTTCTCTTCTCTAATTAATCTGAATAGTTTCTCCTGAATTTATTTTTATTTTTTTTTCTTAGTTAACCTTGGTGTCTCCTCCTGTACGATTAAATTTCTGCAGGAGTGCTGACAACACTGACTCTATCTTTGGCCCTCCATCTTGTTCATGTGCCCTCTCTCCCATTACCTCCTAGGACCTAGATGTTCCAGGCCCGTGGAAGTTAACATATGCCCTGATTGGCCTAAAGTGGTCGACCAGAAGGCGCCATGTTAGAAAACTCGTAGTGATGACTGGTGCACAGAAGGCCCCACTTGAGATAACTAGTCGAGGTCTTCAGGCACACAGATGGCACCACTTAAGATAGCACTACCCTTTGACCTCGCCACAACACCTCTCATTCTATAAAAGCTGTAGGTTAAGGTCCAGAGTGGGTGAAAAATAGCTGTGTGGTGCTGATTGTCTGCTTGCCTGGTCCTCTTGTCAGCAAGTTACTCTGGATAAAACTATAAACAGTTGGGAGTGCTTTGCATTGTTTTTCAGTTTCAAAGGGCCTACTCAGTTTGGAGAATCCTTTACTGACCCTCCTCCATCTTGTAACTATTTCCCTTCTCAATTCCACCCCCGCTTTGATCAGTGCTGTCCTTTCAAAAATGGAATTCACTTTAATAGATTAAAGGAAGAAAACCATAGGATCATCTTCCCTGATGCCAGGAAAACATGCAATAAAATTCAGTGCCCCTTAAAAAATAAGAAAACTTCCTTAAAATAAAAGAGTAGCTATAGCAATATCTCTATCAAAACTCAGACTTTGGGGATCCCTGGGTGGCTCTGCAGTTTAGCACCTGCCTTTGGCCCAGGGCACGATCCTGGAGTCCTGGAATCGAGTCCCACTTCGGGCTCCTGGCACGGAGCCTGCTTCTCCCTCCTCCTGTGTCTCTGCCTCTCTCTCTCTCTATGTCTATCATAAATAAATAAATAAATAAATAAATAAATAAATAAATAAATAACCCCTCAGACTTTATGAGTAATCTTCTAAATCTTAGAAGCATTTCCTTTAACATTGGGAACTAAGCAGGCCAATAAGATGGGAGTACTTCTAGCACCATTAATGCTCAGCATGACATTGGAGGTGCTGACCAATATAATAAGACCAGAAAATGAAGGCAGAAGTATAAGGATTGGAAAGGAAGAGATTCATTTGCAGATTATATCACTATTTGCATAAAAAAATTAAGAAGAGCTAACATTTACTGAGCATTTAATATGTGTAGGTTCTGTTCAGTAAACATTACATATATAATGTCACCTAATTCTACTTCTTACAAAACCCTAGGACATAGGTACAATTACTGTCCCCATCTTACAGCTGATGACCTAGGGCAGAGAAGTTAAGAAATTCACTAAAGACGAAGCAGTCTAATCCTGGGGCCTTAAGTTTTTTTTTTTTTTGTTGGGGGGGGGGCTTAAGTTTTAACCACATTCTATACTATAACTTCACTGCCATCAATACAACTTGTGGCAGACAAAGAAAGGGTGAGACGATTCAATGCAATAAAATTAACATGTCTTTGGAGCTACAGAAGAGGATATAACAGTGGTTCTCAACTTTGGCTGCATATTAGAACCTTTGAAGGAGCTTTGAAAAACCCGAATGCTCTGGCTATATGCAGACCAATTCTGTTATACAAAATCGTGGAAGAAGACTGGAAGGGCCTCAGTTTCTAAAGAAAAACAGAATTAAAATTCTTTAAAAAAAAAAGATTTTATTTATCTATTCACGAGAGACACAGAGAGAGACAGAGGGAAAAGCAGGCTCCGTGCAGGAAGCCCGATGTGGGACTTGATCCCAGGACCCCAGGATCACACCCTGAGCCAAAGGCAGATGCTCAACCAACCTCTGAGCCACCCAGGTGTCCCAGAGTTAAAAATTCTTAAGAACACTCAAGAATTCACTCAAACTGTACTAGAAGTTTCCTTTCTTGCAACCTGGGTGAGTTTACAAATTTCAATCAGATGAATTACAGGACATGATTTGAATCCAGGAGAAGGCTATGGACAAGAAGTCCCTGTTATGGCAACTATAAGGGTGGCTCAAATAGAATCATCTTGGTAGCCTGCAAAGCTCGGGTCCTGCTATCCAGTGTTGAAACTCTGACTGATAATGACCTTACTCTCTTAATATATTGTCAACCCAATAGCCTCTGCTTGTGTAAGATGTCAGCCTCAGCCTTCCTGAGAAGGTAACTATATCACAACCATGAACTGTTGAGCTGGTCACCTCAAGGTGACCCTCTCCGATGGTAACTCTATCATGGTTGTGAATTGTTCACCCAGTAATCTGAACTTTGCGGAGATGCTAGATCTCTATTCTCAGTGATTAAGTGACTTTCAAACCTGAAAAGGCTTAAAATTAAACATACAGATGATAAATATATCAAACTTATCATATTTATACTTTTGTGTTTAAAAGATGTGTATGTGTTATAATTTTGAAATAATATGGCCTATTGAAGAATCTGGTAGAGGGATGCCTGGGTGGCTTAGTGGTTGAGCTCCTGCCTTCAGCCCAGGGTGTGTTTCTGGAGTCACGGAATCGAATCCTAGATCAGGCTCCCTGCAGGGAGCCTGCTTCTCCTTCTGCCTGTGTCTGTCTCTCTCTCTGTGTCTCTCATAAATAAATAAAAACTTTTAAAAAATCCCTTTAAATCTAACATATTTTTAAAAGATTTTATTTATATATTTGAGAGAGAGCAGAAGGAGGGGCAGGGGCAGGGGCCCTCAACCATGACCCTGAGATCATGACCTGAGCCAAAACAGAGTCGGATGCTTAACTGACTGAGCCATCTAGATGCCCCAACCTAATTAATGCATATATTTTAAAGATTGATTGATTTAAGAGAGAGAGAGAGCACACCAGTGTGGGGTTGTGGGGAGGGGCTCAAGCAGACGCCCTACTGGGCATGGAGTCCAACTCAGGGCAGATCCCATGACCCTGAGATCACTACCTAAACTGAAACCAAGAGTCAGATGTTTAACTGAGTGTACCATCCAGGTGCCCCAACCTAATTAATATTTTTATATAAATATTATAAATTTATACATAGAATAGTATAATTATAAATTAAATTCTTAAGTCTTAAATAAAACCAAAGTTTTGAGTTTGTGGATGAATAAATGTAATTTTAACTAAAAGCCCAAGATATTATAGTCTTTTCTGTTCACAAAATCTGCCCTCAGATATGAAAAAAAAAAAAAAAACCACACTGATGTCATTATTATCTATATTTAACCAATGAAGAACTGAAGTTCAGAAAAGTCCAGACAGCAGTCAACTCCATGCATGTCTGGCTCTAAAGCCTGTGCTCTTAACCAGTGTCCATGTGTCTTTCCTGACTGACCAAGTCTCTAAAAAGTCAGGTGACTTTGGAACAATTAAATAAAATTTCTTTAAGTGACTTGATTAATGTTTGCTAATATGCATTATAGATTGGCTTTATAGCTAAGCAGTCAATTTCAGGTCAAGGAAAGAGAATTTATTGGCTTATATAACTGAAAATTCCGGCTGCAGGCAGTGTTGCTACAAACTAAAACCCTGCTTCTTTCTGCCCTCTGTCTATGGTAACTCCATTTAGAGACAGGGTCTCCTTTCCCTTCTGGTGCAAGATGATTGGACCTATTCCTCTGGACTCAAGCCCTGCTAAAAAAAATTGTGGCTGCCTCTCTCCCAAATGATTCCCCGCGCAGAGTCATTGCATCTCATTAACTCTGACTAGCTTAAGGGTCTATTCTGGAACTAATCATTGTGTCTGCGTATATGTGATGCCTTAATTGTCCATGCCTGGGATTGACACCAAGTTTGAGGTAGAGTCAACTCCACCACATACACTTGGGCTTAGGGTAAGGATTGTGCGGTGTATGTAGGACACCATCAAGTGGACCAACACATGCATGTGGGTGTCCCAGAAGGGGAAGAGAAAAAGAAAGGGACAGAGGGAATATCTGAAGAAATAATGGCTGAAAGGGACAGAGGGAATATCTGAAGAAATAATGGCTGAAAACTTCCCACCTTTGATGAAAGAAATTAATATGAACATCTAGAAAGCTCCATGAACTCCAAGTAAGATGAATTCAAAGAGAACCACACTGAGATACATAAGATCAAACTTTCAAAAGGCAAAGACAGAGAATTTTTTTTTTTTTTTACAAAGAGAGAATCTTAAAAGCAGCAGGAGAGAAACAAATAATCAAATACAAGGAATCCTCAATAAGATCATAACCAGATTTCTCATCTGAAACTTTGGCCAGGAGTCAGTAGGCCAACCTATTCAAAGTGTTCAAAGAAGAAAAAAAAAGCTGCCAACCAGGATCTACATGTGACAAAAATGTCTTTCAAAGGGGAAGGAGAAATTAAGATATTCTCTAATAAACAAAAGCTGAAGGAATTTGTGACCACTAGATCTGATCTGCAAGAAATGCTCAAGGGAGTCCTGCGAGGTGGAACTGACACCAAACAGTAACTGAAGCCATATGCAGAAATAGAAAACTCAATAAAGGAGCACCTGGGTGGTTCAGTGGTTGAGTGTCTACCTTGGGCTCAGGTCCTGATTCTGGGGTCCTGGGATCAAGTCCCGCATTGGGCTGCCGGCAGGGAGCCTGCTTCTCCCTCTGCCTATTATCTCTGTGTCTCTCATGAATAACAAATAAAAGGTTTAAAAAAGAAAAGAAAGAAAACTCAATAAAAGTAAATACATGGTAATTACAAAAGCTAGCGTTATTGTAACAGTGGTTTGTGACTGCATTAAGGAGGGCACTCAATGTGATGAGCACTGGGTGTTATACACAATTGACAAATCGCTAAATTCTACCCCTGGAACTAATAATACGGTATATGTTAATTGAATTTAAATTAAAAAAAAAATTTTAAGAACGTGCATGTGCCTAGAAGTGTATTCATAAGACTAAATAAATAATAATAAATTTTTAAAAAGATTTTATTTATTTATTCGTGAGAGACACAGAGAGAGAGAGAGAGAGGCAGAGACACAGGCAGAGGGAGAAGCAGGCTCCCTGCAGGGAGCCCGACATGGGACTTGATCCCGGGTCTCCAGGATCAAGCCCTGGCCTGAAGGCGGTGCTAAACCACTGAGCCCCCCAGGGCTGCCCAATAATAATAAATTTAAAGAAAAAACCTAATTATTGGTTTAAAAGCTGGTGTTATTATAACTTTGGTTTATTAATCCAAATTTTGTTTTTAACATAATTTAAGAGGCTGAAGAATTTTGAAAAATTATTAGTTTATAGTTTATGTTTTGGGGCACACAATGTATAAAGATGTAATTTTCTGCCATGAACAACCAAAAGGGATGGGGAGAGAATTACAAAGGAACAGAGTTTCTGTATCTTATTAAAGTTAGACTGTTATAAATTCAAATTAGAATTTAACATCCTAAACTTTAGGATGTTAAATGCAATCCCCATGGTAACCACAAAGAAAATAGCTACAGAATATAAACAAAAGGAAAAGAGAAAGGAATTTAAACATTATGCTACAAATGAAATCAACTAAACACAAAAGAAGACAGTAAAGCAGGAAACAAGAGCCAAAAAAAAAAAAAAAAAAAAAAGCTATGGGGCATATAGAAAACAAATAGCAAAACAATAGAAGTAAGTCTCTCCTTCTTGATAATTACTTTACATGTAAATGGGTTAAATTCTCCAATTAAAAGACAGACTGGCAGAATGAATAAAAACACTTGATCCAACTAGATGCTTCTACCAAAGACTCACTTTAGATCCAAAGACACAAATAGATTGAAAGTGAAAGAAAAAGATATTCCACACAAATAGTAACCAAAGGTGAGTAAATATTACTCTCCTAATATCAGACAAAATAGACTTTAAAGCAAAAAAATTTACAGATTACTAGGGGATATTAGCAAGAGGGAAGGGTGTAAGAAAAAGCAAGCCAGCAAGTATAAAACCTTAAATGACAGGTTAAGTATTCCTTCTGCAATGTGTAGTCTCCAAGGCTATCCAGCAGGGAAGACTGGTAATCCCAGATCTGAGTGACAAGAACTGAAATGGGAAGACTCTGGAGGAAGTGGACTTGGTTGAAGAGGTATTTCAGTTTACTCAGAGAACAGTAAATCTTTTCCCATAGATGACTTGACTTGAAATATACCTTATAGAGGTGCCTCTGAAGATATATCTCAGAGAGTTCGACGTGAATTTTGAAAGTATAAAATGAAAGGCTAAAGCTTGCCTAAGCTCCAGCACCTATTGCCCAACGAATAAAGGAACAACCATAGATTTTTGACCTGGTTGCTTTTGATCTAAGTGGTTTTTAAGAAAGCCAGCATAAGTTGGCTATATAATCATCATCATCATCATCATCATCATCATCATCATCATGTAACCATTTAGTGAGCACTTGCTGTGAGCCAGGTACCATTAGTCTCTTCTCAGCCAACATTCACAACACTGTGATGGTATATGTTCAGTTATTATCCTCTTTTCATAGATTAAAAAAAGAAAAACCGAGTCACAGAGTCATATGCAGCATTACTTCAATTAAGGTTCTATGCTTCCCATTTCCAAGGCCTGTTCTCAGCCCCACATTTCACATACACAAGCAGTTGCACTTGGTGGAGAGCATAGAGCACCGCCCTCCCCACTCCAATGATGGGCTGACAAGAAAAGAACTGCTTGACCCCTTTATGTCTCAATTTGTTCAGCAATAAATAGAAATAAAAACTGCCTCTTTGTTGAGCAGAGGGATGGGAGATAAGACCAGTTTTTCCTCTTGATTGGACTTCAAAGGAGGCAGCTCAACCATGACAGAATGGGAGGCTGGTTAAGAGAGTATAGAGAGCATAGTTCTGTTGGCAGCCCAAGGACAGTTGCCTCATCTTGACAAGGGGCATAATAATAATAGTATCTACCCCCTCGGGTGTTTCTAAAGATCTAACGTATTAATCGATGTCATAGATTTAGAACAGTGGTTGACAAATAGTACTCATTATCTAAACACCAGCTGCTATTGGTATTAAAGATAGAAAGTAGGCCACCAGGGATCATTGTGGCCATAAATATATGTAACCTCCAAGCAGAGAGAGGAGAGAAGCCCACGCTCACCTTGGCTTCCTCTCAGCTGGCATTTAGTTTGGAGGATTAGTTAACCAACAGAAAGCAGAACTCAAAGAGATGACCCGGGTGGAGAAAAAAAGGGTTGGGAAATAAAAGTTCTTATTTTTTATTATGTATCTGGTCAAGCAGTACATGAAGAGTATACCACTTGGCCTTGCCTAATCCTCGAAGATCTCTGGGATAAATATTCTACCTGTGTCCCTTGTCTTAGCTCTCACTCCCACCTCTGTAAAAAGATAATAAAAAGTGATGGGTTTTCTTTTTTAAAATTCCCCTGGCTATTCGGGGTCTTTTCTGATTCCACACAAATCTTAAAATAATTTGTTCTAACTCTCTGAAGAAAGTCCATGGTATTTTGATAGGGATTGCATTAAACGTGTAAATTGCCCTGGGTAACATTGACATTTTCACAATATTAATTCTGCCAATCCATGAGCATGGAATATTTTTCCGTCTCTTTGTGTCTTCCTCAATTTCTTTCAGGAGTGTTCTATAGTTTTTAGGGTATAGCTCCTTTACCTCTTTGGTTAGGTTTATTCCTAGGTATCTTATGCTTTTGAGTGCAATTGTAAATGGGATTGACTCCTTACTTAATTTCTCTTTCTTCAGTCTCATTGTTAGTGTATAGAAATGCCACTGACTTCTGGGCATTGATTGTGTATCCTGCCACGCTACCAAATTGCTGTATGAGTTCTAGCAATCTTGGGGTGGAGGCTTTTGGGTTTTCTATGTAGAGTATCATGTCATTGGTGAAGGGGGAGAGTTTGACTTCTTCTTTGCCAATTGGAATGCCTTTAATGTCTTTTTGTTGTCTGATTGCTGAGGCTAGGACTCCCAGTACTATGTTGAATAGCAGTGGTGAGAGTGGACATCCCTGTCTTGTTCCTGATCTTAGGGGAAAGGCTCCCAGTGCTTCCCCATTGAGAATGATATTTGCTGTGGGCTTTTCGTAGATGGCTTTGAAGTTCTGTATGTTGGTAAATTGAACACCAATAAAAAATTAATTTAAAAAAAAAGTGATGGGACTTTGTGTCTGGGCAATATGCCCCCAGAGCCTGTACTTCTAACCCCTATCCTCGGTGTGTGTGGGGGACTGAGACATACTAAACTATATCACAATCTGCACTAAGGTGTATGGAAATAAATGATAAGCCCCAAATATTTTGATATGCCTTGTTTAAAATTTGATTTTAAATCTAATCTTGGGACGCCTAGGTGGCTCACTGGTTGAGTGTCTGTCTTTGGCCCAGGACGTGATCCTGGAGACACGGGACCTAGTCCAGCATCGGGCTCCCTGCATGGAGCCTACTTCTCCCTCTGTCTGTGTCTCTACCTCTCTCTCTGTGTCTCTCATGAATAAATTAAATCTTAAAAAAATAATAAATCTAATCTTGATGATACTTCTAATAACTTGAAGTATCTCAAGTATCAGTGACACTTCATGAGAAACTTTGAGTGCAGCCTTTTCCTTTAGAAAGGAAAGTGGTGAGAGAATATTTACCTGCCAGTTTTTATACAGTTTAGGTTAAATCTATCCTTATTCTTTATACTTATTTCTATCATAGAGAGCAATTGAATTCTGAAGACCCCTGACTAGGAAAGGCAATGAAATTCTTGTAAAAGTCAGAGGTTTTCTTCATAATTATCTTTCATGGCTTGTTGTAACCTTACAACTGTATTTTATTTTATTTTTTTCAACTGTATTTTATTATAGAAAACTATCTATGTTGAAATGTGGAGACTTGTATTGATCCCCTCAAAGTTGGAAAATATGCCACCAGAGATTGGATCTGCTCACCAACCCTGTGATAACTAACTGGCTGACCATAACTATGGATTACAATTAACACGAAGTATCAAAACTGTGAAGTCCTTTATTACATTTAAAAACAAAACAATTCATGGTGCCTGGGTGGTTCAGTTGGTTGGGCATCTGCTTTAGCTCGGGTTGTGGTCTTGGAGTCCTGGTTTCGAGACCCACGTCAGGCTCCCTGCTCAGTGGATTAGTCTGCTTCTCCCTCTTCTTTTCCCTCTGTGATCTCTCTTGCTCTCTCTCAAGTGAATGAATACAATATTTAAAAATAAAAGAATAAAGAATAAAAACAAAAACACAAGTTCTCATGTGATCTAAAGGCTCTACATGATCCAGTACCCTGTCACCTCTCTGACCTCACCTACTTGTCATGCTGGTCCAGTTGCCTTGGCCTTCTTGCTGGTCCTCCAATACACCAAACATGGTCCTGTCTTTGCACCTTAGAACTTGCTGTACCCTCAACTTAGTTTTTTTCCCCCCAGACATGTACATGATTTGCTCCCTCACTTCACTTGTCTGGGTTCAAACATCACTTCCTCAGAGAGGCCTTCTAATTATCTCATCTAAAACTTACCTATCCACACCTGCCCTCCAATCCTCTCTCCTTAGACTGCCTTTTTCCCACATAACATAAATCACCATCTGATACTTTATTATGCATTTGCTGATTGCTTATTGGGTCTTGCCCCCCTACCCTGAATGTAAGCTCCGTGAAGGTAAGCCCCATGAAGGCCCATCTTTATTACCTCTGGCCCTGAAATAATGCCCGACACCCAGTAGTTGGTCAGTAAGTGAATGAAACAAACATCTGACTCCAAGACAGGAAACAGCTTGCACCAGGAATTTGTCACCAGGTGGCTTAGGAAATGCCCACTGTCAGAGCCAGAGATGACCTTGAGAATGGAAGAAATCCCTGGGAAACCACAGAAATCTCAGGAGTGAGCACCAGACTTTCCTCATAGGGTAGAAGGGGGAATGTGGACTAACTCCAGCTGATGCTGGCTTTACACATATATTATCTTATTTCAGCCTAATATCACCACAGACGAGGAAACTGAAGATCAGAAAGGTGATTTCTCCAAAGTTATTCTGCTAAATAGCATGTTCTTTCCAACATGCCACATAGCTTAGGAGAAGGTGTAGCAAAGAGTGTGTGCTCAGTTAAATAAAGGTTGAAGGAGGGATCCCTGGGTGGCGTAGCGGTTTGGCGCCTGCCTTTGGCCCAGGGCGTGATCCTGGAGACCCGGGATCGAATCCCATGTCGGGCTGCCGGTGCATGGAGCCTGCTTCTCCCTCTGCCTATGTCTCTGCCTCTCTCTCTCTCTCTGTGTGTGTGACTATCATAAAAATAAATAAAATTAAAAAAAAAAAGGTTGAAGGAATGAATGGATACTTTGTAGAAAAGTAACAGTTAATTTAATCTATTTGAAACCAAATGGCCTTATAGAAAGAGCAAAGGCAAACCAGGAGGAGAAAGAAGGAGGTTGAACAAGAAGTTTGGGGTCAGGTGAGGAGTTGTTCAGGGAACACTGACAACGTCAGTATGGCTGGATCCTAGAGTGCTGAAGGAGTGTATTGGGAGATAAGGTCTCTAAGGACCAGAATGTGAAAGATCTTGACTGCTAGGTTAAGGAATTTGGGCTTTAGTATGAGATAGTGGGGAGCACTAAGCCATAAAATAATGTGGTCAAGGGACACCTGGGTGGCTCAGTGGTTGGGCATCTGCCTTTGGCTCAGGCCCTGATCCCAGAATCCAGTATCGAGTCCAGCATTGGGCTCCTTGTGGGGAGCCTGCTTCTCTCTGTGCCTCTGTGTGTGTGTGTGTCTCATTAATAAATAAAATCTTAAAAAAAAAAAGAGAGAATAATGTGCCCAGACACTGATTTAGGAAGGTCATTCTGGGATGCCAGGGACAGGGTCACCAAATGGAGTGTTGGAATGGCCCCAGTGAAGAGTTCTCTCCGAAGCAATCTATTCTCTCTGAACCCCTTAAGAGGCTGAGGTTATCAGCACAACAGCCGCTAGTTGGCAGCAGCGTCCCAAGGAGCAGCTTCCCCCAGGGCGACGATGGCATAGATCACCTGGTGGAAAACAAGAGTATAGATGGCAGGGGGTGATCTGAGCGGAGGAGACCCAAAGGCCCACAGGGAAAGGAGTATGCGGAGGTCAGAGGACAGCGTGATCAATGCCTAGAGGATGGTTGGGGTGAGGTGGGGGCAAGTGGTGATGAGCAGCGACGAGGCTGCTTCTGGGCGCGAGACACTGATCCTGAACGGCCTTGGATTTCTCGCCTACTTGACGGGATGAGCACTGGGTGTTATTCTGTATGTTGGCAAATTGAACACCAATAAAAAATAAATTTATTATTAAAAAAAAAAAGAATTTCTGGCCTAAGGAAGCTAGACCTTATTCCAAGGGAAATGCGGACCCAGGCAAGGTGTTAAGGAGGAGAGAGACATGATCAGATGTGCATTTTGGAGAGATGTGCAGGGGTGCGTGGCTGACTCGGTCCGTCGGGTATGAAACTCTTGATCGTGGGGTTGTGGGTTCAAGCCCCACACTGGTTATAGAGATTCCTTAAAAATAAACCTTAAAAAAAAAAAAAGATTTGCAGTGTGGAGAATAAGGGGAGACAGAGAGGAGAGGGAACAGCGAGGACGTGCTGCCGTGATGCCGGAGAGGATGAGAGCCAGCAAGCGCCGTGGGAGAAACGGGTCAGGTGGTTAAAAATGCTGTTTTAACAGAACGGAATGAATGTTCGTTCCCTCTTATTACGTGCACATGCCGAATTGTTGGATTTTCCGCCCAGAACTGCACCGGAGGAACTCGACATCGTGGACTTCCACCGGGTCCCTCCGCAGCCCCCGCCCAGAGTCTGCGGGGGGACCCGGGTCCGCGGGGAGGACGGGCTGCGCCTGCGCAGTTGGCGGAGCACGGGAGGCCGCGGCGGGCGCCCCACGCGGGCCCAGTGACAGCAGATGGAGCATCTCTCAAAGCGCCGGCGACTTAGCGAAGCCCCGGAAAGGACGGTGGCCGGGGGCAGCCTCGTTACCTCCTTGCCCCTTTCCGTCGGGAGCCGTACGGTCACCCCCAGGGCGACCGCGACCCCCGGGGCAGCCACAGCCCCCAGCGCCCCGCGCCGACCCAGCGCCCGCGCGCCTCCCGCGTGCGGCCCCGGCGGCCAGGCTCTGATTGGTGGAGGCCCGGGCCCCGCCCCCTCGCCAGCCAGCAGCGCGGCTGATTGGCGGAGCCGCCGCGGAGCCCCGCCCCCTTCCTGCAAGGCGAGCGGGTCCGGGAGCCGGTCCGCGAGCCTCGCCGCTGGGGCCTGCGGGGCCTGCGGGGACCGCGGGTCGGCGCGGCGGTGCGGGACTCGGCGGCCCCGAGCGGCTAGGGCGGCGGGGGCACGGAAGCTGCGCCTCCCGGAGCACTGTGGGCCGCGGCTGGGGCGGGCCCGGGCTCCCGGCGCCTGCGCGCGCCGCGCACCGGGCGAGGAGGGGCGAGGCCGGGGCGGGAGGGACCCGGGGCCGCGCGGGGCGGGGGCTCGTGGGCGCCGGCGCCGCCGCATCCTGGAGCTCCGGCCTCCGTGCGCCCCGCGGGAGCGGCTTCCGGGCCCTCCTCTCCGCATTGCCCCTCCAGGGCCCCTCGAAGCTTACAAAAAGGATGCGTCCGGGGGAAGCTTTTTGGAGACAACGTCAGGCCCCGCCTCCCCGAACCCCCCGCCTCAAGCCCTGAGGCAAAGCCTAAAAACCCCTTCCTGAGCCACGCCCCCTCGTTCGTGAGACGGGGATGGAGGACTGAGACCTTGTTCCTGATGGTAAGAGGCAGAGGCACTTCGTTTACCAAGTGCCTGTTTCCCCGTCTCCCTCCCACGACCACGCTTCGTGCCAAGGAAATTTTACAGTTTTGCCTGAGTGCAGGTATGAGGGCTTCTCCAGGCAAATCCCCGCCCCGGATTCTCTCAGCTGAACCTCTAGGGACAAATCTCCCTGGTGCTGTATTTCATCAACTATTTTCCGAGTGCCTGCTGTGTGCCAATCCCGCCTTTCATGCCAGAGACGCAGATGAACCAAATGGACTTCTTTCCATGAAGTTGGTTAGAGGGAGAACCGAGGAGTTGTCGGTACAGGGTGGAAGGGCACAGTGCCCGAGGAAAGGAACAGGTGAACCTCTTTGAGATTCCGGGGTGGGAAAGGGGGTCAGAAGTCTTAGAAGAGGCCACAGTGGCCTATCAGCTGGAGCGGGCATCTCCAAGTGAAATGGATGGGGGAAGGCCGCTTGACCCTGTTCACCGGGCCCACTGGGGGGAGGGGGTGCTGGGAGGAGGGGTCAGGTATGGGGTAGGGGTTGTGTAGTGTTGTTAAAATAGGGGTTCTAGCATGGCTTGCTGGGAGATTTCAGGCCTCTCCGAGCCTGTCCAATGCAGATATAGCACAGACCACACATTCAAGATAATGCATATCAAGGCCTGAGCATGAAGGTTGGCACTTAACTATCATTTTTGAATACCAGTTATCATGTGAAATAGAAATGCCTCGAGTGCCAGGATATTTATTTTCTCTGAATAAGGGGGGCCATACAGATTTTTAAGCAATAAGGGTCTCCCATCCAAGTACTAAGCAGGTCGGACCCTGCTTAGCTTTTGGAGATCAGATGAGGTCAGGTGCATTCAGGGTGGTGTGGCCCTGGACTAAGCAGCAGAGGGTGCTGATCAGAAGTGCTTGGAAGCTCGAGTCACAAAACCCAGAGTCACTGTAGCAGGTGCTCCTCTCCCATCCAAATCTCCCTACCCTTAAAGCACAAGCATTTCAAAACCGTGTTTCTAAAAACCAGCCATTTATATCTGTTTAGGTAAGTTACAGAAGGAGTAAGGTGGTGTATTTACAAGTTGGTTTGTCCAGATATACTATAACTTAGTGTCTGTATTTAATATTGACAACCAAAAAATATATATAAATATCTTCCATCTATACACAGCAGGGCAGGAGTGTCCATGTCTTCTTGAGCAGTGAATTCTCAGCCTCCCATGGCCCTCCTCTCATGGTGATCGTCTGGCCCTCAGTGCAAAGGAGACTAGAAGCTGGTAGCCCAGTCTGGCCCTTCCCCTTTCCTCCCTGCACTCCAGTGCTCCCAACTGGTCTCAGGCAAGGCAAAATTACTTTGAGTGGTTGGGCAGGAAGAGATGGATAAGGGCGAACCCTAATGGAGCCTGACCCTCAGGGTAGGAAGATCCAGGCCTCAGAAGAGAGTGGACACAGCTACCTCTTGGGGTAGAAGCCGCATAGTTCATAGTTCGATTAGTGTGTCCTTGGTCATAGGTCCAGCCCTACAGATTAGCGTGGTGAAGAAGGCAAGTGTCTAGGCAGGACTTGGTCCCCACCTTCAGGTACTGAGCCATTCGGGGTGAAGTCTGGGGTGTAGATACAGGGGACTCTGGCTGATAAAAAAATAATAACAAAATCAGTAATAAAAAAAATTATAAAACTTGTTGCTTGTCTGCATAGATCTGAGCAACAGTCTTGTTTTTGTTAAAATCCTGGAGCCATAGAAGTCCTGAATACTCTTCTGGACATCATTGTTGGCTGAACAAAGGAGCCCCAGGCCCAGCTCTGCTGAAATCTGTCAGTTTGGAAATCACATCCAGCTGCCTGTGCTCCGAGAGATCCTTGGAGCTGCTGGGAGCAGGCCAGGCTGGTGGTGTGGGGCGCCTCACACTTGGGAATCAGCCCCCAGGGGGTGGAAGAGCTCCTCGGGTGTCTTGTCACTTTGGCTGGCTCCCCCCTGCCGGAAACCGGAAGCAATCTCATCAAAGGTCCGGCCTTTGGTCTCAGGAACTTTGAAGTAGGTGAAGATGAAGAACAGAACCAGGAGCACGGTAAAGATGATGAAGACGTACGGACCACACAGTTGCTGAAAAACACATATACACTTGGTTGGAGTACTGACCCTACAGCCTGGCTGTAGAACGTTGGCCTGTAGGATTTGGGGCCTTTGATCTGAAAAAGGGAACAGCTACCCACAACCCAGGAATGCTAGGATGACTCAATGAGCCTGCCTACACCTGGCCTGTAATGGGCTCCTGGGAGCAGGGTCCCCTGCAGAGCAGAAGGGAGACCATTCAGAGCTAAGGAAAGAACCCTGGAATTGCGGTCAGCATTTTTAGCTATGACCTGGGCTCCTGAACCTCAGTCTCCTCCTCCACAGGACTCTAATGAGAAGAGCTAGGAGAGCACTTTGCACAGCAGTGCGGGGTCCCGCGTCGAGGAACTGTAAGCATGGAGACTCGGGGTTCTCACCTCTACATACTGGAAGCACATGCCCACAATGAAATTTGAGGTCCAGTTGGAGAAGCCAGCAACAGCAATGGCAGCTGGGCGAGGACCCTGGCTGAAGAGTTCAGCCACAATGAACCATGGGATGGGACCAGGGCCCACTTCAAAGAAGGCCACAAAGCCAAAGATGGCCACGATGCTGAGATACGACATCCAGGGCAGTTGTTCCTGTTGAGGACAAGAGAGGGGTGGAAAGTTAGATTAGGCTGTGATGGATGCACCAAGGAACAGGGCTGAGAGCTCTGGGCTGGGAGCAGGAGGCCTGGGGCTGATCCTGATCGGCCGCGTGACTCAGGTACCCTCCACTGGGTCCCGCTTTCCTCATCTGAACGAAGGTCTAAGTCCTATAGGACGAGCGTGAGCTCGAGCATTCCCTCTGGGAATGGTAACCTGCTGTGCACGTGGAAGGTGCTAAGGTCCCTGCGGTCCCCAGCTCTGGATGCAGAGCTGCCTGCCTGAAGCCGAATCATGTGGAAGAGCATTGCTGGGGTAAGTGTTAAAAATGACCATACCGTTGTCTTCCTTGACCAGAGGATGGACAAATGAGCGTTCGTGCCTGGAAAGTGGGTGGCACACGGTTCCCACAGAGGTTAGAGCACAGGCTTGGGGCCGGCAGGCCTGAGGTTGGCTCCTGGCTCTGTCCTCTATCTGCTGCGTTCCTAACCTCACTGGGCCTACGTTTCCTCACTTGCATAATGGGATACTAACTGGACTACACGGGGCGGTGGTGGGTGCCGAGAGATGGCACGCTTCCATGACTTGGTGGGGAAGTGGGTCCTACTTTCTAGGGCTGTTCGGTAGATGAACAAAGGCCCGGGAGGAAGACCCTGAAAGGCTTCCCCGGCAGAGCAATTCCTGGGGAGAGGGACTTGGGTCCTGGGCCAGAGGTGCTGTGACGAGAAAGCACCCACCGGGGAGGAGCCCGTGGGAGACCAGAGGGGAGTGGGTGGAAGGGGATGGCCTCGGGGGCTGGAAGGTGAGCCCCGAGCCCGTGGGGGGAGGAGGAGAGGGCAGCCCCCACCCAGGCTCTGGATGCCACCAGCCGCGCTGGGGCGGACACAGTCAGTGTGGGACCGGGAGCTCTCGTGGGTGCCCCCCAGCCCCGCTGCCCACACCCCCCCCGTCCGGCAACCCACCAGCAGCGCCAGCGCGATGGTCATGAGCACGGCACAGCCCGCCATGCCAGCCAGGCCTATGAGGTGCAGGGTCCGCCGGCCGGCGCGTTCCACCACGAACAGCTGTGAGCAGAGACCATGTCGGTGACCCCGCCGCACCCAGAGGCTCGCCCCAGGTGTTGGCAAAGCCATGCGGCGCTGCAGACACCCAGGAAGACGGTACTGCCTCCCCCCAGGGCTCGGCCAAGGGACCACGTGCGACCCGAGGGGCAAAGAGCTGGCTCCAGGCAGCAGGACGGGGTGACGGCGGGGCCCACCCAGAGCCGGACAGGGCACATCCTGGCTGCCACTCGGGGTGAGCCGCTGCGCTTCCGTGAGCGTCAGCGCCCCACGCGGTTTCACTGAGTAATGAGTGTGACCTGAGGATGAGAGGAGCTGGCGCTTAGGAGAAACCCGACACCCGCCTGGCTCACAGCACACGCTGCCACTGGGTCGCGAGGGACCGGAGGTGGGGCCCGGGCAGACTCACCGACACCACGGTGAAGGCCGTGTTCACGATGCCGGAGCCGATGGTGGCATACACGGGCTGCTGCACCCCCGCCTTCTCGAAGATGCTCGTAGAGTAATAGAAGACCTAGGGCATGGAAAGGCTGTTGGGGCTCGGCCGGGGGCTGTGGCCCTTGTCCTGCCTGTCCCCGCGGGACACGGGGTGGGTCACAGACATAGGGCCCGCCGCACCGGGCCGGGGATGGCTGTCCTCGGGCAGGGCTGGTCTGTCTCAGCAGGGACCTGGGCTGCGGGCCGGAAGGGGTGGCTGAGGGGCACTCACAGCATTGATGCCTGACAGCTGCTGGGACAGCTGCAGCACCACGGCGATGAGGATGGGCTGGCGGTAGGCGGGCGAGCGGAACAGCTCCAGGATGGTGACCTTCTTCTCCCGCATCATCTGCCGACTTTCCTCCTTCATCTCCTGCAGGTCGCGGGTCACATCCGCCGTCCCGCGCAGCTTCTTCAGCACTGGGGGGACCGGAGGGAAGGTGGGGGTGGCTCAGAGCCGGAAGGAGGCCGGGGCTGGGGGTGGGGAGGAGGGCAGGGCCCTGCCCATACCACTCTTGGCCCGGTTCTCCTCATTGCGGTTGATGAGCAGGAAGCGGGGGCTCTCAGGGCACAAGGGCAGCAGGACGCACTGCAGCAGGGCTGGGATGAAGATGACGCTCAGCAGCAAGGGCCACAGGTCCTCATTGCCCATGATGGAGTCCAGGCCGAACACCTGGGGGGAGCAGGGGTGTGGGAGGTGGCCCGAGCACCCCTGCCCTGGCCCCCGCCCCCGGCTCCCCCTGTGGCCTCCGCCTGCTACGCCGTGGGCTGCTGCTTTAGAGCAAGCACCCAATTGTTGGGGCGCTGCCGGGAAGGTGAGGCTTGGCTTCTCTGTGCCTCGGGTCCCTCGTCTGCCACCCGGGGAAAGCACCAGCGGGAGGATAAGTGGCACGGCTACAGATGTGGCAGCGGTCACAGGGCATGGGGGCTCTGGGGATGGGGAGGGACAGCCTCCGGGAGAGAACGCAGTGTCCAGGTCAAGGCATCGAGGCTGGAGGCAGGAGAGCCTGGCACGTGAGGCACCCGTGGGCTCCCCTGGGGCTGGATCCCAGGGGAAGGACAAGACACAGGGATGAGGCGGTGGGACGAGAGAGGGGTCAAGTCATCTGGACTTGGGTCTCCCACCAGGGAGGCCCCAGGGACATTGAGCGGCACAGTGCTCTCCGGGAACCGGGCCTCCTAGCGTGTGTGCCATGGGGCTGCCCCTCGCCGAGCTAGGGAGGGCTGGGTGAGAATTCTAGTCAGGGCGTCATCTGGACACAGACACGAGAGCCACTGAAGCGGTGGGGTGCGGGCAGTGCCGAGCAAAGAGACCCCACCCCAGCTCACCTGGGCAATGAGGATGCCGACAACGATGCCCAGCTGGTGCAGGGTGCCCAGGGCCCCGCGAAGGGCCGTAGGGGACACCTCCCCCACGTACATGGGCACGAAGCCTGTGGTCAAGCCACAGTACACACCAATGATGAAGCGGCCCAGGATCAGCATCTCAAAGGACTTGGCCATTTTCGAGAAGCCCATGAGCACAGAGGACACGAAGGCCAGCAGGTTCATCATCAGCATGGAGTTCCGCCTGGGGGTGGGGGTCACAGGTCAGGTGGGTGCCTGGATCTCCCCAGATTCTCAGGGGCTAGGTCACAGGCAACACCCCGAACGGGCAGGGAAGTCTCTCCCCGCTCCCTGGCCAGGGCCAGGACCCCTTCTGCTCACCGGCCAAAGCGGTTCACAAAAAGGCCCACAGAGAAGGAGCCGATCATGCCTCCTACAGAGAAGATGGCCACGGAGAGGGACCACAGCGTGGTAAGCGTGGTGGGGGAGATGCTCTCCTGATAGCGGTGGATCCATGTCTGGTTGTAGAACTCCTCAATCACCTACAGGGGGAGAAGCAGCCCGCTGAGTGAGGTGTCGGGCCCCCCACTCACTGCATGTCCTTGAGCCAAGCCCCTGCCTGTTGTGGGCCTCAGTTTCCCCAGGTGAGAAACCAGGGACTGGGCTCCATCTCGAGGAGTGGTGCAGGCGGTCATGCTTCCCCAGGTGTGGCTCCCGGGGCCCTGTGGTGTCACATGTCCCATGGAACTTGCTGGGGAGGCCAGCAAATGGCCAACGGTGGAGGGTCAGGCCCAGGGCAGGAAGATGTTCAGGAGAAAGTGCTTCCCCCCACTTGGCCCCTTTCTCTTCAAGATGCCTGAGGCCCTAGACTCCTGCCACCTGGGTGCTCTCCCCAACCCCCCTGCTGGGGAGGAAATACAACTGGACAGCTGGCTCCAGATGCTTGGGGACAAAGGGAAGGGCAGGCTCGCTGACTTCACCCTTACCCTCGGCCTGGTGTGACCACCTTGCGCTCCAGCCAGGCTCCCAGCCTCTCCTAACTAACTGCTCCCTGAGCGCCAGGCCCAGCTGCTTGTGGGGCTTCACCCTGAAGGACCCATGGCCTCCTCCCCCATGCCAGGTGCCCAGCTGGGAGGGATGGGGAAGGCTAAGGACAAGGAAGCAGTTCCAGGAACTGGAAGCATCTGCCCCAGGCGCCTGCCCACCAGCCCTGCCCCACACGAGGGGGGCTGGGCCTGATCCACCGGTTCTGCCCGAGAACACTCACCCTACTCTCGGGCAACACCGACACACACCCAGGGCCACAGGACTTGACTGACCCACCCAGCCACCCGCGGAGCTGGGCATGGGCCCAACATGCCCAGAAACAGCTTCCTGTGTACACACACCGTCCGTCACACACATACTCGTGCTCAGTCTGAATGCTCTTGCTCCCGCCGGTCACAAACCTGCCTGGCCCTCTTCCCTTCAACCACTGACGGCTCCACCTCGGCTCCTTGTGCCCCCAGCCCACCGCCAGCACCCCTTACATGACCTCCTCCGCTGCTTCTGGAACCCCCAATCGTCCCAAGCTCCAGGGGTCTGATGGAAGGCAGTGGGTAGCCACAATTGCCAAGGGGGAAACCAAGGCCCTCGGTCCCAAGAATGCTCACGGTTGCGATGGGTCCTTGGCCTCTGTTTCCTGCCCTGCTGCCACGGTCTATCCCAGGTCTGCAGAGGCCAGGTTCCAGGGGTTAGGATGGGTTGACATGGGTGTGGGGAGGGGAGGGAGGTGGCCCTAATGATCTACTTATGGGTCCCGGGAAGCCAGAAAGCGCAGGGGTGAGGAACCTAGACAACTCTGCCACTGCGACCCAGGGCAAATCATGTCATCTGGGACGGCGACAGTAGCAGGATGCACGTCATAGTGCTGTAAGGGATTAATAAGACAGAGAGTGCTTGCACAGTGCCCAGCATCGTCACCGAGTCAAGGGACGGTTCTGGAACCAACCCAAGGGCAGTGCAGACCACTGACCAAGCCCTACCAACCCTGCAGCCCCTAATTCAAAATCAAGGCTCGGGCCAGAAATCAGCCCCATGTCCCCACCTGCCCCCATCTCTACCCCAGCTCTAGGGCTCGTTTCCACACTCTCCATGGTTACTTGGCCCAGAGCGCCCGACTGGCCACCTTACCATGCTGAAACCTTTTGAGATCCAGCTCAAAGGGTCCCAGAAGTATGTCCTCCCTGAGGGCAGGGAGCCTACTGGATTCACTTGGGGGCCTATCTTGATGAGTGGACGGAAGGGTCAATGAGGAGAGGGCTGGGGGCAGAAAGGCAGATTTTAACAAAACAAAGTGCTTCTGTTCTTCAAGGGATAGAACCAACCTCAGAGGACTGGTTGGGAGAAGTAATGCTCCATTTATCAGGCTCTGCAGAGAACAAGCTGTCCTGGACAAGGGGACGGTCCAGATAAATGACACTCGCCCCACTGAGGACCCATCATTGGGGTGGAAATCTCTCTCCCTTCTGCCGATCTCACTCTGCTGCCCTTGGGGCTCTCTACAGGGGCAGGGAGAGGTATTTGTCCCAGATAGCCTTTCATTTTTGCCTCCTGTAGTTCTCAGGGTCTCCCTGTGCGCCCCCGTGGTTCAGATGCTATCTCAAGAGAACTCTCCACGTATCATTCTGATTTTTGCCAAGTCGTCTGCTAATGGAATTGCCTGAATTGCGTGCAGAGTCAACAAGTGATGAGTAAGGGCTTACTACCTAAGTGAGCTTCAACATGTGAGGCCGAGCTTTCAGGTCTTTAACCCTCTTCTTGAGGCTGGCTGGAGATGTTGAGGCAGCCAACAAGAGGACCACATTCCGGGGGCTCCCCAGCCCCGGTTAAGGGTGCGCTGGTGGTAACAAGTCAGAGGGACCAAGCCTTGTCCAGAGCTAGCTCAGGGGCTCATGAGCTCCCCTGCTACTCAGACCACTTTATGGGGGTGGGTGAGGGTAGAGAGCCAGCCCCTTTCGCCTTCCCTGTGGCCCCAGGCTCGTCCTTTCCACCCCCAGCAGCCCTTCCTGGCCAGGCTGAGGCTGTGCTGGGGCTTCCTGCCTTTTGATCTGGCACCTGACATTTCTGGGAAGAAGCTAGGCTTGGTTTTTCATTTCTGCTGCTGGTGTGGGGACATTGTGTCCTCTCGCTGCCAGGGGTCCATGCCCCACATGGGGCGGAGCTGGCCCCTGGCCCGGGAAAGGCGGTGAGTCCCTGGACAATCAGAAGAATCCTCCATGGGGAGGAGTTCTGGGGTCACCTTCCACCCATTGGCTGACCTCCCCATCCATCCCAGCCGCAGCTGAGTGCCCTTACCTGAAAAAGAGCCTATTTCCTCAAAAAGAGCCCACAGACCCAGTCCCACCACAGGGTCACCGGCAACCTCCACGAGCCTGACTTGTGCTCCCGAAAGCTCGCTCCTCACCTGCTCCTCACAAGCCTGGGAGACACGCTCGCTCCTGCCGCCACCCCCACACAATCACCAGGTCCCGCCAATTCTCCCTCTGGATCTGTCCTAGTCTCTACCCACACAACACCTGCCCCAGGCCTCACCTGGATTCTGCCCCTGACGCCTCCCATCTGCTCCTCAGGACTCAATTACTCCCCATCAGGGCACCAAAGGCCTGCATGCACAGGCGCCAGGCTTGGCCATCCACCTGCCATCTCTGCTCCCTACCCCCCATCTCCCCAGCAATGATGGCAATTTTTAATTCACTAATATCTGGACCAACCAAAAAACACAGGGGCTCAAGGACTTTTTTGGGAACAAATATTAGTTTAAAAATGCACTAGGCCACATCAAAGATTTCTACTGGGGACACATAAGGAGAGGCCATCCCAACCCTGCCCATGACAGTCTCAGAAAAGTTAGGGGGTAGATCCTTCTATGGCCTTAAAACCATACAGGTCTGCCCAAGGAGACCTGCCAGCTCACAAAGGCAATCCCCAAACAGCAGCCAGGGTGCAAGCTGTCCAGTCTCCCCTCGTTAACCCCAGATGCCCACTTGGAGACCCCCTGGGGGACGGCGTGGCGAAGCGAGCTGCTCTGGGCAGCTGAGGCCCTTGCACAGGCGGCTCCCAGTGAACAGCTCCTCCTCAGCCTGGGGCTCTCCTGGGGGTGGCAAGCTTGCATCACATCTGACTCCCTGGGAATCCCCCTGCTTCCCACCCCGTAACTGTAGAAGGACCACATGCATGCGTGTCTGCAGAGGAAGTTCGGACTTCCTCTGTGTCTGGGCAGTGTCTGCAGTCAGCCCTGGGCATGAGCCAGAGTCCGCGGCCCGCACACGGAATAAGCTGTTCCGCACGCTACCCCTGTTCTCTCCAGCAGAGAAGTGCCATCTTCAGGGGAGCACGAGGCACAGACAAGGGTCCCCATTTTTAAAGTGCCCGGAGACAAATTATCCTGAGGAATTCACAGTGCCAGAAAGAACCTCAAGAACTAGGGGCCCGCCTCCAGGAGTGTGTCCTCAGACCCTGCCTGGCTGCCCCAGGCACAGAAACCCAGCAGCCTACAGAGCCCCAGGGCGCAGACTTCAGCTCAGGGAAGAAAACCCTTCTAGGTTTCAGAGGATGAGATTGCCCACCTCACAGGTAGTGAGTTCCCTGTCAGCAGGAAGCATACAAGCCAAAGTTTAGAGCAGAGATTGCCAAGCATTTTATGTAAGAGGCTAGATAGACGGGCAGCCCGGGTGGCTCAGCGGTTTAGAGCTGCCTTTGGCCCAGCGTGATCCTGGAGACCCGGGATCGAGTCCCGCGTCGGGCTCCCTGCATAGAGCCTGCTTCTCCCTCTGCCTGTGTCTCTGCCTCTCTCTCTGTCTCTCACGAATAAATAAAATCTTTTTTAAAAAATTGAATTGCTTATAAATAAATAAATAAATAAAAGGCTAGATAGAAAGCATCAGGTAGGGTCTGCTGACTACGTACGGCCACAGGTGCGGACTTTTCTCCACCTGTCCCCCCAACCCTTTAAAAATGTAAAAACCATTCTTAGCGCATGGGCCATACAAAAACAGCTGCTGGCTGGATTTGGCCTCCCTGCCAAATTCTTGATCTAGAATTCTAGATTACCGCCAAGAGAAGGGGTATGCTTTGGAACCTCTGGCTGGTCGCAACATCCTTCCCCGTAGATTCCCCTCTCCACCCCACAGTCTTCTAGATCATCCTGTGAGTCGGAGATTTAGAGCTCGCTCTCCAGCCCCTGCACTCTCATCTAGGATGTTACTGGGGGGTGAGAGGGTTAGAGCCACCTCAGCTCTGAGCCCCAGTTAGGAAGAGGAAAGGGCCAGTGTGCCCAGCTCGGTGCCTCAGCCTGGCCCTGGCTTCCTAGGCCCTGTGTTCCCCTCCACCGCAGCAAGACTCCCTCAGTCCAGAGTTTCTGTCTCCACAGCAACCCTCGGTCACACCCCAGGGTCAGCTGGGAGTTGAGAGCAGATGCTACAGGTGGGGCTGGACAGATAGCCCCACCTGCTAGGTCCCCTGGGGCCCCTCTCTGGGGCCTGGAAGAGGCCCAGGCAGCGGGCTGGAGCCAGGAGCTGGGCCCCGACCCCACAGCAGAGGTTCTGACCACCCACACTGCTGCTCCGGAAGGGCCCCGACACGGCCTCTCTCTAAACCCAGGCCAGGCCTTCGCTCTGGCCTCCTCCCTGGTCCCTGACCTCCAGAGCCTCCCCTGCCGGCAGACGGATCTTCGAGTCCCTGTGTGGTCCCCTCATAGCCTTTCCTGGCTCCCCACTGCCCTCCTCACACCCCCACCGACCCCCCCATACCACCCAGGTGCCCCACACCTCCGCTTGGGCTGCTTCTCTGCCTTCTCCCCGACGAGCTGGCTGTTCCTCACCTTGCAGAGAGCACACCCATACCCCTCTGGACCCACCCTCCCCCTTCTCTCCTGCAGTGGTGCTCAACCCGGGGCCATCTGGCCCTGCAGGGGACACCGGGCTGTGTGGGGGGATGTTTTTGCTGGTCACACTGGCGGGAATGCTGTTGAACATCCTACCACGTGGGACAGCCTCCCACAACACCAAAGAACTATCTGGCCCCAAAGGTCAATGTGGAGAAAACCCCCGCTCTGTGGGCCAGGTACCTTCTCCCTCCCTGTTCTCTGCTCCTGCAGGGCCTGTCCACACCCCTGTCCATGCTTCCATCCATGTTGCCCCAGGACAGCTTATTTCAAAGGAACATGTGCTCCCTCGGGACTAAATTTCAACATTGGGGACATCTGATTCATCTGTGTCACTGGGTCCCAGCACAGGGCTGGGGGTAGAAAACCATGAATCTGAGGGGCTGAAGCAATGATATAGCTGTGACAGGCTGTGATGGTTTAAGAGATTGTGCAACTGTGTGTGGGAAACCGTTGAGAGGTCTGTACGTGACTGAGCTTGACTTGGCCTGGAAGTCAGAGCAAGAGCGACCAGCTGGGTAGTGGTTGTAGGTGTGTGAAAGGTGTTTGGGGACCCATCTGGCCCTAGTATAAAACATCCATTCCTGCTACGGTGGTCCAGACTCCCTGGACTCACATCCCAGACCTGCCGCTTACCAGCTGTGTGTCCTTGCTTTAATTGTTTAACCTCTCTGTGCCCCACTTCCTTAAAAAACAGGGATTATAGTGCCTCCCTATAGTAAAAGGGGTAAACTAAAAAGAGGTTAGTAAAAAAGAAACAACTGAATTGATTTCTGAAGCACTGAGAACAAGGCCTGGCACACACAGTAAGCTCTAAGGATTTGTATTAGTGGAAGTGAGGGAACGGGAGAGGGGAGGGACCCAGAACTTTCTGGATCTTGACAGAGATAAGGAAAGGGAGAGACTGCCTGGAGCCCAGAGCCTGGAGGACGGAGCAGCCCTAATGGGCAGAGAGCACTGTGATGGGAGGTCTTGCCTCTAGTCCTTTGACTTACAGGCTGGGTCACCCAGGGCAGATCTCGTCTGCTCTCCAGGCCAAGTTTCTTCTTTGTCAAACAAGGAGGGCTGAGCCAGTGCACCATCAGGCCCCTTCCAGCCCCAGCCCCGGTTTCTGAAGATGCCTTATTCTGAGACATGCCTGACCACCGTCCCTTGGCCAGGATCTCATGGTTTCTTTCTTTTTTTTTTAATAAACTTTTATTTATTTATGATAGTCACACACAGAGAGAGAGAGAGAGGCAGAGACACAGGCAGAGGGGGAAGCAGGCTCCATGCACCGGGAGCCCGACGTGGGATCTCATGGTTTCTAAATGGCCTTTAGTCATCTCTGTTGGCAACTCAGCCATTTGAGGAAGGGAGAGGCAGTTCTCTCCACCCAGTATGGTGGTCAGGATGCTCTGTGGCTGGGCTTCCCTCCTCCCTCCTCCCCAGGAGACAGGAGGCCTGGCAAGGGCGTCACAGGGATGTGGTCATCACTCCAGGGTGAGGCCTGGAGGCCACCTGGAGCTCCGCCTCTCACTTTCCAGGTAACAGGTAACCTCACCAGCCTGAGCTTCCTCTTGAGAAGGCAAGATAACCCAGCCCCACCCACTGTGTGGGGAGGCAGTGAGGACGGAATTTATGGGAAGGTGCTTTGTAAACATTTAAGATAATGTTATGATTAATTAACTACTTCCAGGAGGAAGCCCTTTGGGGCTCGTTTTATGGAGGAGCCCTGGCCTCTGGCATCCTCCCCATTGGTGCGGCACAGGCTCCTTCAGGGAGCAGCCCAGGACCCCTCTTAGGCCCCCAGGGGCAGTAGGGCCACACAGGGCAGCACGGCGGTCCCCGCTGCCTGGGCCACCTGCCTCTCCTCCCCTGATGGGTGAGTCCCCTTCAGGGGCTGCCCGGCTGCCAACTCCTCCTTGAAGGGCCGTGTCCCGCCCCCCAGGCCTGTGGCAGCCTGCCGTCCTCTGGGCTCTGGAGGCACCCGGAAACCCTGCATTAATTAACTGCGCTCTGGCTCTTCCTGTGGGAGGGGGGTCCCCGCCCCCTCGAGTCTTCGGAGGCTGGAGGTTAGAGCCAGGCCGGGTGGGGCCCAGCTCAGACCGTGTGTCACCCTCTACCCCTCCCGACTGTCTGGGACAGAGCCTGGTGCAGCCCTTGTTGAGTGAAAGTGTCAGCAGGCCTGAGTCACCGAGGGCGGCCCCGGCAGGCCCTGCTGCCGCCTCCTACTCTTGCATCACCTGATCCCCTCTCACAGGTAGGTTTATCAGGTCCTCGAATCTGCTCCGCTCCAGTGGGCAGGGCTGGGGCCGGGCGTGCGGTGCGTGAGTGCAAGGTGCAGGTGTCAACACAGGGAGTGTGCGCTACGGGCTCTGCCGGCGGGCTCCCGACCTGAGCCCGGGACAGCTGGCACCAAATGCACCTGTAGATGTGGGGCCCTCAGTGACACCCCCCACCCCTGTCCTCCTAAGTTGTTCCCCCTCCGCCGGCCTCCAATGGCCTCTGATTAGGGCCGGAGGCCCCAGGATGCAGGAACCTCCCAGTGCATTTGTCCACATCGGCAACTTAAGAAGTTTCTCAGTGGCTCCCAGCCAAATGCAGCCCCTCACCCTCACCCTGTGCCTCTGCTCCCCCAGCCCCTGCCTCCTGGGACCCCTCTCCATCTCCCCCCACTCCCCTGCAGATTCCTTACAGCACATTTAAAACACAAAATCACATATGGAAATGCATCTCGGGTGGACCACCCCTCCCACCACCACCCTCTTTTCTTCTCCACCAAGGCTCTTGGAAGGGTCGTCCCGGCTCTTTCCCATCCCCCCTCCATCCTCCAGGGGCTGCAAGAAGGTTTCTACCCATGTGGCTCCTCCCACTCAAACTTTGGTCACCAACGGGGCACTATCCGGTGTCTGGCATTCGGCAACACGGGGCTGACTTGTCCAGGTCACCTTCTGGGAAACTTGAGAGTACTCCTCACCCTACTGCTCGACTCTTCTTTTATCCCAGTCTCTCTTGGACATCCCCCTCTCCTGCTATTTGGTACCAGTGACCAACTCCTGGTTTCCCCCCAGCTGACTCAGCTGACCACCCGCCCAAGAAACAAGGCCCCATGTCCAGGTGTTCCCTGCAATCTCCAACTGTGGCCCATCAGTTCTGGAGTGTCCCACCTGCGCCTATCAGCTCCTCCTATACCTGCTCCCCCTCCAGGCCCCGCACCACCCAGGCCAGAAACCTAGAAGCCACGTTTAAACCCCACTCTCGGCCTCACACTGAACTCATGACCAAATCCTGCCCACTCTTCCTGCTTGGTGTTTGTTTTCCCATCCCGATTCCAAAGCAGCTTTCTTGCTATTTCCCTATCTCTCATTTCCCATCCTCGGATCCCTCCCACTGCCCAGATGCCCGGGTCCTTTCCCTAAAATGCAAATCTGATTATATCTGTCCTCTTCAATGAGTCCCTATTGTCCTCGGTCTGAAGTCCATCCTCCCAGCTGGGCCCACCCAGTGCCCACGCGCCTGTCTTCACGGGGCCTTGCCGCGCCAGTGGCTGGTATTTTGTAGATGAAATCTACCCAACAAGGCCCTTTGTAAGTCAGCCTTGGGTTTACCTTGTTGGCCGCCCCAGACCTCTTTCTCCTCCCGCCCATCCTACCCTGGACACACCAGTCTCTCTCCTCTGCCTACCCAACTCCGTTCTGTTTCTGGAAAACACTTCTACCCAGATCTTGGAGTCCTCATTCTGTCATTAACTCACTAGGTGATCACAGTCCAGACCTCACTTAATCCAGGAGCTCTTGACTTTGGCCACACTCTAGAATTGGCTGGGGCGTGTTAAACATCCGATGCCCAAACAGCATCCCAGATCAAACACATCAGACTCGGGAGCATCCAGGGGGGTGCACTCAAGCGCAGAACCCAACCTCCCTCTCAGGCCGTGCAGAATTTCCATCTGTATGATTCCCAAAAGGAGCCAGCTCCGAGGCACACACCTTGGCAGGAGCTGTTCAAAATACTCAGCTAAAGCAGGGCTTGGGGCTGTTCCCAGTGCGGGCGCCATCTCACACAAGTCTGGAAAAGTCCCGTCACCTCCGCTGCAGCTGAGCATGACTCAGCAGGCCAGGCCTTCCTGGTGACCTGCTCCTGGGCATCAGGCGTGGCCCCCCACAGCCACCCTCCGCCTGTTTGGAGGAGGACCAGCTCTGACTCCCGACACTGCCCAGTTCCCTTGGACAGGCTGTCGGTTCTCGGGGGTCAGCCCCACTCACCTTCTGGCCTCACCCTCTGGACAACAGAATGTGGTCCTGACCAGACTGTCCACTCTCCTTTCGTCCTCCCCAAGAAGGTACAGATTTTCAAACTGATAAAGCAGCTGGTCAGGAAGACAGCCTGAGGTTGTACAGTCTGACTTCTGAATCCACCCTTCACTAGTTATGTGACCTAGAACCCGTTGGTTATTTCATCTGCCCAGGGCCTCAGTCTCTGGGTCCATAAAATGGAACTCACCACCCAACCTCATAAACATATGTGAAAGGCAGGTATAGGGAAGGGACTCCTTATGGTATCCTTCCCTGCCCTTTAACCTCCTTTCCTCTCCTCTTCTCCCTGAAGCAGGTGGGCTGAGCTGGGGGTGATCACGGAGGTCCCTCCCACCCTCAAGGGAACAAGTGGGAAGTGCCATGGGGAGAAGGAAGTGAGTACAGATCCCTACTACCTGTGTTTCCCCACGGTGAGACGCCACTTGTACTTGGGCCTGGCACAGGGTCTCTGGGGAAAGGAGGCTGTTTCCAAGTGGAACGGGATGCCGTACAAGGGGGGGTGCTGCTTATGGATGGGTGTGAGCACAGGCTTGGGGACCTCCCCGCTGGGAGGGCTCCAAGGCAGCCTGGGGTTGGTACCAGCTTCGTCCCTGCCTAGCTGGGTGATGCCGGGCAGGTCTCCTTTCTCTGGCCACTCTCCCCACCTGCAGGATGGGAACAGTGACTGTTGCCCGCCCGCCCGCCTACCTTGGAGAACATTGTGAATAGCAAGTGAGATAAGCCCCACGAAGCCCTCTGTAACCCTTGAGGGTCACATAAACGAAGCATCACCATATCAAGCATAGCTGTGATGATTACAAATGTCTCTGTTGGGGTGGAGGTTGGTCAAGAGGACTTCGAAAGACCCCACCATTTTGCAGGCCCAACATTCCGAGGCTAAAACCAAGAGTTTTTGACCTGTTCAGAGCCAGAAAATTGGCTGGTGGGAACAGATGGTGAATTGATGTAAATGACAGACACCCAAGAGGCAGGGTGAGTGGGAGGGTGAGCATGTGGGGTGTGCAGCGCACAGCAGAGTAAGCTGGTGTTGACAAGCCAAGGAGGGCACAGCACTCACCTTCTGGGGGGCATTGATGACTCCAGTGTTGTAGCCAAACTGCAGGGAGCCGAGTACTGCCCCTCCCACAGCCAGCATAAGGCGGCCCGTCAGCTTCTGCAGAGGAAAAACACCACACTGTTACAGGTATGTCTGGGCGCAGGTGGCAGGGCAGGGCATGGGCTGGCAGGTTCCCTTGGTCAGATATCTTGCCTGACTCCTGGCACCATACCAGTCCTTTTCCCAGGAAACTCGGCCACTTCCTGACCTCAGATGCCCCACACCAGCCCCAGTGACTTCTAGACACTGGGCTGGCCGGACTCATTCCTGGGAAGACAGGGGAATTAGGGTCTTCTCTAGAATTCTCTGCAGCCAGGTCTTGACCCTCTGTGGAGTCTCATTCCTCTGGTGGAGCTATGCCCAGGGTCCAGGTGGCTCCAGACTCTGTTTGGGAGGCGCAGGAATCAACTCCCCTATGCCGGGGGTGGGTGGTGGGTGGGGAGGGACGATAAATTATGGAGGAGGAGCAGCATAGGTAGGGGGGAGCACCCTGGATTTGGACTGGAAAGTGCTGGCTTCTGATTCCAGCCAACCTGCTACTAGTTCTGTGAATTCCAGCAGGCTGCTACCCTTCCTCAATCCTGCCTGGATCTCCATTTTCTTGTGTACAAGGTGGGAAAATCATGCTTGGCAGCATTGGAGATGTGGTCTTGCCCTCTCCTCCCTCCATTCACAGGGCAGGAAACTGAGTCCTGAGAGGAGACAAGCCCCAGACTACTCAGGCTCTGCAAAAAGCCAGGCTGGAGCTCAGGGCTCCTGGGTCCCCATCTCGTGCCTCTCGTGGCAATCATCCACAGACCATGAGCTTCCCAGGGTTATTTGGACACAGATGACATAACAGGCAGGAATGCGCTTTGGAAAAGTACGTGACACCGGGCAAGTAAGAGTGCTGGGCCCACATGCTACGATGGGCAAAGGGCTGGGGAAGAAGAAAGGTGGTGGGGCTCTGGCCCCTGGCAGCCTGGGGCATGAAGATCGCAGGCATGGAAGAGGCCGGCAGGTAGGAGAGCCCTGGGTGAGCAAGGTGCCTTGCTGGAGAAAGGGAGAGGACTTTTCTGCCTTTCAACATGAAGAAGCCAAGAGATGTGACACGAAGTCCCTAACTGATTGTGAGAGAATCAAACTGGGGAGGCAGAGAGGGAGTAGGCGCCAAAGCAGGACTGGTGCTCACCATTGATCGTGTGTGCCACACCGGGCTGGGCGCTAGAGGGGACGGTCAGGAGCACCAAGCCACAGGCTTTGGCCTCAGTTTCCCCACAGAACCCAGAAGCAGCCCTGACTTCAAGATCCTCACAGATAGCACCGCGTTTATGGCGAATCAGACAGGTTCCTAGTACCGTCTTTTCATTTTCTAGAAGATGTCAGGCCAACGATTGTGAAAGCCAAGGTTCTCCCACTGGAGACTGAGAAAGAGGAAGAGGCTCCGGCTAGCCTGAGCGCATGAGCAGAGTCAGGTGTGTGCTGGGACGGTCTCTCCCCACTGGGCCACCTGGCCCCTTCCTGGCCCAACTGCGGACATTCATCCTAGGCCGGGGCTTTCCTCGCGGTGGGCCGTAATCCCTTTGGTTCCCATCCTTCCCAAGTTCTCCCTTCTCTTAGCTCTCCAGGCAGCCTCCAGACCCAGGGCTGTCGGCCCTGTGTGGGTGGGGAGCACGGGACAGATGTCCTCTGCGGGCCCCAGCCCAGCAAACCCACAGGGTGACCACTGAGATGAAGGGAGAGGCTGTCACAAGGCACAGAGAGTCAAGGGAGGAGGGCTGAAGAGTGGCATTGAAGGCCCCCAAGGTGAGGCACACGTCTTCGCTCCCACGGGGTTTCTCACGGGGTTGTCCAAAGTGTGGGATCAGTGGAGAGCCAGATAGATTTCTCTAGTTCACGTTAGAATAAATATAAATAGGATTTCATAAAGTGTGGCATGGCTTTATGATAGAATACAGAAAAAAGAAAGTTCTTTACCTATTGATTTGGGACACTTCCCAAGATACATTAAGTAAAAAGCTAGCTTCACAGTAGGGTGCATTGCCTGCTTAAAAAAAAAAAAAAAAAAGAAGAAGAAGAAAAGGCTGAGGGTGGGGGTGAGGCCGACCATACCTATCTACCTGCTTAAAATGACGCCCAAGAAGGGTAACGTGGCCCCTTGGGGGATCTGGATGGCAGAGGCTGGGTAAAGAGACTTTACTTTTACACCCTTCCGCATGTTTTTGAATTTTGAACCATGTGAGTGGGTCGTGTACTCAAAACATTTTCTTTATAAGCCCCTTGGTTTCATATTACTTAGAACAAAGCATTTAGATAAAAATATAAGTGAAAAGTAATACAGATGACGCGTGGATCTCTAAGAGCCATGCCGGTGGCACAGGAACTGTTTCCAGTGTGGCTCTGATGTTCCCGGGGTGTCTGGGCCTCCGAAGTTGCTCTCGGGACTCCGCTGAGCCTCTGGCAGTGGGGGCTCCTGGGAGCCAAGGACAGACCCTTGGGCTGGTGCAGGTCAAGGTCACACTGTGCTTTAGAAAACCCGCCTACCCACGCCCTGGTTACATCCAGAGCCACCGGGGGCGGCTGCTGCACCAGGACTCACGAAGACTCAGTGACCCGGGCTCCAGGCCCTGGCTGAAGCAGGCCTGCGTCCTGACCCTTCATCAGGATAGGGTGGGGGCCTCCCCCGTGGTCTGAGTTCCAACACCAAGGTGGGATAAGGTGTGGTGGGAGCCCTGGAGGGAGAGACTTCTAATTTTGCCTGGGGACAATCAAAGATAGGTTTCCAGGAGGTGACATTGGACTTGGGCCGTGAAGGACGTGCAGAGAGTCAGTCGGCCAAGTGGGGAAGCAGTGGCAAAACTGCATTCCAGGTAGACCGAACAGTACGTGCAGGGGAAGGAAGAGGGGCCTGACTCCGCTGGCTCAAACAGGGAGCATTCAGTGTGGCTGGGTGTCAGGGCAGGGGGGGGAGCCCACCACAGCCCCTGGGCAGGCACGCCCTCCACCACACCCAGCTTGATGTGGGAAGAAAGCCAGAGAGAACCGCTGCCCTTCACTTGAGAGCTGGGATACCTGGAGGTCTCTGGGCTCAGTTTTCTGACGTAGGAAATGGGGGATCAGAATTCCTTCTCCCTAAAGACTTGCTGTCAAGACATGATAGAGCCTGGCAGGGTTCCCCTGACAAGCTGAATCAGGGAAAGATGGGAAGCCACTCTCCCCAGGGCCACCTCGGCACATCTGCCCCCACCAGCTCTGTGCCTGCAAAGGGCCCTGATGAAATCCACTCATTTCATAGGTTTCCTTCGGGGCCAAGCTGATGGACTACTTGGTGGCGACCTAGAGAAGGGGAACAATTGTGGAGTCTGGAATCTGTGACTCCCAGGAACTCGCCCCGGTCACCCATCTATGACCACCCTGGGGCTGAGGCTACCTTCTAGAACATCCTACCCTTTTCTAGGGTTTTCTCGTGGTGTCCTCTGCAGTCTCCAGCTCAGGCTTCTAGCAGTTGAGAATACCCACCTGCTGTTCACCCACCAGTTGGGGAATTCCCACCAAGAATGGGACTTGGGTCTTACCCAGCCCTGCGGCCAGAGTGCCCAGGGTAGGGGGCATAGTACAGAACATTTGTAAAACAAACCACTTCTGGATTTCGCTTTCAGGCAAAACAGGCTCCATGTGTATCCATTTTGCCAGAGCCGTGCTCATCCTAAGAGATTTTACCTTGGCCATTTATCGAACCCCTGGTGGGTACTAGAACATCAGCTCTGAAGGCAGACACAGGCTAACAGGAATTCCCAACTCCCGGATGAAATGAGGCAGACCCAAGTTCAAATCCTGACTCTCTTAGGAGTGCCACAGATCTGAGTTCAGCAAATGCCCAGGCTCAGGGTGCAGCACAGAGGAGGACGTCACACCCCCACCCCCATCAGCCCTATCCCAAGGCGAGGGGCCTCCCCTTCCCGGGAAGCCACCGGATGAGGTGTCAGCCTCAGGACCTCTCCTCCCACACACCGGGATGCCAGATGGCACTGGCCGTGTCGCATAACTTGCTAAGCACTGTGGCCTTTTGACCCATGCCCATGTGCCCTTCCCAGCACAGTGCTCCAGCCCTGGGCTTGGCCTACAGTAGGCCCTTGGTCAATATTGGCAGAAGGAGGGCATGTGGCTACTGCCATTCAGAGGCAGGGCATTCCTTGCTAGAAGAAGGCCCAGGTGTTGGCACAATCCAGATGTTGCTCCCATCCTATCCGCTTCCCACAGCTTCCCTCATGGTTTCCTGATGTGCACAGAGGCACACGACATGAGCTTCCTAACTGCCTGGTCCCCAGTTCTAAGGAGGACAGGAGGGAGTGAGGCAGGGGAGTAGAATCCATAACAGCTCCCTTTTCATTTATTTTGTGTACGCTTTTCCTAGGATCTCATTGGAACAAAATTCTGGACAGAAAGAAAAAAAAAGAAAAGAAAAGAAAAGAAAAGAAAAGAGAAAAGAAAAGAAAAGAAAGGAAAAGAAAAGAAAAGAAAAAAGAAAGAAAAAAGAAAGAAAAGAAAAGAAGCCCAAGGAATTGCAGAATTGCTGTAACAGTCTTGTGTGACAGATGGGGACCTCAGGTCAGAGGGCAAACTCCCAGAATTGTCAGCAAACAAAAGCCAGGGCTGGAACTTGAGTCCTTTCAATTGCTTGACTGACAGTTTACCCTCCGACCTCTTCCATCCTGCCAAGTCTTTTCAAAAAGAAGAGTGATGGGTTACCCCTCCAAAGCCTAACCTTCAGGTGACCTCAGGCACTGGCTCCTCTGGAGGCCATCTCCTCAGAGCTCTCCCCATGATGTCAGGACTTCTGCATGGCTGAGCCTCCCCTGCACCCCACGGTGGCCCTGGGGGCAGAAGGTACTCATCAATCTTAAAAGCAGAGAGGAGAGGAGGGAGCTGCTGCATTTATCAGTACCTGCAGCACCAGTGAGGCACCAGGCACCATGCCAGGGTCAGCTTCCACATCTTGGTTTAACCACAGACGCTGGGGGAGACACTGCTCCCACTTCACGGACGAGAAAACGGGAGGCTGGTGAGGAAAAGGTGGATAACCAGAAGGTCCTTGGCTTCTGTGATGCTTCCGGTAGGAGGTCTCTGACACCAAGTCCTATGCCCTTCCTGCCCCTGTCCTCCCCCTTGCTTCTGGGCACTGGCCCCTGAAGGAAACAAGGCTTCTACCCTGTGCTTTCTATATAGGTCAAATTCTATCCTAGCAACCTTTGGGGTCTTGCCCTGTCCGAGCCAGGATAGCCCAGGCCAAAGCTCAGACACCTCTGGTCACTTGGGTGGATTTTGCTCTAAGCCTCAGTTGGCAAACTATGGCCTGTTGGCCAAATCCAGCCTGCCTGCTAAGAATGGGTTAACATTTTTAAGTGGCTGGAAAAGGCGGAAAAAAAAAAAAACCACTAATATTTTGTGTGACGTGAAAAGGATATCAAACTCTTTCGGACCACTAATAACATATTATTGGAACACGGTCACACTCACTGATTTATATATTGTTTATAGCTGCTTTTGTGCTACAATGGCACAGGGATTACATGGGCCACAGAGCAGAAAAGGTTTGTCAGCTTCTACTTGAAGCCGTAGGTCCTTGGAACTGCTATGTGCAAACCTAGCACAAGAACCGCACAGGATTTTCCAAGCCTTCCACGTCATACCAGAGCATCTTCTCTAAGTAACCAAAAAGGTGTTTGTCCTAAAACGGGATGTTAGGGGATCCCTGGGTGGCTCAGTGGTTTAGCGCCTGCCTTCAGCCCAGGGCGTGATCCTGGAGGCCCAGGATCGACATCCGGCTCCCTGCGTGGAGCCTGCTCCTTCCTCTACCTGTGTCTCTGCCTCTCTCTGTGTGTCTCTCATGAATAAATAAAATCTTAAAAAAAAAAAACAACAACAGGATGTTAAAAGCAACAAAGTGGTTCCCTGGGGGGCTGTGTCCATGGGCCTTGGGCAGGTCCCGACATCTGAAAAAATGGACACCCCTGATAGGTACCCATTCCAATGGTGAGATGGGCACCAAATCGACCTGATGAGTTAATTTGGTCAGGACATGAGAATATGCAGAGGTCCCTGTTGGTGGACAAGTCCCAGCTCCCCTCACTTGTGTGACCTTCAAAAAGCCCAATCCCTCCAGACTTCTCTTTCTCCACGAGAGAAGTTTCCTAATAATACATTACTAAGGAAAAAAAAAAAAACATTACTAAGGAAAGATAATACCTGAATGCTTGTTCCCTACACTATTCTAGTCAACGAGCATTCGGCAATAAACCAAACCAAACTCCCTGCCTTCATGAAACTTGATATTTTAGTTGGGGGTGGGAAGACAGAAAATGAAAACCTAAAAGACATCAGGTGGCGAGTGGTATGAAGAAAGAAAGTGCTGTATCTTAATCACAGTGGGACATGCCTGTAACGGAATATTATGCAGCTGTTGGAAAGAATGCAGCACATCTGTATGTCTCCGATACGAAGCGAGTGCCAGGGTAGATTGCGAAGGGGAAAAGCAAGGTGAAAAACAATATGTAGGATGTACATTTTGTGTAAGGAAGGAGGAGAAAATGAACTTGTATAATGGCACTTGGCTTGTATGTGCAGAGTAGATACAACTGTAAACACTGACCTGTCACCCACCTAGTGGTGGGTGAACAGGATAGGGTGTGTGGGGCGCAAAGAACCATGTAGAAAGCGAGATCCAGTTATAGGCACCCACATTCACCTGCCCAAAAAGAGGTCTGTTGAGGAGAAATGCCAAACCATTACAACTGGGAGAATACTCTTACTTGGTATGCTTCTCTATAGTTGACTCTATCACTTCCAAACATCTACGACCTGACCAGAGAGATAAGATTATCACCCCCACAGCAGTGGAAACAGGCTTCAACAGGATGTGTGGCTTCCCTGAGGTCAAATGGTAGAGCTGTTTCTGAGGCCGGCTCTGGGCTAGGCAACCTGGGGACACATCCTGTCCAGCAGAGGCCTCGGTGGCCAAAGCTTCCATAAGCTGGCTCTGGCAAGAGGTCTCTCCCCTTCCGGGGTGCCAAGGCCCCTGGGAGGCCAAAGCCAGCAAAGGGTTGGTGCTGAGGTCTTAGAGAGGGTGAACTCTGCCCTCGGGGATCCCTGGGTGGCTCAGTGATTTGGCCCCTGCCTTTGGCCCAGGGCGTGATCCTGGAGTCCCGGGATGGAGTCCCACATCGGGCTCCTGGCATGGAGCCCGCTTCTTCTTCCTCTGCCCGTGTCTCTGCCTCTGTGTGTGTCTCATAAATAAATAGAATCTTAAAAAAACACACACACACACACACACACACAAAACTCTGCCCTTGTTCTACCCTGAGTACAGGCCGAGGAGCCCTGCTCAGTTAACTACAAAATCCCAACGTTTATGCATTGGCTACTGCCTCCTTGGCTTGGTGGCTGGGGGCAGAGCCTCAGCCTCACTCCACCCCTCCCACGGAGGGAGGTAACAATCAGAGGTTTGTTTTGGAGGCCAGGCTTGACCTGCCAGCCTGGTCACAGCCTCTCTGGGCCCAGGAGGCCAACGAGGAGCAGCACTCTCAGCCTCCACCATCCTGGGGCTGCCCGTTAACGAACTGAGTGGCTTTGTGACCTGCGTGCCCAGGAGCGGGGCAGGAGAAGGGTGAGGCTGCAGGTCCCAAGCCAATGCTGCACACTTCCCCCTTTGTTCCGGGCTTCCCCGGCTCTGCCAACTCTGGGGGAGGGGGAACTGGATGCCTGTACCCTCAGAGCCAGAGGAGAGCTCTAGGCCCTGCCACCCCGTGACCAGCAGGCGCTGGGTATAGCTGAGCTCCCTGAAGTCACAAGCTGATTACGGGGGATTTGGGACTGACCCAGCAGCGGGGCAAGTAGGCTTGGGTCCCCGAATGGCTCAGCATGGGACAGGATCGTAATGGAGATGTTTACACTGCCTGTGCACCCAAACCAGCCACAGAAAGGGTCTTCCCACATAAATAGCCACCACTTTGAGTTGGGGAACTTGGCCGGTCTCACCATACCTGGCCACGGGGGAGCAGGCGTCCAGCTCTACAGCTCTGAGGAAAGCCACTTGCCCAAGGTCATGTTTTGTTTCCATTCACAGAAGGATTTCAGTTGTCAAGTTATGTCTAATCCAACCTTTAAATTCCTACTGCACCCAGGAGCTTGCAAAGTCCTAGAGTGTAGGAATTCCTGCTCATTTGGGGTGAGTGGAGGGTGGCACACTGGACAAGGGTTTGGAAAACAGTGTCCTTTTTAAAACACTCTGAACACCTCAAATTCTTTGTAACAGCCTTATCTTGGACAAGTTTCTTTCCTTCGTGGGCCTCAGTTGCTCCATCTGTCCAATGGAAGGCTGGGCCATGCACTAGAAACTCTTTTCCTGCTCCCACTTTCCTTTACCCTCTTATGTCATCCTAGAAAGGCTGGCAGCACGTTTTGCAGTAGGAGGCTCAGTGTGTGACCTTGGGAAAGTCATTTTTCACTAGACAGTGATGTCACCGCAGCTTGTATCTCCCTCACAGGGGAGGCAGGGCAGCCACATTAGCTGACCCATCTCTGGGCCCGGACTCCCACCCAGGTGCTACCTCTGCAAACCAGCCTCCCAACAAACTTCTGCTGCAGAAGAGTTAGCCAGTGGGATCTTTAGCAACCGCCCCTCAAGGCCTGGGCATCCCGGGGCTCCCCAAAAGCTCACATTGTCAGAATGCCAGACTTCTGGATAGAGGCCACAACCCAGGTGGGACCCAGGTAAGTGCAGTGAGTCGTGGGAGTCCAAAGAAGAAAGGAATATTTATGGAGCGTCTGTGGGGACAGACACATTTTTGTCTGAATCCTTACACTCTAATAATGAAAATGACATCACTCTGCAGATGAGGCAACTAAGGTAAACTGGAATTCAAAACCACATCCACAGGACTTCAAAAGTCTATGCTTTTGGAGCATGTAGGAGGCTCAGTCGGTGAGGCGTCTGCCTTCAGCTCAGGTCATGATCCTGGGTCCTGGGGTCCTGGGATCCAGCCCCCCATCAGCTCCCTGCTCTGCTGGGAGCCTCTCCTTCTCACTCTGCCATTTCCCCCTGCTTCTGTGCAATCCCCCCCCCCCCCCCCCCCCGGCAACCACTTCCCTATGTCAAATAAATAAATAAAATATTAAAAAAAAAAAGTGTATGCTCTTCATACCACTGAGGGGCTGAGGAGCTCTGCAGATTTCTGATTTCTCTTTTATCTGGAAGGCAGAGGCCCCACAGAGGCCCAGGGCACCACAAGGGACCAGCGAGGAACTCTTCACAAAGGGCTGGGGAGATGTCCTCGCCTGCTGCCCAGGAGGGGGCATTCGTGAACTTCTTTCTGGCTGGGAGAGGAGGCATGCAACCTGTCCCCCATTTCCTACTCAGTTAAACTTAGTGTGATGTGCAGAGAAAAGGACAGAAGGCAGGGAGGTCAGTGGAGTCTATTCTCAGGGCTAGGAGGTGAAGGGGAGCACAGCAGAAAGAACTTCAGGGCGCCCTGCTGGCTCAGTCGGTAAAGCATGCGGCTGTTGGTCTCGGGGTTGCGAGTCTGAGCCCCAAGGTAGGCACAGAGATTACTTAAAAATTAAAAACAAAAACAAAACCCACTTTAAAAGAGAGAGAGAAAGAACTTCAGAGTCAGACACCTGCTTGAAAGACCCGGGTAAGGGAGGTAACCTCTCCAGGCCTGGGTCTACATCCTGTACAAAAGGGCTGTACTTGCTGATCAAACTGGCAGCCTCCAAAGAGAGAGGCTTTATTCCAGAATATAAACTAGTGACCCAGAGAGGGTTTAGCCATTTAAAAAAAAAAAAAAAAAGTGCTTTTTTAAAACCATAACTGTTATCTGCGTCTTTTTATGTTTCTACTTTTTTTTTAAGATTTTATTTATTTATCCATGACAGACATAGGGAGATGCAGAGAGAGAGGCAGAGACAAAAGCAGAGGGAGAAGCAGGCTCCACGCAGGGAGGGACTTCGGTCCCAGGTCTCTAGGATCACGCCCTGGGCTGAAGGCGGGGCTAAACCACTGAGCAACCCGGGCTGCCCCATTTCTCTCTTAAGTAGGCATATAATCTACTAGTATAACAGTGTATATATGTGAATTTATTAATACAGATAAACCACTAAGCAGGATGTGCTCCAAAGTTATTTACTGATGGGCAGATGGTCCAAGCTTGGAGTATTGCTTGAAAACACCTACCCACTACAGCATTTAGAACCAACTCATAGAAGAGCAGCCTTAGAATTTAGGCAAATTCTCTGATCAGCCCAAAATTCAAGAAAGGGTGGTGAGACGGGCCAGCGGAGACTGAGAGCCCTTTTTCACTGGCCTGGGTTCAAATCCAGCCCTGCTTAAGAGCTGTGGGACTTCAGGAAAGTTACCTCTCTTCTCTGAGCTCCAGGCGTGTGAGCCAGTAGGGCTCCTTATAGAGGGTCAGTGTGACACGGTGGCATTTTATAGCCAGAAGTCTAGTAAACTGTTAAGTAGCTACTGATTTTTCTCCTCCACTTTTCTGTCTCTGCTCAGAATATTCTTATCCACTCCACAAAAAAAAAAAAAAAAAAAAAAAAAAACAAAACAACCCAGGTCCTGCAGAGCAAGACAGTTCTGACTCTTGAGGAAGTAAAAGAGAAAAGTCCTTCTCTTTCATAAAGAAACTGAGGCCCAGAGAAGGTAAGTGGCCCGTGAGAGCCCCGAGATAAAACAGTAAATATGTGGACTCCAGGGTCTCAAGCCCTTATCAGTAGCTGGAGTCACTTGTTTGATTTTTATTTCGTTATATCCATATGCCAGGATAAAGGTTCACCCAGGACTGTTGGGGTTGGGGGCGGGGGGGAGGCTCGGGGTCCCATTTCTTTTTTTTTTTTAATTAATTTATTTATTTATGATAGTCACACAGAGAGAGAGAGACAGAGACAGAGACATAGGCAGAGGGAGAAGCAGGCTCCATGCACCGGGAGCTCCAGGATCGCGCCCTGGGCCAAAGGCAGGCGCCAAACCGCTGCTCCACCCAGGGATCCCTCGGGGTCTCATTTCAAGCCCAAGGGCCAGGATGGGGTGAAACAAGTTGTCTGAGTTCAACAGGTACGAAGGAGCCTTTCCCGGCGGAGAGGGCAGCCGGGCCTCAGGCAGGCGCGCTCGGCCCAGGCGAGACCCCAGGGGACCCCTCGCAGTCCCGCTGGACCCCTGGGCAGCCCGCGGGAGCGCAGTTCTAACCCGCACTCCGGGTTTAAAAAAGGTGGCGGTGGGGGTGGGGAGGGGGACACCCCTGTGCCTCCCCTGCCAAAGGACCGGAGACAATTCAGGAGGGAGCGCTTCAAAGAAAAAAAAAAAAGTCATTTTAAAAGATTCTACGCAAGGGGTAAGAGAGGGTAAGAAACAATGCCCCGCACGCATCTGAGGGGACCCGTAAGTATTTGCTGAAAAGGAACCGTTCAGAGAGTCACAGAGCTCCCCAGCGCGACAAGCGTCTCTAAGAGGAAGAAAGAGATCCTCTCTGGGCAGCTGCTTGCCCCCAGGGGAAGAGACCACGTCGGAACCCCGGGAGCGGCCCCCGGGCCCCGGGCCGCCGACCCCCGGCGCGCGCACCTCCCGCTGGGGCTCCTGCTGGGCCCCCCCGGCCGCGCCCCCGGGGCCGGTGGGTGCGCTCTCGGCCCGGCCGCCTCCGAGCACCTCTCCCCGCACTGGGGCCTGCGCCACGCAGAAGGGGGCCTCGGAGGCCCCGGGCATCCCGGCCGCAAGAGTGCCCCGCGCTTCGGGCCCTCGCAGGGCGGGCGCCGGGAGCGCGCGAGGCCGGTCCCCCGCCCAGCTGCAGGCCGCGCGCGGAGCGTGGCCCCGGGGCGCAGGGCAGCCGCGCCGAGCCCGCCGGGTGGGGGCGGGTCCTGCCGCCTCCGCGCGCCGGGGCCGGGGCCGGGGCCGGGCCGGGGGCTCGGCCGGCTCAGCCAATGGGCGCCGCGCTCGCGCCCCCTCCCCCGCCCCGGGAGGAGTCTGCGCGGGGCCTCGGCCGCGGCGGTCGTGAGCGACGTGCCGCGCCCGGGCCCCCGGTGCCCCGGCCTCCCCCGCCTCCCCCGCCTCCCCCGGCCGCGCGGGCCGCGCGGCGCCCCCGGAAGGAAGCCGGAGAGGCAGTGCGGGCGCCGAGGACGCACGCGGAGCCCCGCGCCCCGCGCCCGCGCCCCCCGCCCCGGCAGAGCGCGGCGCTCCAGGCCGGCGCCCGGGGGCGGCGGGGGCGCTCGGAGGCCAGCGCGGCCGGGGGCGGCGGGTCCGCGCCTGTGCTCGGGGCGGGGCGGGGCGGGGCGGGGCGGGCGCGCCACTCACCTTGCTGCTGGGCTCCATGGCCGCGCTGCGCCGGAGGCTCTGCGGGCGCCGGGTGCGCGGGCGGCGACGGGCGGGCGGGCTGCGCTCTCGGGCTCGGGCTCGGGCTCGGGCTCGGGCTCGGGCTCCGGCTCCGGCTCCGGCTCCGGCTCCGCTCCCCGGGGCTCCCGCCGCGAGTCGGACGCGGTCGCTCGGCCTCCCGCTCCCTGGCGAGCTCGCTCCCGAGACCCGGGGCCCGCGACCTGCGCGCCAGCCGGGGCTGCCTCCAGCTTCTCGCCCTCAGCCGGGAGAGGGAGTTTATAGGACCCCGGCCATTGGCTGGCCGGCCGGCGTGTGGGGGGCGTGGGGGCAGGGCCGGGGGCGGGGCCCGGGGCACGTCCGGGGCGGGGCTCCGCGGGGCGGGGCGGGGCCGGGCGGGGAGGGGGCTGCCCCGCGAGCCGGAGCGGCGCGGGCGCGGGCGCGGGCGCGGGCGCTGGGGCCCCTGGGGCGCCCTGGGGCGGGGAGGCGCGCCCGCTGGGTGACGCCAAGCCAGTGTGCGCACCTCTCTGAGCCTCGGCGACCTCCTGCAAAATGGTGGAGCCGTAGGGAGGACTCCGGAGTCCTCCCTCCGCCGCCGGAGGACCTCGGGGAAACTCAGGACCCCGCCTAGGCTCCTTAGGAAGCTTAAGCGAGTTAACGTTTCTGAAGTGCGTAGGGCGGCATCTGTTTCGTTGTAAGCAGTAGGTCAGGATCTGTTGGACCAACTACAGGAGGTCTCGCTCCGCGACTTTCTCCTAACCCCTCTCCACCCCCGACATTCCTGTTTGCAAGCCAAGCCTTGCTTTCGCAGGGGCTGGGCCCTCTGCCGGAAAATCTTACCCACCTCCTCCCTGGGCTCTCCTGTCACCGCCCTGGTGAAAACTTCTCTACCCCTGACAGTACATGCGAACCCATGGCGACAGGTGAGTGCTGAGAACACATGGGTCCTTGGGTTTGAGCCAGTTCTATATAGTACACCGGGTCCTAGCACCATCCTAGGCAACCTGCTGGCCTTTGAGCCGGTTTCATTAAAGGTAGAACGGAATCAATACCACCTCCAAGCTTCATGTGCTGTCATGAGAGAATTTCTAGAAAGTTGATGGATGAAGTTCTCAGCACTTGCTGACACACAGGAAGTCCTTTTTTTTTTTTTTTTTTTTAAATGGTGGTGGTAACATTTCACCTTATTTCCTCTTCTAAACCCAAGTCTTACTTGAGACACGGCAAAGGGAAAGACCCCACTGGCCAAAGTCCTGAGGTCAGGCTGAGTGTCCCCCTTTCCCTGTGGAGAGGGACAGGGAGGGGTTACTTCTGGTTGGAAAGGAGGAGGCTGAGCTGACCACATGACTGCTGGACTCATCTGTCCAGACTGGGTGTCCAGTGCTGCCAAGCGGGCACCTGGGCTGGGCGTGGAGCAGCCCATGGACGGGGAGCAAGAGCCTTCCAGGCACACCGCTGCCCACAGCTTCTATTTCTCTGGTCTCCCAGCTGCTCAGCCTGCAAAGTGTGGGGGTTCCTCTTGCCACCACAAGCCTCCACCCCAGTACCAGAGGCCACCAAGTCCTGCTGCTTTCACTCCACTTACCCCTCCCTCCCTGCTGTTTGCAGGGCCTCCACTCCTCTGCTCTCACCTCCTCTAGTCCTAACCAGCACTTTCAGGCTCATATGTCTGATGCTGCTTGAGAGGGAGCAGGCCCTGGCTTAGTTCACGAGCTCTCCTGCCTGACCTCTCCCACTGAGCATTTTCTTGTTTCTACCTTTGCTCGGGTTGTTTCTGAGCCACCCTCAGTGTGCCACAGTGCTTCTGATGGCACAGAGGACCTCTGGAATGGGGCTTCCGGAAAGGGTCCCAGAGTCCCCCAGGAAAGAAGCTTTATCTTCTTTACCCTTTGGTGTTTCTCAATGAGCTCCTGGTCCTGTCTTCCCCCAGATGGAGGCCCCCGAGGATGGCTTCTGTGGGGGAGACACATGGGTGGAAGGAGTGAACGCAGGCAGTAATGAATGATCCTATGAGGAGCTAGCCTGCCTGTTTCTGCCAACACTTGAAGTCTTTCCCTAAGTACCTTTCTGGTTTTGCCACTTTCCTGCTCAGAGTCTCCATAGCTCCCTGTTTCCAGGCATATTGTGTGGGCCTCCTCTCAGCTGGGGGTATGTCTCATTCAGCCCACAGGTCACACTCACCACCAGGCTCCCTTTCCTTCTCTAGGCCACCCCTGTGTGGGTCACTTCCCCAGGGTCAGAGGCATGTGAGTCTGTTGCTAGCCTGGGGAGCCCCCGAACTGGAAAGGATGCCAGAGGGGAAATGGGCAGCAATAATACCAAGTGGAGTGTGCAGGGATGAGAATGTGTACAGGAGGAGAACTTGTGCCATAGAGGAAGGCGAGGGGGTAGAGAGAGCTTCAGAGAAGATAGGGGGCATGCAGAGCAGGGTGTGGAAGGTCTACCAGGCAGACCATAGGGAAGGCCATTTTCGGCAGAGGGAAGAACATGCACAAAAGCAGCAGACAGGGGATCCCTGGGTAGCTCAGTGGTTTAACCCCTGCCTCTGGCCCAGGGCCTGATCCTGGAGACCCGGGATTGAGTCCCACATCGGGCTCCCTGCATGGAGCCTGCTTCTCCCTCTGCCTGTGTCTCTGCCTCTCTCTCTCTCTATGTCTGTCATGAATAAATAAATAAAATCTTTATTAAAAAAAAAAAAAAAAAAGCAGCAGACAGGCAGAGAGTAACTGCTGGAAGGAAGGAAGGATCTGTAGACCACACTCAGAGACTGAGGGTGGATGCCTGGATTCAAATAAAATCTTTAAACAACAACAACAAAAAAAAAAAACCCATCACTGAGCAAATCCCTTCTCTCTGAGCCTCAAGACTCATACCTGTAAAATGGGTTTAACGATTCCCTCTTGGGCGGGCCTGAGGAAAAATGGATGTGTATAGAAGTTTATCCCAATAAACAGTGCTAATTCATTTTTTAATTGTATTTATTTATTCATGAGACACACAGAGAGAGCCAGAGACACAGGCAGAGGCAGAAGCAGGCTCCCAGAGGGGAGCCCGATGTGGGACTCGATCCCAGGACCCCCGAGATCATGGCCCGAGCCAAAGGCAGAAGCTTAACCTCTGAGCCACCCAGGTGCTCCAACAGTACTAATTCATGATGTCCCATCCAATCCCCTTCCCCTGGCGAGGGTAGCACTAGAAGACAAAGCAGAGTGGCTAGAAACACAGCATTGCTCTTGCCGCACCTCACCCTACCCACCCAAACAGACCCCCATTATCTGCTTGAAATTCCATTTCTAGGTCTTCTCTCACTATAAAAATTTCATGACCTGCTAGAGGCTATAGTTTTGAGGTAAATTCATGAGAAGCTATTATTAACACTGGATCCGAGGTTAGATTCGCAGGCGGGCTAGTTTATTTTTTGGGTGGCTGAGTCTTGGGAAACAGAATGTAAGTCCAACCAGAGAGGGAACACCCGAGAAAGCCTAAATGGCATCTGAGCCTGGAAGGCTGGAAGCTGGAGGGAGGAGAGTGCATGAGCTAATGCCTGGAGCCTGGCAGGAAGGTGCAGCTGAGCCACAGAACCGCAGAGCCCCACTAAGCTGCCCCAGGGGAGGCCGTGCAGGGAGGTGGCAGAGACAGGAGATGAAGTTAGGGGGAATCTGAGCAAAAGAAGCCGAAGAGGTGAGGTCCTAAAGGCCCTCAATTGCCAGTTTATAGGAGTTAGGACTTCTTTTGGGGTAAGTGGGGAGTCATGGAGGGTTTCTGAGCAGGGGAGGGGCCTGAGGAAATCGCAGCCTCCCCTTGAGCCTCCCCTGCTCTGAAGCTTTGAAGAAGGCTGCAGAGTTTGTGGGAGTCCAGGGGCTCAGCTTGCAAGGACCGAGGGCCCCCCCACTCCCCCTCCACCCCAAGCTGTGCTCACACTGGCAGCTTTGTTCCCTGGAGGCTGCCTTTAGCCCTGGAAGGAACTCGCACTTTTTCTGGGTCCCATTCCAAGCAGTTCCAGGCCTCGCCAGCCAGCCAGCCGGAGGAAGGGCTCTGGGACTGAGGGGCGGTGCCAGGTGGCCGGCGGCGCTGGGTGCTGGGGTGCGTGCCTGGGAGCACGCACGTGGGCTCGGGCGGCCTGCGCGGGGCGGAGGGCGGAAGGCACCCGGGAAGAAGGTTTTCTTTCTTTCTTTCTTTCTTTCTTTCTTTCTTTCTTTCTTTCTTTCTTTCTTTCTTTCTTTCTTTCTTTCTTTCTTTCTTTTTTCTTTCTTTCTTTCTTTCTTTTCTTTTCTTTTCTTTTCTTTTCTTTCTCTTTCTTTCTTTTTTTTTTTCCTTTTCTTTTTGCCTTTAAAGGCAAGCGTCCCGGAGAAAAAAAGCTTTGCTGAGTCAGCTGCCGCCGCTGCCTCTGATGCAAGGTGGGGGCTGGCCTGGGATGGGACTGGGGAGCCCCTAAACCTCTGGCTGTTGTGCAGCTCAGATCCTCCCAGGCTGCAGGTGAACACGATGCTGGACTCTAGGAGGGCCCGACAGGCCAAGCTGGACGGTGTTTTTTTTTTTTGTTTGTTTGTTTTTTTTTATGATAGTCACACACAGAGAGAGAGAGAGAGAGGCAGAGACATAGGCAGAGGGAGAAGCAGGCTCCATGCACCGGGAGCCCGACGTGGGATTCGATCCTGGGTCTCCAGGATCACGCCCTGGGCCAAAGGCAGGCGCCAAATCGCTGTGCCACCCAGGGATCCCGGTGGTGTGTGTTTTAATATTTTCATTCTGATTCGCACACCTGTTCAAACCACCTGCTCTCAAAGAACTTTTCAGAACTTCATCTTTTCTGTGCCCTTCCCCAGGGCTCTGCAAGCATGCTCCTCGGGGCTGCCACCAGCTCGCTGATACTGGGGGCACACGGGGAACATGCCCCTGCCCCATTCTCTCCTGAGCACCAGGCTTCTTGTACAGCTGCCTCCAGGTCAGCCCTCTGAACGGCCCCCAGGTACCTGACACTCACCTTGTTTAAATCTAAACGCTGATCGCCCAGGTGGCTCCGTGGTTTGAGCGTCTGCGTTTGGCTCAGGTCCTGATCCCCAGGTCCTGAGATCGAGTCCTGCAGGGAGCCTCTGCTTCTCCCTCTGCTTATGTCTCTGCCTCTCTCTCTGAGTCTCTCATGAATAAATAAATAAAATCTTAAAAAAAAAGTTGGGGATCCCTGGGTGGCTCAGCAGTTTAGTGCCTGCCTTCAGTCCAGGGTGTGATCCTGGAGTCCCGGGATCAAGTCCCACGTTGGCTCCCTGCATGGAGCCTGCTTCTCCCTCTGCCTGTGTCTCTGCCTCTCTCTCTCAGTCTGTGTCTCTCATGAATAAATAAAATAAAATAAAATAAAATAAAATAAAATAAAATAAAATAAAATAAAATAAAATAAAATAAAATAAAATAAAATAGCTTAAAAAATGTATCTTTCCCTCCCTCCTAGTCCCCACCCCAGAGATGACTCCTTCATCCACCAAATTGGCCCAGCCAGAGACCTAGCATCTTCCTTGGCTCTTCTCCCCTCATCCCCTATATCCAGTCAGTCCTGCAGACTCTATTCTTACAAAATAGCACTGGACTTGACCCTCTTCTTCATCTCCACTGGTCCCAAGCCAGCACAATCTAGGACCCCTGTGTATCCTGTTCCTACCTGCCACCACACCGGTCTCTCTAAAACACCCAGCCACCTCATCCTTTCTTTGTTTAACCATCTTTCCGGGCACAACGTGGTTATATCTCACAGACGTCATGGGGAGTAAAGCTGTATGCAAAAGACTGTGATTTCATGTGTACAAAGGTCAAACCGGGTAAAACTTACCTCCGGGTAAAACTTACCTCTGGGATTAGAAGTCTGGATAATAGTTACCCTTGGAGGGAAGGCAGTGACCGTGAGCGGGGCTGATACCAGGGCTGGGATGAGGGAAAGGCAGGATCAACGTTACTGATGTTTTCCTTTTGCCCTGAGCTTTCTTACGACTCAACGTGGCGCTACGACTAATCCTTTCTTTATTTAAAATTTTGATGTTTTGACACAGTGGGTTATTTTTTTTTAAGATTTTATTTATTTATTCATGAGCAACACAGAGAGAGGCAGAGATACAGACAGAGGGAGAAGTAGGCCCCGTGCAGGGAGCCCTATGCGGCTCTCCATCCCAGGACTCCAGGATCACTCCCTGGGCTGAAGGCAGAGGTGGTTAACCGCGGAGCCACCCAGGCGTCCCATGTCATTGTGGGTTTTTTTCATTAATTTTGATTTTTAAAAAAATATCACACTGACTCATTATCTTGATGACTGAGCACTGGAAACACCCCTTTAAAATTTTACTGTGGAGGTGAGTGCCTCATTTGCCATTGCCTCTTCCTTGCTCTGCTGGTGATGTTTTGTCGTCGGGGTATTGGTTACATGGGTGTGTTCAGTTTGTGAAAATTCATCGAGCTGTACGCATCCAATTTTTGCACTTTTTTCTGTATGCACATTGTGCCTCAATTACACTTCTTTTTTTTAATTTAAACAATCCAACTCTTTCCATGGTTCCAAGGGAATGTCTGCCATCCACTTCCTCTAGCATCTGCAGCACCAAGAAGAGTACCTGGCACAAACTGGGACTCTGTACATATTTGTTGGATGAATGAATACAGTATCATCCCAGTTAATTTAATTCCCATAAGAACTTGATGAGATGAATGTTTTTCTCTCCCATGTTCTTAAATGGACAACAGAGATTCAGGGAAGTGAAGTAATTTGCCCAGGATCAGAGAGTGGGTGGTAGGTAGTGAACAGGTAGTAAGTGCCAGTTCTAGCACCTCGATGAAAAAAATAAACGAGCCAAAACCTTGACAAGCACTACTTGTTGAGATACCTGGCCCAGCACCAGCCCAAGCATTGGACCTGGGTCTGGCTCTTATCTCTTAGATTACAATTATTTGTGCCTTATCTTTCCCCAGATAATGACCTCTTTGGGGCAGGGGCTCTGGCACTCCTGTCTTCCCCCAGTCCAGCTGGTTACTTAGCACAAGGAAAAGGTTCTACATGTTTTTAACAAACAGGGCACCTGAGTGGCTCAGCGGTTGAGTGTCTGCTTTCGGCTCAGGGCATGATCCCAGGTCCTGGGATCGAGTCCCACGTCGGGCTCCCTGCATGGAGCCTGCTTCTCCTTCTGCCTGTGTCTCTGCCTCTCTCTGTGTGTGTCTCTCATGAATAAATAAATAAAATCTTTAAAAAATGTTTAACAAACAAATGAAGCAAAGAATGAGCGACTGAGGGGTCTGTCGTGATATGTGGTGTAGAGCACAGGCATTGGAGAGAGATCTGCTAGCTGTGTGGTTCTGGACATATTACTAAGGCTTTCTGAGTCTCGATTTCCCCAACTGTAAAATAAGAATATCAGTACTTACCTCGAAATTTTATTGAGAATAGGAAGTGAGGACGTGGTTGTCAGGTGACTGGCATATTTTAAATACCTGAGGGATGCCTGGGTGGCTCAGTTAGTTAAGGTTTGCCTTTGGCTCAGGTCATGATCCTGGGGTCCTGGGATCAAGCCCCAAGTTGAGCTCCTTGCTTGGCAGGGCGCCTGCTTCTCCTCCCTTTGCCTGCCGCTCACCCTGCTTGTGTGCGCGCTCTCTCTCTCTCTCTAATAAATAAATAAAATCTTTAAAAAATGAAAATAGATACTCAAAAATGGTAAATATGATTATTATCACCTGCATTTTATATTCGCAAAACCTGATTTATTTCATTTCACGGTGGGTGGAATCAACCTGTTTCAGTTTCATGCGTTGCTTTCTGGGGGTTAGGGGTTGAGGGGGTGTCTCTGGAGTTGGAAGGAGGGGACCTGATGCAGCCCCCAGGGCTTTCTTCCTCAAGACTACAGAGAGGGAGGGTGCTGGAATAGTCCGGAAGTTGGCTTTATGGCCCAGCTCCACCCTGCCGGTGGTGCTGTCTTTGCCAAGTTGCCCTCTTTCTGTGAGCTTCTATTTTCTCTCTGTAAGATCGAGCTCAGAACAATCTTGACCCTGTGGGGTTCTGGGGAGGTTCAGTGGCTTGACCCTGGGCCTGGGGCCCAGTAGAATCTCCATTAAGGTTGAAACTGAGGAATTCATCTGACACCCTAAGGTAGGAACAGCAGGGAGCCCAGAGGGTCTCAGGGACCCTGAGAAGTCCCAAGGGCTAATGGGAAAAATAAATAAATAGCTTGACTGGTCTCTGTTTTGTTCATAGAAACTTATTTCTCCTGAGAAGTGAAATAACAATGTCCTTTATGCCAATGCACCTTTTAAGTATGCCAAATGCCTTCCCACACCTCATTCCTTTGCTCCTCACACCTTGTGCTGAGGGCAAGACTAGATTTATTCATACGGCCATGGGGCCATGGGGCGGTTGACGAGACCCAAGCATGCAGACAAGACCCAGGCATGCAGAAGTTAAAGCCACTTGCTTGAGGTCACGCTGAAGGAGGAGTTTGGTAGCAAATGGAAGGTAGGAAACCCGGACCTCTTAACTGCTGGATACCACCGAGCAGCAGTCTGGATCCAGAAGTAGCACACAGCTCATGCCCCAAACGAGGGGCCTTGAGACCCAGCAGGTGTCACGCTGTGCTCACCCCCCTCCTCCAGCCCCCACCTGGATGCCACCTGGCAGTCACACGCACATTCATCACGGAGCAGCTGGCTGACTCACACCATTTATACCAGAGCTGACTCACACTTTAGAAGAGGGAGAGTGAAAACCAACCAGTCAAGAGCCCAGAGAAGCCCTCCCTTCTGCCTTGAGGCTTGAGATTAATGCCCCAATCCGTGGCAGTTTAGCTCTAAAGAAGGGAAAAGTGCTGTGGGCTGGCTGGAGACGAGGATATCTGCACTCAGAGGCAGGTGGTGGCTCTGCTGCAGGCAGGTCTGCTGGGTGACTTCAGATAAGTCACTGTCCCTTTCGGAGCCTTGGCCTCTCCCTTTTGTAATGAAGGGGTTGTTAACACGTACCTTTGTCATCAGAAGTCATGCGTATGGACAGCTTGCTGTGTGCCAGGCACATGGCTAAGTGGTTGGCAGGGAATTATCTTCTTTAATTCTTCTAACCAATCCCAGATGTACGGATGCCAGCCCCTTTTCCAAGGAGGGCAACTGAGGCACAGTTCCAGAGGGTCATATCCCAGTTGACCTGCAAGTCAGCAAAGTGGCAGGTCTGAGAACTGAACCCAGTCTGTCCCTAGAACTCTCATAAACTGCTCTACGTCTACTCGATTTATCTCGCTAGACCTCATTTTTCTCATTTTAAAAAAAATGCAGTAAAGTATACATAACCTAAAATTTACCATTTTAACCATTTGTAAGTGTATAGTTCAATGGCATTTAGTCCATTCACACTGTTGAGCAACCATTACCACCCTCCATCTTTGGAATTTTTTCACCTTTTGCAGGTAAAATGCCATACCCATTGAATAGAACTCCCCATCCCCCATCCCCCAGGGCGACCACCTTTTTACTTTAATTAATTTAATGAGTTACATTTAATTAATTTTAATGAATTTGACTGCTCTAGGTACCTCACAGAAACTTTCCTCATCTTTAAAACTATGATAATAAGAGTCCAGAGTTACTTGATGCTTCTCTCAGTGGGGCAGTTGGCTCTGACTTGGATGTAAATTCCGGTTTTTTCATTCAACCGCTGTGAGCTCCCAGGCACGTTGCTTAACCTCGCTGCTGACTCCCGTTTCCACTCCCCTAAAATTGGCCTAATGAGCCCTGCCTTGTGGGGCTGTTGGGAGAATCACAGGAGACAATGAATGAAGGCGTTTGGCAAGTCCAACACCACTCCAGAGCTTGTCATATGTACTTTCTTCCTGGAATGCTGGGACGGGGACCCTGGCCTATAGATGTATAGGTGAAAGAGCTGGAAAGATACTCAGATTTGTATATTTCAACCTATTTACAGATGGGAAGACTGAGGGCTGAGAGGTAGAAATGACTAGTCCAAAGTCGCACATGGAACACTATGCATCTGTGTGCATCTATGCCCTGGGCACAGTGCTCTGCATAAGGCAGGTGCCTAACAGATGTTTGCTGCTGAGGCTGGAAGGTGGAGACCATGGCATAGAGAGGGGGCCTTGACTGCTCGGCTATGGAGCCCTCCCCTGGGGCAGCTTGCATTCCATCCTGTGTACCTGGGTTGTTTTGTTTTTTAAAAGATTTTATTTATTTATTTGGGGGGAGAGAGAGAGAGAGCACAAGCAAGGGGAGGGGTAGAGGGAGAGGTAGAAGGAGGGCTCAATCCCGGGACCCTGAGGTCATGACCTGAGCCAAAGGCAGATGTTTAACCAACTGAGCCACCCGGGTGCCCCTGTGTACCCAGTTTTGTAAAGTGCCTGGCTGATAAAGCCTCTACATACAGAAGGGGCTGGAGCAATATTCTTCTATCTTGGGTGGTTCTTTTTACTGGTTCCCAGAGGCCCAGTCTTGTGGGGGAGAGTCCCTTCTTTCTTACACCCTTAGAGTAATAATTGTTAGGAATTTTTGGGTGCAAGTATAAGTATATTAAAGCCAACTTCAGCCAGCAAAGGAGAATTTATGAAAGGCTACAGAGGTGCCTCCCAAACCAGGGGCAGAAAGGCCACTGGGTGCTGACAAAGCTCTGCACTCAGCGAGGAGGCTGCCACCAGGACCTTCGGTGTCACTCATCCCTGCTTTATTCCTCTTTCTCTGCCCAGACAGGCATGTCTCCACTTGGCAGATTATGCCATCGCACAATGCCAGGACATACATAGGACCATCTCGGTGACCCTCAGGCTGACTTGACTGTCTCTGGGCCCTGATTCTAAGTTTGTAGATGAGAGATCAGCCCAGTGTGTGTGCGATGTTCATCTTGGGACCAACTGGCTGTGGTCAGGTGATTGGGTCATAGAGCACATACCAGGCTGGCAGGGCTCACCTCTGCGTGGGGGTGGGGCAGAGGAAGGTGTGTGATCCCAATAGAGGCATGAAGGCTGACGCATGCATGCATTACAAATGTTGTTGAATGGAGATGTATACATTCATGGGCATGGAAAGAAAGCCCGGATAGTTTCGAATGAAAAAACAGGTTACAGAACAGCATGTTTATATTTTTCTTTTTTTGAAAAAAATTTTTCTTTAATTTTTTTATTTTGATTTTTTTAAAAGATTGTATTTATTTATTCATGAGAGACACAGAGAGAGGCAGAGACACAGGCAGAGGGAGAAGCAGGCTCCCTGCAGGGAGCCCAAGGCAGAACCCGATCCCAGGACCCCAGGGTCATGACCTGAGCCAAAGGCAGACAGACACTCAACCATTGAGCCACCCAGGTGCCCCTCTTTTTTTCTAAAGATTGTATTTATTCATTTGAGAGAGAGAGAGAGAGAGCCATTCAGGCGCCCCATCACATTTTTCAAAGTAAAGATGCATATGTAATGTAATTGAATCTCTATACATACATGCTAAATGTTAATCGAAATTATGGGTAGCAGAGTTAGGGGTAATGTTTTTTTTTTTCTCATCTTTTGTAATGTCTGCATCTTTCTGATTTCTTTCTAAAGAATGAGTATTGGGGCAGCCCTGGTGGCTCAGCGGTTTGGACGTGATCCTGGAGACCGAGGATCAAGTCCCATGTCGGGCTCCCTGCATGGAGCCTGCTTCTCCCTCTGCCTGTGTCTCTGCCTCTCTCTCTCTCTCTTTCTCTCTCTCTCTCTCTCTCTCTCTCTCTGTGTGTGTGTGTCTTGTGAATAAATCTTTAAAAAAAAAAAAAGAATGAGTATCGGTTGAGTAATGATACAGGGCTGCAGTGTGGTGTGCTAAGACATGTATCGGCTTATTCAATGAGTATTAAGCACCTAGCACGGGATGGTGTTTGTGTAAGTCACACAATGACTGGCCAACAGTAGAGGCTCGATAATCAGGAGCAGGTGAGGCTCTGCCTTCAGGTGGCTCACAGGGCTCTGGGTGCTCAGACACAGGTGCCTCTGCTTTAGTGCTCTACATACATTCTGAAAATCTGGCAAATGAGAACACTGGGGTGTTTCAACTATCTATTGCCGTGGAATGGAATAACTACTCCAAACTTAGTGGCTTTCAACAGCAATGATGTATTATTTCTCATGATTTTGTAGATTCGGCAATTCTGTTCCCCAGAGTGAAGCTGAATTTGCTCATGCAGTGGCATTCAGCGGATGGCCAGCCGGGGCCATCCTCCGCACACGGTGTCACATCCTCCTCTGTCTCAAGCCTCGGAGCCTGGGCTTCCTTTTTATAATTTTTTAAAAAAGATATTAGTTATTTATTCATAAGAGACACACAGAGAGAGGCAGAGACACAGGCAGAGGGAGAAGCAGGCTCCATGCAGAGCTTGATGTGGGACTCGATCCCAGAACCCCAGGATCAAGCACTGGGCTGAAGGCAGATGCTCAACCGCTGAGCCACCCAGGTGTCCCGAGCCTGGGCTTCCTTACAACACCAGGGCTGGGGCCAATAATAGTGTGTTCCAACAGGACAAACCCCAACGTGGAAAAACTTATGAAGCCTGCTCGAATCAGTGCAAATCATCCTAAATATAACTTGCTTTGTCTACAAGTGGCCCTAATAAAATCAGAAGTGGCCCTAATAAAGTCAGTAGACACAAACCAGTGCGATGCAATGTGTTTCTGAGTCCGCTGACTCAGGCTGTTATAGGGAACACAGTGCTGACAGCTGAACTCCTGGCAGTGGAGATGAGGTCACTGCGTCCTCACTGGGCAGTTGATTGGGAAAAGTGCTCTGCTTTCCGGTCCCGTGTCTGCAGGTCTTCCGGTAGTGACAGGGTACACCTGCCACACCTGCCACACCTGCCACACCCATCTTGGGTCTGGCCCTTTCCCCTCTGACCCACTCTGGAGGGCCTGCTGATCTGGACCTGGTTGGCTATGACTAACTGAGAGTTATGAGGAGAGGCACATAAAGCTCCAGGACCCTGTGTCCTTGGCCTTAAATAGTCAGAGCCATCCCTCATGGCCTCAATAACTCGTGATCTGGAGGACAGCTTCCTGGGTGGTAGCAGAGGTCCCAAACTAGAGCCAGCCTGCTTTTTCTTAGTCGTGGAGCAAGGTTTGGAGGCTTTCTGAGCCTCAGTTTCTTCACCAGAACATGGGGGTAATAGAGCTTTCAGGATTAGGGACTTTCTCTAAGCCTAATACCTGTAACTCTCACAGGAGCCTCAAAGGTTGGAAGTACCCTACCCATTTTACAGATGAGGCAAAGTGAGGCCCAGGGAAGGGAAATAACTTGCCTGAGATCAGATAGCTAATAAGTAGCAGATCTGGAAATGTGAGCTCAGGCCAGCCTGGAGCCAAAGCCCAAGCAATCTCCTTTTTACGGGTTCCATAAAGGATCGGGTGAGAAAAGGCCGGGTGCCAGAGCTCTGCTGCACGGTGAAGAACATCTGCAATTGCAGTGCAACTTAGAAACGCTGCTGCCGCCTGGCTGGACTGGAACAGCCTTCTCAGTGGGTGGGCTGGCTGGGCTGGGGACCCGCCTTGGAGAGCCAAGTTTACCACTGGAGGTACATTACCGCTTTTTGGTCCAAGAAGGTACCTGACTTCACAGCTCTGATTCTACTTTGGTCTGCTCTCCCCTCCGGAGGAGGCAGGGCCCTTCACTTAGTGACCACTCCCCTTTCCACAGGGAGGTCTGGCCCTGGGCTATGCCCTTTACATGCACCTCCTGGGGCCTCTCTGCAGTCACTTCCCCCTGGGATCCCATTCCCTGGATGGGGTGCTGGGGGCGGGTTTCAGGCTGACTGGGGATCCTGCCCTCCTAACCAGGCCCAGGAATGCGGTGCTCAGGGCTGAACCACCAGCAATTACGAAGCCTGTCGTCCTGCCATCACCAGAGCCTCTTCTCAGCCCTGGAGGACAACCAAAGCAAGGCTGCTGTCTGCCTTCCAGATGGGGAAACTGAGGCCCAGGCAGAAGAGGAGGCTTACTTCCTCCACTGCCCCAGACTGCTCAGTCCAGAATGCTGGATGGGGAAGGAACGGAGAAAGCTTGCCAGCAATGTAGGACTTCAAATGGCCCCAGCAAGGGCTGGACGTTCCTCCCATGGAACTCTGAGGTGGGGCAGGATGAGTAGGAGTGAGCTTAGAGGCCAGGCCAGTCCAGGAAGAGGAGAGGGCCGGTCTCTGGGGGTCCTGGGATGTGGAAGGGAGGCTGGAATGGGGCTTGGCTTGCCACTACAGACCAAAAGCTTGACAGGGGGGCCATGTGGGAGTATGGAGTTTGGGAATCAGGTGTCTGTGCTACTTAGGACAATGGCGAGTTTGGGCAAATATTTCCCTGAGCCTCGGACGTACAAGGGCTGAAGTGTGGTGGGTAAGACTGTGGTACCTGGAGCACTGCCTGGTTAGATCCCGGCTCTACCATTTCCAGTGTGACTCAGGGCAAGGGCGTTTGCCTCTCTGGGCCTCAGTTGCCTCATCTGTATGATGGGCCTGATAATAACAGGACTTAACCTCACCTGGCTCCTGTGAGGATTTAAGGGCCTAGTGGCCTATATAGAGGGCTTCATGCAGGCTTTTCACCTAATCGGTCTTTGCCACCACCACCATCATCATCATCATCATCATCATCACCATTTACCTCAAAGGACCAGGGATGCTGGTGCACACGGTCTGGTGCAGGCATTATCAGGTAGTGACTGAGCAGGGTGACAGGTCTTAGGAGGTGCTATGAAATTTATAGGAAGGAGATGAAAGTTTGGCCCGGCTGGGTAAGAAGAAGGGTGTGAAAGGCTTCCTGAGGAAGGAAGTGGCATTTTCTGGGCTTCAAAGGATGTATGGAAGTTCCCGGGTAGAGGAGGGGGGGCAGGTCGAGAGATGAGTTTGAGTGAAGGCTCTGGGTGGTGAGAGAGCCTGGACCTGGCTGGGGACCACGGAGCTGTTTCATTAGGCTATGTGTTTGGGACGAAGGGCAAGACATGAGGCTGCACGGGGCCGCTGGATCCGCATGGCAAAGGGCTCAGGATGCCTTGCCTGGAGGTTTAAACTTGATCCAGTAGGTGGGGGAGTTTCTATGCCTGTCTACACAGCAGAATCACTCAGGATACTTGAAAAGACACAGATTTTGTGGTCCCACCTGGCAATATTCTGAGCAGTAGGTCTCAGGTGGGACCCAGGAATCTCTCTGGTTCAGGAAATTCTGATGCCCGACCAGGTATGCATATGCCCTGCTATGGAGAAGGGGTACCTCTCAGCAGGGATAGGCCTCATTGAGATACCAGTCTCAGGTCTCTAAGATTAGAGCAGAGAGCTTGAGAAGGTGGGGAGGTAGTACAAGAGATCCCTGACTTAGACCCCCCAGCCTCTTACCCTCTCCAACAGAGTCTCACACTCTGATGGCCACATTTACCACCAGGCATGGACCCCAAAGACACTACTCCCCTGGCCCTCTGGCCCCAGACAGGATAACCTTCTTTCCATCCATCCATCCATCCATCCATCCATCCATCCATCCATCCATCCGACAGATTTTGAGCTCTTTTACCATGTGCCTGGCCTGGTATTGGGTCCCAAAGGCACGGTGGTGAATATAGCAGACACTCCACGCCCGTCTACAAAACTTTCCATCAGTTCAGCCTCCCTAAGCTGGCTGAGCACAGAGCGGAGTGCTTTTGTCATCAGGAATGTGGCTAAATACAAGAGAACTAGGATAGGAAACCCACCTGGGGGGCTCAGACAGAGACAGCAGCAGAGCCTAGTGGCCCAGCCTCCAGACCCCAGGGTTTCCTGGTTCCCCCTGTCCCATAGGCCCAACCTCCTCCCCCACCATGGCTCAGACCTTGCCTGCCCAGCAATTGGGGTCCTCCTCATGGTGCCCCTGCTGGGACGGTCGTGGTGCCCAGGGGAAGGGTACTCTGTGCACCCCCAGCTCACAAAGAAGCCAACAGCCTTGGGTAAAGGCCTGAGCAACTCCCCTCAAGGGCAGGGTCAAGGAGCATTTCCTCACAGGAGTAGCAGAAATAACAAACACGAGGAAATGACAGGGATTCTGGGGATTTCAGAGCACGCAGCCTGGGTACAGGATGGCCCCATGCGGAGAGATGGGGTTAGAACCTTGCTGCAGCAACTTCCTCCCCTCCCCCATGCAGCCATCTCCTCCATCTTCATGCTTCTATTCTGTTCTTTTGGTTCCTCACTATCCCTTGCCCGCTCCAACCCCACCCACGCCGTCACCACGTTGTCTGCTGCCAGGTCACTATCCCGCTCACTCACTCAGTCATTCATTTATTTCTTCCTTCATTCATTCAACATGTACATACCATATACTGGACCCTGAGGATGAAGCGATCTGCAAAATATGGCCTCATGTAACTCCCAGCTGGTGGGTAAACAATCAACGGTTGAACTAATGCAATGTGACTGTTGCCACTGTGAAGGGTTTCTTTCTTTCTTTCTTTCTTTCTTTCTTTCTTTCTTTCTTTCTTTCTTTCTTTCTTTCTTTCTTTCTTTCTTTCTTTCTTCTTTCTTTCTTTCTTTCTTTCTTCTTTCTTTCTTTCTTCCTTCCTTCCTTCCTTCCTTCCTTCCTTCCTTCCTTCCTTCCTTCCTTTCTTTTTTTTTTGTAAGACTTTATTTTTAAGTAATCTCTACCCTCAATGTGGGGCTTGAACTCACAACCTCAAGATCAAGAGTCATATGCTCTTACAGACTGAGCCCGCCAGGCACCCTGCCACTGTGAGGTTTTGCACAGGGTGCCAAGAACCCAGGGAGGAACCAAGAGAAGGCTGATTCTTAATGAAGAAATAGGAACTTAAAAAGAGCCTACCAAGCAGTGAGAACAGCAAGTCTGAAGGCAGTGAAAGATGGTTTGCAATGGCTAGAGCACAGGGAAGGCTCAAGGGACAGAGGGAGTGGAGGCTGGAGAGGTGAGAGGCACAGTCCACGAAGGACCTTGAATGCTAGGCTAAGGAACTAGAACTTTCTTTCTTTCTTTCTTTTTTTTTTAAGATTATTTATTTATTTATTCATGGTAGACACAGAGAGAGAGAGAGAGAGAGAGAGAGAGAGAGAGGCAGAGACACAGGCAGAGGGAGAAGCAGGCCCCATGCAGGGAGCCCGACGCATGACTCGATCCCCGGTCTCCAGGATCACACCCCAGGCTGAAGGCAGCACTAAACCACTGGGCCACAGGGGCTGCCTGGAACTAGAACTTTCTATCCTAGGCAATGGGGAGCCATTGTAGGTTTGTGAGCAGAGGAGGGACGTGGTCAGATTTGCATCTCAGAATGACGACATGTGGAAGTTGGTTTGAGGGGATGGGCTGGAGAAGGAGAGGCCCAGACAAGCAGCCAGAAGAGGACCAGATATATGGTCCAGGTGGGAGAAGCCAAGACCTAACCAGAGCAGGGACAGGTAGGTAGGTCAACAGGTGTGTGCTCCTCTGAGCATAAGAACCAAGGTGAGCACGGGACAGACAGGCTGCAGAGCTGGCCCCACTCAGGGCAGCTGGACATGTCTAGGGCTTGAGGGCCAAGATAGGTTGAGGCATGCAGGAACTCTAGGAACTCTTGGGCTTTGGGCTCAAGGTCAACTGATGCAACTGGGTCTGCGTCTAGAGACTTGGGAGGTCCACAGCAGGATTCCGGTGTGCATGCCAGAATCAGGGCAAGGTCCAGCCCTGGGAAAGAGTTCCCATGAACCAGGCAAGGTGTCACATGGGGATCACTCCCTGATCCTGAAGGGAGAGGCCACAAGGCAAAGAGCAGAGACTCCTGGCTCTAGTACCTTTATGTCATGAACCACCTCCCTTCTATAGCCACCTATAAAGATGGGCTGTGAGGGCACCTAGGGCTATTTTCTTATGCTGGGACCCCTTCAGATGAGGCTCCCCTCAGACTTCTCATATTGACTGATTACCATCTGCCCCTAATCTGGGCACCCAAAGTCTACACGGGGTTTGTCCTGCCCCTGGCTCCGAGCTCCTGCAAGGATGAACTCTGGCATGGCTCCACTTGCCAAGTGCACTTGGAATGTCACATTTACTGCCAGGAAGTTTCTTGTAAAGATACACACTTATATTACAACCCATCAATCCCACTGGTAGGTATTTACCCAAGACATACAAAAGCATTTATGTCTACCCAAAGTCTTGTATGTAAAAGCTCGTGTAATAACTCTAGGTAGTAGCCAAAGACTGGAAGCAATCCACATGTTCACTGGAGAAACTAATTGTGATCTATCCATACAATGGATATGAAAAAGCATGAGCTAGCTTTTAATACATGCAACAACATGGACAAATCTCAAAACAAGTTGAATGAAAGAAGCCAGAAAAAAAAGAGAGAGAGAGAGAGTACATGATGTATATGATTCCATTTACATGAAATTCTAGGAAAGCAAACTAATCTATGTTGACAGAAAGGAGGCAGCCACATGGTAATCTGTGATGGAGGGTGGTGGAGGGATGAGTGGATCACCAAGGGGAATAAGGACCTTTTGGTGGTGACAGATATGTGCATTATCTTGGTGGTGGTGGTGGTGATGATTTCAAGTGTGTGTACATTTGTCAAAACTTGTCAGATTGGGCAGCCCCCGTGGCGCAGCGGTTTAGCGCCACCTGCGCCCGGGGCATGATCCTGGAGACCCTGGATCGAGTCCCACGTCAGGCTCTCTGCATGGAGCCTGCTTCTCCCTCTGCCTGTGTCTCTGCCTCTCTCTCTGTGTCTCTATGAATAAATAAATAAAATCTTAAAAAAAAAAACTTGTCAGATTGTATAATTTAAACATGTGCCATTTATTGTATGTCAATTATACCTCAATAAAACTGTTTTACAAATCCATTGCCAGTTATGTACAGTCACAGCCACTCTGGCCTTTACAAGGCATCCCTCCCCTTGTCTTCCTCCTAACCACCAGGGCACATCGAAAGCTCAGTGTGCACCAAACACTGTGTGCTCAGTACTTGTACTACATAGGTGAAGTGTTCATTTAACCCTCACCGTAGCCTCACGACGTGGTGAGGTGGCGCTGTCACTATTGTCTCTGGCGAAACTGAATCCTGCAGAGGTTAAATCACTCCTCCCACCCTGCCAGGAAAGGCCGTCTGATGCCCCCCACTCCGCCAGCATTTATTCCTAACCTAATCCAAAGTGTTCTGATGTGTTCTTATGGTTATGCAAACATTGTGATGTTGGTGGAAAACTAAACTGAAACTTTTAAATTGCTTTCAATCAATCCCTGTATATCATTAAATATCCTAGCACATCCAGTGATATTTATTTGTCCATAATTTTGTCTGTAGGAAGACGGTATTGTTACTACCATCATTCAATAACGTGTATAAAAATGTGTTCCCTCTCCCCTAACCTTATGTATTTACGAGGTCATATGCTCTCCTGTGTAAAGAACACCACGAGGAACAGCTTTTAGGTAGGTGATTTTTTGTTTTCAGGCAAAGGTCTGAAAAGTGGAATGCAAGGCACTATGTGTTACACTTCTCCTCCTTATCCTGCCCCCAAAACCCACGACTCAACCTTTTCACTGCTCAGTCTGAGCTGGAGCCTTTTGGGAGCTCGAATCCAGACCCTGACATCCTGGTGACAGTTGTCATTTTTGATCACCACACACCCGTTACTCCTTACATCTGCAGGAAATAGCTCCCTCCCCAACACTAAGAATAGGTTCCTTTTTTTTTTTTTTTTTAAGATTTTATTTATTTACTTGACAGAGAGCAGAAGCAGGGGGAGCAGCAGAGGGAGAGGGAGAAGCAGGCTCTCTGCTGAACAGGGAGCCTGACGAGGGGCTCCATCCCAGGACCCCAGGATCATGAGCTGAGCCGAAGGCAGACCCTTAACCAACTGAGCCACCCAGGCACCCCCAAGAATAGGTTCTGGTTGGTTTTAGCCAGTCCATATATCGACAGCTGTTGTCCCAGCTTGGCCCTAAACCAAATCAGAGCCAGTGAAAATCAAGGAGACTTCTTCTGGCATTCCTGAGAAGGAGAAGTGGCTTCTCTTCTCCATGGGTGCTACTAGGGAGACTCTCCTTTATGGGACAGTAGAGGGAAGCACAGGGAGTCTTTTAGCAGAATGGTGGTTGGTGGTTTGAAGGATGCTGTAGAGGTCAGGGCAAAGAGAGAGAGAGCAAGCAACCTCCTCCCCATCCTTCAGGATGTTGTTTGAACCACCTGAAACCAACTAACAGCTTCCTTCTGCTTAAATCAGTTTTCATTCATTCATTTAAATGAACAATACATACTCACCGCTCACTATGCGTCAGACACACATGTAGGAGCAGCATCAATTAGGTTTTCCGTGACCATAATCCTAAATTTAATCTTAACCTAATCCTTAGTTATAAACTACGACCCTGATCTCTTTCTGATGAAGAGCTTTCAGTGGCAAGAAGCAAAGGATGAAGAGGCATTAGTGTGAGAATATGTATGGTGCACTAAGTGAAATCCCAGGAATATTCTTTTTTTCTTTCCCCCCAGGAATATTCTTAAGAAGATTCTACCGCACTGGGCCTCAGGAGGTCCAGATACAGGCAGGCCCCTAAAGATAAGGGACAGTGGCTAAATGTCGACAATCACAACAAAGAGATCCTGAAATGATTTATTCTCTGGACAAAATGTGATTCCTTTATAGATCTTTAATAACAATCTGCACTGGACAAATGTGATAACTCATATATATTATACCGGACAAAAACGGTAAACTCTTTCAAGTGTACAGTATTAGAACTTTCAAATTTAAAAGTTTTGCTAATAAACATTTTAAGTCCTTTGCCCCCTTCTTGGCTAACCTTCCGAAGGTCTCATTTTCTGACGCCAGTGCAATGAGGCCCCTGCTCCACTGCTGACCACAAAGTCAATCTTGGAGGTGGCCTTATGTATATAAAGAAGCCTGTATTTCTAAAAAATAGGTTTTATGAGCAGCCTGGTGGCTCAGTGGTTTAGTGTCGCCTTCAGCCCAGGGCCTGACCCTGGGGACCCAGGATCGAGTCCCACATCCAGCTCCCTGCATGGAGCCTGCTTCTCCCTCTGCCTGTGTCTCTGTGTCTCTCATGTGTCTGTGTGTCTCTCATGAATGGATAAATAAAATCTTTTAAAAAGAAAAAAAAAGGTTTTATTTGAACATCATTTACACACAATAAAATTCTCCAGTTTCAAGTGCAAAATATCAATCTTGGGGCGCCTGGATGGCTCAAATGGGTAAGCATCTGCCTTTGGCCCTGGTCGTGATCTCAGGGTCCTGGGATCGAGCCCCATGTTGGAGCTCCCTGCTCACCCATCTGTACCTTGCCTTTTGCTTTTTTAATGAGAAATCCCAACCTGTTCAAGCCAGTGCTGAAAAAAGAAGTGAAAGCAAGTGAGTTAAGAGTGAGCAAAATGGAGTGAAACAAAGTTGGATGGTAGTTGAGTTGTTGAGTTAGTGTTGAGATGTGAAAGTTAAAGCCTGTGCACACTCCTGGTGCTGGTGGTCCTAGAGGTTCTTAGTATTGGAAGGAGAGACCACAGAGGCATCTGAGTGGCTCTGTCGGTTAAACAAACGTCTGCCTTCAGCTCAGGTCATAATCTCAGGGTCCTGGGATGGAGCCCAGCATTGGACTCTATGCTCAGCGGGGAGCCTGCTTCTCACTCTCCCTCTGCTGCTCCCCTTGCTTGTGCTTTCTCTCTCTCTCTCTCTCTGTTAAATAAATAATAATTTAAAAAAAAACAAACGGTATCATTATAGGGGCATCTGGATAGCTTAGTCTGTTATAAGTCCAACTCTGGATCTCAGCTCAGGTCTTGATCTCAGGGTTGTGAGTTCTAGTTCCATATTTGGCTCCATGCTAGGAGTGGAGCCTACTTAAAAAAAAAAAAAAAAAAGACATCATCATGAGTCTGCTCCTCCCTCTCCCTCTGCCTTTCCCTTCCACTCGTGCTCTCTCTCAAATGAATAAATAAATCTTAAAAAAATATATAATCTTGACAAATGTACACATGTAACCCATATATTATTATAATATATTAATATTAATTTATTTATAATAAAATTATATATTATATTATATAATGATATTATTATTAATATTATATTATTAGATTATTCATATATCTATACCTTGATATATTGAGGTAGAGAGCATTTCTATCACCCTGAAAGTTCCCTGTGCCCCTTTGAAGTCAGTCCTCTCCCCCAATTCCTAGTGTCTGGCAACTACTGATCTACTTTCTGTCACTATAATTTTGAATTTCCTGGAGTTTCTTATAAATGGAATCCTACAATATGCATCATTTTGTGTCTAACTTCTTCGACCCGGCATAATGACTTTTAAATTTATCCATATTCTTATGTACATATTACAATTGTAGTGTTTTTTTTTTTTTATTGATGAGTAAATTCTATTATGTGGGTATACTACAGACTCTTAACCTATTTACCAGTTAATTGGCATTCGGGTTCCTTTCAGCTTTTGGCTATTGTGAATAAAGTCACTATGAACATTCACTTACAAGTCTTTCGGGAAATACCTCTTAGGAAATATCCCTTGTGTAAAGACTTAAGAATGGGATAGTGTGGGTGTAATGTAAGTGTATACTTATCTTTACAATTGCCAAACTGTTTTTCAAAGTTGTACCAATTTACATTTCCACCAGCAGTGGAGGGGGTGGGGCGGTCTAGCTGTCCTCATGTGGTCAAATTTTTTATTATTGGTCATCCATATGGATGTGTAATGGCATTTCGCTGTGATTTAAGTTCACGTTTCTCTAATGACTAATGATGTTGAGTATCCTTTTGTGTGCTTATTGGCCATCTATGCATCTTCTTTGTTGAGGTGTCTGATCAAATCTTTTGTCCATTAAAATGGTTGATTGCCTTTCTACTTTGAGTTGTCAGAACTGTCTATATTCTGGCTAAGAGTTCATTATCTGATACATGTTTTGGAGATGCTTTCACCCATCTGTACCTTGCCTTTTGCTTTTTTAATGATGTCTTTTTTTGTTGTTGTTGTTTAAGTAGGCTCCACTCCCAGCATGGAGCCGAACATGGAGCTAGAACTCACAACCCTAAGATCAAGACCTGAGCTGAGATCCAGAGTTGGACTTATAACAGACTAAGCTATCTAGATGCCCCTATAATGATATAATTTTTTTAAAAAAATTATTATTTATTTAACAGAGAGAGAGAGAGAGAAAGCACAAGCAAGGGGAGCAGCAGAGGGAGAGTGAGAAGCAGGCTCCCCGCTGAGCATAGAGTCCAATGCTGGGCTCCATCCCAGGACCCTGAGATTATGACCTGAGCTGAAGGCAGACGTTTGTTTAACCGACAGAGCCACTCAGATGCCTCTGTGGTCTCTCCTTCTAATACTAAGAACCTCTAGGACCACCAGCACCAGGAGTGTGCACAGGCTTTAACTTTCACATCTCAACACTAACTCAACAACTCAACTACCATTCAACTTTGTTTCACTTCATTCTGCTCACTCCTAACTCACTTGCTTTCATTTCTTTTTTCAGCCACTGGCTTGAACAGGTTGGAATTTCCAGACTTCTCCCAACTGTGACTCCTTTGCATCCATTTTCCTACTATGTTTTCCAGTGTTTCCTACTTCAAATTCCCAAGTGTGACCATCTGATTTGGCCCATCTCATTTATTCCCTCCATGTCATTGGTTGCCAGGCAGCCCTCTGGTAGGTCCCCCTTCTTCCTTCTGGTTGGTTCCATTTATAGGGTCAAAGTTCCACAGTCTAGGGCAGCCCCGGTGGCGCAGTGGTTTAGCGCCGCCTGCAGCCCAGGGCGTGATCCTGGAGACTCGGGATCGAATCCCACGTCAGGCTCTCTGCATGGAGCCTGCTTCTCCCTCTGCCTGTGTCTTTGCCTCTCTCTCTCTCTCTCTCTCTCTCTCTCTCTCTCTCTCTCTTTCTCTCTGCATCTCTATGAATAAATAAATAAAATCTTAAAAAAAAAAAAAGTTCCACAGTCTAAGTGTATCCGCTTGGGCTGTAAGATTGGGGACTGAGTGATAGCCTTGAAAGGAGTGTGGTGGGATGTCTGGGTGGCTCAGTTGGTTAAATGTTTGCCTTCAGTTCAGGTCTTGACCGCAGGGTCCTAGATTGAGCCCTGTGGTTGGCTCTCTGCTCAACAGGGAGCCTGCTTCTCCCTCTTCCTCTGCCTGCTTGTACATGCGTGCGCTCTGTCTTTCTGTTAAATAAATAAATAAAATCTTGAAAAGAAAAGGAGTGTGGTATGGTGGGTCCTGTGATGCAATGGACACCTCTCATATAGACCTCTAACCCTAGGCCCTACCTCCTCATAAAACTTGAGTCACTCTGTGATCTTAACACTGCTCATCCAATCCATGAGAGAAACTCAAACCTCATTTATAGAATTTTTCTGCTCAGCATTCATTATCTTCATCCTTCCTCTCAAGTCCTCCCACCCTTTTCCTTGTTCATTCACAGTCAGAACTATAAGGCTCAGGAAAACCATGTGCTCCAATCTATGAATCTGGCAGCTGAACAAACTGTGGCCCAGAGAGCTAAAGTGAAGTTGCCCAAGTTCATATAGGGGCAAAATTATAGTATGGGCCTCCTGATTTTCCCAAGCTCCCCACCCCCCCCCGCCAAATAACCAGTATTTGACCCCTGCAGGCATGCCCACCTCCCACTCCCACTGGGGTCTGACGGGGCCAGATACTATCAGTACAGTGCAACAGAGGCAGATAGGGCCAGGGAGCAGGTGGCAGTTAGGACTCAGTTTACCTTGTGGGTGGCAGGTGTTCCACCCCACCCAGGATTAGGCTTTGGGGCTTAGTGAGTGAGTGCCTGGGTCTCTAGGTCAGATATTGGCCGGGAGATGACAAGTCCAGAGGCAGGGGACTGGCTGAGTTGGAGCTAGAACCAAGAGACCTATATTGGTTTCCTGCTGCTGCCATAACAAATTACCATAAACTAGAGAGCTTGAAACAATAGAATGCATTTATTCATAGTTCCAGAGTCCAGAAACCTGAAAGCAAGGCACCAACAGGGCTTCAGTCCCCTCTGAGACTCTATTCCTTGTCTCTTCCAGCTTCTGGTGGCTGCAGGGTATTCCTTGGCTTGTGGCCACATCACTCCAGTCTCTGCCTCCAACTTCATGCTTCCTTCTCCTCTCTGTATGTATGTCTTCTCCTCTCTCTGCCCCTCTGACTCTCTCTTATAAGGTCACTCGTGATGACATTTAAGGCCCCTGGTAATTCAGGAGAAGATCCTCTTCTCAAAATCCTTAGCTTTGGGGTGCCTGGGTGGCTCAGTCTGTTAAGTTGGAACTCTTGATTTCGGCTCAGGTCATGACCTGGGTTGTGAGACTGAGCCTTGTGTAGGGCTCTGCCCTGGGTATAGAGCCTAAAATTCTCTCTCTCTCTCTCTTTCCCTCTGCCCTCCACTTCTTTAAAGAAAAAAAAAAATCCTTAGCTTAATCACATCTTTTGCCATATAAAGTAACATTCATAGGTTCCAGGGATTTGATGTGGGTATCATTTGGGGCACTGCTTTCAGCTCACCACAGGCCTCACAATCGTCTTCCAAAGGCCTCTGAACTGGAGGATGGAGTGGCAGGCCAGGGTTCTTTCCTTATTTCTCCTGGGAATAGAGGAGAACCTGGAGATAGCCAAGAGGGGAAACAGTTATGGCCCTCCTACTCATTAGACACTACATTAGCTTGGGCCGCCATAACAAAATACCACAGACCGGGTAGCTTAAACAACAGAACTTTATTTTCTCCCAGTTCGGGAGGCTGGGAGTCTGAGGCCAGGGTGCCAGTGTAGCTGGGTTTCGGGTGAGAGCTCTCTTCCCGGCTTGTAGACGGCTGCCTTCTCCCTGTGTCGCCATATAGTCTGTCTTCCATGTACACATAGGGGGAGGAGAGAGAGGGGGAGAGAGCGAGGGAGCAAGCCAGAGCTCAACCTCTCTGGTGTCTCTTCTTACAAGGACACTAATTCTGTCAAATCAGGATCCCACCCTCATGACCTCATCTAATCTTAATTACTTCTTTCAAGGCTCCATCCCTAAATTCCAGCATACTAGGGGTTCAGGCTTCAACATATGAAATTGCAGGGTTGTGTGTGTGTGTGTGTGTGTGTGTGTGTGTGATACAGTCAGACCACAACAGACGGTTATGCCTATGTTTTTAGCAAATCATCTCAAGTAGGGATGAATTATATGACAGGTGAGGATACTGAGGCTCATAGATGAAATAACTTGTCCTATTAACTCACCCAGCTAGTGAGTGTCAGAGTCGAGATTCAAAGCCAGGTTGGCCAGACTCTGAACCCACACTGCTTCCACTGCCCCAGGCTCTGCTGCAACTCCAGTTTAAGGCCCCACTGGGCCATGCACACACTGCAGCGCTGCTTCTGCTTCCACCTGCAGCACAAACTCAAGAGTTCACAGTCTCTTTCCAGCGGCATCCCCCCCTTCAGCCCTCGAGAACCCAGATACGCTTATAGCTCTCAGGTGTCTTGAAGAAGGTAGTCAGGGGTGCACATGCTGGGCTTGCTGGAGCCCCATGTGGGGGTGGGAGGGGGGAGGGTCTGATGAGAATGACCTGGGGTGGGGGGAGCTGGAGAGAAAGCCCTTCTCCCCTGGAAATTAGGAGAGCCCTCTGTTGAGGTCCAAGCACCACAACCTCCCTTGGGGATCTCTGGCAGTTTCTTTCACATTCTGGGCCTCAATTTCTTCATCTGTCCAAAGGAGGATTCAGTTCATTCGTGAGATCTGAGTCCTGAAGCTCTGCAGCTTAAAATACTATTGTCACTATCAAAGCCATCTGGTTAACAAAATGCTTACACTCATCACTTCCCCTTCGGTGAACATTTACTCCCACGGCCACGGGCTTGCCTGTGTGTCAGGCTGTGATGGGTAATAGAGGGCATGGGGAGGTAGCAGAGACCCAATTCCTGCCCTCCGAGGATGGCTAGTGCAGGTAAAAAGTCAGATAGGAAGGGAGGGCAGGTAGGAAGGTGTGTAGTGTGGACAAAACCCCTGAGGGGAGGTTGCTGAGGGGGAGGGACTCAGAGGGAGGAGAAGAGCTGCCTGTGACCCCACATTCAGTAAAGCAAAGATGGCATTTTTGTCTCCATTTTACAGTTAAGGAAACTAAGGCTCAGAGAGAGAGAGAGAAAGAAATGACTGCTAAGGCCACACAGCTGGGAAGTGGCCAGGCCTGCCTTCACGTCAGGTCCTTGTCTTCTGGCAGTTTGCTCTAACACTGTTGGGGACACTGGGATGAGGACAGGAAGGAATCTGACCCAGGCACTGCAGATGCCTGTGAAAAGTTCTGTCTGGGGCAACGGACAGCCAACACATCCAGCTCCAGATACTCAGAGAGCACAACTTGGCCACCTGTGGATGTCAGGCCATGGCCCCAGGAGTGGAAGGGCGAATCCAAGTGTTTCCCAGGAGTTGTAGCCTGCTGGGGTGATGACACCTACCAGGGTCAGGGCAGTGACAACCCACGAAAAGTCTCTACCTGCTGAGGGTTTTCGACCCAAATACACCCATGGCCTCGGACATTCATTCAGTCATCCCCATTTTCATCCACTCCTTTGTTCTTTCATTCTGTCACCACATGGTATTGAGAGCCACCTGTGTATCTAGCCCTGCGTCTGTTTGGGAGTCTTCCAACCCTCTTGGGTCACCAATCCCCAGGCCTCTACCCCTGCATTCCTGTGTGGGCCTTTGTGTCTGTAATTGTTGCTCAGTGCCTGGAGCCGGCAGGGCAGGGGCCTGGTCTCCTGCCTTTCTGGTTGACCTAAGGGAGATGGACCAGGCCAGCTGACCTCTCTGAAGCTTCTCTCTGCTGCTCCCAGAGCTCCCTCTCCAAGGACTGGGGATGCTACGCCAGGTTGCAAGGGGGAGATATTTGTAAACACCAGGGCCCCACTCCCTGGGCCTGCAGATTAGGTCCAGAGCAGAAGGGCAGAGTGGAGGGGCCAGATCACGGCTCAGCCCTGTGAGCCACCCTACTGATAAGGCGGAGGCAACTACCACACCTCCCCCCAAATGGTAGGGGCCCAGCCTTCCGGCCTGCAGTTCTCCTGCAGTTCTCCGGTGGCCTGCAAATCTATCCTGGGTGGTCCTCAGGCTTTGCCTTCAGCCGCTTTGATGGGGGATGGCCGGTGGGTGCGGCGGGGGTGAGCGGCCGCTCCCCGTCCCGAAAACATTCCCTCTCCAAGTGCTTCTGATCTCCAGAGGGCCAGGCCCCATTCTTCTCCCCCATCTGCCCCGGGATGGCCCTGCACGGAGGACAAAGTGAAGGGGGGAGCGGAGGCCAGCGCGGGGGGGATGATGCAAAGGATCGTCCTGGGATTCATTCTCTAACCTTTCTGGACAGCGGGGATCTCCGGAGCGGCTGGTGGGGCCCCGGGCTGGGCACGGGGCTATGGGGCTACACGCACGTGCACGCGGGACCGTGGGCCACACGCGGGAGGGGGTGAGCGCCGCCCTCCCTCCCTTTGAGGAGGACAGGACAGGACAATCCTGCTTCTAGAGCCGCTCGGAGACCGGTCCATCAAGGTCGGCGCCCAGATAAGGCATTCCGCAGCGCAGGCTTGTGGACCTGGACGTTCTTGGAGGTCTGGGGCGGAGTCCCCGTCCTCCCGCCGGGGGTCGGGGGCGGCCGGGCCACGCGTGACGACGGGGGGGGGCGCCTGCAAAACCCCGGCCTGAGCGCGTCACCGCCCGTTCGCCCCCGCCCGGCCGCCGGCCTCGCCCCTGCGGGCAGCGCCCCATCGGCCTGGGTCCGGCCGGGAGGGGGATGGGGCCCCCCTGGGAGCCCGCCGCCTTCCCGGGTGCGCCAGGCAGCCCCGCCCCTCTCGGCCCGCGGGGCCCGGAGGCGCGGGCGGCCGCGCAGGTAGCGGGCAGGCGCCGCCCCGCCCGCGGGGGGCCCGTGTCACCTGCCCGGGCGCGCAGAGCGGACGAGCGCTACGTGCGCGGGCGGCGGCGGGGGCGGGGCGGGGCGGGGCGGGGCCCTCCCCCCACTGGGTCCTGCCCCTCCCCCCGCGCCCCCTCGCGCCGCGGCCGCCGAGCCCTCGCCTCGCCTCGCCTCGCCTCGCCTCGCCTCGCCTCGCCTCGCCTCGCCTCGCCTCGCCTCGCCTCGCCTCGCCTCGCCTCGCCTCGCCTCGCCTCGCCTCGCCTCGCAGCCGGGCCCGCCCGCCCGCCCCGCCCCGCCCCCGCCGCCCCAGCACCTTGCACCCCAAGGCCCAGCTCGAAGCCTGCTTCTGGGAAGCCGCCTCGGATTCGCGGTTTTAGTCACTGCCTTCGGGGCGCCCTGGGGCTCCGACCTGCTTGCCCCTGCAGGGCGGGGCGCCACCGCCACCCTCGTGTCGTGGGGGTGGGGAGCGAGTGCGCTTGCAGGGGGCAGAGGGGAGCGGCTGGCGGGGACAGCGCCCGAGCTGATGTGGGGGCTTCCCCGTCCGCCCTGGCACAGACCCCGGGGACTCCCTGGGTGCCCGGGACCTCCTCAGCCCAACCTCTGCCCCCCAGTCCTGCCTCAAGCTGTCCCTCTGCCCGAGTCGCCCTCTTCAGCCGCAGTAGAAGCCACAGCATGCCTGCTCCCTGGGGCCTTGCGCCCATCTGTGCACCTGACCTCCCTCCGCGGCACGTGCTTTACACAGAATGTTACATTTCCCCCTCTTCGTGACCCTGACCAGATAGTGAAAGGACAGCCTTCAAGGGACCGACCTGGGGTTTGAGCTCTGTGCTAAAGACATCAAACATCAAAAAGACATCAAAGATGAGCTCTCTCCCCCACCGCATAATGGGGCCTACCTCCCCCAGGCCTTCCTCTGGGGACAACTGTTCCTCTGAACTGCCCCCTATCTCCTCAGGCCTCCCCCTTTCAGGCCAGAACAGGGCAGGGCCCAGATTCCTGGTCTAGGGCTAGGTCAGTCTGGGTCCTCTGTGGCTTTGGGCCCCCTTGAGGAATTTCAGGGGTGAGTGTGCAGGGCGTGTACAGAGGTGAGGTGGGAGCTGCAAGAATGTGGGGCTCCCAGAGGGGAGGCTAGCAAAAGGTGGAGAGGGCGGTGCGAATGGGCTGTCCTGGGAAAAGGCCCTGGGAAGCAAGGGCTACTTTGAATGACAAAGGTTCCCTGGGGAGCAGAGGAAGGCTCTGGAGGGTGGGAATGTGGGAGGAGGAGGGTCAGAAGGGCGGGGAGGAAGCTGCCCAAGGGCTCCCATCTGCAGCGGCCCTTTCAAGTCCTGCTAAACCCATAACAATGAGAGGAACTGACCTGTGGACACCAGGGGCAAAGGATGATTAACGTAATTCACCGAGGAAATACAAAAACCTTATGAAAATGTCAGAAATCTCAAAGTACAAATGAAAAGGAGATTCCGGCTTTTCTTATCTGTAGAATTGGTCAAGATAAAAATAATGAAAACACCAGATGTTGGTAAGATGTGGGGGAAGCCAGAGCCTTTTCCTCCGCCGAGGAGGTAAAATTGTACGTTTCTTGCACGACCGTTTGACAGCGTGTACGAAAGCTTTTGAAAGAGTTATACTTTGATTTAGCAATTCTACTTCCACGATGCGCCCTAAAAAAATCAAAGGTTATTTATCCCAGCCTTATTCATAACTGGGGTAAATTAGGAAGTTTCCTAAATTCTCAACGGCAAGAGGCCTGGGTAAAGAGGCGATGCCACATGCGTAGAAGGAGGGCTGCAGGGGAATTAAATCTCACACTCTCAGAGAATATTAAAGAGATGAGGAAACGCTCAAGATATGCTAGTGAGTGAAAAGGGGAAGTTATGAAACAGCATGACTCCAATTTTATACAATGTCTATATAAATATGCATAACAGCTGCCATGGATAGTGTGTGGCCCGGTGCTCTACTATGTGCTAGGAACTTCACAGTCGCTCCTGCAAGCGTCTCAGCAGCCTCACAAAGGGAGATTGTGCTAACTGCATGGGGGTGGGGTGGGGTGAGGGAGAACCTGTGAGGAAATTAACCCCGATTGTGAAGGATTGGGAATGCTAGTTTGTGCTCTGCTTTCCCCAACAGAGGTGGGAAGGCCGCAGAGAACTTTAGGCAGGTGAGCAACAACAGATGAGCAAAAACATCATCTACGTGGTTTTGGAAGACCATGGTGTAGCCATTTGGATGATGGACTTGGAGAAGCCAAGAGGTAGTGGAGACCTGGTGGAAGCCTGTTGCAGGGTTTGGGTGAGACAGGGCAATGAGGCCTGCGGATGGAGAGAACGGGATGGGCGTGGAGGGCAACCTCACCAGGTATTCAGGAGGTGGAGGACACACAGCCCTGGGGGGTGATTGACAGGATGTTGGGAGAGACAGAGGCAGGTTTGGGGCTGGTGGTGCCAACCAACAGAAGAGGAGGAGCCAGTCTGGGGGGAGAATAAGGTAAATCTGGTCTTGAGTCTGTCAAGGACTGGAGGAAGAAGAGGTGCTCTGGAAAGGGTCTTGAGAGAAAAGTCCAGGGGGTAGACAACCAAGACACCAGGACGACCCATCTCAAAGAAGACCAGGGAGGAGAGTGCAAAAGGGAATGTGAGCAATAGGACACCAAAGGTGGGGGGTAGGGGGTAGAGGGTCCCTCAGGCCCTCCCTGGGCTTCCTGCTTCCTCACCTGGGGGCTCTGTGTATCCTGGGGTAACGCCAAGACCCTCCCTCCCCCACCTGAGGGCTGTCATCATTCCGCCTGCCCTCCAGCAGTATTTGGAGCTTCAGAGGAGAGACGGGAGACAGCACTTTATAAACTGTCCAATGTATGATGTCTGACTCAGTCTTTCTATATCTCAGGCTCTTCTGAGGCTGGTTGGTTCTGTTTTCTCTTGTCTTTGGTGGCTGCTTGGCTCACCCTCTTCCCCTCCGATGATATCTCTGTTCTGACTTGCTCCATGGCCTGCTGTTCAGTGGCTGGCCCATCCTGGGATTTGCTGTCAGCCTTTCAGCCCTGATTTACCTAGGGAGACTTTGGGGCCTGCTCCTCACTCCGCTGCTCCTCCCCTCACTCTCGTGCATCTTGGAGGTGTTCCTTCTTCTCCACCATCTTTCCCCCCAAGAAACCCAAGTTTCTCCTATAATTTCAAAGAGGAAAGAAAATTCCACTTCTAACTGTTCTTCCAGCTCCCTCTCCATTCACATTCCTTCCTAACTAGGACTCTCTGGTAATTATCAACACGTCTTCATCATCCCTTTGTCCTCTTTTTTTTTTTTTTTTCTTTCTCTCTTTGTTTTCCCTCTTTGTCTCTTAATTCTTTGTGGTCAGGCTTCGGCTCCCACGTCCACTGAAACTTTTTGTAAGGATCACTGGAGTGAATTAAATGCTAGCCCCTGCAGGGTACATCCAAATCTTAACCCCTGGAACCCCTGAGGGTGAATTTATTTGGAAAGGGGGTCTTTGGAAATGTAATTAAGTTAAGGATCTCAAAAGGAGATAAGCCTGGGTTTAGAGGGGTGGCAGGCCTGTTTGCAAGAGAAAGTCAGGGAGATCTGGGACTCAGGCACAGAGAAGATGGCTATGTGACGCAGAGGCAGTGGTCATAGTTATGCAGCTGCAGCCAAGAAACACCAAGGATTGCTGACATCCACCTGAAGCAAGGGGAGAGGCATGGATCAAGTCTTCCTCAGAGGCTCAGAAGGTTCTAACCTGCTGATACCTTCATTTCAGACTTCTGGGCCTCCACAACTGTGAGACAATACATTTCTGTTGATTTAGGCCACCCAGTTTGACATGATTTATTATGGTTGTCCAAGAAACTAATTCAGTGGGACACCTGCATGGCTCAGCGGTTTAGAGCCTGCCTCTGGTGCAGGGCATGATCCTGGAGTCCCGGGATCAAGTCCAATGTTGGGCTCCCTGAGTGGAGCCTGCTTCTCCCTCTGCCTGTTGCCTCTGCCTTTCTCTCTCTGTCTCTCATGAATAAATAAATAAATAATCTTTAAAAAAAAGAAACTAATTCAGTAATAATACTAGCAGCTAACATTTATGGAGTGTCTACCCTGTGCCTAGCACCGTTCTAAATGCTTTACATGCATTTTTTCATTGAATTTCTACCACCAACCCAATGAAGTGGACGTGCAGTAATAAAAGCAATGTCAACAAAAGCAGTTATGGAGAGTTTACCCTGTCTTTGGCATTTAAAAATTGAACCTCTACCTGAGCGGTATGTTTTCTTTTTCTCTTTTATAAATGAGGAGCCCGCAGACCCAAAACTTACGTAATTGTCCAAGGTTACACAATAAGTATGTAGTAGAGCCAGGATTCCAACCTTGGTAACTCCTGTGGGTGCCCATAGCCACTTTGCATTTCTTCTCAGGCTACTACCAAAAAGCAAACCCAAGAGGCTGATAGGCAGACTGACCCAGGGCTGGATTTTGTACAACTGCAGGGCTGGAATGGGTCAAGGGGCTGGTGAGTGCGGGGGGAAAGACTGGGACTGGAAGAGCGCGTCCAGCTGAAGGAGGAGGAGATGGAGATCTTGGTAACCTCAGACAACATAAGCCCTTAGTGACAGAGTGAGAGAGGTGTCTGTGGCCACCCTGAGGACCCTGGCATTTAAGATCCCAGAGCCTGCGTCATTCTGAGCAATGGTAAGGTCTAGTTGTGGCCATGAGAGTAAGTGATCGAACACAAGTGGGGCAGCAGGAGTGGTGGTGGGGTTGACAGGGGCAGTTGACTCCACTGGGTCAAGAAACTTGGGAGACAAAGATCATACCATAACTGATAGACTGCTCTGGGAGTTCAAAGGGTTGAGCCATCACTCTTTGTTCTTATCGTGAAACAAATGGAACCTGAGCTGGTTCTTGAAAAACAGATAGGAGATGACGAACATAAAAACCAGAAGGACTTTTAGGTAACAGGCACAGAAAGCACAGAGACACAGAAGGCCAACACGTGGAGTAGCTAGTTTATAGGTGAAGTTGGCTCTAGTTAAGGGTACATGAAAGGGAATGATGGGACTTGAACTTTGAAAGTGTCCTAATTTGGGGACCCTGCAAAGCAGATGCTGACTCAAAGATTCAGGTGCAGGTACTTTATCTAAGAGGGCATCCCCAGGAAGCATAGCGAAGGAGTGGGGAAGAGAGAGAAGGGAGGAAAGTCAATAAAAGATGAGCAAGTTGCCTCTTGAGTAACTGGGTCTTTGTCCCACAGGACACCTCTGAGAAACTGTGTAGAACACACTGCAGAAGTGTCCCACGGAGGAACGAGGAAGCTGGAATGTTTGTCCGCTCAATCTATCAGTCCTCCGATCCTGCTGCTACAGAAAGCCTTTGGACAGAAACCAGCCACTCTTCGTTACCAGGCCACAGTGAGTTAAATACCAAAATTCTGAGCAAGTGTCTAGAAACATTTTGCAGCAATTTGACATTGCTTTGACATCTAAGTGTGAAATACGAAAAGGTGGGTCTGAGTTGTGTTGTCAATAATTTGAGAAACATTGCTCTATTCGGTTATTTCTTGAATACAGGCATGAGCAAAGAAAACCATGGTGGCACTAGTGGGTCCGCTGCAGGGAAGCCCAGGTGGGCAGAATGTCCATCCGACCGCTCAGATGGTGGTTTTGTCACTGCCAGCCAAGGGAAGCCTTCCTAGGAACCTCACTCTTAGCATAGGCCACTGTAGGCGATGTGTCTCTCCTACCAGAAGTGCAGGCAGTGAGAGTCAGGCCCAAGCAGCTCCAGTGCCCAAGGACTCTTAGTTCTATTCCAGCTAGAAACTGGCTGATTCTGCCCAGAGCCTGTGGCTGAGGCACCTAGCACTTTCCGCCAGGGCCCCACCTGTCCCATGCTTCCACAGTGTGAGGGAGGGTGATGGCTGACAAGAGCTGTCCTTGAGGGATCCCTGGGTGGCTCAGCGGTCTAGTGCCTGTCTTTGGCCCAGGGCGTGATCCTGGAGACCTGGGATCGAATCCCACGTCGGGCTCCCGGTGCGTGGAGCCTGCTTCTCCCTCTGCCTGTCTCTGCCTCTCTCTCTCTCTCTGTGACTATCACTAAAAAAAAAAAAAAAAAAAAAAGAGCTGTCCTTGAAAAGCTACCCAAAGATCAGATGGTTTATTTTTAAGTGGAGGTGGAAGGTCAGCTCTAGGATCGTGCAGCCACCTCCCATCTTGACAATGAATCCTTGGGTTGGCACCAGGGATGTGGCATGACTCCTACCCTTGCTTACCTGCCTTGGCTGGAAACTCTCTGATCCAGGGTCTTGGGTCAACAGAGCAGTTCCAGGCACGAGTATTCCTCAAAGCCAAGATGACTCAGGTTGTCAAGTGTGGGCCAAAGAAGAGGCCCAGAAGCCAGTTTAGTGTTTTAATGAGGTTTAAAGATCCTCCACCCTGGCTATGCTTTCACTTACCTGTTCTATCGTGCCTGGTGCAGTGAAAAGAGCCCTGATGTCCTGGGTTAGAAGCTCAATTCTGCTATTTTGCTGAGTAACTTGGGAGCTGTTCACAAAACCTTTCTATATTTCAATGACCACATCTGGAAAAGGAGATCACCTAATAGGCTGATTCTGAGGATGGACTGAGATAATGCTATAAAGCACCTAGTATGCATGGGCCCTCAGAGTATGGGAGTGGATAAGAGAATGTTTCCTTTTCTTTCCTGGCAGCTGGAGAAACAGATAAGAACTCTGGCTTGCAGTCAGATGGACAGGTTCTTGCTCAGGCTCAGTCATCTCCAGCATGTGACCATGGGTAAGTTTCTTAGCGTCTCTGAGCCTTGATGATCTCATCAATTAAGAGCAAAATACCTACTTGCAAAGTTGTTATGAGGATTAAATGCAACCAAATATACAGAAGAGCATGGCACACAGTAGATGCTCACTATATGCTCATTAATAAGAGTATACTAATATACTCTTAATATTATTAGTATACTAAGAGTATACTCTTAGTATACTAATAATTATATTAGTATACTTATACTTATATACTTATACTTATATACTAATATACTTAAGTATATTAGTATACTTATATTATACTAAGTATAATAATACTTAATATTATTAGTATACTAATATTATACTCTTAATATTATTAGTATACTAAGAGTATACTAATAATACTAAGTAATCTTGGAGACTAGGCCCGCTAGATCAGGCACTGAGGATACAATAGTGAGCAAAGATCCACTCTAGGAATTCAGTGAGGGAAATGATATTGTAAGGGAAACAGATAAGCATACAGATAACCCAGTCACAACCATGGCAATACTACAAAGAGCGCAATAGAGTGCTGAGTGAAGATGCGACAAGATAATTTGACCAACTTGGGGAAGTCAAGGAGGGCTTCCCTGAGGAAGTGACACTTGAGCCAAGGTCTGCAGCATGAGTGGGAAGAACATTCCAGATAAGAAACAACATGTACAAAGCCCTGTGAAGGGTGGATCCCAGTAAGGGACTCAAAAGAGGCCGGTGTGGTGAGAGCCTGGGAATGGAGGGAGTGTAGGGTACAGTGGGGATGGAGAAGAGAAGGACGAGGAGGCCAGATCTCACAGGCCCTGAAATAAAGATAGGAAATCCAAGAGAAATAAGAGACAATAAGAAACACAAAGTTTCTAGGAAAGAGTGAAGGGAGGACACTAAAATCCAGGTGGAAAAAATCAATCTTTAATGAGAAAGTCAGCTTCCATGTTGAAATAGAAGAAAAATAGAAGAGGTTGGGTGTAGAGGTGTGTGTGTGTGTGTGTGTGTGTGTGTGAAAGAGAGAGAGAGAGAATATAAGGGTTGGAGTTGTCTTTATCAAGTAGAAGGTAGGATCACCACTGAGAATGAGAGCTGAGGAAGCTGATTTGAGGAGTGATGAAGGTGCAACAAGGCCACTGGAGAGTGATTGATTACTGGACAGTGTGTGTGCAAGGCCCGTTTGAGGTGAGGGTTCTAGATTCTTGGGTAAAGCCCTCTGTCTTGTGGTGTGTACCTCTCAGCAGTGTTTGGCTTCCAGGCACAGGAAGTCACAGGAAGCAGATGGGGAGAGGTTTGCTCAACCAGTCAATTGAAAGACAGGGGCAAGAGAACTCATGGCATTGGCAAGACTGTCATTGAAATGTTGGACCTTGGGCACCAGGGTGGCTCAGTGGTTGAGTGTCTGCCTTTGGCTCAGGTCATGATCCCGGGGTCCTGGGATCGAGTCCCTCATTGGTCTCCCCACAGGGAGCCTGCTTCTCCCTCCACTTGTGTCTCTGCTTCTCTCTATGTCTCTCATGAATAAATAAATAAAATCTTAAAAAAGGAAATGTTGGATCTTTACTCTGAACTGTATTAAAGGAGGACATGACCCACACCTGGTAGAATGACCACGATCCAAAAGACAACACGTAACAAGTATTGGTGAAGATGTGGAGAAAAGGGAACCCTTGTCCGCTGTTGGTAGGAATGTAAATTGGTGTAAGCAGTATGGAAAACAGTATGGAGGGTCCTCAGAAAATTGAAAATAGAATTACCACCTGATTCAGCAATCCCAGTCTGGGGTATATATCCAAAAGAAATGAAACCAGAATCTTGAAAAGATAAGTACACTCCCACGTTCACTGAAGCATTCATTATGCACAATAGCCAAGATATGGAAACAGGGATGCCTGGGTGGCTCAGCGGTTGAGCATCTGCCTTTGGCCCGGGGCATGATTCTGGGATCCGGGATCGAGTCCCACCTCCAGCTCCTTGCAGGGAGCCTGCTTCTCCCTCTGCCTATGTCTCTGCCTCTCTCTCTCTCTGTGTCTCTCATGAGTAAATAAATAAAATCTTAAAAAAGAAAAAGATATGGAAACAACCTAAGTGTCCATCTATCGATGAATGGATAAAGAAGATATGGTGTGTATACAATGCGATACTCTTCAGCAGTGACACAGAAGGAAGTCCTGCCATTCATGATGACACAGATGAACTGTGAGGGCATTGTGCTGAGTGAAACAAGTCAGAGAAAGACAAATACTGACGGTATCACTTACATGTGGAACCTAAAAACAAAATAAAACAGTTAAACTCATAGAAACAGAGAGTAGAGAGGGGTTACTGGGGCCCGAGGGTGGGGGGAAGGACATGAGGAAGAAGAGGTGATGAACTAGAAGAACATAGAGAGCCAGTGGCTGGAGAAGCCAGTGTGACGGATTTGCAGGGGACCGAGGTGGTACGTGTGGTGATGCATGGAGGTTGTGGTCACTTGGTGGATGTTCTAGTTGTGATTTTAGAGCTGGAGCCATTGCAGTTATCGGCAGGGTGCAAGGTGAGGCTGTGGGGGGCGGTGAATGATGGAGTGGGAGAATGGGTGAATATATTTGTGGGGTTGCCTGAGCTACTTTCTTTCTCCAATTGGCCCCAAAAGCCTGTGTTTTCTTTCATCCTTTGGTTCACAACAGCCTTGCCCCAAACCTCTCTACCTCTTCAGGCTTCTGCTCAGAATGTCCTTCCCCCAGGAAGTCGTTCCTAATTCTTACTCCAGGAGGGGATCCCTGTGAGAATGAAACATCCTGTAAGGTAGAGAGACTCCACTCCGTCATCACCTGGGCTGTGTTCCTGAATGTTCCCCACCTAGGCTGATGCCCCATGGCAGGCACTTGTTATAATTATTTTGAGTCATCAGAAGTGATGGCTCTTGGGGCGCCTGGGAGGCTCAGTCAGTTAAGCATCCAATTCTTGATTTCGGCTCAGGTCATGATCTCAGGGTCATGAGATTTGAGCTCTGTGTCAGGCCCCACACTGGACATGGGGCCTGCTTAAGATTCTCTCTCTCCTTCTCCCTCTGCCCCTCCCCTCTCTTCCTCTCTCCCCTCTCAAAAAAATAAAAAAAGAAAAGAAAAGAAAAAAGAAAAAAGAAATGATAGCTCCCATTCACTGAGCGCTTGTCACGTGTCAGGGTGTGCTGAGCTTTAGCACACATTTCCTGGTTTCATCCCCATTTCGCAATAATTTTCTGAGTAGGTGGGAGCCTCACACCCCCTTTTTCAGGTGGAGAAGACTGCAGGAGGGCAGGGAACTTGCTCAGGGTTTATAAGCAAATAGTGGTTTGGCTCATCTTGCACCTCTACTCCCAGAGCAGAGGGGAGCCATGGGTGAGCCACACAGGAGTTGTGTTTGATATCCAACCTCCCCCCACACCATGCCACCCCCTCCCTCCACTCAAGTTTGGCAGCTTGAGTCATCAGTGACCCTCCACAGGGGGTCCACGTGTGCCTCAGCTTCCCCAGAAGCACAGAGTCAGGTACAGAAGGGCTCTCCATGGTAAGCGTAGTCCAGCTGTTGTGTTCCTGCTGAGACCCCTGCTATGGACCAAATATTTGTCACCCCCTAGCCCTCAAATCCATATGTTAAAGCCTTAACCCCACAATGGGATGGTAATTGGAGATGGGGTCTCTGGGCCATCATTAGGTTTAGATGAGGTTGCAAGGACAGTGGCCTCATGATGGGGATAGTGCCCTTATAAGAAGAGACACCAGGGCAGCCTGGGTGGCTCAGCGGTCCCAGGGTGTGATCCTGAAGACCTGGGATCAAGTCCCACATTGGGCTCCCTGCATGGAGCCTGCTTCTCCCTCTGCCTGTGTCTCTGTGTCTCTCTCTGTGTCTCTCATGAATAAATAAAATACACACACACACACACACACACACACACACACACACACACACACACAAAGGAGAGACGCCACAGCTAGCTCTCTCTCTCTCTCTCTCTCTCTCTCTCTCCCTCTTTTCCTGATCTTGGACTCCCCAGCTTCCAGAGCTGTGAGAAATAAAGCCACTCAGTCTGAATATTTTGTTTTGGCAGCCCTACTGACAAAGACGGGCCCTTTACCATGTCCTCTTGGGACACGGAGCTTCTGTATCTCTGGGGCAGCCGTCCCCTCTCAGAAGAGGGGTGCCTGTTGACAAGCCCTTCTGTCGCAGGGAAGGGGTCTGCCCACCGGGGCTTCCACACAACAATCCCAGCTCTGTCTTCTGCACCCACACGGAACAAGGCTGTTCTCTCTTCCCTAACGCCCCTTCAGATACTCGCAGGCAGAGGCCGTGGCCATCCCACCCACTTTAGGTTCCCCAGGGACAGAGGCCGAGTCTGTCCTGTTTATTGCCACATCCCCAGCACCTTGCACAAGGCTTGCTCCAGAGGAGGAGCCTTATACATATTTGTTAGTGGGATGAACAACACTAGTTCTGTTCAGGCTATTTCTAGTCCCTTTAAAACTGCACCTCCAAGAACCCGGTTTCAAGTATTTTCTTTGTTCTCTTTCTTTACCAGGTTTCTATGCTAATTTTCCAGAAATTAAGTTTCTGTTCCAGTAGAAGAAGGAGGTGTTGAGGGCGCCTGGGTGGCTCCGTCGGTTGGGCATCCACCTTCAGCTCGAGTTGTGATCCCGGGGTCCTAGGATAGAGTCCTGCATCGGGGTCCCCACTCTGCAGGGAACAAGCAGGGAGCCTGCTTCTCCCTCTGCCTCTCTGTCTCTTTCTCTGTGTCTCTCTTATTCATGAGAGACACAGAGAAAGACGCAGAGACACAGGCAGAGGGAGAAGCAGGCTCCCCGCAGGAAGCCGGATGCGGGACTCGATCCCCGGACCCCAGGATCATGCCCTGAGCCGAAGGCAGAGCCACCCAGGCATCCCTAAATAAAATCTTAAAAAAAAAAAAAAACAAAAAACCCAAAAAAGCAAAAAAAAAAAAAAAAATCAGGTGTTGGTTCTCACAGCCTAATACATTGTCAAACTTGTATTTCCTCCACCTCTTTCCCTGTTCTCTTCTACTTTCTGTATCTTTCTGCGTTACGCACACTCCTGCGAGAGGGACTTTGCAAAAAGCTGACATTGTGAATGTCCACTGATGCTGCTACAGAGGTCCTCCCTGTACTCAGAGGAGTCTTGCAGGCAGGGTGGTGCGCGCCTTAGGGAACAGAGCTCGGAACCCGGTAGGACACAGTGCAAATCTCAGTTCCACCCACGGCAGGGCTGTGTGACCTGGGGCAGGTGACAACCTCCCTGAGCCTCGGACTCCTTGTCAGTAAACAACCCTGACCTCCCGTCCTCAGGTGGACAGCAAAGGAGACCATCAGCACCTGAGACAGCGCTCTTAGCCCGTGTCCGGCACTCGGCGCTCCAGAACCTCGATGATGGTGAGGGAGTGGGAGGGGGCGCTCAGTGTGTCCCACGCTAGAAGGGTGACCGCGTCTCTGTGGGAAGGAGCTGAGTTCGGCTCTGGGCTCACTCGCTGGCCAGCTGGGTCACCTTGGATGGGCAGTTCCCCCTCTCTGAGCCCCAGTGTCCTCATCTGGCAAAATGGAGATGTGCGGTGGCTGGGAGGGCTCACTGAGGGGGTGGCACCAAAGTCCCCGGCTTGGTGACGCATCCCCACCAGATGTCAGCTCTTGGGCCCCCTCATATGTGGCCTGAGCTCCCGTGTCTCCCTCTCAGTGAGTCACCCAGAAGGAAAGGCCGATTCCCTGGAACAGACACACGTGGCTACATCGCCATGGAGGAAATAGTGCAGGTGGGCAGGGGGGGCTGCCAGAAGGAAGGCATGTCCTTTAAGCAGGAGGCCTGTCCCCAGGTGTGCTGACACGGCTTTCCCAGGTGTGTCCCACCGTCTTCACAGCGATATTGCTCTGGACCTACTGAACTTGGTGCTGAACAGCACTTAGAGTGTGCCTAGTACCTGCGCAAACACTTGACTATTTATTGAGTGAATTAATGAATGTTATATGGAGCAAAACCCAGTCTTTTTTTTTCTTTTTTTGACTGGTAGGCCTAAGTCCTTATTTATCTTGCATTTATGAATATTTTTCAATTACAAAAGAAATACAGGTTGATTCCAGAAAAAAAATGATCAGAAAACATGGTTGATTTAAGAGCAAAAATAAGAGGCACCTGGTTGGCTCAGTCAGTGAAACATGGGACTCTCTATCTCAGGTTGGTGAGTTCAAGCCCCCCCCCCCCCACGCTGGATATAGAGATTGCTTAAAAAAAAACAGAATCCCATGCCATCCTCTTGTCTAGCCATAACCACTGGTGTTAACAATTTGCCATTAGAGTCTTCTAGGCACCGCTCTAAGCAAATCCATTGAAATATCAGTCAAGACATGGTTTGGGGGCACCTGGGTGGCTCAGTGGTTGAGCATCTGCCTTCGGCTCAGGTCATGATCCTGGGGTCCAGGGATCCAGCCCCATGTTGGGCTCCCTGCAGGGAGCCTGGTTCTCCTTCTGCCTGTGTCTCTGCCTCTCTCTCTCTGTATCTGTCATGAATAAATAAATAAAATCTTAAAAAAAAATACATATGGTTTGGGGACTGGTTTTATTTTTCTTTTCACTTAAATGTACTGTGAATGTCTCCCCATGTCATTGAAAATTTTCTTTCTTTTTTTTGAAAATTTTCTAAGACATTTTTAGACTCTACTATTCGGTATTTTAGATTTTACTGTTAATTATACAATAGGTTTACTATTTCATTATGTATGTATATTTATAATTTCTTTTTTTAAAAAAGATTTTACTTATTTATTCATGAGAGACGGAGAGAGAGAGAGAGAGAGAGAGAGGCAGAGACAGAGGCAGAGGAAGAAGCAGGCTCCATGCAGGGAGCCCGACGTGGGACTTGATCCCAGGATTCCAGGATCAGGCCCTGGGCTGAAGGCATCACTAAACCGCTGAGCCACCCGGGCTGCCCTATATTTATAATTTTGTTGAACAAATGTCCCATAAGCAAATCTTTTCTCATTTAAAAGGCAAACATTACAAAAAAAAAAAAATCCCTCTCAATAATCGTATCTGCAACTCTGTCCCCCAGTATGACCTGTTCTCCACAACGCTGGACGGGCACTAGCCAGTCGTGGACGCCCACGTGTTACTTAAGCATAAGCCCCATTGATTCGTCCTGCAGGAGCTGAGCGGTGAGCAGTGTGTGTGGTGAAGAGAAGCCGGGCTCCGATGTCCGATGTCCAATGCCTGTGGCTGAACGCCCAGCTCCGTAACTCCTTATCCGTCCGCAAAACGGGGATGAGAACACATCCCTATGGAGTTGCTGAGAAGATGATATGACTTACTCTCCGAAACGTGCTGAGTGTAGAGGATGCCCGGCCCTTGGTAAGTAGTCAACAAATGGCAGCGATGATTGTTGATATTGTAAAAAAGATCTGACTAGCCCCGATTCATAGATGAGGAATCACAGAGCAAACAGCTGAAGTGACTCGCCTGCTGGAACAACTATAAGAGAATCTGAGCTCGGCCTAGCTCCAAAGGGAACTAGGATTTGTTAAGCTTCTGTAATATACCACATACGACAGGCATTCCGCATCATTTCGGATAGCGTCCCCTGATACCATTTAGGGTCGAGTAAATACGAGACATAGAATATCCTAAATCATGTCGTTGTGTGGATATCGTTATCCTTGTTTTTTTTTTTTTTAAGATTTTATTTATTCATGAAAGACACAGAGAGAGAGAGGCAGAGACACAGGCAGAGGGAGAAGCAGGCTCCATGCAGGGAGCCCAATGGGGGACTGGATCCCTGGACCCCAGGATCATGACCTGAGCCGAAGGGAGATGCTCAACCACTGAATCGCCCAGGTGCCCCTTGTTACCCTTGTTGAGTGGAAGAGAAATTGAGCCCACAGAGGGTGAGGGATTTGCTCCTACTCCTACAATGAGCAAATAGTAGGGCTGGGATTGGAACCCTTAACCCTGTCTCGCAAGCGGGTCTCAGAAGTGAAGTGTCTTGCTCACGGTGTCACCCCAGTCCCTGCTCTGTCGTACTCTCTCCCCAAACGGTCTTGGGAAATTTTCCAGGAATCTGGGGCTAGAGGTGACCTCTGTGGTCATGAGATGCTTGAGGAAAATGATCAGGATAGCAACATCCTGACTGTCAAAAGATCACACTTAGTGCCAAGATGGCCAAGTAGGTGAAATGCGAGAATCCCAGGCTGGAGATCAGAAGTCTCTCTCCACAACCCCCTCCTTTGCTGCCTGCCTGCCCTTTCCTTCTCCTGTAAACCCTGGCAGGAAGGAATTGTTGCCGTCAACCTCAGGAAGCAGCTCACACAAAGAGACAGTGCCACACCTTACCCTGACCCCTCTTCTCCCCCTCCTCCAAATAGTGAAAGTAGCAGTAATCATAATGATCGTGACAACACTTATTGAGTGATGATTAGTATAGGACTTTTCGTACCCTTGTTGAGCCTGGCCCACCCAGGGTTTCCTGGCCTCCCCTTATGATGGGTCCTGACTCTCTCACAAACACAGCAGGTGCTGTGGGACCCCTGAGTTAACCTTCACCACCGCCTCTGAGGTTGGTGGCTGTCGTCATTCCTGTTGGACAGAACAGGAAACTGAGGCTCAGAACGGGTGAGTACTTTGCTCAGAGTCCTGCAGTGGAGAACTTCAACTGGAGCCCGAGCCTGTCCAATTGCAGAGCCCCTCAATGTCCGTGTCAGGCACTCTGTGGCAAAGGGACTTGGGGTGCCACGGCCTTGTGAGGGTCCCCAAAGGGAAACAGAGTATGGAGGCAGGGCCCAAGATGTGATTCTGGGTTGGGGCTTCTCCCTGCTTTTCTGTATGACCGTGACTTACCCTCTGTGTGCCTTGAGAGACCTCAGTACCACAGGGTTGAGGCTAGGGGGGCTGTGTGGGGAGACAGGAGGAAGAAAGCAGGTGCAGGGGGGCGCCCCCGAGTGCCAGTGAGTCTGTGGCTTCCACTCTCTGTAAAGAGGGTTTATCTAAAGTTTACCTCTACCCAGAGTTAAGGTGCAATGAAAACAATGCTGGGGGTGGGGTGGGGAAAGTATACATGAAATATTTATTTTACAAAACGAGCACTGGACTTTGGGTCAGAAGATCTGGGCTCATGACCAAGGATGTGGAGGGAAGCTCAGGTTCCCCGGCTCGGGGTCCAGTTCCGTCTCCTCTTTGGCCTCATCCTCGTGATCTGGTCTCTCCTCTGGTGTCTGACACACTTGCCCTGGCACCCCCCCATGTGTCTATTCAGTTCTCGTCCTCGTGCCCCCTGGGCTCACCCTGCCGTCTGGGCAGGTGGACGGGCCTGGGATGCCGGGTTCTGGCCCCCAAGAGGACACAGGGACGGGGGCTCAGGTGGGCAGAGGTCGGGCAGGGGGCACAGTGCCATGAGGACAGACCGCTCCTGGCGTGGCCCCTGTGTCCCCCCCTGCGTGGTGTGGGGGGCCTGGCCGGAGATCAGAGGTCCACCCGCGTCAGCCCGGCGGCCCTCGCGTCAGGAGGCGCCTTCTCAGCGCAGAACAATGCGGGCTCTTTGAAGGGCTGGGCAGCAGGGGATGGGTGTTTCTCCAAACACAGGGCCTCCTTTGCAAAACAGGCTTTGATTCCCAGGCCCGGAGGCCCCAGGTGCCTGTTGGGCGGCAGGCGGGGGCTGGGGGCTTTGTTTGGCAGGAAGAGGGGACTCGGAGACCTGGGAACAAAGCCTGGGACACAGCTGGCCGGGCGGGGGGCTGGCCTGGGCAGGCAGGTCAGGCTGGAGTGCCAGGGGGGCAGGCCCGGCAGCCTGGCCACCTCTCGCCGGGGCCCGGCCCTCATGTCTGTGGAGGGCGCGGTTGAAGTCCAGGCTGTCATGGTGTCAGCTGCGTCCCCATGTCCCTGTGTGGTGTATGGGCAAAGCTGGAGTCTAGGACACAGAGTGCGAGATGGGGGAGGAAAGAGCGGTAACCAAGGCCCACTGCCCGCACATGCCCCCGGGTCACCAAGCCGGGCGATGGCTCCTTCCTGCTGCCAGACACCGTGCTGGGCACCTGACAGGCATATGTCTCGGATCTAACCCTCATTCTCTTGCTTGACGGCGGCCTCGAGACTCCGCAGGACCTCTCTGGACTCATCGCCTGTCGCTTTCCCACTCGCTTGGTCCACTTGAGCTACTCTGGCTCCTTTCAGTTCCAGAACACAGCAGGCACACTCCTGTCTGCACCCTGTCTGTTCCTGCCACCCGGAACACTGTGGCATGGCTCTGGGTCTTCAGTCCTTCACGGGGTGGCTCAGCTCCTATGTTTACAGTGAGGGCCCATCTCCACCACTGTCTGCAGGGCGGGCCTTCCAGCCTGAGCATTTTGTTTTTCTTTTTAAGATTTTATTTATTTGGCAGAGAGAGAGAGAGAGAGAGAGCGAGCAAGAGGGCACACAAACAGGGGGCAGCAGAGGGAGAGGGAGATACAGGCTTCCCACTGAGCAAGGAGCCCGATGTGGGGCTTGACCCCAGGGCCCTGGGATTACAACCTGAACCGAAGGCAGACACGTATTGACTGAGCTGCCCGGGTACCCCATCTTTTTCTTTTCTTTTTTCTTTTACAAAGTAAGCTCTACACCCAACACGGGGCTTGAACTCATGACTTTGAGATCAAGAGTCGCGTGCTGTACGGACTGAGCCAGCCAGGGGCCCCCCAGCCCGCTCATGGTCCGTGCCCTCTCCACACTGCTGTTCACCTCTTCACATAACATACAGTCACTTTATTATGCTGAGTATCGACTCCCTCAAAGTCAAATGTAAGCTTCACCAGGTCAGGCACCTTTGTCAGTGTTATTCGCTCATGTGCCTCAAGCACCTAGGTGCCCGGTGTGTTGCAGGCACTTGCAATGTTAGCTTTGTGCTGACTTGTCCAGGCCAGGGTGCCCAGCTGTTTAGCCAAACGTGAGCCTGGATGTTGCTGTGCAGGTGCTTGTAGATACAATTCTTGTTTACCATCAGTTGACTCCAAGTGAAGCAGATCGCTCTTCATAATGTGCAGGTGGGCCTTATCCGATCAGGTGAGGGCCTTGAGAGCAAAGACTGACGTTTCCTGAAGAAAAAAAATTCTTCAGACAGCCACACAGAAACCCTGCCAGAGTTTCCCACCTGTTGGCCTGCGAAACTCAGACTCAAGATTATAGCACTGTTACCTGAATTTCCAGCCTTCTGGCCTGCCCTCTAGATTACAGATTTGCCAGCCCCTTAAAATAGGGCAAATTTGCCAATTCCTTAAAATCTCTCTTGCTCTCTCTCCGTCTCTCTCTGTAATTCTAAAACCTGTTGGTTCTGTTTCTCTGGAGAGTCCTGGCTAATACAGCACTCAAGAAATATGGGAGTTGAACCATATGAAATTGCTATTTTTGTGAGTCATAAAAATAAAGGTTAAATATCAGCAATTTCATAGGTTCCATCTAAAATTTGCTGAATGAATAAATAAATGAACCACAAAGCACTCTTGACGTAGGTGTTATCTCACTGATAAGAAAACCTTTATAAGAGATAAAGGTGCGCATGCTAAGAAAGAAAGGCACAGCAAATTAGTGGCATAGCTGGGATTCAAACCTCTGACCGAGGCCAGGGTCGGTGCTTCTAACAAATGCAGCAGCTTCTGACTTCTCCGGCCAAGCAGCCGAGCATGGGGGAGCCCCACCTCTGAGAGCTTTGGTTTGAGAGGTCGATGAAAGAGTGGCCAGGAATCTGGGTGACTGTTCCGCAGCTGCAAGCTCGGAAGCCACCATGGAGGTGTCTGTGCCAGCTGCACTCCCTTCATCTCAGGCATTGCTCAGGGCTTGGGAGGCCTCCCTTGGTCCTGGGGTCCTGGGGTTCCCTCTCTAGGGGAGCCTGTGGGGATCCTGACAGAAGGGCATTGCCCTCATCTTGCCAAAAAATCGAGATGCCCAGTTGGGGAAGGCAGCATGGCAGGCTGGTGTGCAGTGGTGAAGATGGTCTTGGCGTCAGAGGACCTGGGGCTGAAACTTGGCTCTGCCACTTAGCAGCCAGGTGACTTTGGTCAGCTTATTTAATGTGTCCAAGTCTCAGCTCCTTGAGTGGAAAGTGGGGTAATAATGCTTTGCCCTGGTATTGTTACAAACCCTCAATGAGATAATACGCGTAAAGCACTTAGAATTCTCACCACTCAGTAAACAGGGGTAGTTAGTGTTATTACTTCCCGCCAATAACATCACTAGAGTTTTAGACATTGCTGGAGGCAAAGAAGAGAAGCTCACAACATCTATTTTGGGGCCCTGATTACATGCCTTTGTCCCCTCCAGGATTCCCTCCCCCTCAACGTGATGGACTCTTGGAAGACGACTTGATTGCCCTAATTTAGAGTCATTTTGCTTTGGTGAGTTTATGCCATGCAGGTGTTACCCTCTGAGGGGTAGTCCTTGTTTAGACCTGAGCTTTCATTCTGGCCGAAAGCCTTTGCTGTTTAAAACAACAAAAACAACAACAAAAAACCCAAAAACAAATCGCTAGCGTTTCAGGCTCCTGGAAATGACACCCGTAGCAGATAATTATAGTACCTTGCATTTTCTTTTTCATGGAAACTGGTGTTTATGTTAAAACTGCAAGAGAGGTATGACGGTGACGGTCACTATAATCCTGCTTTTTACAGGTGGAGGAGCTTAGGTGCAGAGGAGATTGGGCTTTTCCCAAGTCATCAGTGGTAGAGCCAGGCTGTCAGCTTTCCATGACCTCCCCTCCCCTCCCCTCCCTCCTAAGCTCAAAGAGGGCTTATTCTGGGCAGTGTGGTCTCCAAAGTCTCCAAAGAGAGGGAGCCAGACAAGTTGCTGGGCCTCAGGAAGAGCTTCTCTTTATATGTAAAACATTCATTAAGCTTTATTACTATTTCACATAGAGATAAACAAAGTATTTAGAAATAAAATGCACACATATTTGAAACAGCATGCCTAGGTTATTTTTAACCAATAATGGTAGGAGATCAAAGAGGTTGGGACACCACAGCTTGAGGGAACCATCCTGAACTTTGGCTTCCAGGATGACTTCCTTCCTGCTCCGGGGCTCAGCTCAGGCTGGTCCCTGCAGGGGAGCAAGAGAGACCAACAGCATCATTTTCCAGAGGTTGGTGACTCCTCAGTCAGGTCAGAGTTGCCTGCTCTCTCCAGCTCTCGAGGACTGTCTGGCTCACGCTGGCGTAGGAGGTTATCAGCCCCGGAGCCTTCAACAGCCTTTTCCTGTTATCAGAGCCCAAGTGTCCAAGAAGGAGTCCAAACCTCCTGCTTCTTCCCATCCTGCTGGGTTACAGTCTGTCCTTGGAGCGAGAGTAAACAGAGGAGGTGACAGTGTCAATAAATGTCTCCCGTGTGGCCTTGGCTAGCATACATGCCTTTGCACTAAAGGGACACAGGTAGATTTGTGTTCGTGGCCCTTCCTATGACACACACAAGAATAAATATTAAGACAGGAAATAGTAATAAAAATAAAGAAAAGAACAGAAAGGAAAAAGAACATCCCTTTGTGGACTCTGAAAGAGAGCTTAAAAAGCTAGTTTTGGGTAATACAAAGTACTGTCTTTTGAAGCTTGTCACACTGGAGGCCCTGAGTAGCAAATTTGGTTAAGAGCCAACATCACCCAATCTGATGAATTTCCCACTTACAAATAGTCAGTGAACGTGTGTCAGTTAACTCATTCATTAATGAGAGAACTAGTAAGATGATACAACTGGTTCAAAGGATAATTAAAAGAACCTCACATATATAGGTTATAAGAATGCTAATGTATTAAAAAGGTATTTACAAAATTGGTCTATGTGTGGGGAAATAATCAATTGTATTCCACTGGTCACAATACATATCCATTTCCATGGAAAGAATAATTTGCATTAATATCAATTTTGCAAAACTTAGAGATTGTAAAATATCTTAGGGATAATAAAATGTGAAGATAGCCTGGAAGAGAAGTCTAGACAGGGCACCCAGTAGTCTTTTATGCCACATCAATGCCTTTTTCACAATTTTCCCTGATAGCAGAAAATAAGTTTGGCAAATACACCCAAAGAACTTCACGGAAGACTTGATTCTGTTTGAATCAAAGTGGGAGGTGAATCATTGCAGAGTTCCATCCTTGTGTCCATATGGATGATTCTTGAGAGGGCAGTGTGCTATCAAGGTAGGAAGTAGAAGATCTGGGTTAGGTACTACCTCACCATTCCGTAGTTGAGTGGTCTTGGGCCATTTCCTTCTCTCTGACTTTTCCATGACTTTTGACTTGCAAAATGGGGCCAATTGCAGAGAGGAAAGAAGTACATCAAGCCCAGTGGGTAGTAGGAACTCAGGACACAGGGGCTTCCTTCCAGCTTCTTGAAACTATTCCCAGTGGCTACCAAAAGCATGTCTATTATTTCCAGGTACAAAGGTTTCTGGTTTCAGTCACCTGGTGCTTCCAGGTGTGAGACCTCAAGTGGATGGATTTTTGTCTGTGTAAAGCTTCAGGGGCACCGAGCAAACTCTCTGGGAAAGGTAGCCAAAGTCCTCTTTTCTTTGGAGAGAAATGGACCTTGGCCCCATGGTGTCACCAAAAGGCAGGTGTCTGGGAGTGGAGGAAGTCAGTGAGCCAGTGCAGAGCTAAGAAGAGATGTTGGTTAAGAGGAAGATTTGGAATAAATCAGAGTTTCCTACCTTTCAAGGAGTGGTAAGAATCATCTTCGAAAATATGATAGAAACCCTACACCCACTCCCCAGAAATAGGTCTGTGTGTAGGCTGGCAGAGGCTGTAGCAGGTAGCTCAGAGGTACTGGGCCTGGAATGGGGCACCCTCTTCAGCCCCCTCCCTCAGTGAGTGTCTCCAGCTTCAGGGGAACTGGGGTCAGCCTCACAGAGGAAGGGAGCCCCAAAGTGAGAGGTAGCAGATCAAGCTCCTTCTTTGTCATCTAAGCGATGGGAACAGATGAGCGGCTGTGGCCTAGATGGGGCTCAGCCCCTTAGAGCCTTTCTTTTTCTATCTAGGGGGGCTGCCCTTAAGTCTCCATCACCCCAGTCTTTGACTCCACACAGCAGAGGACCAGTGTGGGAGGAGAGGTGATGGGGTGGAAGGACTTCCAAAGGAGAAGTTGGGGCCTTAACTCTCTCCCTCCCCAGTTTATGGGTTCCCCCTGGAAGGCAAAAAATGTGTACTTTGGAGCCAATTTGTGGTTTGTGTCAACCGTGGAGGTGGACCCCTCGGCTCTCCTTTCAAAAAAGAGCTCACTGTTTATCTGTGTGTTAATCTCCCAGGGCTGCCTTAACAAAGTACCACAAACTGAGTGGCCTATATAACAGAAATTGATTTTCTCACAGTTCTGGAGGCTGAAATCAAGAAGTCCATAAGGCAAGCTCCCTCTGAAGGTGCTACAGAAGGACCTGCTCCATGCCTCTCTCCTGGCTTCTGCTAGCCTTCAACATTCCTTGGCTTGTAGATGCAGGACTCCAATCCTCTGTCTCACATGGCTCTCTCCCTCGGTCCCAGTATTCACAGGGCCTTTTTCTCATAAGGACATCACCCATATTGGATTAGGGGCCCAGTCTGCTCCAATATGGCCTTGTCTCAACTAAGTACATCTGCAGCAACTCTATTTCCAAATAAGATCACATTCAGAAGTCCTCGGGGGTGGTGGTGGTTAGAATTTCAGGGTATCTGGTTTTTTTTGAAGAGGGGAAATGGGGTGATATAGCTGAATTCTAACAACCTACCAGAAGTGAGTTAGTGGACTTCTCTTGCTGCAGTAGCTTCAGGTAGCTGTACTTTCCCCAGGCAGTTCTCAAGTTCCAGGGCAGAGGCTCTATCACATCTGCATCACCATCAGGTGGCCTCAACCTGTTCCTCTTCCTTCATCTTCCACAGGCACTAGCTCCCAATAAGCATTTTGTCCTTCTAACTTCATCACTGTCTGCTTCTTGAAGAACCAAAACTGGCATAAGCAGAAAGATGGACATACTTACTGGATCATTTGTTACCCAGGAGTCAATGACGATCCCCCACCCCCAGGGGCGTGGGGGGCACAATAGTCCCTGGTGGGGACACAGGGTGGCAGCTCAGTTGTTAAATCTTTCATTGGTAATGACGTGGAAGATTGTTCCAGTGGTGGGCACACCCTGGCCATGTGATGATTTAGGTGTTTGAAAAACACAGGGGACCATGCATGCCAGGGCAATGGAATTAGCTGGCTAATTAAGCTGCATAAGTTGTGTTGACCCTTCAGAGAGATAATGGAAAGTCGAGTGAAGTTAAAAAACAAAAACTAGGACACCTGGGTGGCTAGCATCTGCCTTTGGCTCAGGTCATGATCCTGGGGTCCAGGGATCGAGTTCCACGTCGGGCTCCCTGCAAGGAGCCTGCTTCTCCTTCTGCCTGTGTGTCTGCCTCTCTCTGTGTGTCTCTCATGAATAAATAAATAAAATCTTAAAAAAACAAAAAACAACTAAATGTGAGGGGGCTTTTGGGTGTCTTATAAATAATATGCTTTTATCTCCCCAGCAGGAGAGCAGAGAAAGACTGCTATGAAAATCAGGATATAATGGAAAGGACCTTCAAAAGTCATAAAACGCTCAGCTGAGGCAAGTCTGCTCTGCTAAGGTCAGGGCTGTACAATCTAGGACCTGACATATAGGATGAGGACACATGGGATGGAGACACCTGTAATATAGGGTGATGACTCCTAGAAAAGCCAGGAGCTTTACAATTTGCAAATAACAATTACTGTAAAACTAGCAAAGTTAAGGTGCCAGCCAGAGGAGCTTGCCCTGCAGAGGGCTGTGGAGATGGTAAATAGAATAAAGTAGCCCTACAAGCAAGATAGGGAAACAACCAGCAAGAGAAAGAAAGCAAGAATATTTAGGCAGGATGTTTAGAGTGGTTGTCCCAATAAAATGTCACAATTCCTTGCTCGAAGTTCTTGGACTTGATCCAGTTTTTAGATCTTTGAGTTTGTAGAAGAGAGAATCTGTTGGCTGAAGAGGTGCCTGGGTCTCCTGGAGAAAGGACTGAACTACACCATGGCAAGCACATATTTACTGTAAGAGTCTTCCTATTCCTTCGCTAAAGGCACTGATAGCCATTTACTCAGGTATTATTTACTGGGGAAATGGGAATGCTCAGACACTTGTAGGACAATTGGATCTGGGGTCTGAATTGACATTGATACTCAAAGACCTGCAATGTCATCGTGGACTCCTTATGAGGGCCAGCTGATAATTAATGGAGTTCTGTCCAGGGTCCAGCTTATATTGAGCCCAATGGGGATGTGAGACCACTCAGTACTTGCTTTTCTGATCTCTGAGTGTATAATTGGTGTTGGCATGGTTGGCAGATAGAGTGATTTTTACTTTGGGTCCCTGAACTATGAGGTGGGAGCTACCATAGTGGAGAAGGCCAAGTGGAAGCCTTTGAATCTGTCCATCTTGCCCTCCTTCCCTGTCCACTCTCTATTCTCCACACTCTCATTCCCACCAAGATAGTAAATCAAAGCCAATGTTGTATCCTGGGGAGAGGTGGTAATATTGATGCTATCATTAAGGATCTCAAGATGTGAGAGTGGGTCCTTATCATATTTCTGTTTAGTATATCAGTCTAGTCCTTGCAGAAATCAGATGGATTCTAGAGTGTAACTGGGGACACCTGAGAACTCTACCAAACAGTAGCCCCAAATGCAGCCATTTGCTGCCCTAGACTCTTTGCTAGAGCAGATGAATATGGCTTCAGGTACATGGTGTGCCATTATTGAGTTGGTAAATGTGTTATTTTCTATTCCAATCAGGAAAGAAGACCAGAAACAATTCACACTCATGTGGAATGGACAATGATACACATTCATAGTTTTCTCCCTGGGCTGTGTTGATTCTCTTGCTCCTTGTCATATATTCCAAGGAGTTGTGGACTACGTGCACATCCTGCAGAACATCACATTGATCCCTGCCATTGATAACATCAGACTGAACAGGAATATAAACAAGGGGTGTCTAGCACACTGGAGGCCTTGATAAGATACATGCACCCCAGAGGGTGAGAGATAAGCCTTACAGATTTACAAACCTGCCGCACCAGGAAAGATTCTGGGGGTCTAGGAATCAGGAGTGTATTGGGACATCCCCTTCAAAGCAAAAGACAAATGGCTGCAATTTGCTTTTGCCATCATAAAGAAGGAAGCCAGTGCCAGTTAGACCTTTCTGAGTTTCAGAGGTACACAGTCCATATCTAGAGACACTGCTCCAGTCCATATATGGGTGACAAAGGGGCTCTTAGCTTTGAGTGGAGCCCAGAACAAGAAGGGGCTCCTTAGGAAGTCCAGGCGGCAAGCAGCCCTGCCACTCAGACCAAATAAGCCAGCAGATCTTGGTGTTGGAGATGCCAGGCAGAAAAAGATGTGGTGTGAAGCATGCAGCAAGACCCAGAAAGAGAATCACAATGCAGGCCCTGAGATGAGGAGTGAGGGCTTGCCAAGGTGGCAGCTGGGGATGGAGGGAAGCCTTTGAGGTGGATTTAGAGATCGTGGAGGAGGGACACGATAAGCTGAAGCTCCAAAATCACTGCAGTGATGGGAGCTGTAGTTTGTCCCACTAACCTCCCTGTTCTAAGTCCCTTCCCTGCAGGAAGAAAGGCCCACTGGAAACTTGGAGAAGGGCATCCATGTGGGGCACAGGTGGGCTGTGGGAGCCATGGAAATGCACCACTCAGACCTCCCTTCAGTGACGAGCTCGCCATTCATAGGGTGTAGTAGATGACAGCTTCCAGCTGCAGAGCCTTCAGGCCAAGGTCATGCTCTCTGGGCATTTCCCAGCCAATGAGAAGCACGTGGGTCCTAGGATCTGGCTCTGCCCAATGTGGGACTCTTCCAATAGGCAGTCTTTGCTCAGGAGCTCCACACTAAGTTGTCTACTTTTGGTATCTGGAATCATACCAGCTAACCCTGGGCTTTTGGTGTCCATTTGGCTGCTCTGGAAAGTGAGAGTCATTCACAGGTTCCATTTGAAGGCCACACCTTCCCCCTGGATTGCCTGTGGAAATTGAAAGGGCACAGGCTTTTGAGTCAGACATACCTACATTCCACTTAGCTTCTCCACTAGCTGGTCACGGAACTTGGTTTTCTGAGCTTCCTGAAGAGACTTCTTTTTTTTTTTTTAAGATTTAAAAGATGTATTTATTTGAGAGAGAGAGAGTGCACGTGCGAGCCAGAGGAGGAGCAAAGGGAAAGAGAAAGCAGACTCTGTGCTGAGCGTGGAGTTGGAAGCAGGTCTCAATCCCACAATCCTGAGATCATGACCTGAGCTGAAATCAAGAGTCAGATGCTTAACAGACTGGGCCACCAGGTGCCATGAAGAGGCTCCATCTTTATTGTCTCTCTGATTCCTCTGTTTTTCTCTTCCCCTTTCCTCCATACTACATGCCTAACCAGAATCCTGCAGGGGCAGGTTCTCTGCCAGCCACTGACAATGCCACCAAAGAAAAACCTTCATTTCCAAATCTATACTCTCTCTGAACTCCCATTCCTTCCCCTGCATATGGCCTCCTATAATTGCCAGAAGGAGGCCAGGCAGTCAGAGATCTGACTTGAAATTTAGCAAAGTTTCTAGAGTCCCCACTTTGTGCCAGGTCTCAAACTGGATAGTTTCCCATAATAACCTTTACAGCATGCCAGTGAGGCAGGTTCTTTTAATTATACCCATTTGATAAGTAAGTAAACCGAAGCTCAGCAGTCAGAAAGTGGAGCTAGATCTGGACCCTAACCCACCATCCTCCACGCCCAGTGCTCTTCTAACACAAGTTTGTCTGGGTAGGGTCACCGCCTAAATCCATGGCGATGGAGATGAGAGAAGCCTGACTCATAATGGGTAAATAGGGACCTGGGGCCACAGTGAATCCAACCTGCACTGGCTTGTGGGATCTAAGTGCTGCAGGAGGCTACTGGAGGGACTCCTGGGGTCAGGCAAGTCATGGGCAGACCCTGAAGACTCCTTGGAGAGTTTGGAATTACCAGAGCTCTTTGGATAACAGCAGAAATCATGATAACAATATCAACTGCAATTTGTTAAAACCTTACTACGTGCCAGACATGGAGAGTTAACAAACGTGATCTCATGTAATCTCTCCCAGCAATCTAAGAGGGTGGAATTGTTATCCAGAATTCCCCATCCAGACCTATATGACTCCAAAGCTTACACACATTCCTTATGCAGATCCACATCTCCCCTGATAATGATTGATGACCCTCACTCAACAGACCATGTCCTAGCCAGGCCCTTGTCGTGCTCACCACTCCTCCCTTTCTCTGGCTCCTGGGAACAAGGCTGAGCCCAAGCACTAGATTGGGGCTTAGATCAAAAAAAGGATCTAAGGTATGTCCCACCTCCCTGACATGCTGAGACCTAAAGACAGTGGAAGAGACTTTCTAACCCCATTCAGAGCAAGGGAGAAAAAATAAGGTGCACACTTAATGTTTGTAAGACTGAATATTATAGAACAGAACTGGAAGGACCCTGCCTTTTTACCATCAACGAGAAAGCTCCTTAAACCGGAGAAGTAAAACAATCCCTCCTGACTAACGGGAACCAAAGTCCAGGTGGGGCTGAGAAGGGGCTGCCCCCAACTGCCATTGCTCTGTTTGAGGCCCTCCAGGCAGAGATGGGTCATTCTAGGGGCCCTTCTGGGAAGGTGAGATGTGCCAGGAGGAAAACCAAAAACATGCTGCCTCCATTCAAGCATGGGAAAAATACGGTGCATTGAGCTTATCATAATCCTAGGCAAAATTCCAGAAGTTCCTTTCCTAAGCAGGGATTACTGGGAGCCAAGACGGGTTCACTTAGGTCAAGGCATGTCTAACTCCAGATTTCTCCTATAGGAAGGGTGATCAGAACATGTTGTGGGAAAAGGGCCACAGATGCAGAATTTAAAAATAAGACTTTGCTGTTATAACAACTACATTGAGGAAGAAAGGAGAGAGTTCATCAGCCAGGGTCTGGAGCCTACCACACCCCAGCTCCTTACATATCAAAATTATAGGGTTCCTTTTATAGCAGAGTAAACTCAAGAGTGCTGCCAAAATTTGCCTTGTGGTCAGCAATGGAGGAGGAGTCTTGGGATACATGAAGGAGGAAGATGAGATGCCCTGAGGCCATGGATATTAGCAACAAACATCTCAGAGGATGATAGCATTAGTCCAATAAAGCACTTAAGTTCTAGAAAGGTTGGGGGCACTTGGGTAGCTCAGTGGTTGAGTGTCTGCCTTTGGCTCAGATTGTGATTCCAGGGTCCTTTGATAGAGTCCCGCATCGGGTTCCCCGCAGGGAGCCTGCTTCTCCCTCTACCTATGTCTCTGCCTCTCTCTGTGTGTCTCTCATGAATAAATAAATAAAATCTTAAAAAAAAAAGTCCTGGAAAGGTTGTAGAATATGTTCAGTGGAATTAAACATCGAGAACCTTTAGAATACATGACATGGATTAAGGAGGGGCTGATTTCCTCTCAAGTACCAATAGTATCAAGGTCAATTTTGCTATTGAAATATCCTTTTTTTTTTTTTTAATGTTTCTCGCATGTATCTTTGAGGGTTAATGGAGAAATATGGACCAAATCAAATCAGTGTAGCTCAGGCTTTATGTGGCTGTTTGAAACCCTCTACTCAGGGTAGAAGGCATTAATTGATTCTGTTGGATGGGACTCTCTTTCCTTTATGACCCAGAGGATCAACAATGTGGCCCTTCCACTATCACTCACTTGTGTCTGCTGTGAGTGTGCCCTGTGTGGAGGAAAAGAATGTGCATCTGATGTGTGAGAGGAAAACCCTGCTGGATGCCCTCTGGTCCCGAGACTGGTCCTGCATTACCCTCCACCTGCCTGCATGGCATGACCATTTCTATTCTGAAGGCCATGGAGTGGAAAGGTTCAAAGTTCATGCTCTGGAGTCAGAACTGCCTCCTCCCCCAACCCCATCCCATTACAGTCTCAACTCTGCCATTTACTAGTTGGGTGACCTTAGGCAAGTTAGTAATTTATCTCTGTCTTATTTTCTTCATCTGAAAATGGGGATAATGGTGGTAACTTTCATATAGTTAGAGTACTGACTTTCATTTTTCAATTGTGACTCACAGTAAGAAATATATTTTGAAAGACCTAAGTATGAGACAGGAAACTATCAAAATCCTAGAGGAGAAAACAGGCAGCAACCTCTTTGACATATCTCCAGAGGCAAAGGAAACAAAAGCAAAAATGAACTACTGAGATTTCATCAAGATAAAAAGCTTCTGCATAATGAAGGAAACAATAAAACTAAAAGGCAGCCTACAGAATGGGAGAAGATATTTGCACATGACATATCTGATAAAGGATTAGAATCCATACTTGATAAAGAACTAATCAAACTCAATATCCAAAAAGCCCAAATAATCCAGTTAAGAAATGGGCAGAAGCCATGAATAGACATTTTTCCACAGAAGATGTACAGATGCTAACAGACGCATGAAAAGATGCTCAACATCACTCATCATCAGGGAAATAGAAATCAAAACCACAAAGTGATACCACCTCATACCTGTCAGAATGGCTAAAATTAATAGGACAAGAAACAACAGGTATTGGAAAGGTTGCGGAGAAGGAGGAGCCCTCCTACATTGCTAGTGAGAATGCAAACTGGTGCAGCCACTCAGGAAAACAGCATGGAAGTTCCTTAAAAAATTAAAAATAGAACTATCCTATCACCTGGCAATTGCACTATGAAGTTTTTGCCCAAAGTATACAAAAATACGGATTTGAAGAAGCACATGCACCCCAAAGTTTATAGTGTATTATCAACAATAGCCAAATTTTGGAAAGAGCCCAAATGTCCATCCACTGATGAAAGGATAAAGAAGATGTAGTATATTGCACAATAGAACATTACTCAACCATCAGAAAGAGTGACATCTCGCCATTTGCAATGACATGTATGGGGCTACAGTGTGTTATGCTAAGCAAATTAAGTCAGTCAGAGAAAGACAAATATCCTGATTTCACACATATGTGGAATTTAAGAAACAAAAGAGAAGAACATAGGGGAAAGAAGAAAAAGAGAGAGAGGCAAACCATGAGAGGTTCTTAACAATGGAGAACAAATGGAGGGTTTATGGAGGGAGGTTGGTGGGGGATGGGCTAGGTGGGTGATGGGGATTAAGGAGGGCACTTGCTGTGATGAGCACTGGGTGTTATATGTAAGTGATGAATCACTAAATTCTACTCCTGAAACTAATGTTACACTATATGTTAACTAACTAGAATTTAAATAAAAACTTGGAACATTAGAAAGAAAAAAGAAAAGAAATACATTTTACACCAAGACCCAGTATACATCTGGGTATGTATAACTGGAAAAAAGTTTTCCTGTTCTAGTCCATTCTTTTTTTCCCTACCCTTTCATTAAACAAAATGATAGTTAAGAGCCATTAAATTGATTTTTACTACTTACATGGGTCACCGCCTACAGTTTGAAAAATGCTGGGTTAAGGTCTTTTTAGAGTATTGTGTTCAGTTCCAAAAAGCTACAATTTCCTTTACCTGTGCCACTTTTTAAGAAAACTGTTTTCTTTTCTTTTCTTTTTTTTTTTAAGAAAACTGTTTTCAATCTAGAGGGTATCCAGAGGAGAATGACCAGGATCAGTCTTTTCTTTCTTTCTTTCTTTCTTTCTTTCTTTCTTTCTTTCTTTCTTTCTTTCTTTCTTTCTTTCTTTCTTCTTTCTTTCTTTCTTTCTTTCTCTTTTCTTTCTTTCCTTTCTTTCTTTCTTTCTTTCTTTCTTTCTTTCTTTCTTTCTTTCTTCTTTCTTTCTTTCTTTCTTCCTTTCTTTCTTTCTTTTCTTTCAAGATTTCATTTATTTATTCATGAGAGACACAGAGAGAGAGGCAGAGACACAGGCAGAGGGAGAAGCAAGCTCATTGCAGGGAGCCTGATATGAGACTCAATTCCAGGACTCCAAGATCACACCCTGAGCCAAAGGCAGACACTCCACCACTGAGCCACCCAGGTGCCTTACCAGGATATTTCATTCAGTTGACAGGCAAAGTGGTGCAGTCATTGTGGAAAACAGTGCGAGATTTCTCATTCACTCCTTCATTTGATGATTTCTCCATTTATTCATCCATTTACCCATTAACATAGATTTTAGTGCCTGTTTCATCCAGAAAAGAGACTCCAGGGAGAGGTATACTCTGTAAGTCGTGTGAAAAAGGAGCTAGAACTCTCCCCACCTCACAGTCCCCTAGGCCGAATGGGGGCTGTGGGAGAAAGGGACTGAGAAGCAAATTTCAGTCATTATATAGGAAGAGTTTTTCATTCCCGGAATGGTGAGTCTGGCTGTCTGTGCTGCTTCTCTTTGACAGTGAGTGCTCAGAGGTGGGAGAAGGGAAGCCACAAAGAGGCTTTTGGTATTGTGTGAAAGGTAGGTGAAGTTGGTTCTTCACCCCATGCTCCCTGGAGCCCAGGGGTCTGCTTGGATCACCGCAGGGTCTGCTATGAGGATGGGGAGGAAATACCCAGCTGAGTTTCTGTGCCCCTATCTAACAACCAACTTTATTTCTGGTTTATACAATGAGATTCTCCATGTGGTTTATTTTGGAGGGAAGTGCTGTAGATACACGTTCCGCAGATGTTAAAAAAAAAAAAAAAGTTTAATCCTTAAGCTAGGAACTCATTAAATCCCTGGGAGTCTTAGAAGCAATCATTTCTAGGATACTGGGACTCATTTTTACCCCTTATATAAACAAGTCCATTAAAATTACAGCATAAGCCTTTGTTTTGTACTCTTAAATCCAGATATAATTGAGAGCAAGAGTTAAAGAATTACAAGTGTGGCAGGATAATAGATTGAGATGTTGTTTGGTATTGGTGGTTCCAATCCCACCCCTCTCCCGCCCATCCTTCATCCCTGGTGGAGAGCAGGGAGCCCAGCCTTTGTGTGCCTTCAACTTCAGGGGGTGTTGGTGAAACCAGGCTGAAATCTGAAGTCACCAGCAGACAACTGGTCTTTCAGCCTTGCTTTTTTTTTTTTTTTTTTTAATAGGCTTGGAGCCCAATGCGGGGCTTGCACTCACACTCCAGATCAAGACCTAAGCTGAAATCAGGAGTCAGATACTCAACTGACTGAGCCACCAGACACCCCACTTTCAGACTTTTTTGACCGAAAGTCTGAGTTTATTGCGGGAATTGTGCTGAAAGGAAGGGAAGGAGGAAGGATAGGGGGATGATTGGGTAGTGACTGCAGTGTGGCTCCCGTAGGAAGACAGGACCCTAGGCTCCCACACTCCTTCAACCGGCTGTGCTGTCAGTTTTTGGGATTAGTTTGCAGTGTTTCTTAAACATTACTGCATACATGAATAACTGGGATTCTGATTCAGTGGGCTTGGGTGGGTCCTCAGATTCTTCATTTCCAACAAGCTCCCCAGAGACTCGGGCCTCATTTTGCGTAGCAAGGTGCTCAAAGGGTCGTTCTAGAAGGACATCAGCCTTCTAGACTTTTGTGCATCCTCAGAACAGGGAAGACCCTCTTGATAATGGAACTGAAATCTCCCTGAGCACAGCATAAAGAGATGCATCATTATCTTTAATTAGATTCGAAAGAACTCACACACTTGAGCTTGTGATCGCAAATTCATAGCCACTGCCCAGGTTGAGCTGCATCTCTGTGGGAATTCAAAGGTTATTAACCCTCTCTTGCTTTAGGGTTGGATTCACTAAGTGGAATTCAACTGCTCTCCCTTCCCAGGATAAGAAAGGCCTCCTGTCCTTTGTTTTAGTGTTCCAGGGAGTAGAAGGGCTTTCTCCTCCCCGCCCTGGGTCCCAACCCCAGGGGCTTTAAATCCCTTTAGTTATCTGCTTATCTTCATTTCTTTAGGTGGAATTTTATCTGGTCCTTATCTTGGCCCTGCCTGGAGGCACAAATCCTTCTGTCTGTGTCATTCCACCCCTCCACCCCCCCCACCAGCTGGGGATCTGAGATAAACCTAGGAGTCACAAAGGAATGGAATGGAATGCAGCAAACTCCCTCCCTTCTTTCTTGGTCTTTCTCTTTCGGGAAGTGGTGTTAGTGTCATCTGTGTCCACCAGTTCATCTCCACTTCCTTTGCTTGCTTAATGTCCTACCTGCGAGTATGCATTATTTTGCGAAGCATAGAAAAAAAAAGAAAAAAAAAAGCTAACCGTTCCCTCCTCATACTAGTTACTGCCAAGCTCAGGGAACAATTCTTAACTGGGACCTTGCTCTCTTTACTCAGAATGTCTAAATGCACATTTGTAAAAAGAGCAATCTGTAAATACTCCTTGCCTAGAAAGGAACAGTATCTTGTATTTGCATGGCACGTCTGCACGTTTACACCTTTCCAAGGGATCTAGCATTAATTGAGCATCTACTTGTGCTAGGGACGTTTACTCTTCCCTAAAACCCCTATGAGGAGGTATTAATATCCGTTCTCTTTGTCCGCAAATATTTAAGCGAATGAGCCATCCTAGTTCCAGCAAAAGCTGAGCAAACAAAAGCAGAAATGTTGTTTGTAAGAAAGAAAAATGAAATTTAAAGGGATAGAAAGCAGGAGCTCTGCTTCCTGGGTCCATGGGGAACGCCGCAGAGTGTTATTTCACTTTTCTCCGGAAAAGCAAAAAGTGATAGATGGCAAGTGTGAAGTGGTGGTGGTAAAGAGAGGTTCAGTTCTCAGGGAGGTGGGGAAAGTGGGTTGGGCGGGTTTCTGAATGTGCCAATGTGCTGTTGGGTCTAGTTTCCGAGGAAGTGAGAGAGTTAGCACCAGGCTGTGCCCCAGCTTGGAAACTAGGTGACAGGCTCTGGCCAGAAGCTTTGGCACCGGGAGATCTGGAGTCTAACTCAGCAATTCCACTGACCAGCAGTGGGCCAAGACCTTCTGGGCTATCAGCCTCAAGTCCCCCTCCAGCAAAGTGGAGTTGTTGGACAGCATGCTCGCCAAGGTCTGAAATGCTCTGATCTTCCAACTCGAGAAGGGAGATGGCTCCCTAGCCTGAGAGGCTGTGACTCGTTTGCTTTATTGGAGGGGGTGGGACATGAGGAACACACGTATATCCCCACACATACATGAGGGTCATCCTGTGCTGGGTGCTGGAGATGTAGTGAATATGACAGACAGTGATGAGTCCTTGCTCTCTCCAAGCAGATAGAATGTCAGGAAAGGCAGATGCTTTTTAACAGTTACTGCCTCACTGAGGTTAGAACAGAGCCCAAAGCGATAAGAAGGAGTAAGTGTGTGAAAGGCAGGGGAGAGTTCCAGGCAGAGGGAACAGCATGTGCAAAGGCCTTAGGTAGGAACAGGATTGCCAGGATGGTGGGGACAGATGGAAGCCTGAGTGCCACAAGGGCGAGGGGCGGCGGATGGGCAGTGATGTCTCTTTCATGGACCCGCTTAGTACAGAGTTCTTTTGGGGGCAAGACATCGGACTAGGTGCCCCTCGGTTTCTTCTTCCTACCTCATCACACACACACACACACACACACACACACACACACACACACACTAGTCTTGGATAGAGCTGGGTAGGGGCTCTGTGGTAGATCATTCAAAGCAGGAAAAACTCTGTTCTTCTCCCCCCACTCCCACCGGTGGGGGGACCTTGGGGTCTCGCCCAAGGAAAGGAAGCACTGCTTCCTGGTTTATGTTGAGATGGGAAAGACTTGCCCAAGAACAATGGCGTTTTCGTAAAACACCACTTTGTTCTGGTGAGACCAGGAGGGGGTTTCCTTCGGGACCTAGCCTGGTCCCATTGCCCCGGCCTGCCAACCACAACAGCCACATGTCATTCTCTCAGACCAGCCTTTCATCTGAGATACTTGCTCACGCACAGCCCTGACCTGCTTAACCCTTCAGACGCCACCCTGCCCAGGCAGCAGCATCTCCAGGCTTGAGATCCCAGCACAGGGGGAACCAATAGATGACTTGATAGTCTCTGATTTCCCATTTGAGGGGACCTTCTGGAAAAAGGGCTTAGATTTGTCCTGGGTATATCTTAGCTCAAAAAAAAAAATAATAATCTCTAAAACACCAGGATCAGAAGGCCACCCTTTTATAGGCTGGGAAACTGAGGCAGAGAAAAGGAAGTGTGATCACTGAGGCCACACAGATTGTCAGTGGTGGAACCAAGGTTAGGATGCAGGGCTCTGACTCTCAGGCTAGGGCTCTTTCCACACACTGTTCTGCTCTAGAGGAGCAGAACAAAAGTTGGGGAAGGGAAGGGATTACGTCTACATTGGACAGACAGACAAATCTACAGGAGCCCAGAGCGTCTGCAGGAAGGTTCAGAGGGAAGAGGGTGTATGGTGTTGGGAGCTAGACTTCCTTGATTTCACAGGCAGTAGGGGATGACTCCCATAACCACTTCTCTGTCTTCCAGGCATGCATGACTGTGCCTCCGTGAATTGCTAAACGAACCAATTTAGCGAAACAATCAAGTCTGTTCAGAGGAGGACATTAATGGGAAGTGAGTGGGCATATAATTGTATAGTCAGAACAATAAGTTGGAAGAACTTTGCTTTTGCTTTTCTCCAACTGTTGTTTTCACATTCTGTCTGGCATAGATGCCAGCTCAGGTAAGAAGCAAATGTTTCTCATCCGGATAAAGAGGTGTGGTGGTGGTGGTGGTGGTGATGGTATTGGGGGTGATAAGGTGTTCATGGCGCTGGAGGTATTGCTGACAACTCTGTGGTGGTTATGGTGATGGCAGTGTAGATGTTGGTAGTACCATGTTTCGCTGTATTGGTTGTAGTTAGGGTGACACTGGTGTAGTTCAGTTATGGTGATAGTGATACTGCTGGTGAGGTTGGTTTTGCCAGTGTCCAGTTTAGCAGTGTTGCTTGTGGTTATGGTAACGATGGGTAACGGTGGCGATGGGCAGTGTGAGGGTGATGGTGGTGTCGAGTATGGTCGTGTTAATGATGATCGTGATCACGGTGTACGTAATGTTGTGTTAGTGAGAGTGGTAAAGGCAATGGTGGTGCTAGTGTTGAATATGATGGTCATGTTATAGGTAGAAATTGATAATTATCTTGGATGGTCATGACAGTGATGGTGGGGTTGGTAGAAGATTGTGTAGGTTTTGGTCAAAATGATTGTAATGATGTTTCATGCTGGTGGTGATGACAATGGTATTGGTGTCAGTATTAGTCTCAGTACTGTTTTTGATGGTGTTAGCAACACCTTCCTGTCCCAGTTGGTGGAATCAGCTGACGGAAGTGGTAGTGTGTGGGTGCTGGCATCAGTGGTGAACTTGACAGTAGCCTTACTACCAGGCTGCTGGGAGTGGAGGTAATGGTCGGGTCACAGTGATACTGGTGATAATAGGGAGACAGGGATAGTGACCAGGATGGTGGTGATCACACCGAGAGTGGGACAAGTTCAGGCAGTGACCCCAATATTATATGAGCTCTCTGGAGCTGACAGTGTGCTGGACGTGGAAAGACTCACTACATTTCCTGCAAATACTCTTTCCCTTTTGCTGCGATCCTGGTGAGGATTATCTGCCCATGTATGAGGAGAAGGCTGTCTTTTGGGGGGCAGTGGGGATGATGCTGGAAACAGGTCTGTTGCTAGGCAAGTAGACAGGGAGAGAGGCTCAGGATTGCTGAGCTGGAGAGCGCTCTAGGGGGCAGGTCAGCAGGAGACAGGCACATGAGGGCATGCCCATGGTGGGGGGCCACCCTGGGCAGGCAGGGCGGCAGCCGTGGTGGCCGTGCAGGGGCTCACGTAGCTGGCAGAGCAAGGGCTATACTTCCTGCTGACTCAGCAGAGCAGGCTGGGACTGATTCTCCTGGACTAATGTGTCTTCTCCCCAGGATTAGCTCACTCAGCTCTGGCTGGGAAAGGGGGAGGGAGGCAGCCTCTCCCATCTCCCCAGGCTTAGAGGCCCTTGGGGTGGCTGTGGGCAGACCGGTGGGGCCCCAGCAGGGCTAGCAACAGACCCTGTGTATCCTTGACCTCATTCCCAATGGGCCTCCATTTGGCTGGCAGGGAGCCAGGCTCCACAGGCATTAAGGAGTCTAGCTACCCTGTTCCTGGCCCCACAAAACCCACTCCCCATGGCTGGTTCACCCTGTGTTTCAATCCCAGCTCTGCTGTGGGAAAGGCAGCACAGCCTGGGCATGGGGAGCGTAAGCTCTGGAGCTACGCCAACCTAACCCAATCTCCAGGTCCCCCACATGTTAACTGTGTGATTCTGGGCAGTCATCCCCCTTCTCTGGGTCTCAGCTCATGGCCCCAGACAGGGGCGATGGCTGCTGCTGTGAGACCAGGTGAATTAAGGCAGACGATGTGCTTGAAGAGTTGGCATGGATTGGGGTTTTGGAGTGTTTGCTAAAATTACACCAACTTGAAAAACTTTAAGAGGCTCTTCAGTTAAGGCTGTTTTCTCACTAGCAACATTGGGGATAATCCTTAATGTGCACACCTGACTGAGGCTTGAAGGGGATTCAACAGGAGAGAGTGTCTGTCCCTACAAAATAGCGTGGTCGTTGCTGCTGTCCTTGCGGTTGCTAGTGCAAGGGCCAGCCCCAGGGTCCCTCTGGAGCAGGGGGCTCAGGTCACGTAGGATTTTGGATCCCTGGAGTCATGCTATCCCGGGGCCCCAGGACCTGTGCCAGCCCTTGACACTGGAGGATTTGAAGAGATCGGCAGCTCAGTGTCTAGCCTTTGCCCCTTCCCCTGCCCCAACCCGGGATTCATGCCAGGGATGTGGTGGAGAAAGGAAGAGAATGTTCTAGGAGAATCTCCCCATATTGAAGCTTCTGTGGAATCTTTACTCATTCCTTCTTTCCTACCTCTCTCGTTCTCTGCCTTCCCTTCCTCCTTCCCTCATTCATTCACTCATTTGCTCATCTGTTTGTTCATCTGCAGGACATGCAAGTCTTGAGGTATGCCCTTGTCCCAGGGATGATCTAGTGTAGGTTCTAGTCAGGGCTTCAAGAAATGATTCTGAGCCCGAGGGGGAGATGGAAAGCATCACATCAAAACTTAAACTTGTTTTTTGAATTAAGGAAAACTATCAACAGTGACGCTATTTAGATGCTATAACATCAACACCTAAATAAAAAAAAATGACTGTATAACTTGTTTATTTTCTCAACCGCAAAAGATAAAAATGATACACTCCTATGGATTTTTTTTCTGTTTGTTTGGATTTCAGGTGTATGGAGCTAGTTACTCATAACCTTTGCTGCCAGTTTAATTTCACAGACCAATTTAATTTCCCTTTTTCCCAGATCCCCCTTCTCATTTCTTACTCTCTTCCTCAATCCAGGAATCTACTACAATATGGGTTTGTTTTGTTTTGTTTTGTCTTTAAAGTAAGTTGCATGCCCAACTTCGGGCTTGAACTCATGATCCCGAGATCAAGAGTCATACACTCTACCACTGAGCCAGTCAGGCGCTCTTCCAGGATTTTTTTTTTTAAGATTTATTTATTTATTTGAGAGAGAGAGAGATCAAGTGGGGGGAAGAGCAGAGGGAGAGAGACCCTCAAGCAGACTCCCCACTGAGCACAGAGCCCAATGCAGGACTCAATCCCATGACCCCAAGATCATGACCAGAGTTGAAATCAAGAGTCAGATGCCCAACTGACTAGGTCACCCAGGTGCCCTTGTTGTTGTTGTTGTTTTAATGTGTCCTTTAAAAAAAAAAAGATTTTATTTATTTATTCATGAGAGACACAGAGAGAGGCGGAGGGAGAAGCAGGCTCCCTGAGGAGAGCCCAATGTGGGACTCGGTCCCAGAACTCCAGGATCACATCCTGGGCCAGGCGTCCCTGTTTATTTATTTATTTTTAAAAGATTTTATTTATTTATTGATGACACACACACACACACACACACACAGAGGCAGAGACACAGGCAGAGGGAGAAGCAGGCTCCCTGCAGGGAGCCCGACGTGGGACTGGATCCTGGGACTCCAGGATCACACCCTGGGCCAAAGGCAGGCGCCCAACTGCTGAGCCACCCCGGGATCCCCCAGGTGTCTCTGTTTTAATGTGTCCTTAATATGTGCTTGTCTTTATAAAGTGTGCAGCTTCGGGGGTTAAGTTAAAAAATAGTATTGCACTAAATCTTTCTGGTCCCTACTCTTCTTATTCAACACCAGGATTTTGCGGTCTCTCCACGTCACTGTCTGTAGGTTACTGTGTTCCTTCTCACTCCCGTATAGTCTTCCATGGCAACCACCTAACATGCTTCCGTCACTCACCTCCATGTGTGGTAGACACGTCCCACCACAGCCTCAGAGCATCATTGCAAGCATGACAGAGACAGCCCTCAGTTCCGCACCTGTCCGCCTGCAGCTCCCATTCAGCAAAGTCAGCTGTCATTCCTGGCGTGACACTGTTGCTTCCATCTGTGCTCTGGGCCACATAGTCTCACCATTTCATATTCATTGCATAAGTGCTTCTGGCATTTACCTCATGACAGTGTGGTGTCATTTACTCCCTTACGTACCGTTAATGCTCATGGTGCTCCATGTCCAGTGCTGGGTACAGGATTGAAGAGATGAATTTCACAAGGCCCCATGTACTTGAGTTGCTCAGTCTAGGGAAATAGATAATTCAGGTCAGGGGTGGGACACAACGTCATCAGTGACCAGTTTTGCTGGTGGGGGGCACAAAAGAGCTCCCATGGGCAGAGCTCCCTCAGTAGGGTTTTGAAGCTCCCACGTGGATGAGGGGACAAAGAAGTGGGGAAGAGATGTTCCAAATAAAAGGAACAACATAGGTCAAGGGTCAGAAACATGTAATAGCTTGGCAGGCTTAGGAAATGTAATGATTTTATTATGGCTGAGGCAGAGTATGGAAGGGAAGGGGCAAGAAACAAGCCAACATTGTTGAGTTCTTTTTTTTTTTTTAATTTTTATTTATTCATTCATGAGAGACACATAGAGAGAGAGGCAGAGGGAGAAGCAGGCTCCATGAGGGAGCCCGATGTGAGACTCAATCCCGGGACCTGGGATCACGCCCTGGGCCAAAGGCAGGCGCTAAATCACTGAGCCACCCAGACGTCCCTGTTGAGTTATTATGTGCTAGGCACTGTTATAAGTGGTTAAGTACAGAGTCTCTTTTAAGCCACAAAACAACTGTAGCAATATGCTACTATCGCTCCCATTCTACAGAGAGGGAAACAGAGGCCCAGAGAGGTAAGTGACTTGCCCACGGTCACACAGTTTATAAATGGGATACCCAAGAACTGAAGTCAATCTGTTTGGGTTTATAATCACAGAGCTAGGACCTCCAAAAGATGAGGAAGGTGAGGAGGTCAGGTGTGATTGCAGAAGACCTCTCACCCACCAGCTGAGTGGCAAGGAGGAAGGCACAGGAGGCCCCATATGAGAACCCAGGGGCCATGAGTGAGTGTGCAAGATCAGAATAGTGTGTGAGGGTGTATGTGCTGCAAGTGTCATATATAGGTGTCTGAATGTGTGTGTGCATGAGTGTGTACTCGAGTGCATGTGAGTGTGCCAGGTAAACACGTGTGTGCCATGGTGCAGGTCCTATGAGGACAGGGTGTGTATGTGTGAGAGAGAGTGTTGTATGTAAGTGTGGGAATCTCTGGCTGTGCACGGGCTTGTGCATGTGTCCTGTGGGTGTGAATGTGGGCCTTGCTGTTCCTGCCACCATGGGGCCCCAGGGAAGCTGTCAGAGCCCATCAGCCCGGCCTCGTGTGAAGGGCCTGGTCTTGGCCTCAGAAGCTGGATGGGCACACATCAAAGACAGCCTGAGCCTCATACCAGTGGGGTGGAATAATTTAATGAGCGTCCAGAAGGGAGGCTGCGGCTCGTGGAGGATAGATAGGCGTGCCAGCTTGTGCCCAGTGCAGCTTCTAGGCTCCACAGCCAAGCATCTGGGGTCTGTATATGTGTCGGGGAGGGGGAGGCTATGTTGGGTGCCTGGCTATGTTTCCCTCTTTCCCTATACAATAGGGGAGCTGCGTCTGAACCCCAAGGGCTCCCTGTTCCTGTCTGGACACCAATCTAGTTCCCAGGCGCCCACGAAATTTCAGGAAGACTAGAACCCCAAGCCAGCATTTTCATCTCTAAGGCCATTCTGGCATTTCTATGGGATGGAACACATGAAGAATCATTCCTAGATCAATGAGTCTAAACCCCTCACCTTACAGAGAGTTGTGTGTGTGTGTGTGTGTGTGTGTGTGTGTGTGTGTGTGTAGATGTCCTTTGGGGGCTTTGAGTCAGAGAGAAATGTGAGGGATCCAATCTACTCCGTTTTTTATTTTTATTTTTTTTATTTTTTACTCAGTTTTTTAATGTCAGATGTGCATAGAAAAAGGAGGATTTGAGGTCAGAGTAGGAGAGGGGGGTGAAGATGAAGAGTCACGTGAGGACAGAGTGGCCCTTGCCAGGAAACAGTTGTGATGGGTAAAGGAGAGTGTTATCCTTGTCTCCACAGTCTTGGGCAATACACTCAGCTCCATTATGTTCAATGATGATGTTGTGAGAGCTTTCTCCTAGGAGGCTCTTGGGACAAATGTCTTTTCATGGCAAGAACTGCCTTGGGTCTTTGGCCCATCGCAGGGCCAGGCTCAAACTCCTCAGCTCCATATGCAAGGCTTCCTCTAAATTCTAGGCTCTAGGTTCTAGACTTAATAAGCAAGAGCTGCAAATTCAGGGCCTACCATCTGAAGCCAGCCCACAAATGAGGTTTTTTTTTTTTTTTTTTGGCTGCCACAGGATCGACCTATGTCCTTGAATGTAAATGCTTTGGCATGGACTGACCTGTTAGACACAAGCCCCACCACTCCCTATCACTTACACCCTCCCATTTCACTGTATCACATCACTTGCTTGGCTATGATGTGATGTAGTGTATTTGAGATCCTTGAGCTTGTGGTTTTTGAGAGACAGACTTGTGTATTTTTTTATTATTATTTTTAAAAGAGATTTTATTTATTTATTCATGAGAGACACAGAGAGAGAGAGTGGAAGAGACATAGGCAGAGGGAGAAGCAGGCTCCATGCAGGGAGCCTGGTGTGGGACTCGATTCTGGGACTCTGGGATCACGCCCTGAGCCGAAAGCATATGCTCAACCGCTGAGCCACTCAGGCGTCCCAAGACTTATGTATTTTATGACTGTGTGTCATAATCTAGCACACAGTGGGTGCCTGATAAACATATGATAAATAGCTGACTCCAATTGTCTCATCTGTTGTTCCTCCACCCTACCTGCTACCTCTCCACTTGAGCCCACTCTCAAGCTGCTCTCTGTTACCTGAAACACAATTTTCACTCTGGAAAACTCCCTGGTGAACTCTGACTCACCATTCAAGACCTAGGTCAAGTGGCCCCACCTCTGGCCCAACTTGGCAAACCCCTGCCCTGTGCTCCCACCATGCTCCATTTATCTTTGTGTTGTGGTTCCCAATTCCTGCATTGTAACTATTTGTTCATGTGTCTTGTCTGTCCAGCCTAGAGCATCTGTTACGGAACTGTGACAGCTGTCATTGTTTATGGGCTAGATTTTGAGATTAGTTTGTATTTGATACATACAGAGGGTTTCAATCACTAAGAAAGACTTAAATGGCCCATTTCAAAGTGTCATCCTGAAGCCTGAGTCAGCTGGTTTACCAATTTTGGCAAATCCTATTAGCAGCTCTGAATATTTTGCCTTCAAATCCTGGTCCTTCGATCCTCATCTTCGGTGGGTGTAGGAAGAGGCCTCATGACTCAGGGCCTGGCCCTTGGAGGGAGGACTGTTCTCTATGTGGCTCCAGGCAGAAGATAAATACTATCTCACAAGCCAGGACCAGTCCAGATTGCCAGCCTGGCCTGGCCACTCCTAGCCCATGACTCGGCACTTTCTGGGGCTACCTGCTGGGTTTGGCCAAGGCGAGTTGCCTGGGCCTGTGGGAACCTGCTGGCAGAGCACACGTCCCGCGGCTGTGGATAGTGATGCCAGGGCACACCCATGCAATGCCATGCTGGTTCCAGGGCATCCTTCCTGAAGGCTCAGTGTGTAGCTCCCACCCCAGGTCCAGCCCTAGCTGTGCAGGGCTTCTAATCAGGGTCAATTTATCTCTTGTATCAGGATGGTGGGTACATGTGATGTAGGAGTTAGAATGGGTGTGTGTGTAGGTGTGTGTGGGTAGATATGTGAGTGTAAGGATCTGTGAGAATGAAGGTCCATGAGTGTGTACTGTGTGCACCTACATATGACTGTGTGTGTGTGTGATGAGTAGATGTGCAACGGCATGTATGTAGGCATAGGAGACAAGTAGGAATATGTGTAAGGTGTGAATGACCACCCATGAGTGCCAGTAGATGTTTGCATTCATGGGTTTTTGTGCAAGAGTCTGTGGGTAAGCTGTGTGGCGTGTGGGTGTGTATACAGGTGACTCTGTGGGTGACAGTGGAGATGTGACTTTCAGTCCTGACTCAGCCACCTCCTAAGTGTCTTGAAAACTTAGATAAATCCCTTTCCCTCTCTCTTTCTGTAAAATAGAATGGCATAGACAAGGTGATCTCTTCAGCTCCCTCGGAGCTCTCATAGTCGATGACTGGTTTAGGGGTTGAGCACAAGCATGGGAAAGCAGTGTGTGCATTTGTGCAGATGTGGGTATATGTAAATGTGTGTGTGTGTGTGTGTGTGTTTGCAAGGGCATTGCTTTGACTTCTCATTCCACACTTAACCAGTTTGGGCTTAGCCTCTTCCCCTCTCTGAGCCTCAGTGAATCTTTCCTACAAGACGACTGTGGGGACTAAGAAATATTGTCTGCAAAGTGCCTAGCTCAGGCTCTGGCTCAGTTCCCTCCCCTGAGAGGTATACACATGTGTGTGCGTGCATGTGTGTGCAAGTGCATACATGGTCCCTCATGTGTATATGCTGGACTGTGCAGGTTGGTCCAGAGAATGGGATAATTGCTCTAGATCGCTCCTGCCCTCTGGGGTTTCTGACTTCTGTCTGCGAGGCGCACAGCCACCCAGGAGAGATAGAATTGGGCAGTCAGTCTCCAGCTCTCTGCCTGGGCTCACGTGGTCCTAGGGGCTCCCCGCTGCCCCAGACAGCCTGTCACATGGGTGCAGTGGCCTGGAAAGGAGGATTGGTGTGGGCAGGAGACAGGCTCCCAAATCCGCTTAGTGCCCACCCCACCATCCGGCATATTAGAGACTAAACAGATTCTTTTTTCTTCTTAAAGGGTCAACTGCCAGCCTGAGATGGTGGCTGAGCTGAGCACGAGACTCTGAGGCATCAGAGTTGGGTCCAGGTATAGACAGGGCCCTGCCCTCAGAGAGTTCCCAGCCCAATGGAGGAGTCTGGTGGAGTCAGTGACTTCTTGGGGTCTCTTCTCAGGGCAGGAAGGGATCATGGGGAAGGTTTTCTGGAAGGAAATGGACTTGAGGGCTTGTAGAGGCTGGAGGAGATAAGGAGAGACTGGGGCATTCCAGGTGGAAAAATCAGAGTGGGCAAAACTCTGTGTGTGTGTGTGTGGGGGGGGTTGTAGGGGAGGACCGGGGAGAGGGTGGCATAGGGGTCCTGGAGAATATCAAATTCCCTTTTTTTACTTTGTAAATGAGGAAGAGCTAGAGAAGGGGAGGATGGTTAGGAAAGGGGAGGATGTTCCTCTGGATGGAGTGAGGTCATGACTGATTTCCAGTAACAGTTCCTGGGTTCTCAAGAGGAATGTCAAGCTGAGCTGCAGGGGGTTTCCCTTGCTGGTCTCACAGGGGCCTTGGTGAGCTGGGACAGAGGCTTGGCAGCGATATCTGCTTTCAGGCCAATAGGAAGGTCTGGGGCTGGACCTTATGTTCCTGTCTAGAGGCTCCAAACAAACCCAGAGCAACTGGTAACACTTGCACCTGACATACCAGGGCAGGCTCCAGTTCCAGACACCAGGCATCCAGAGATCTCCAGCACTGGGTCACATACAGTGGTTGGGCTTCCGACAGCCATGCCAGAGAAAGCTCCAGCAACCTGACCTAGAGAAGACCACATGTGGACTCTAAATGCTGAGAAAAAGAACCCAACACTTGTACTAACTAGATGCATCCGGATAGGCTTCCATTGCAAACCTAGAACAGCCTGAGTAGATTCCTACATTTTGATCCAGAACCCCAGGATAGATCCCAATATCTGCTTGAGAACCCCCAGAGAGGGACTCACCATCCAAACTCTGGACACGGGGAGAAGATTCCAATAGCTGGGCCAGATAACACCTGGACTGGCCTCCAGCTCAGGATACCCTGATTGGATCCCTAGAGCCTGACCCCGGAGCTGGTCTCAAGATGGAACAGACTCCCCGAGATCCACCCCACCCCACTCCCACTGCCCCTGTCCGTTGTGGGTTGAGCTCATCTTGAGAGATCTCAAGGCTCTTTCCAGGGAAATCTGTGATCCTGCGTCAGGATGCCCGAGCCGGCGGAGGGGGGAGGCCGGCCCGCACCTTTTGCGGGTGCGCGGTGTCAGCTGCCCCCGGGGTTGGGGGGCTGCGCTGCGGGCCTCCCCCAGTTGGGGCTGAAACTGGGCGCCCTGGGGGCCCTGCAGCTCCGGCGCCTCGCGCCCCCCACAACGCCCTCGGGGCGCGGGGCCCAGGTCTGGCGGGGGCGGGGTGGCCGCTGGCACCGAGCAACCAGACCGAGCGGCCTCGGGTCCCCACCTCCCCACCCCGACAAGGCGGCCTCTGTGCAGACGCAGCTGATCCCGGCTCTGCGGCTGCAAATCCCTTCCGGCTGACGGCCCGCGCCGGCTGGGGCCTGGCGGCCTGGGAACCGGGAGCGGGCTGGGGGAGCAGGGGAGCCTTTGGGCGGGGGCCTCTGGGGTCCCGCTGGACCCCTGGAGAGCCGGGGTAGCAAGGGCTAGGGCATTTCCCGGACAGGGAACCTGAGGCTGACAGAGGTTGAGTCACTAGACCCAAGTCGCACAGCCCCATCCCCTGGCTAAAACCAGGGTCCCAAATGAGGCGGCACCATAAACCATACACATATATAGCTGAGGGCTCGGTGGTATGTGATTCCCATTTGTAAACGAGGGAATTGGAGCTCAGAAGGTTGAAGCCCCCTGACCAAGGTCCTAAGACAGGCTGGGCCTGGAGACCCCTTGGCCAGCTTGGACCTGGGGCAGGAAGTGCGTGCAGTCACCCTGCTGGACCCACCCGCCACCAGATAGCCCTGGAATATCCAGGGGGGAGGCTGTGGCCAGGATGTGAGTCAGTGGGTGCCTCTGGTCCAGGGGTTGTGTGTTTCTGGGTTCTTGAGTGTGGCGGACCGGGCAGATGTGGAGTTAATCTCTTGGATGACAGATGTGGGGCTGAAGGTGGAGATAAAGTGAGGGAGATGGGTGTGAGGGTGGAGGTGTCAGGTGGGGTGAAGAGAAGAGTGGAGGAGAAATGAGCCACGGGAATGGGGAATGGCGCTGGGGGGCCCTCTGCTCTGCCTCTACCAGCAGGGGACAAAGCTGGAATCTCAGAGGCTAGAGAAAGGGTCATAGAGGGGGTGGTGCTCCAGAGCCAGCCTCACCCTGGCCTCTGGGAACAGGGTGGGGATTGTCCAGTGAATTCTTTGGACTGAAAAAGTGGCGCCTTTCTCAGTGCCGAAGGAGCCTGGCTGGCTCCTGGGTTTTGTCTAACTCCTTCCCGCCCCCCAGGATTGGGGCAGCTCAGGTTTTTTCTCTCCCCTTTCTTGACCTATGTTTGACCTAGACAGGCAGTACAGGGACTGAGGGAGAGGGCGGGGATGACAGGGGCCTGGGTGGGCGGTGGTGTCTGCTGAGTGGGCACGTAAGCCTCTGGGTGTGAATCTGGCTGTGTGTGTGCAGAGGAGGAATATCTCTGGAAAACAGCCCTGTTTGTGTATGTTTGTGCCTTCATGAATGGGTCTACGTGCCTGGCAGGGTGGGCGCAGTGTATCTGCACGCATCCTTTGTCTGGGCACCTTTGCCTCATCTGGATCTGTGTTATCTCTCTGGCCTGTAGTTTATGGCTGTATTGATAAATGTGAGTGTTTGTGTGTGTCTGGGGCCCTGCCTGCCTCCTGCCCCAACAGAGCCCCGAATGCCACTTTGCTGCCTGAGTGTGTAGAGGAATGTGGGGGGCAAGAGGAGAGGGAAGCACATGTCCTGGGCTGCAAGCCCGCTGGTCGTGGAAAAGTACTGAGGCTTCCAGGGGGTTGGGCAGGCCATGCGGGCGGGCCAGGAGCCAGCTCTGTAGCTTTTGCCCTCCTAGACTCCTCCCACCCCTTTCTGTGCGGGGCTGGGGACAAGCTGAGATGGGTCCCCCATCAAGTGGAGAGCACTGGCCTCCCTCCCTCCACTCCCCAGATGGCTAGACAGGCCCCTGCCCCTCCCTGGGCCTCAGCATCCCTGGGGGAAAGACAGGGGGTGGGATTATAGGTTCTTTGAAGTCCTTCCCAGTCCTGACATTCTCTCCATTCTGTGAATGTTAAAGGGATTCAAAGAGAGCAAGTTCACCTCCATTTCAGGGATCAGAAGAACATAGGGCCAGGGCTGTTAGAGCAAGAAGGGCTTCTAAAGATGATCTGGTCCAAACCTTGTTTCTCATGGATGGGAAAACTGGGGCTCAGAGCGAGGGCTCCAGATAACCCCCAGTTATCTTCTGGAAGGGCAAGGACCAAGTTTTCAGCTCTCCTGCTTTCTAGTCACTGCCCTTTCCCCCATCATGGCTGCTTTCCAGCCCAGCCTGCTCTTCATGGGGAAGAGGCATTTATGATAGCCTTGGAGGAGGGGTTGAGCCAACCGGCACCAGGTGGCAAGAAGGCTTGGGTTAAAGTGTGAAAGTGGGCAGTTGGGGCACACAGTTGGGGGGCAGGGTGAGTACCCGTTGGACACAGCGGGTGATTGGACTGAAAAGATGTCTGAGCTCTGCAGGAGGGTCCTCAGAGACTGGCTGGAAGGGTGTGGACTTCATCCTGTAGGAGTTTATGGCAAAGAGGCAAGTTGGCAGTGTAGCAGGGTGGTTAAGGGCTGATACTCTGCAGTCAGATCAGATTATCTGTATTCAAATCCTAGTTCCAAGACTTTAGTAACTAGGATTAACTATACAACCAGGAGGGGATTACATACACTCTCTATACCTCACTTTTCTCACCTTTGAAATGAAGATAATGATAGTACTTCCCTCATATGGTCTCGCAAATAAGTGAGAATATAGGTAAAGCCCACAATGCCCGACACGAAGTAGGGCTCAACAGTAGTTCTGATAATGTAACTGATATTCTAGTCTAGGATGGAGGAGAGAGTGAAGGCAAGGGGACCAGTGGGGCGTCCGTGGATGTCATGCAGGTGAGAGCTATGAAAGTCTGTGATGATATCCCCTGAGTGGATAAGAGAAGGGGGCAGAGTGCTCAGAAGGTCTGGGGTGTTGTGGGAAGGTGGACAGAACTCTCCCACCGAGTCGTTGTGGGGTGTGAGTGGGAGGTAGATGTTGAGAAAGGCTTCACCAGTCATGGGAGAGGTGCTAGGGTCTGTGTTGGGGTTTGGAGAAGAGGGACAGATTTGAGAAGTACCTGCTTTTGTATTTTTTAAAATTTAAGTCCAATTAGCCAACATATAGTACATCATTAGTTTCAGATGTAGTGTTCACTAATTTATCAGATGCGTATAACACTCAGTGCTTATCATATCATGCACTCCCCTTAATGCCCATCACCCAATTACCGCCCCCCACCTTCACTCCAGCAACCCTCAGTTTGTTTCCTCGAATTAAGAGTCTTTCATAGGGGATAAGTCGGGGTGGCAGGGGAGAGGGGAGGGTGGAGTCTGTGCTGAGCACTTGTGGGCGGACAGCTGGTGAGCTGTGGGAGGGGCTGGGGGAGAGAAGGGGCCAGCTGAATGTGCTAAGTGTGAAGTGGGCCTCTACTAGACTTGTTATCAGGCCTGGAGCTCAGATCCAGGCCTGGGCTGGAGTCGGGAGTGGGAGCCATTCGATAGGCTCCTGGTGTGGGTAAGGTCAACAAGGCAGGCTAGAGATAGAGAGATCGGCCTTGGGAGCCTGGAGCCCCTTCTGAAAAGCAGAGTCTTGGAGAAGGCACAGCCAGAGGACTGGGGAAATTCCAGCCAGTCACAGGGGGTGAGGGAAGAGTGTGCTTCAGGGAGGAGGGCACAACCAGGAAAGCCCTTTGCTGGGGAAACTGGGAGGGAACTGGGGAGAGGACAGCTAGAGACAAAGAGTGGAGCCATGGCCTTTGGCAACGAGGAGGCCACCAGTGATCTTTGTAGAGTCCCAGCTGGAGAACAGGGGGCAAAACCCAAGCTGCCAGGAGACAGAGGATTAATTAGTGCAATCAGGGGAGTGGAGACAGAGGTAGGGGAGGTCTCAGCTGCTCAGAAGCTTGGCTGAGGAGAAGACGGAACCACAGGTGGCCGCCAGACTGGAAGGTTCTGAGCCTCTGGGTGAAGGGAGTGAGTAGGAGTTATCCTCCTTGCTTTTCAGGTGGAGAAACTGAGGCTTAGAAAGGTTCCAGGGTTTGCACAAAGTAACAGGAAGCTAGTGTGGAGGACAGCCTGGGATCTCTGACTCTTAATGTGGTGATTTTTTAAAAAAGATTATTTATTTATTTGAGAGAGAGTGAACGAGAGACAGAGAGCATGAGTGGGAGATGTGAGAGGAAGGAGCAGACTCCCCAGTGAGCAGGGAGCCCGACATTGGAGCTCGATCCCAGGACTCTGGGACCATGACTTGAGCTGAAGGCAGATGCCCAACCTACTGAGCCTCGCAGGTGCCCCTTAATGTGGTAATTTGTTAAATGGACACTTGAAATAACGTAACATATGAATACACACGTAGATTGTTTTCTGATCACAGAAGTAAAACGCGCTTGTTGGCTATATCTAGAAACACACGCATACAAGTGCAAGGGAAAAACTTGAAAATCACCTATGATTCCATCACTTAGAGCTAAGAATTTTTACCATTGTGTGTTAGGACCTTCCACTTTTTTCTCTGCTGATATAATAAGTACATCCTGGGATCACGTACCTGCAGTTTTATACATCCCTTGTCTCATCTAGAATATGCTTTTCCATAGTAATATATATCCCTTGAGAATTTTTTCTCTGTTCACAGTGTACGGAGGGAGATAAGACTCACGGACAGGATCCTCAGAGCAAGCAGTCAAGAACAGATTAATGAGGCAGTGTCTTTTCAGGGTGTGTGGGGGCCATGGCTGGGATACTGGATAGGGAGCCACGTGGGCTGGCTCACTGGGACTGGTTTGGCCATTGGTTCACTGTGTAGCCTATTTGTCTTCTCTGGGCCTCAGAATCCCAGAATGTCCAAGAGTTATAAATGGGTCTTGAAGACCAGCTGCCATCACTATAAAATGCTTGAGGGACAGATGTAGAAAATGCAACTGCTGTTAGCATCATACTTCTGCAGGTCATTAAACTCCTTTGAGCCTCAGTTTCTTCATCTGAAAAATGGGACTCATGTTACCTACTCTGGCTGTAAGGACTCTGGTGAGAATCAAATTAGATAAACTATTACAATGCCTAAGAATCACTAATACTTGGACAATGTTTTGCTGTTTATCTACATTATTTTACTTATCATTTCAGTGACCTTATAAACTAGGTACTGATTTTTGTACCATGTTTTGTTCAGACGAGGAACCCACGGCTTGGAGAGGTAAGGTTACTTGTTTAAGGCCATTGGAGGTAAATGGAATTGGAATTCCAATTGGAATTCAAGCACAGGTCTCTGTTACCAAAGCTGTGGATCTTTGTACCGCACTGTTATGACGTAGGGTGTGCAGGCCTGACTGAAGAAGGCCTGAGAAGGAAGACTGGCCCCTTGCACCTTTGATTTAGCTGTTCTTGGTCCAGGCCCCACTATCTGTGGGGAGTGGTCGCCCTCTGGTGTTCCAAATGTGACATGTCCTGACAGAGGAGAACTAGTGATCCACCGGTCTCAGAAGTAGGGTGGGAGGAGCTCGGAATAACCCCAACTCATTTTCTGGGCTTGGGGGTTCAGGGACAGTTGGTGCACATCTTACCCCACAGTTCACTAGATTCAAAGTTGTGCTGCAGACAGCACTGGGTAGAAGCCTTGTAGAAAGAGGCAGGACCTTGGTTGTATTTTGGTGGTAGTACTTGCCACACTTTCAGTTTAGATTAGGACCCTGAGAAAAGAGGGCTCTGAAGTTGATGCAGGCTGTGGTGCCAGCTGTCCTGGCGCTCAAGCTATTTGACTAGCGAATATGATGGTTCCCAAAGTGTCCGTGGAGAATGAGGACACTGGAGTCTTTGGTAGGCTCCAATAGACAATCCTGGGCAGACTTCTAGGTTTTATAAAGCAGGGTGAGAGAAATACTCCGTGGCAGAGAAGTTCTTTCTTTCTTTCTTTATTCTTTTCTTTCTTTCTTTCTTTCTTTCTTTCTTCTTTCTTTCTTTCTTTCTTTCTTTTCTTCTTTCTTTCTCTTTTTAAAGATTTATTTATTTATTCATGAGACACAGAGAGAGAAGCAGAGACGTAGGCAGGGGGAGAAGCAGGCTCCTTGCAGGAAGCCTGATGCGGGACTCGATTCTGGATCGTGGGATCAGGCCCTGAGCTGAAGACAGACGCTCAACTGCTGAGCCACCCAGTCATCCCAAGAAATACTTTCTATTTAAAAAATATTTCCTGGCCTGCTTCTGAGCCTTGGTAGAGACCAGATGTCCAACCACATGATGCCAAGAGACTATATGATCATTGCTGTGTATCATGAGCTGGTATTATTGGATCACCATAGATTCACCAAGTCCTAAGACAGCAGCAATACACTGAGTGATGAAAGTAGTCACTCAAGAGTCATGAATACGTTATAAGAACAAGTGTGTCAGACTCCCATGTCATCTACTGATGCAACTCACTCATTGCTAGTAGGCATCATAAAGTGGTCCCAATGACCAATTGAGGGAGAGTGAGCAGATTTGGGCTTGGTTCACAGATGGTTCAGTGTGGTTTGCTGGTGCTAGAAGAGGAAACTCCTGATGATAGATCCTATCAGGGATGGTCCTGAAAGACAGGAGTGAAGGAAAAGGTCTCCAGTGAGTAGAGCTGAAAGCATTCCACTTGGTCATGGAGTTCCTACACACATTGATCCTGGGCCATGATACATAGCTCAGTCAATTGGTCACTGGCCAAGAAGGAACAAAGACCAGGAGTCTTGGAGGAAGAGTTATGCTTAATGGATTATAGGAATTGGCACAAAGCATGCAGATCGGTTTCCTACATTAAGGTCTAGAAGGAAGCATTCACTTAGGACACTTAAAAAAGCAAACACACACACACACACACACACGCAACCTTAGCCTCTCTCCTTGGCCATCCTAGAACTTGCCTAGTAAGTCCAAAAATAATGGCCATAGTGGCATGGATGACAGTTCTGTGTGGGCTCAACTACTTTGGCTTGACTGTCTAGCACCAGAGAATGATGCAGAGCCCTTGATATGGTATTTTTCATCAGAGAGACCTACCAGCTACCTACTGGCAGGTAGAACACATTGAGTACCTTACACCTTGGAGGAGGCCAGAATTTCTTCTTGCTAGAATTGATAATTTGATAGATTTTCATTCTTTGACCACATCTTCTTCAATAGCACCATTATCTGAAGTCTTACAGAATGCCTGTCCATTGTCACGGCATATCTCACATATTGCCTTAAGTCAAGGGACCCATTTTACGGCAAAGAACATTAGAAAGTGAACTGATGGCTGCATAAGTCACTGATTAATATAACCCTAGATGTAGCCTGCTTAATATAAATGTGTAACAACTAAGTGCAAGCTCAGCTAAAGCACCAGCTTGGGGACAGTACCTTACAGGGGTGTGTGTGTATGTGCATGCATGTGTGCTTTTCATTTGTTCTATTCTTTTATGCGTGGAAAGTCCATCACATTCTAGAAGTTAGATAACTATCTACCTACATTCTTTTGGTGAATGGTTATTTTATTATTTTCATTTGATTTGAATCCATGATTTTGATATATGGTGTGAATTGTGGGTCTTAAAACCAGATTATATTATTTTTTTGTGGACTCATATGTTTTAATGTCTGATGAGCACCCCCACACCCACACCCAAGTGTAAGGGTTTGGAAGATTACCACTTGAATGCATGTTCTCAAAGCCCTCTACATCCTAGTTCCCACTCTGGAGTTTCACAACAACCAAAGTGAGCACAGAGTGGACCCTGGGGTATGTGTTTAAGGCCACAGATTTTTTTTTGAGTCCTCTGAGAGTGGCAGTAAGGTAGAGGAGTTTCTTGTGGAAATAGGGAAGAAAGAGTGATGAATGAATGACAGAAGCAATGTATCTCTGTCTTCAAATTCTGGTGTGGAGACCCAAGATTTCTTGACTCCAGCTTACCAATGCTGGCAACTCCTTCAAAGAGAGAGAATACGTCAGCCCCCTTGTCATGTGCTGTCATTGGAAGGACTGATCTTGCTGGCAGTCTTGGAGGGTGGATGATGCCTGTTAAGTTTAGCTGAAAGATTAGTACCAGCCTCAACTTATAACTGAGAGGCTAGAGAGTAAAGGAGTGCTCATTATTTACCAGTGCATTTGCCAGTGGCCCTCCAGAACAAAAGCTTGCATGATTTTCACCTTCTGATGGACAGTTACAATAGGTGAGTATTCTCAAGGCTAGCTGCAGTGAAAAAGAGAAACAGGGACACCTGGGTGCCTCAGTGGTTGAGCACCTTCCTTCAGCCCAGGGCATGATCCTGATCCCGGCGTCCCGGGATTGAGTCCCACGTTGGGCTCCCTGCATGGAGCCTGCTTCTCTCTCTGCCTATGTCTCTGCCTCTCTCTCTGTGTCTCTCATAAATAAATGAATACAATCTTAAAAAAAAGAAAAAGAAAAAGAGAGCCATAGCAAAACCCCAACAAGAACTCCAAAGGTGGTGTAACTAAACCTCAAAAAAGACTTTGCAAAACTGCAGGACATGATTCTTGAATTTAGAGACTTGGTAGATAGGTTAAAAAGTATACTTGGAGCTGAGAACTGAATTAGCATTCTGATTGCTTAAAAAAATCGTATAATCCAGAGTTAAAATAAAAAAGAAATAGAAATCTTGAGTGGGAGAAAAAGTAGCTGACTCAAATGATAGATCTAGGAGGCTGAGCATGCAAATAATAGGAATTACAGAGGGTAAAAAAGGAAAATAGATGGAGAAGTAATAATTAAAGCGCGGATAGAAAAATGCAGCTTTGTCTAGTTGAATGTGGGCTAAATTTACCATTGAAAAACCCACACTAATTCCAGTTCCTTGGCCTACATGTGACAAACACATATGAGTCTATATAATTAAAAATTTTAAAAAAGAGGGATTATAGATGAAAACCTCCTGGAGCAAAAGAAAGGTGAGTGTTCAGATTGAAAGCAGTCAAACAATCCCAGGTATGATTTTTTTTTTTAAAGGCATACAGTTATACTTCCATGGAAGTTTCTAAACTTCAAGGATAAAAGAGAAAAATCTTATAAATTTATTTTATAAACATAATAGGTTACCTACAGAGGGGAAAAAAAAGAATCTGACTGACAGTGGCTATTTCATTGACAGCAACAAAGGATAAAAGATAGTTGAGCAATATCTACAGAGAAATGGGTTGTGTGACTCAACAATCCTAAACTCAGCAAAGACACGATTCATCTGACAGCACAAAAGAAAGACATATGAAGATTCAGAGAAATTACCACACGTGGACTCAACCTGAGAAAAATATTTTATCAGTTGAAAATTGAATTAAAATAGGGATTCTCAGTATTAGAGAAGATGGGCAGTACAGGAGAAAGGAGTGAGCAATGAATCTGACAACATACAAATTAAAATTAAATGGAAGATATAACATGCCTGAGCATCTATAATATTACTTGGGAAGGATTCTTGGAACAGAAAAGACACAAGATTTGGCAAAACCTAATAATAGACTGTATTCTTTGAAATCATCTTGCTACTTTGTGATTCAGTTAATGGGGGTAAATGTATGTAGGAATGGGTGTAAAATGTATGTAACCAGATACAAGGATGAATGTGGGATGGCAAGACCTGCAATAAAAGCAAATGTTTGGGCAGCCCTGGTGGCTCAGCGGTTTAGCGCCGCCTTCAGCCCAGGGCATGATCCTGGAGATCTGGGATCGAGTCCTGCGTTGGGCTCCCTGCGTGGAGCCTGCTTCTCCCTCTGCCTGTGTCTCTGCCTCTTTCTCTCTCTCTCTCTCTGTGTATCTCTCATGAATAAATAAATAAAATCTTTTTTTTTTTTTATGATAGTCACACACACAGAGAGAGAGAGAGAGAAAGAGGCAGAGACACAGGCAGAGGGAGAAGCAGGCTCCATGCAGGGAGCCCGACGTGGGATTCAATCCCGGGTCTCCAGGATCGCGCCCTGGGCCAAAGGCAGGCGCCAAACCGCTGCGCCACCCAGGGATCCCAATAAATAAAATCTTAAAAAAAAAAAAAAAAAAAAAGCAAATGTTTTTGGAAGGCACCCAGCTGAGCTCAGTTGGAAGAGCATGAGACTATTGATCTTAGGGTCATAAATTCGAGCCCTGCATAGTGTATACAGATTACATAAATAAATACACAAACAAACTTTTAAAAAGGCAGGAAATGTCTTTGTATAAGAGCCAAATATAGAACAACCAGACGGAAGATAAAGCAATAAAGAACTTCATAATAACCCAACTGGATCAAACAAGCATATATACCACACTCTACCCAACAAGAGTGTACATATTCTTCTCAAGTGTACATGAGGTGTTTTCCAGGACAGGCCATAATGTTGGGCCACCAACTGAGTCTCAATGTATTTTAAAAGATAAAAATCATAGAAAGTATCTTCTCTGACCATGATGGGATGAAGTTAGAAATCGATAACAGAAGTAAAACTGGAAAATTCACAACTTTGTGGAAATTAAACAACATACTCTTAAGGAACCATTGGATCAAAAGGAATCACAGGAGAAATTAGAAAATACTCAGAGACAAATGAAAACACAATATAACAAAACTTATGGGATGTAGCAAAAGCCAGGCTAAAGGAGCAGTTCATAGCATGTAAATATTTGCATTTAAAAACAAGAAAGAGGGCAACCCAGGTGGCTCAGCAGTTTAGCACCTTGCCTTCGGCCCAGGCCCTGATCCTGGAGACCCTGGATTGAGTCCCACCTCAGGCTCCCTGCATGGAGCCTGCTTCTCCCTCTGCCTGTGTCTCTGTTCTCTGTCTCTCTCATGAATAAATAAATAAAATCTAAAAAAAATCAAAATAAAAACAAGAAAGATCTCAATCTTACAACGTAAGGAACTAGAAAAAGAATAAACCAAACCCAGATAGCGAGCACAAAGAATAATAAAGATTAGAGTGGAGATAAACAAAATAGGGAACAGAAAAATGAAAAGTTGTTTCTTTGAAAAGATCAACAAAACTGACAAACCTTTCACTGGATGGACTAAGAAAAAAAGAAACTCAAAGTATTAAAATTAGAAGTGAAAGTGGGGACTTTGCCACTGATTTTATAGATACAAAAAAGATTGTAAAAAGCAAAGAGAAACAAAATGAAGTGTAACATTGATATCTGGAAATGTTTGTATGAACAGTTAAATCTCGACAAGTTAACTGATCTTAGATTATTGTGTCAATATTTAGTATAAGAGGCTTATGTATGTAATCAAACTTGGGACTTGTACCAGAAGAGGGCATGTCTTCAGGCATCAGAAATATACCTAAAGCCAAGATGTCTGCAAATGTGACTGGGTTTTAGGTTTGTTTGTTTGTTTGTTTGTTTGTTTTGCTACAACTGGAACTAAAACATTTTTCTCTTAACTTTTAGTTTACTTCCTTTATTTATTTCAAGATTTTACTTATTTATTCATGAGAAACAGAGAGAGAGAGAGAGACATAGGCAGAGGGAGAAGCAGGTTCCATGCAGGGAGCCCGATGTGGGACTTGATCCTGGGACTCCAGGATCTCACTCTGAGCCAAAGGCAGCCGCCCAACTGCTGAGCCACCCAGGCATCCCTTTACTTTTAGTTTTATACAATTTTGGAATTAAAATTTCAGAAAAATTGGAACAGGGTTGCAGCAATAATACAAAGAACCAATTGTTAACACTTTGGGATTTCTCTATGTATATGTATAACTTTTCTGAATTTTCAAGAGTAAGTTGTGGATACAATACCCCTTTAGTCCTAAATATTTCCATATATATATCCCCCAGAGAAGAACATTCTCTTAATAACCCCATTATAACGATCAAAACCAGGAACTTAACACCAACACAACAGTAATTTCTAATTTATAGACCTTGCTCAGATTTTGCCAATTGTTCCAATGGAGTCCTTTAGAGCAAAAGAAAATCTTTGATTAGGCATTGGTTCTAGTTGTCTCTTTAGTTTCCTTTAACAGTTCCTCAGTCTTTTTCTTCATGACATTGACATTTTTGAAGGTACAGGTGTATGTAACAGCTGTCCTAAATGATCACAAACTTAGTGGCTTAGAAGGATACACATTTATTATAGTGGAGGTGAGAAGTCCAAAGTGGGTCTCATGGGACTAAAGTCAGGGGGTTACCAGGACTACATTCTGTCTGGGAGTGCTAGAGGATTATCATTTCCTTGCCTCTTCCAGCTTTTAGAAGTTGCCTGCATCATTGACCGATGGCTTAATTCCTCCATTATCAGAGCCAGCAGTGTTGACTGAGACCTTCTTATGTTGTCAAAACCATCTATCTGGTTCTCACTTCCTGCCTTCTTCCACTTATAAGGATCCTTGTGAATATATTCAGCCTCCTGGATAATCCAAGATAATCCCCTCATCTCAAAGTCAGCTGATTAGCAACTTTAATTCCCTTTGCCATGTGACCTAAATAGTAAAAGGCTGTGGGGTTTAGGGTTGGACATCTCTTGCATACCACAACAGGCCAGTTCTTTTCTTTTCTTTTCAAGATTTTATTTATTAATTCATGAGAGACACAGAGAGAGAGAGGCAGAGACACAGGCAGAGGGAGAAACAGGCTCCATGTAGAGAGCCTGATGCGGGATTTGATCCCAAGACTCCAGGATCATGACCTGAGCCAAAGGCAGACATTCAACCACTGAGCCACCCAGTGGTTGGTGGACCAGTTATTTTCAAGAATGCCTCTTAATTATTTTCAAGAATCCTCCCTAGTTTGTCTGATTTTCTCCCTATGATTAGACTAAAATTTGGCACTTTTTGGAAGAAATACCCCAGATGTATTTTAGTGAGTCAGTCTTATATCTGGAAACCTTGCTGAACACTTGTATTGGTTTTAGTCTCTTGATTATTTTGGATTTTCCTTGTTTGATCATATCACTTGTGGATAGTCACAGTATATCTTTTCTCTTCACACTTCTACACTTATTGTTCTAATTGTATTGACTGGGACCTCCACTACTGTGTTAAACAGTAACTGCAATAGCAGGCATCCTTTCCTTATTCTTGATCTTACTGGGAATGCATCCTATATGCATCCTAATATCCTATGCTAAGTACAATATTTGCTACAGGTTTTTATTTATAGACTTCATCAAATTAAGAAAAGTCCCTTCCATTTCTAACTTTCTCAGAGATCTTTCCATCGAAAGGTATTGAACTTTGTAGGATTTATCCCCTTCTCTCTGAAATACATGTGTTTTTACCAAGGCATTCAGAATTCTTGTCAGTTTTTGCTCATTGGGTACTATTAACATGATATCATCAAAGTGATGCTTTATGGGATGGTCAATCAGTCCAGGACCCTTGGAATCTGATCATAACGCAGAACAGAAAAATCAACACAGGTCAGGGAAATGTGAATATGAAGGCATTATCAATTCTTTTTGTTTGGGTTTTTTTCAAATATTTTATTTATTTATTCATGAGAGACACACAGAGAGGCAGAGACATACATAGGCAGAGGGAGAAGCAGGCTCCATGCAGGAAGCCTGATGCGGCACTTGATCTCAGGACTCTGGGATCACACCCTGAGTCAAAGGCAGACACTCAACTGCTGAGCCACCCAGGCATCCCAGCATTCTCAATTCTTGAAAAAATATACTATCTCCAAATCTTTTTTTTTTATTTTTAAAATTTTTTATTTATTTATTTTAATAATAAATTTATTTTGTATTGGTGTTCAATTTGCCAACATACAGAATAACACCCAGTGCTCATCCCGTCAAGTGCCCCCCTCAGTGCCCGTCACCCATTCACCCCCACCCCCTGCCCTCCTCCCCTTCCACCACCCCTAGTTTGTTTCCCAGAGTTAGGAGTCTTCCATGTTCTGTCTCCCTTTCTGATATTTCCTACCCATTACTTCTCCCTTCCCTTCTATTCCCTTTCACTAGTATTTATATTCCCCAAATGAATGAGAACATATAATGTTTGTCCTTCTCCGATTGACTCACTTCACTCAGCATAATACCCTCCAGTTCCATCCACGGTGAAGCAAATGGTGGGTATTTGTCATTTCCAATGGCTGAGTAATATACCATTGTATACATAGACCACATCTTCTTTATCCATTCATCTTTTGATGGACACCGAGGCTCCTTCCACAGTTTGAATGCCAATGATTCTCTTCTGAATTAACCAAAAAGAGTCACAAATACTTATCTTTCAGAAAATAGAAGTGTCAACAATTATTAAGGAAGATGTCTAATCATTAAAAATCTTTTAGAGATTATCAATTAACCTCATAGGACATACCAGCAAAATCAGAAGCCCCAGTGTTTTTATAAAATTTATTTTTATTTTTTATTTATTATTTTATTTTATTTTATTTATTTATTCATGAGAGACACAGAGAGAAAGAGTGGCAGAGACACAGGCAGAGGGAGAAGCAGGATCCATGCAGGGAGCCTGATGTGGGACTTGATCCAGCGTCTCCAGGATCACGCCCTGGGCCGAAGGCGGCGTTAAACCGCTGAGCCACCAGGGCTGCCCTATTTTTATTTTTTAAAAAATATTTTATTTATTTATTCCTGAGAGAGAGAGAGAGAGAGAAAGAGACACAGGCAGAGGGAGAAGCAGGCTCCATGCAGGGAGCCCGACGTGGGGCTCGATCCTGGGACTCCAGGATCATGTCCTGGGCTGAAGGCAGGCGTTAAACCATTGAGCCACCCGGGGATCCCCCAAGTATTTTATTTATTTGAGAGAGAGAGAGAGAGAGGGAGAGAGAGAGAGAGAGGGCACACAAGTCGGGGAGGGGCAGAGGGAGAAGTGGACTCCACACTGAGCATGGAGTCTCATGTGGGGCTGGATCCCAGGACCCCTGGATCAAAACCTGAGCCAAAGGCAGATGCCCAACTGGCTGAACCACCCAGGAGCTCCAGCCTCAATATTTTAAAGGGCTGTCTTGTTAGAGGGACATCTGACTGGCTCAGTTGGAGGAACATGAGACTCTTGATCTTGGGGTCATGAATTCAAGCCCCACATTGCATACAGAGATTGCTTAAAGAAATAAATATTTAAAAAATGAAGGGCTATCTTGTTAGAAATAATATTTGTTGGAACAATTGTATGATGCAAAATAGTTTCAGCTTATCTGCAGCTGTGAAAAAAAAAGGAACGTTTTCTCTTCCCACCTAGCTAAAAGTTCTTTCACCACCAGTTAGAAGGACCCACAGTTTGAAGGCTTAAGCATTGAAATTTCATTGACTGGCAATGAAACAAATTTCAAACATCAGAGACACAAAACTTACCTTATGGAATGGAAAAAAAGGCATATTAACAAATGAAATGTGGGGCCTATGATGGTTGGCACCTATTTATTAAGTTGGTCCCCATAAAGCTGCTGTTTTGTATGTAAAAGCAGTCAAAGATCAACAATTTCATAAGGTCCAGTTTAACACACTCTGAGGTATAATTGAACAATTACTTGTCTGTCAATCGTACTGGACTGTGAGCCCTTCGGAGACAGGAACTATATCTTATTCATCTTTTAAACACCTAGCAAATCTGGCACACAGTAGGTTACCAATAAATGTTCAATTTAGGTTCCTTGGTTCTTTCCTTTAATAAATGAATCCATTGAGGACATCCTTGCTGTGTTGCCACTTATATCTAAAGCCAAACTGGTTTCCTAGTAAACATGCAAACACAGGCTTTCAGATTCTCTTTGAATATCTTCCCAGAGTGATCCATCGGCAGAGGTTCAATTGCTACTTTTCAGTCCTGGATCATCATCAAAAATTGCTGTTCATTTAAGGAACAGATGTTTGTCCTATTGCTTTACTAGAAATGAGCTCCTGGGAGGATTGCACTTTTAAATTATTAAACCTCTACTTTATTATTGATGCTCTATCTTCTGATCCTGCCACTCTCTAAACTGAAAGACCTAGTGAAGCCTGATGTGGCCTGACTCTACTACTTAAGAGCTTAGGGGAGGGCAGGAATGCAGTTCAGAGAGGTAACTAATGTCTGGGAAAGGGTGCTGTGCTTGGTTGTACCCAGGAGGGGCTTCTCTTCTGTGTTTTATTTTATTTTTATTTCTGTCTATTTTCATTGACTGGCTGGGTGACTTTGGGCAAGTCAGCAAACCCATCTGGGCTTTATTTCCTCAGCCAATAAAAAATAATGATCATGTCAGTAAAAGCTCCTTACATGTGAAAATGCTCTAACAAGCGAGAGATTGGGAATATTTAGTGATAGGACAGAAAAGAATTCGGTCTCCATTCAGACCCAGACTTCTGTGGTAGATAAAGGAATTTAAGAGGGGCCTAAGGGGTGGTGGAAGGGGAGGAGGGCGGGGGGTGGGGGTGACTGGGTGGCGGGCACTGAGGTGGGCACTTGATGGGATGAGCACTGGGTGTTATTCTATACCTTGACAAATTGAACACCAATAAAAAAGAAATTTATTAAAAAAAAATAAAAGGGGCCTAAGGGTGCAAAAGAATGAAACAGATGTATGCTCTCCCTTTGGCTTTAGCTTTGATGCTAACCATCCTAGCACCAGCTCGCCTTTCCATGCTTCAGTTGCCCATGGGCACAACGGGGATGATAAGAGCCTTACTTACAGTACAGCTGGGGAAATCTCCTCCAGAGATTTGCTCCCTAATGCAATAAGGCGTCTTAGTGTATGAAAGGAATTAGCAGTCTTTGCAAGGTGTCTAGAATGATCCTCGAGAGAATTAGGGAGTCACTGGAATCATTTTCTGAAAGGCTTAAGACTTTCGCGGAACTCTAGCTGAGGAAGGAGCATGTGAAGCCTCTTAGTGTTCTGTAAAAGGCAATAGAAACACGAGGTGGAAGGGAGACAGAACATAAAGACTCCTAACTCTGGGAAACGAACTAGGGGTGGTGGAGGGGGAGGAAGGCGGGGGGTGGGGGTGAATGGGTGACGGGCACTGAGGGGGGCACTTGACGGGATGAGCACTGGGTGTTATTCTATATGTTGGCAAATTGAACACCAATAAAAAATAAATTTGTTGTTATTAAAAAAAAAAAAGAAAAGAAAAGACACGAGGTGGTTGTATAATAAAGTTGCTGGACCGCCCGTGGTTGGGCTGGGCAGGATGCTGAGTCAGGGGGCTGCTCTGGCCCTGGGGAGACAGTGCTCCAACGGCCCTGCTGTGGTGCCCGTGGGCCTTGGGCGGGGGACCCACGTGAAGTCCGGGAGGGGATGCGCTCAGGTCCACCCCTCAGCATCCCGGCCTCACCTGGACGGCTCTGGGTTTCCTGCACCGCGGCCTGGGGAGCGCGAGGCTGCCCGCCTTTGACCCCGGAGCGCGGTAAGGACTACATCTCCCAGTGTGCCTAGCGGCGGGAGCTCGCCGGCCAATCCCCGAGGAGGGCCGAGCGAGGCCGGCAGGTGGCCCGCAGGTGGCCCGCAGGTGGCCGGCAGGTGGCGGCTGCTGGGGTCCCCCGTCCCTAGGAGCGCGGGTGGGGTGGGGGGCGTCGCGGAGCTGCGTGCGGACGGTGCCACGAATATTTTCGGTAAAGAGCTGGGGAGATGGTGTTACGCGACTGTATTTTTCACAGCTGTAAACTCTATATAAATGTAAGGTGATATCGTTATGATCATTATTTTGAGGATGTTATCACCTGATTTTTAAATTTATTTATTATTTATTATTTTTTAATAATACATTTATTTTTTATTGGTGTTCAATTTGCCAACATACAGAATAACACCCAGTGCTCATCCCGTCAAGTGCCCCCCTCAGTGCCCGTCACCCATTCACCCCCACCCCCCGCCTTCCTCCCCCTCCACCACCCCTAGTTCGTTTCCCAGAGTTAGAGAAGTCTTTATGTTCTGTCTCCCTTTCTGATATTTCCTACCCACTTCTTCTCCCTTCCCCTCTATTCCCTTTCACTATTATTTATATTCCCCAAATGAATGAGAACGTATAATGCTTGTTCTTCTCCGATTGACTTATTTCACTCAGCATAATACCCTCCAGTTCCATCCACGTCGAAGAAAATTGTTATCACCTGATTTTCTTTTGCTACCCTGAGGTGACACCTGGGTCTTTGAATCATTGCACAAATCACTGATATTTAATAATAGGACTGTTCCTCTTTTCTAGGAAGAGTGGATGTTATATGCATCTTGCTTAGAGATAGCTTTTTTTTTTTTTTTTGGTTTATTTATTTATTTATTCATGAGAGACACAGAGGCAGAGACACAGGCAGAGGGAGAAGCAGGCGCCATGCAGGGAGCCCGACGTGGGACTCGATCCCCGGACCCCGGGATCATGACTTGAGCCAAAGGCAGGCGCTCAACTGCTGAGCCACCCAGGTGTCCCTAGAGATAGCTTTATAGGGATACGGTGCCTGCGAACTATGGGAAAATAGTGTCTCCTGGTTAAGAGCTCATTTCCCTCTCTCATTAGGAACTGTAAGAGTTCTTATGAGTAGGATTCCATGAGACTGGGCTTATCGGTCCTTTGGAGCCTTAGAAAGTGATATGAGAGAGGACATTCTGACCTTGTCTCTGACGGAAGTGTTTTAGCATCCTACAGTACTTTTAAATCGCCTTTCCTCTGCAGGCCTTACTAGAAAGGAAGAGAGAAAACCATCACCTAATATGCAAATTATTTTTTACTCATCTGTTATCAAGACTCAACGTTTCTCCTGAGCGGCCCTGCTGTTATTAACATAATTTGTGCTCAGGAGCAGATGATTTATATCATACTTGCTTTTCATAACAAGAATAGGCTAATGCTAGGATATTGTTTAAATTAGACTGAGGTCTTTTAAAAATTGACCGAGGCATTTATTTAAATTGGCAAATAGCTTCCTTTTGTAAGAGAATTATAAACAGTACCTGCCTGAGACTTCCATTAACTAGCTAAACTGTGTAAGAAGAAATACAAAGACATGCCAAACATGCTTCTGAATAAAACCTTTTGGTGCTGGGAAGACCAGTGCAGAGATCTCACTCAGAGGTCTGAGAGTTTCTTTAAGTGGCTTCTTTGAAGGGCTTGCTTTGGGTAGCCTTGCTGCCTCTCTTTAACTGGGAGAATTTCAGGGTGGAAATTAATTTAGTCTGATAGCTTGTTTTAAAACTCATTTCCTGGGATGCCAGGGTGGCTCAGTGGTTGAGCATCTGTCTTCGGCTCAGGTCGTGATCCGGGGGTCCTGGGATTGAATCCCACATGGGGCTCCCTGCAGGGAGTCTGCTTCTCCCTCTGCCTGTGTCTCTGCCTCTCTGCATCCCTTATGAATGAATAAATAAATATCTTTTTAAAAAAACACCCTTTTTCCTCATACTACCTTTTCTTTCAGTTTAACCAGTTTGATTCTATTTGACTTTTTAAAAAGGATTTTATTTATTTATTTGAGAGAGAGAATGAGAGAGCTCATGAGCAAGAGGAGGGGCAGGGAGAGGGACTAGCAGACTCTGATGCTCAGAGCAGAGCCTGATGCAAGGCTCCACCTCACGACCCTGAGATCGTGACCTGAGCCAAAATCAAGAGTCAATCATTTAACCGACCCTGAGATCATGACCTGAGCCAAAATCAAGAGTCAATCATTTAACCGAGTGAGCCAGCCAGGCATCCCCTAGTTGGATTCTATTTGGCTTTTTATTTTTTTAAAATATTTTATTTATTTATTCATAAGAGACACAGAGAGAGGCAGAGACATAGGCAAGGGAGAAGCAAGCTCCATGCAGGAAGGATGCAGGCTCAACCGTTGAGCCATCCAGGCTTCCCTCTATTTGGCTTTTTAAAATTTATTTTTTTATACCTTGGTCAAAGTCTCTGAGTCTCTGGTCAAAAGTCCTTTTAAAAAAATGTTCATTGTTTGTATTGCATTCACATAGAATTTGTTTATCGCAAATAACCTGTTTCTTAAAGGAAAGTTTCCAGTCTTTTTGTATTTATCACGCAAAAAATACACTGCTTTCTTTCATTTCTCCTCTAGGGACAGTGAGTCCTCCTCTATTGTCTTAGAACCCTGACCTGAAATGTCTCAGTTAATATGCAGGTTACAAGAGACTTTCTCCAGAATTTGTTTTTTTAAGTGGGTGATCCAGATGATGTCAGCCTTGTAAAAGTGAAATAACCAGTCCTCCTCTTCTACAAAGACTTCGCTTGACTGATGCTGAGCCAGTGGCTGGTTTTATCCAGGGTTCATCTAGGTCCAAGGTTTCAGATGGTGGAATTCTCTGTCCTGGAGTTTCAGCCCAGTCCAGACATCAGAAGGCCATATTGGAGAGTAAGTGTGGATAGGCTGGACTGAGCTGCAAAGCTGGTGACTCTTTGCATGATCTTTTTGGTGGTCCTGATGAAATTGGACTGTAGTTAAGAACAGACTGTCAGGTTTATGTGCACATGATGTTACGTAACACCAAGAAAAAGCCTGAAAACAGTACTTCCTCCTCACATTGGATTTTATTGAATAGCTATTGAAAGGGTTCTCTTAGGTTTTTATTATGTGTCACTCTTGTGTACCAACTTGGTCAAGGAATAGATTCCTTGTCTTTTTTTTAAAATTCATTTATGATAGTCACAGAGAGAGAGAGAGAGAGAGAGAGAGAGAGAGGCAGAGACATAGGCAGAGGGAGAAGCAGGCTCCATGCACCGGGAGCCTGACGTGGGACTCCATCCCAGGTCTCCAGGATCGCGCCCTGGGCCAAAGGCAGGCGCCAAACCTCTGCGCCACCCAGGGATCCCAGATTCCTTGTCTTGATGTGGTTCCTCTTCCCATCTCTTTCCTGTCCTCCTTTGCTTCTTTAAGGGAAGATTTGGATCATGCCAGGTCATAGCCAAAACTCTGATCTTATTCTGTGCAAGTAAAACAGAGATCAAGAAGAAGTTAGGTTCACATGTCTTTTTGAGCTTCTTCAGAGACTCTGGGGTTTCTTATCCCATAAGAATGTGTGGGGTTTCTTATCCCACACATCACTGATTCTGGCAGAGGCCTCTGCCATCCATCCATTCATCCACCCACCCATCCATCCATCTATCCATCCAACCATCCAGCCATCGTCCAAACATTTATTAAGAGTTAGGTCACTGAATTTAGTTCTGTGGATACAAAGATGAATAAGAAATTCTTTCCCCTTCACAGGGTTTGGCCTGTACCGGGATCATTCTCTCTGCTTTTACCTAATGTCACAATTTACCTTACTTTTTGATGAAAAAGCAGAGGAAAAGTTTTGCTTGAACTCTGGAGTTGGATTTTCTGAAAGTTGAGGTGAAACCCTTATGCCACGAATGGTATTCAATCTTTATATTCCTTCTGGATATTTTGTGGAGGTAAGGCAAGCCCAAGGTTCACCACTCCTGGTTTGTGTTCTACTCCATACCTACCTTACAGGCCCTCTGAGAAGCTCAAGGCAGGACTGCAGCTGTGGTGAAGAGTTAAGTTCCTTAGATTCTCATTTATCTTCCTGTCATAATAATGTTTAATATTTCAACAACATTTTGTCTATTGTTTTGAAACTGTATCTCTAGGAACTAAGGCAGATGACATACTTTACTACTCATGCAAATGCATATATGGTCTGTCTGCTAAATACCATGCCAACTTAAGTGGGGCATTAAAGATTAGTTTGATCTACCTGTTTTTGTTTTTATTGTTTGGTAGGTAGATTTGACAGAAAAGAAAAATGAGGAATAAAGATTCTTAAGGGGGGAGGTGAAATTCAGTTGTTTCATCCTCATTAGGAAGTGCTTTATGCATGAGGTGGGTGTGGAGGAGGATTTTGAGCAGGAGTAGGAGTTGAAATTTCCATTGCTGTGTCTCTTACCTTAGGCTGCCTTTAGTATGTCCTGGATAAAATCTACCTGTGGCCTAACAATCTGTTAATTATTCCTAACCAAGGTTTTCATTAGATGAAAACCTGGGGAGTTTTTCCAGCCTCTACCTTGGAGGGTTTGATTTAAGAGAAGGATGTGTATTTTGAAAAAACTTCCTTATGGACTTTAGGAACTCACTGTCATCCACTGGTCCATGAGATAATGGGCCTGGGGAAACCACTAATTTCTCTTTGCTCCAAACTCAGAAAAGGAGAAGAATAAAAATATGGCACAGATGCAGGACCAGAGCAGGGCTAATAATGACTTACAGTCTTCTTCCTTTTTGGTTATTATTACTAGACTCAGAATCCACCCACCTACATGGCCCAGGTTCTATATTGACTTGAGCATGCTTGAGAGGTACTAATAAATAAATATACTTTGACTGTTTTTATCCGGGTAGGCAAGCATTTGAGATTGCTCCAGAAACATGGTTTTATTTATTCTTATTTTTAAACATTTATTTTTATTTAAAAGAATTTATTTATTTATTTAAACTTTTTAAAAAAGATTTTTAGATTTATTTATTCGTGAGACACACACACACACACACACACACACACACACACACACAGAGGCAGAGACACAGGCAGAGAGAGAAGTAGGCTCCATGCAGGGAGCCTGACCTGGGACTTGATCCTGGGACTCCAGGATCACACCTGGGGCTGAAGGCAGTGCTCAACTGCTGAGCCACCTGGGCTGCCCTTTGGCTGGCTTTTGATTGCTGTGAGATCCTTATCTCATACAAAAGGACTGTAAGACAATTTTCTATTTGAGTGATATGCAAAATGCTTTTTTCCCCTTAGAACTTTATAGGGAGTGACTTGGCCACAGGCAAAGAAGATTGGATCACAGCCCTGGCTTCAAGTCCTTGGCCTCACTCTTGATAATCTGCAGTCTGAAGTATCTGCTCTGCATTTGGGATGTCTCTGGCCCCTCAACCCCGTCCCCTAGTCAGCTCCAGAAATTGACTTTATCTCTGGCTTCTGAAGTTTCTGTAAGAAGCAGTCAGGGAAGCTGGTTGAGTGAGAGTGCAGTAATAAAAAAATGTTTATGTAGACAGTGTGATTTCATTTTTTTTTTTTTTTTTTTTTTTTTTTTTGGTTATTTGGAGGGGTAAGCAAGTTTGATAACCTTTGGTGTATTCAGGTGACTAAAGTTTGGAGGGAACTGTGTTATTCCATCTGTTTTTGTTTTTTAGAGTTCTTGGCAGTCTGCTAATCTAAAAATTTCCCTTCCTTATGGTCTTAATTTAGAAAGCAAATATGTCTGAGAAAATAATAATAATAATAATTTCAGTTTTTTAAAAAAGATTTTATTTATTCATGAAAGAGAGAGAGAGAGGCAGAGACATAGGCAGAGGGAGAAGCAGGCTCCCTACAAGGAGTCTGATGTGGGACTTGATCCCAGATCCTGGGATCATGCCCTGGGCCGGAAGCATACACCCAACAACTGAGCCACTCAGGCGTCCCAATAATTTCAGTTTTTACTTAGTTTTTACATGGTAAAGCATCACATACTGTTGTAGGTGCTGGGATGTAATGGTGAGAAAAGCAACATGGCTCCTGCTTTCATAGAGTGTATAGTTTTCTGGGGGAAGATAGTCATTAATTGAAGGTTTACATCAGAAAAAAAGTTCTGGTGTGTAAGGGAGAATTCATCCAAGACTAATTAGTGGTCATTTGAATTTCTTGGCATGATCTCTTGTGTCAGCTTATCTCTCTCTGATCTTTGAGTCTAGAATCAGAGCTCTGGGAAAGTTATATACATCAGCCATAACTCTTGTCTTTTAAAAGCTACATTGTTCTTGAGGCTGGAACAAGAGGGAGAACCCTGAGTCCCTGAAGGAAAAGGCACCCAGGTAAGAGTTTGGGAGAACAAGCAGCGGGGAGAATGAACTAACATTTCTGACTTATGTTCTGTTTTGTTTTTTAAAGATTTTATTTATTTATTTGAGAGGGAGAGCACAAGAGCAGAGGTGGGGGGGAGGGGCACAGGGAGAGGGAGAAACAGGCTCCCTGTTGAGCAGGGAGCCCAATGTGGGACTTGATCTCAGGATCCAGAGCTGATGCCAGACGCTTAACCAACAGAGCTACCCAATGGCCCAACATTTCTGATTTGTAATATGTGGTAAGTTAGGGCAGTCTTGTCAGTAGCCTTCTGTATGGATATTCAAATTAATTAAAACCTAGGGTTTTCTTTTTTTTTTTTAAGATTTTATTTATTTATTCATGAAAGACACACAGAGAGAGGCAGAGACACAGGCAGAGGGAGAAGCAGGCTCCATGCAGGGAGCCCGACGCGGGACTCGATCCCGGGTCTCCAGGATTATTCCCTGGGCTGAAGGCAGGCACTAAACCGCTGAGCCACCCAGGGATCCCCTAAAACCTAGGGTTTTCTAATGATCTGCACCATATAGCGTGACTTAGGAGAATAGTGTAAATGTTTGCTTCTTGGATATTTAAAAATTTTTTTTAAATTTTTTATTTATTTATGATAGTCATCACAGAGAGAGAGAGAGAGAGGCAGAGACACAGGCAGAGGGAGAAGCAGGCTCCATGCAGGGAGCCCGACGTGGGACTCGATCCCGGGTCTCCAGGATCATGCCCCGGGCCAAAGGCAGGCTCCAAACCGCTGCACCACCCAGGGATCCCAGCTTTTTGGATATTTTAGAGCAAAACTCTGATGAACTAGGAATAGAGCTCTGAAGCAGAGTGCGACTTCAAAGTGTAGCCTCTGGAGCCAGACTCCTGGGTTTGAACCTTAGCGCCACTGTTAATAAATTCTGTGATCCCAGGCAAGTTGCTTAACTTCTCTATGCTTTAGTTCATTTACAGAGTGAAGATAACAGTGGCACCTATGTCATAGGTTATTGTAAGGACTAAATATGTTACCCATTTACTGATTTTTTTTTTGGATGCACATTGTTCCGTGTTTTAGACCTTTGAAAATGGAGTATTTCTTGAAGTTGATGACAGCTTACAGTCTTTGTCTGCCAGGTGGCAGTAGTGATAAAACCATCATTTATGTGTCTGCAAAAATATCAAACACTTAAACATTAAAACTTTCAGAATGAGAGTCAGTGGGTTGGCAGATGACCCCAGCAGTTATAGTGGGGTGCCCTTTTAACTATCAGGAAGGAAATGGTGGAGAGGAGGGGTGGGGAAATAGTAAATGAAATGTACTCAGTAGCATTCTTGAAGGGGGAGCCACAGTAAGCCACATACTTGTAAACTTGAAGGCAGAGCCTGGCACCAAATGGCTTTTAGTTCATAAGGCTCCTCTTAGGACATGCTGTATCCTAATGCTCATGATGGTATAGAAGGCCATACATGGTAAATTGGGGACACATGAGTGGCTCAGTGGTTGAGCGTCTGCCTTTGGTCCAGGGTGTGATCCTGGAGTCCTGGGATCGAGTCCCACCTTAGGCTCCCTGCATGGAGCCTGCTTCTCCCTCTACCTCTGTCTCTGCCTCTCTCTCTCTGTGTCTCTCATGAATAAATAAATAAAATCTTTAAAACAAATACATGGTAAATTGTCTGTAATGTGTAGATTGACAACTCTGAGTCAAAATGTAATTCAGAAGAGTCAGACTGAATATAAAGAAGTTTCAGGACTACCTTTACATATTTATTTCACTGATTCACTTCACTACTTTATTTCCTTTTAATGTAGTCACAGGAGTAATATATACTAATCTAAGAAAGCTCTTCCAATACTTATTCAATAAAAATTCAATGTGATAAGAAAGAAGTGTATTATATTTTAAATGGCAGAGTTTTTTCTTCTCTGTGCAGTGCATAAAATAATGATGCATCTTAAAATTGATGATGTCTTAGATTTGATGAAATGCAGCCATATAAATGGAGCACTTAGAAAAGCTTTGGTACATAGTAAATATGACATAAATGAGTTATCATTATTACTGCATTTTATTTTGGTTTTATTTAATTTCAAGTTAGTTGCCATATAGTATATTTTTACTTTTGGGGTAGAATTTAGCAATTCATCGGTTGCATGTAACATCCAGTGCTTATCACATCAAGTGCCCTCCTTCATGTTCATCACCCAATGACTCCATCCCCCCTCATTACTGCATTTTAGTTCTGTTTCTGGAGGACAGGGAAAGAGAGCTCCTGTTTTGGAGAGGGGTCAGTTACGTACAGGTATGTCTGCTATAATGCCACACCACTTACTGACAAATATCACGCTGTATAAAATGAGGCACTGAAAATAACAATTTATGTGGAAAAATTATGTATGGACCCGTGTGACATCTGGTTAATAACAACACCCTTGCCCTTTATATGAGTCACAGGAGTTTGTGTTACGGGAACATGCTTTGGAGTGGAACAGACTGAACTTTACATGTTCTCCTAGTAACCTTTCCAGGGGGGTGCTATTCATATTGTTTAGATAAGAAAAGAGTTGAAGATCAGAAACTTGCTTTGGGTCATATGGTTGTAAGTGATACTGATGGTAGGAATCAAATCTAGGTCTTCCTAGTTCCAGAGCCCGTACTTTTCACACGTACATCACAAAGCCTCCCTCAGCCAGATTCCCCCATTCCTTACAACATTTTTCCCATCCCAGAATAATGATATCCTGTGCTGGATAACTCTGAGCCGTGTCTGCTTCTGCTAGGTTTTGGAATGTGGCAAGTAAGTGGAAACAAAAGATAGTTGATTTTTCCTTTAAGTATTTTCTAAAGTTGCTTAGTAAGATTGTCTCTCAAATTTCTGTCTTTAGTTAGCAACTGAATTTCCTGAGATTGTAATGTCAGCATCTGTCTCTGATTGAAAAAGTGCCACGAGACCTACTATAATTCAGTGTTGGTGTGGTTTACGTATACAATGGAATATTACTCAGCCATTAGAAATGACAAATACCCACCATTTGCTTCCACGTGGATGGAATTGGAGGTTATTATGCTGAGTGAAATGAGTCAATCGGAGAAGGACAAACATTATATGTTCTCATTTATTTGGGGAATATAAATACTAGTGAAAGGGAATAGAAGGGAAGGGAGAAGAAATGGGTAGGAAATATCAGAAAGGGAGACAGAACATAAAGACTCCTAACTCTGGGAAACGAACTAGGGGTGGTGGAAGGGGAGGAGGGCAGGGGGGGTTATGGGTGATGGGCACTGAGGGGGGCACTTGACGGGATGAGCCCTGGGTGTTATTCTATATGTTGGCAAATTGAACACCAATAAAAAATAAATTTATAAAAAAATAAAAAAAATTACAGTCAAGTTTGAAAGCTATTTTTTATAATAAATTTATTTTTTATTGGTGCTCAATTTGCCAACATACAGAATAACACCCAGTGCTTATCCCGTCAAGTGCCCCGCTCAGTGCCCGTCACCCAGTCACCGCCTCCCTCCCCTTCCACCACCCCTATTGACTGTAATTTTTGGATAAACTCACTAGAGGGCAGCAAAATGCCTTGAGCATATGATCTGAACTGCAAAGCATATCTGTTTATTATCATTCATTTATAGAATATTCCATTCAATTACAGAAACAGCTGAGTCTAAACAAAATTATTGCATACTATAAGTAAATGATATTTTCAGGGCAAGCTTTTAAAATAAGTAACTGAACTCTCATAATGATTTATGTATTGAGCGTGTACTATTGGCAAGCATTTTGCTAAATACTATATTTATGTTTATTATTTTATTTTATAACTATAATATCATAATCTCTATTTTATTGATGTGCATTCTGAGGCTTTGGTTTTATATATTATTTTTATATCAGGCCATCTCACTACATCCTCAGTTTCAAGGCTCATCCTGAATTTTTTTCTGTTAATTCTAATAGCTTTCCCAGTGATTGTCTTGCCTCGGGTTTTTCTGGCTTTTTAGATTATATGCAAATAATCTGCAAGTAAAAGGGAGTTTGCCTCTTATTTTCTAATATTTATACTTCTTATTTCTTGTTCTTGACTTAGTGCATTGTCTAGAACATCCAGAAAAATACTAATTAAAAGCAGTGATAATATCCTCCAAGAATGACATTTGTCACAGTTTTTGGGTTTTTTTTTTGGTACATATCAGGCTTACTTATATTCATAGATGGCTAAGGTGTTTTCTGTTTTTTATTTCTTAAAGATTATTGGTTTACTTATTTATTTGAGGTGGGGAGGGGCAGAGGGAGAAGGACAAGCAGACTCTGCTCTCAGCATGGAGCCTGGCATATGGCTGGATCTCACAATCCTGAGCTCATGACGCAAGTTAAAATCAAGAGTCGGAGGCTTAATTGACTGAACCACCCAGGCACACCCTTCTGCCTTTTTTAAGTGGGCTCCACACCCAATGTAGAGTCCAATGCCCCACTTGAACTCATAACCCTCAGACTGAGACTTGAGCTGAGATCAAGAGTTGGTTGCTTAATCAACTGAAGCATCCAGATGCTCCCCGCCCCTCATCTTTTTGGATGGCTAAGTATTTTTAAAACAAATGGGTGATGAGTTTTATGAAATACTTTTTCTTTTTTTCAATTAAAGATTTCATTTATTTATTTGACAGAGAGAGAGAGAGAGAGTGCGCACGCACACAAGCAGGGGGAGTGGCAGGCAGAAGAAGAAGGAGAAGCAGCTCACCACCAAGCATCAGATAGCCTGAATGTGGGGCTTAATTCCAGGATCCTGGGATCATGACCTGAGCCAAAGGCAGACCCTCAACCGCTGACCCTCAACAAATGCTTTTTCGACAGCAATTCAGGTGACCATGGTTTTTCTATTTTCCTGAAGTTGAACCATCCTTGCATGTGAGTGGTGGCAGTAGTGGTGGTGATGATGATATAGATAATCGACATTTATTAAGAATTTACTACAGATCAGTCAGTGTTCTTAGCACAACTCAACACCACAACCCTAAGAGATAGCTACTATTGTATTACTGCCATGTTGTTTTATAGATGAGGACAGTGAGACACTGAAAAATTTAAAAAGCTGCCTCACTACTTAGTCATTTTGGGGATGACATTATTCTTTTAGAACTCTACTGTTTTAATCTTTTTTGCTTTTATTTTATTTAGGAATTTTATATCTATATGTGTGAGTAAAATTGGTCTATAGTTTTCTATTCTTTTTTTAGTCTCACATGCCAATTTTAATAGTTGATAACCTGAAAACTTTCTCACCCAAAATAGCATTAAACTAAGTTATAATCCAGCAGATGATGGAATTAGGAAAATAAACATTCATTTCCTGTGTACTACCAGAGTTACTAATGAAATAGCAAATCTAACTTGCATAGATCAATTTATAATACCTCTGATTATAATATTTATAAATAGCTTCTCAGCACAGGTTCTTAATACTTGGTTGGCTATCCTTCTTGGTGTCTCATGATTGTTCAGTTTCCCACTGATGGTCTCTGCGCCACACCAATACCTTCTTTCACACAACACATCACAATGTATTTGTTCTTCTTTGGGGGAAAACATAAACATGTATGCACTTATATGACAGTCCTCAATAGTAAATCTTGAACCTCCAAGATCTTGTGCCCACATCCACAGAACTTTTTATTTTAAATGATTATTCATTTAACCATTAAAAAAATACAGGGGTAAAATTAGTGAGAATAGTGTCTCTTTCAAAGGAAAGCCACACCCTTTTCCTATCTTTTAAAAAACATTTTTTAAATTGGAGTTCAATTTGCCAACATATAGCATAACACCCAGTGCTTATCCCTCCAAGTGCCCCCCTCGGTGCCCATCACCCAGTCACCCCAACACCCCCGCCCACATCCCTTTCCACTCCCCCTTGATCATTTCCCAGAGTTAGGTGTCTCTCATGTTTTGTCACCCTCACTGATATTTTCACTCATTTTCTCTCCTTTCCCTTTATTCTCTTTCACTAATTTTTATACTCCCCAAATGAATGTGGTCTATGGTTTTCTATTTTCGTGTGCTATCCACCAGTTTTAATACCAGGGTTATGCTTTCTTTGAAGCATGAGTTGGGAGGTTTTTTTTCTTTTATTGTGCTGTGCATTCTCTCATTTTTATTTCTTTAGTTTAGCTGGCTTTTTAAACAATAACAAGCATTTGCTGAGCACTTATGTGGGGTAGTATGCAGAACACTTCACATCCATTAGTTTATTTATTCCTCACTATTAAGGAATATGTATTAATCCTATTTGGTAGATTTTTCTTGAAAAGGGTTAAATGATTAAATTTTATTTGTCCAAGGTTACATAGCTAATATAGATAGATAAAGGTTTGAATCTAGGATATTATTATCAGGGGGAAAAAAACTCCATTTTTACAAAAAGAAATGTCCAAATCTTAAGGTTTCATGTGTGCAGAACCGTAAGGCAAGAAATCCTTTAAACATCCTCCCCCCGAAAAAACTATGAGGGTGCCTCAATTCTAATCCCGATCTTCCCTAGATAATGAAAAGTACAATAACTGATTATCTCTTCATTCTTTCAAGTTTTGAGATCAGAAGTGAGAAGGAAGACAATAGAGAAGACAACGTTTTTTTTCCGCAAGGCGAATGGGTGAGATATATTGAGATAAGGAGATAAGCTTGGTAAGTATTTCCGTATTTTAACTTTGAAAAAGACTTGGCTAAGAAAAGGTTTGCAAAGGGACCACAGCTCACCATGATAAGGAAGCCTCAGAAGCCACCGCAGAGGCTCGCTCTGAGGTCCTGCACCTGCTTGGAAAGGGCTGCGCACTGAACTCTGAGCACAGCAGCTGGCACGGAACAGGTGCCCAGTGGATGTTGAGCAGTGAGGGCTGCTGTTTCCACCTTGCTCACTAGTGCTAATTCTGCCTACTGCACAGGCTTAGAAATGGCCCGGGACAGAGGAGGAAAACCTGGGAAACTGGTTGTATTTTTGAGTTAGGACAGGATGTTGAGTCCCCGTCACTCCGCCGGCGGCTGAGACCTCAGGTGCATTTTTAGCTTTTATACAATACGATCAAGGAAAAGACTGAAATCGGTCACGAAATAATCTCTCTGGAACACCAGCTGGGGAACTCCTCCCTTGAAGAGGACAGCTGAAGGTCATCTGCAAGCCGGGAGGGGTCCCGTGTGGAGCTGTACATGTGTCCTGAGTGTGGACGGAGTGATACTCAGAGGTCGCAGGTTAATGAGTAAGTATCAGCTAATCTGCACAGGAGAGAAATACTATCATTGCCCAGACTGTGAAAAAAGTTTTCAGTGACAGCTCAAATTTAATTAGATGTCAAGGGATTCACACCGAAGAGAAGTCTTGTAAAGTGTCCTGAGTGTGTGTGAGGGTCCTTCAGCCAGAGCTCAGACTCACCAACCGCTGCGGAGGCACTAGAGGAAGAAGCCCTGCACGTGCTGTGAGCGTGGGAAGATCTTCAGCCAGAGTTCTAGCCCACCTCCCACAGGCCTTCACACTGCAGAGAGGCCCTGAGCCTGGAGGGTGGTCAGGGGTTCAGTGGAAGTTTGCAGCTCTCGGGGGAGGCCCTGTTGTTGCTGCCAGCGTGGGAAGAGCTTTAATTTGCAATGCACATCTTTCTGGGCATCACAGAGCCCATGCGGGGGAGAGAGCTTACACCCGTCCCTCCTGTGGGAGGGGCTACAGTGACAGTTCCAATCTTATTACTAATCCGAAAATTTATTCTCAGGAAAAACAGGTAATGTGGCCAGTAGGGAAGCAGACTCTGTAACCACTAGTGCATTCAGGGACCAGCTCCAGGGCAGGAATCTTGATTACTCCATGGATAGGATGTGTCTCTCAGATGTGTCTTAACCTGCATAGAAAGTTTGCCCTGAATTATACTATTCAACTCTTTCCAAGGATAGAAGATATCTTAAATCTGAGTTTTTTTAAATAAATTAATTTTTTATTGGTGTTCAATTTACCAACATATAGAATAACACCCAGTGCTCATCCCGTCAAGTGTCCCCCTCAGTGCCCGTCACGCAGTCACCCCCACCCCCTGCCCACCTCCCCTTCCACCACCCCTAGTTCATTTCCCAGAGTTAGGAGTCTCTATGTTCTGTCTCCCTTGCTGATATTTCCCACACATTTCTTCTCCCTTCCCTTCTATTCACTTTCACTATTATTTATATTCCCCAAATGAATGAGAACATATACTGTTTGTCCTTCTCCGATTGGCTTACTTCACTCAGCATAATTCCCTCCAGTTCCATCCACATTGAAGCAAATGGTGGGTATTTGTCGTTTCTAATGGCTGAGTAATATTCCATTGTATAGGATTTGTATAGATTGTATAGATTGTATTGTATAGATTTGTATTTCCCTGATGGCAAGTGATGCAGAGCATTTTCTCATGTGCATGTTGGCCATGTCTATGTCTTCCAGGGAACTTTCCTCGACATCTTAAAAGCCATCTATGAAAAGCCCACGGCAAATATCATTCTCAATGGGGAAGCACTGGGAGCCTTTCCCCTAAGATCAGGAACAAGACAGGGATGTCCACTCTCACCACTGCTATTCAACATAGTATTGGAAGTCCTAGCCTCAGCAATCAGACAACAAAAAGACAGTAAAGGCATTCAAATTGGCAAAGAAGAAGTCAAACTCTCCCTCTTCGCCAATGACATGATACGCTACATAGAAAACACAAAAGCCTCCACCCCAAGATTGCTAGAACTCATACAGCAATTTGGTAGCGTGGCAGGATACAAAATCAATGCCCAGAAATCAGTGGCATTTCTATACACTAACAATGAGACTGAAGAAAGAGAAATTAAGGAGTCAATCCCATTTACAATTGCACTCAAAAGCATAAGATACCTAGGAATAAACCTAACCAAAGAGGTAAAGGAGCTATACCCTAAAAACTATAGAACACTTTTGAAAGAAATTGAGGAAGACACAAAGAGACGGAAAAATATTCCATGCTCATGGATTGGCAGAATTAATATTGTGAAAATGTCAATGTTACCCAGGACAATGTACACGTTTAATGCAATCCCTATCAAAATACCATGGACTTTCTTCAGAGAGTTAGAACAAATTATTTTAAGATTTGTGTGGAATCAGAAAAGACCTCGAATAGCCAGGGGAATTTTAAAAAAGAAAACCATATCTGGGTGCATCACAATGCCAGATTTCAGGTTGTACTACAAAGCTGTGGTCATCAAGACAGTGTGGTACTGGCACAAAAACAGACACATAGATCAATGGAACAGAATGGAGAACCCAGAAGTGGACCCTGAACTTTATGGTCAACTAATATTTGATAGAGGAGGAAAGACTATCCACTGGAAGAAAGACAGTCTCTTCCATAAATGGTGCTGGGAAAATTGGACATCCACATGCAGAAGAATGAAACTAGACCACTCTCTTTCACCATACACAAAGATAAACTCAAAATGGATGAAAGATCTAAATGTGAGACAAGATTCCATCAAAATCCTAGAGAAGAACACAGGCAACACCCTTTTTGAACTCGGCCACAGTAACTTCTTGCAAGATATATCCGTGAAGGCAAAAGAAACAAAAGCAAAAATGAACTATTGGGACTTCATCAAGGTAAGAAGCTTTTGCACAGCAAAGGATACAGTCAACAAAACTAAAAGACAACCTACAGAATGGGAGAAGATATTTGCAAATCAGATAAAGGGCTAGTTTCCAAGAACTATAAAGAACTTCTTAAGCTCAACAGCAAATAAACAATCCAATCATGAAATGGGCAAAAGACATGAAGAGAAATCTCACAGAGGAAGACATAGACATGGCCAACATGCACATAAGAAAATGCTCTGCATCACTTGCCATCAGGGAAATACAAATCAAAACCACAGTGAGATACCACCTCACACCAGTGAGAATGGGGAAAATTAACAAGGCAGGAAACCACAAATGTTGGAGAGGATGCGGAGAAAAGGGAACCCTCTTACACTGTTGCTGGGAATGTGAACTGGTGCAGCCACTCTGGAAAACTGTGTGGAGGTTCCTCAAAGAGTTAAAAATAGACCTGCCCTGCGACCCAGCAATTGCACTGTTGGGGATTTACCCCAAAGATTCAGATGCAATGAAACACCGGGACACCTGCACCCCGATGTTTCTAGCAGTAATGTCCACAATAGCCAAACTGTGGAAGGAGCCTCAGTGTCCATCGAAAGATGAATGGATAAAGAAGATGTGGTTTATGTATACAATGGAATATTACTCAGCCATTAGAAACAACAAATACCCACCATTTGCTTCAACGTGGATGGAACTGGAGGTTATTATGCTGAGTGAAGTAAGTCAATCGGAGAAGGACAAACAGTATGTGTTCTCATTCATTTGGGGAATATAAATAATAGTGAAAGGGAATAGAAGGGAAGGGAGATGAAATGGGTAGGAAATATCAGAAAGGGAGACAGAACATAAAGACTCCTAACTCTGGGAAACGAACTAGGGGTGGTGGAAGGGGAGGAGGGCGGGGGGTGGGGGTGAATGAATGATGGGCACTGAGGGGGCACTTTACGGGATGAGCACTGGGTGTTATTCTGTATGTTGGCAAATTGAACACCAATAAAAATAAATTAATTATTAAAAAAAAGGAAAATGAGGCCTATGGCAGCACTTTCTGTTTGGTATTAAGCCTGATATTCAAGAAAGTGTGGTGCTTCCAGAATATTGTGGATCAGTGCAATTGGTTATCATACAAAAGATCTGATAAAATTGGGACAGTTTCATTCATGAGAGTCCATCATGATACAGTCTCTAGTGTCTTCTGTCCCACCTGATTTCAGCCTCCACTGCTGTAGACAGTATGTTCATGCAAGTCCACCACCGTTCACCTCATGCTGACAGTACCCCTCATATGCATGGCCAGATCCTTGGTTGTTTTAAATCTTGAATATGTTTTAAGCCTGCACATGACATTTATCAATCCTCAGTGCTACATAAATCAGAGTTAGCTCTTGCAAAGTATAAGTAACTAGGTTGATGTAGGATACCATTGAACATTTATGATTCTCTGAGTTTAGCAACTTGGTCTGTGAATTTTACCTGTGATTGCTGTGACTTTATCCTTGGGGCCAAACTCATTGTTGTAGAGAGTGTTTAAACAGTTCATCTAAGGCTGTCTCTGATTTGGAAATCAGGCATAGAACTAGGATTGGTGAATGTGATATCATAATATGTTGCCCTGTGAACCTGAACTCAAAATAAAGCCTTAAAACGCTTTCATTGTTGTTGTCACTTACGATCATGATGCTAAGGCTGGGTCTCTACTAAAACTTTTGGGGCGCCCCTAGGGCTATAAGGTTTGAATTCACGTTTGTAGAAGTTAGATGTGATTGATATCTTACTCTGTTGTTAAATGGCCCAATCCCTCTTCCCCATGGCCCCAACCCAGCATTGCACTGAAAACCTTTAACACTTTTGATTTTTTGAATGTTAACTTCCTCTCTAGTTGCTTCTGAAACCCTCATATGGTATCCATCCACAGTGGGGTCAGCTAACCACCTGGGATCATTGGAAATCAGCAAAGAAATAGAATACAGTGGCCTCCAATCTCAAGGAGTTTGTTTATTTATTTATTTATTTATTTATTTATTTATTTATTTATTATTTATTTATTTATTTATTTATAAGATTCCACTTATTTATTTGAAAAGGAGAGAGCACAAGTGGAAAGAAGGGCAGAGGGAGAGGGAGGAGCAGATTCTGTACTGGGTAGGGATCCCTATGGGGAACTCCATCCCAGGACCCTGGAATCATGACCTGAGCCCAAGGCGGACGCTTAACCCACTGAGCCACAAAGGGGCCCCTCTCAGGGAGTTTAGAAACCTAGTTGTTGGATATATACAGGAGAATTTGTTAACATTTAACCAAAGCCCAAATGGCCTTGCATTGAGTTGGGGAGATTCCTGATGATTAGACTTTTGAGGCCAAATACTGTCTTGTACATCTTTGTATGACCCACTCCCAGCACAGAACCAGCTACAGGCAGGTTTCAATAGACATTGACTGACTGAATGATTTCTTTATGCCCACTGTTTTTTATTTTGTTTACACTCTGTAGCTTTTAAAAAGTCCAGTGAACATTTGTTGCCCCTCATCCTCTGCAACACTTCTTTTTAGACTTTTAAATTGTAGCTAGTCTGGAAAATATGTGCATTTGCATTTCTGTGATGACTACTGGGGTTAAGAAAGTTTTCATGTTTATTGGAAAATTGTGTTTCTAACTTTATGATGTTTGTTCAAGTCTTTTGACCACGTTTCTACTGATTCTTCTACCTCATCATTTGTGCGAGTTCTCTCTCTCTCTGTCAAATAAATAAAATCTTTAAAAATATAATACACTATATATAGATAGATTGAATAATACACTATATATGTATATATATACATATATATATATATATATATATATATATAGAGAGAGAGAGAGAGAGAGAGAGAGAGAGAGAGCACTAGCAGGGGGAGTGGCAGAGGGAGAGGGAGAAGCAGGCTCTCCACTGAGCAGGGACTCAGTTCGGAGCACTGAGCCTCGACGTGGGGCTCTATCCCAGGACCTGGGGTTATGACCTCAGCTGAAGGCAGATGCTTAACCGCCTGAGCCACCGAGACACTGTAAGTTCTTTATATATTTTAAATGCAGATTCTTTGATATATGTATTTCAAGTTATTATCTCTCCTCTGACTTGTGCTCAATGCTGTCTAGTTTATCAACAGTTAGTGCTTTTTGTTTTCTGCCTTTGAAACTTTCCTTACCCCAGGGAAATGCAGATATTCTATTCTGTTACCTTCTAAAAGCTTTGTAGTTTTGTCTGAAATTGATTTGTTGTGTATGATCTGTAGTCAGAGGCAAGTTATTTCCTTTACACATACCTACTTGTGTCAGTTGCATTTATTGCAAACACCATCCTTTCTCCACTTCTCTATGGTCACAAATCAAGTATCTCTCTAGGTTTTCTATTTTATTGTTTGTTTGCTTGTTTTAGTGCTGATCTCACACAGTCTTAATTACTGTAACTTTTGATGAAGTCATAATATCCTACAAAGCAAGTTGGCTTATCTTGTTCCTTTTCTCTGAGGATGTTTTTGTTGGCTGTTCCTGGTCCTTGCAATTCCACATACATTTTAACACCAGCTTGTCAAATTACTTAGATACAGGTTCACATGCACAAAGTTTTGAAATTAGATTTGGAGTCCACTAACTACAAATTAATTGGGGAGAAAGACTATCTTCACGAAACTAAGTTATTTCAGTCTATGAACATTTACATAGCCATCCATTTCTTTAGGTCTTTTAAATTTTCTCTCAATGTCTTACTCTTTTCTATGTAAGGGTCTTACACAATATTTGTAGGATTTATCCATAGATATTTGAAATCCAATTGTAAATTATATCTTTAAAAAAACTCCATCTTAAAAATTTTAATAGTAGGGGATCCCTAGGTGGCTCAGCGATTTAGCGCCTGCCTTTGGCCCAGGGCGTGATCCTGGAGTCGCAGGATCGAGTCCCGCATGGGGCTCCCGGCATGGAGCCTGCCTCTCCCTCTGCCTGTGACTCTGCCTCTCTCTCTCTCCCTATGTCTATCATAAATAAATAAATAAATCTTTAAAAAATTTTAATAGTATAGAAATATAATACATTTTTTATATTGACCTACTTTCAGCAACATTGCTAATGCTAATAATTTTTAGATTTTATTTCCTCTTGGGGTTGGTATATGATATATGATCCCAGAACCCTAAGAGGCAGATGCTTAACCAACTAAGTCACCCAAGCGCCCTGCTAAATTATATTCTTATGAAATTGCCTGTTTCATCCAAATTATATTCTTAAATAAATTTGTTCTTTTGATAGTTATCCATTTAAAAATTTATTCGTATAAAATTATTCATTGTCTTATGATTAAGAAAAGCTTCTATTGCATCTATGGTTATTACCCCCTTAAAAGTTCTATTATTTTTTTTCCTCTTCACTGTGCTACAATTTAATAGCACTGGAATTATCTGTTTCCTGAAGGTTTGGTAAAAGTGTGTGAAAACATCAGGGTTTGATGCTCTTTGAGGGAGAGTTGGCCTTTTTACATCTTTATTTTTCATAATTGTGATCGTTCTGTTTAAACTTTCCTGTCCTCCTAAGGCCAGCTTTAATTTTTATGTTCTGAGAAAATCTAATCAAGTATCACATTTACTTGCATGACACTGGGAAAAGTAGTCTAGATATGATTCCCTTAGTTACTCCCTACTAGTGATATCCCATTTTCATTTTTTATGTTTTGCATTTGTGCTTCCTTCTATTTTTTTCTTGAAGAGGTTAGCTAATAACTATATTTGTTACTTTAAGAATCTCTTGGCTTGGGGATCCCTGGGTGGCGCAGCGGTTTGGCGCCTGCCTTTGGCCCAGGGCGCGATCCTGGAGACCCGGGATCGAGTCCCACGTCGGGCTCCCGGTGCATGGAGCTTGCTTCTCCCTCTGCCTGTGTCTCTGCCTGTCTCTCTCTTTGTGACTATCATAAATTAAAAAAAATTAAAAAAAAAAGAATCTCTTGGCTGAGTAATATTCCATCGTATACATAAACCACACCTTCTTTATCCATTCATCTTTCGATGGACACCGAGGCTCCTTCCACAGTTTGGCTATTGTGGACATTGCTGCTAGAAACATCGGGGTGCAGGTGTCCTGGTGTATGACTGCATCTGTATCTTTGGGGTAAATCCCTAGCAGTGCAATTGCTGAGTCGTAGGGCAGATCTACTTTTAACTCTTTGAGGAACCTCCACACAGTTTTCCAGAGTGGCTGCACCAGTTCACATTCTCACCAACAATGCAGGAGGGTTTCCCCTTTCTCCACATCCTCTCCAACATTTGTGGTTTCCTGCCTTGTTAATTTTCCCCATTCTCACTGGTGTGAGGTGGTATCTCATTGTGGTTATGCTGAGTGAAATAAGTCAATCGGAGAAGGACAAACATTATATGGTCTCATTCATTTGGGGAATATAAAAAATAGTGAAAGGGAATAAAGGGGAAAGGAGAAAAACTAAGTGGGAAATATCAGAAAGGGAGACAGAACATGAAAGACTCCTAACTCTGGGAAACGAACTAGGGGTTCGTTTATATAAATTTATATAAAAAAAGAATCTCTTGAGTGTATTAATGTCCTACTTTTTAATTAATATGCTTATTAATCAGGTATTTATTAATATCTTTATTAAATTCTTCCTTCTGTTTTCCTTATGTTTATGGTATTGGTTGTTTTTCCTGATATTTTACATTGGATGCCATTGTATAGCCCCAAAATGGTTGCTGGAGTTCTTTTATTTTTAATAATAAGTTTATTTTTTATTGGTGTTCAATTTGCCAACACGCAGAATAACACCCAGTGCTCATCCCGTCAAGTGCCCCCCTCAGTGCCCGCCACCCAGTCACCCCCACCCCCCCGCCCTCCTCCCCTTCCACCACCCCTAGTTCGATTCCCAGAGTTAGGAGTCTTCCATGTTCTGTCTCCATTTCTGGTATTTCCTACCCATTTCTTATCCCTTCCTCTCTATTCCCTTTCACTATTATTTATATTCCCCAAATGAATGAGACCATATAATGTTTGTACTTCTCCGATTGACTTATTTCAATCAGCATAATACCCTCCAGTTCCATCCACGTCGAGGTTGCTGGGGTTCTAGCCATCTCATCTGAGTTGTAGACAAGAAGGAGGGAAAGAGCAAGGGACAAAAGGGGAGGGCTTTCCCTCTGAGTCATGTCCCTTTAAGGAGATTTTCTAGATGGTTTATCCAATAACTTGGTTTATATTTCATTGGCCATGCTTTTCTTCAAAAGAGGCTGGGAAAGTTTTAGTGTTAAAAGTTTTATTTTTCTTTTTTTGGAGGGAGATGAGGGAAGACCAGAAGAAGAGGGAGAGAATCTTAACACTAAAAATTGGTCATAGTTATTGTCTTACAACATTTGTGTTTGTTTAGATTTACCATACTTACAATATTATTTGCTCACTATTCCTTTTTCTCCATATAGATGTTCATTCTGGACTCATTTCATTCTTCTTCCTCTTCTTTTCTTTTTTTAAAGATTTTATTTATTTATTCATGAGAGACATAGAGACATAGGCAGATGGAGAAGCAGGCTCCATGCAGGGAGCCCGATGTGGGACTTGATCCCAGGACTCCAGGATCATGCCCTGAGCCAAAGGCAAATGCTCAACCACTGAGACACTCAGGCATCCCCTGTTTCACTCTTATTATTGAAGATAGTTTTACTGGTTTCAGAACTTTAGGCTGTTACTTTCTCTAAGCACTTTGCAGGCATTACTCCAGTGTACTATGGTCTTATTGTTGCTATTGAGAATTCAGCTATCAATTTATTTATTTTTAATTAAAATTTTTTTATTGGAGTTCAATTTGCCAACATTTAGCATAACACAGTGCTCATCCTGCCAAGTGCCCCTTCAGTGCCCATCACCCAGTCACCCCAACCCCCCACCCACCTCCCTTTCCGCTCCCCCTTGTTCATTTCCCAGAGTTAGTTGTCTCTCATGTTTTGTCAACGTCACTGATATTTTCACTCATTTTCTCTCCTTTCCCTTTATTCCCTTTCACTAATTTTTATATTCCCCAAATGAATGAGACCATATAATGTTTGTCTTTCTCCGATTGACTTATTTCACTCAGCGTAATACCCTCCAGGTCCCTCCATGTCGAAGCAAATGGTGGGTATTTGTCGTTTCTAATGGCTGAGGAATATTCCATTGTATTTACTACAGGTATTTATTACAGGTTTATTACATAAACCACATCTTCTTTATCCATTCATCTTTCGATGGACACTGAGGCTGCTTCCACAGTTTGTCAGGTATCAATTTAATTGATAGTCCTTGGTAGGTGATCTTTCTTTCTTAGATGCTTTTAACATGTTTGTTCTTTTGTTCAGCAGTTTGACCATGATGTGTCCAGGAGAGCACTTCTTTTGACTTAGCCAGCTTGGGGATTTGCAAAACTTCCTTTATGTCTTGTTCTAGGTGTTTCATCAATTCTGGAAATTTTTCAGTTATTATTTCTTCAAGTTTTGACTTTTTTTTTTTTTTTACCTTTCTGGTCTTTCCTGCTATACCACATTAGTTTTATACTGATAGTCTCCCTCTATCCTATGTGGCTAAGTTCTTTTTCATAGTTTTCATCTTTTTGTCATTTTTAAGCTTTTTCCTCCAGTTTACTGGTTATCTTTCCAAATGAGTCTAGCCTCCAATTAAACCTATTCCTTGTCTTTCTAATTGTATTTATGGTTTTCACCTCTGAAGTTCTCTTTAGTTATTTTTAAAATCAGGCCAGCAATTTTTTTATATTCTCTTTCCCTTGATCATGTTTTTAATTCCTCTGGGCATTTCCGTTTCCCTATTTTTTGAAAAGATTTTATTTATTTATTTATTTATTTATTTATTTATTTATTTATGAGAGAAAGAGAGAGAGAGAGAGAGAGAGAGAGAGAGAGAACGAATAAGCAGGGTAGGGGCAAAGGCAAAGGGAGAGGGAGAAGCAGGCTGGTTGCTGAGCAGGGAACTCAATGGGGGCTTGATCCTAGGACCTTGGGATCATGACCTGAGCTGAAGGCAGACACTTAACTGACTGAGCCTCCAGGTGCCCCTGTTTTCCTATTTTAAATATTGGGGCTGGGCTCCATGTTCTTTAGCGACACTTTCAGTCCATAAACCCTTCCTGTTTTCTTCTTGGGGTGGAGTGTGGCATGCTGCTGGTGGTGGGCTATTAGGCTATTATTAGTGCTATTGAACAGAGCACTTCTGTTCAATTACCCTCCTCTTCTGGGTAGCTCAGGATGCCAAGTTTGGTCTAGAAGTCCTAGTCTGGTGCCACCACCTATTAGGCAGTCAGCATTTCCATCACCCTGGCTAAGCCTGAAGAACTTTAGTTCCAGTTACTTGCTAGGTACAGAACAGCCTTGGGGGCAATGGCTGACTCTCACTTTTCCATTTCCATGCCCATGGGGCACTAAGATGGGACCATTTCTGAGGAAAGTAATTTCCCAATCTTCCCAGGTACACAGATGAATGTGCTTCCTAAAGTCAATTTGCACCTCCTTGCAGTATCACCAGAGAGCTTGTTTCTTTCTTCTCTAGCCTTGGAAAGATGGGCAGGCTCCAGACCCCTTGTATTGAATAGAAACCATTCAGACAGCCAGAGGCTCAAGAAAGAAGCAGAATTCTGATTCTTTTGGATTAAATGGTTTTAAAGATAATGTTAGGGGCACCTGGGTGGCTCAGTGGTTGAACGTCTGCCTTTGGCTCAGGTCGTGATCCTGGGGTCCTGGGATTGAGTCCTGCCTCAGGCTCCCTGCAGGGAACCTGCTTTTCCCTCTGCTTGTGTCTCTGCCTCTCTCTGTGTGTCTTTCATGAATATATGAATAAAATCTTTAAAAAAAGACAATACTAGGTCTAGCTCTGGTTTGTACTGGCTCACTTTTTATTACAGGGAATCTGGGAGATCTTTTGATTTAATTTACATGTTAGACTAAAACTTTAAATTTGTGTGGACATGCGGGACACCATATAGAAATGTCTGTTTATGCAACTTAGAACAAAATAACTTTTCTTTTTTAAAAATTGCTTTTTGAGATATAATCCACATACCATACATTTTACCCATTTAGAGTATGTAATTCAATGGTGTTTAGTACAGTCATCTGTTCAACCTCACCATAGTCAGTTTTCATTTTCATTACCTCAAGAATTCCTGTATCTTTTAACTATCAACTCATTCCTCCCCTTCCCCCAACCAAGCAACCACTGATTTGCTTTTCATTTCATAAATTTCCCTCTTCTGGATATTACATATACATGGAATTATAATATGTGGCCTTTTGTTACTGGCTTCTTACACTTTGCATAATGTTTTAGTGATTCATCCACGTTCAAATATGTCAGTATTTCATTCTTTAAAAATATTTTATTTATTTAGCCATGACACACACACACACACACACACACACACACAGAGGAGAGAGAGAGAGAGAGAGGCAGAGACACAGGTAGAGGGAGAAGCAGACTCCATGCAAGGATCCCGATGTGGGACTCAATCCTGGATCCTGGGATCACACTCTGGGTCAAAGCAGATGCTCAACCAGCATCTGCCACCCAGGCATCCCTTTCATTCTTTTTGTATGGAGGGATAATATTCCATTGTATAACTGCTGCACATTTATCCATTTGTCAGTTGACGGATATTTGGGAGGTTTCTACCTTTTGGCTATTAAAACAATGTATTTTAATTTTTAATTTTTTTAGAAAGAGAAAGAAAGCATAAGTTGGGGGGAGGGACAGAAGGAGAGATAGATAGAGAGAGAGAGAGAGAGAGAGAGAGAGAGAAAACACCCTAAGCAGGCTCCACGCTGGATTTGGAGCCTGACATGGGGCTTGATTTCATGACCCTGAGATCATGACATGAGCTGAAATCAAGTCAGATGCCCAACCAACTGAGCCACCCAGGCACCCCCCTACCTTTTGGCTATTACGAATAATGCTGCTATATACAGTCAAGTACAAGTTTTTATGTGCGTGTATATTTTCATTTTTTACCTAGGAATAGAATTTCAAGTTATATGGAAAATATGTTTGGTCATTTGAGAAATTTCTAGAAAATCAACTTTTCTAGTTCTTAATTCCTTCATTTGTAAAATGGAGATAACGATGGTGTCTATTTGATAGAGGTTTTTTTTGGTGGGGATTCAGTTACAAAATGAATATATGGTTCTAGCTGAGAACCTGCAAATGGAAACTAATGAAGGCTATTCTTATTATCATCTGGTCTGGACTCTTCCACTTGCTTGCTGGGTCAGTCTCAGTCTTTGGGCCTGAATTCCTTTTCTGTCAAGCAGGAAGACTAATATCAGTGATGAATACAGAATGGCTTGGGAAAGGAAGATGTAGAGGGGCTGAGGTTTGCTTCTGGCAAGGTCCACTTCCCTCTTCCTTCTCCACCCCTCCTGCTTCACCCTTTTTCCTGGGGCTGATGAGTGGGTTCTTGGCATTCAAAGGGCCCAGCTCCAAGTTCCAGCCTTGCTTCTTCATCAGGAGCTCTGGCATCTGATTCCTGATGTCCTTACAGATTCTAAGAAGATGCCTGGGGGCAGGAAGAGAGGACGTCATGCCCAGGGACTCCAAGTGAGGGTTTGTTCAAGATGTTCCATGCTCCCAAGTGAGCTTCAGCCTGGAATGATCAGAAGTTAGGCCTCCAAATGGATTGTGTGAATGGTGCTTTTGGGGAGGTATGGGGCATGCTTTCACCTCTTAATCGTTACTGGAGTCATTCTCAACTGCTGTTTCTGATAAAGCTTATGTTAAACATACAGTTATATGTGCTTGCACTTCTATGATTGTTCCCAGATTTTGATGCATCAGATAAAAAAAGACTGCTTACTAAAATTCGTAGCAGAGATCTGTAGAGAGGCTGCTGGTTTCATGAGATGTAACACCATTCTTCCCCCCCTTTTTTTCTTTTTAAGATTTTATTTATTTATTCATGAGACACACACACATGCACACACACACACACACACACACAGAGAGAGAGAGAGAGAGAGAGAGGCAGAGACACAGGCAGAGGGAGAAGCAGGCTCCATGCAGGGAGCCCGATGTGGGAATTGATCCCAGAACTCCAGGATCACGCCCTGGGCTGAAGGCAGGGACTAAACCCCTGAGCCACCCAGGGATCCCCTAGGCCAGTGATTCTTAATAGGAGTCACCTTTTTCTGCAGAAGTGTTTGACATGCTGTCTTAAGGACACATGTTTACTGAGCTGAAAAATCTTTTTTTCCCTTTTCAATAAAGCTTATAAGGAAGGAAATGAGGGAGTGCCACGTTCTGGGGATAACATGTTATCCAGGGAGTGCCACGTTCTAGGGATAACATGTCATCCAGAGAGGTGGTCTTCTCTGCCCACTCAGCCTTCATGGAGCACCTGCCACCTCACCTTCCTCAGCCTCTGTTGGTCTGGACTCCAACCAGACCAGCAGCATTGCGCTGTGGAAGGAGCTAGACTTCTGGTTCAGGCAGCTCTGGCTGCAAATCCTATCCTTACTGGTCAGTGTCAAACCTTCAGCAAGTCCCTCAGCCCTGCTAAACCTTGTCTTTAAATCGGGAATAACTCCTCTCTCAGAGCATTAGAGTATAAGGACCTACTGCATGCATTCTGTACATAGACTCTCCAGGTGCCTAGACATAATCTCTAATCCCTTCACCCATGATGTGGCAGGTGCTATCTTTATCATCCAGCTGAGATTTAGAGAATTCAATGGCTAGTGTGGTGGAGGGGTCTGTGCCCGGTCATCTCTTTGGGCCTTACCTTGACTTCTGCCTTATGGCTGCTAGCATCAAACATCTGTTTCCTACGCCTGGAAAGCCCAGCACAGTAGGGTTTGCTGGAAGGCAATGCCTCACCTCTCACCTCAAAAGCCAGAGTGCTGTTGGTTGCTTGCTTTCCCTGAGCCCCAGTCAGGGAGTGAGCAATCCCCTAGACTCAGGCAATTGGATGTTCCCATTTGGGACTTTGAATCTGGGGGAAATGACACAAAAAAGTAGTGGACAGTTGAGAACTTGTTCTGACAACAGCAGCAGGAGCATCCTGTGGCTGGTCATGGTGGTGGCTGCTGTGCTCCATTGCCCGAGCACCAGCTATCAGGTTGCTCCAATGGCAGGAGCTTGGAAATTGGCTGTGGCTCAGGTCATCTGGTCTCCTTTGGCATCTGTCTACTTTCCTTCCTGTCAATTTTGTGAGCTTCTTGATATTCGTCCTCAAGTTCCTCTTCAATGTAAGTTACTCAGACTTGGTTTCTATCATTTGTAATCAAGAACTCTGTGTAGCAGTTTTATGTCCCCAGTGATAGTCCTCTGGTGTTTCTGAGCCTTTTCATTTTCTGTCTGACACTCCCATCCAAATGCTGGGAGTCATTTGACTCTGCTTTGTGCTAGTCTCAGCCTGTCAATATTGATTAGAAATACCAGGGGTCACTCACCTCACACCAGTGAGCTTCCCACAGACATCTTCCTTTTTCAAACCAATGTTGTGACTGGACCCACTCTTGTGGTTCTTATGAGTATAAGGCACCTTCCAGCAACAACCATCAGGAAACTTTGAAAAAAAGAAAGACTTATTACTTACAAGACCTGGAAATTACACAGCACCCCTGGGGTGACACAGGAAAGTTGCCAGTAAAGGGAATCATGGGCCTGGGGTTCTGTTTTTATTGCGGTCAAGGGTGGGGGACCTAGGGTTTTATAGGCATGCTCTTTTTTGGTGAATTTAAAACATAAGAGCAGGAATTTAAAGCTCAGGGGATAAAAGACAAGTGGCACAAATGATCAGTTATCAAACTCAACCAATATCTCTAAAACAAAGGAGGTGGCCTGGCTCTTTACCTAACATGGCTGGAAATGTGGTTTTTTGAGATAGTCTTCTTTGAAATAGATGCCTTAGCAATCAAAGTGGATGCTAGACACTTGCATTACAAAAAAGAAATATAAAACTATCAGGACTTTACTGTACAGCATCCAATAGATTTTTACACTTCATAGACAGAGGCTGGAAAAGAGCCATTATTTCTGGTGGACCTGCTGCCCCGTTCTTGCCTGTGCTCCGTCAGGACTAATTTTTTCATGATCCTGCTCTTTCTGAAGAGTTCATGATGAGCTCTTCCTTAGGGCCCTGCTATCTCTAGGTCCTGCCTTCCACTCCTTCCTGCCTAGACTCCAAGGGGACAGGATTCTTCTCCTATGAGAGTCTCAAGGAAGTCATGGCCTTTGTCAAAAGACTAAGGGGGTTACCGAATACAAATAGTCCCAGAGACAGTTTGGAAAATGACTCCTCCTTTCACAGAGTCCAGTGCTAGGAACAAACCAGTTCACTCTGCTTCTGGCTTCCTATGGCTGTTGCCAGTGAACTGTCTCACCCTGGGAAGCCCCAGGGGAGCTGGCTGAAACAGTGCTGGTGTGGCTCTGCGGGGTCCCTTAGCCCAACCCTGGGGTCTGGAGGAGTTGCCGTTTGTAGTGTACATCTGTTGTTTTTATCTTCTCCAAATCATCCCCCTCCTCCTCCTCTTCCTCTTCCTTAAAGATTTTATTTATTTATGAGAGAGAGAGAGAGAGAGAGAGAGAGAGAGAGAGAGAGAGAGAGAGGCAGAGACACAGGCAGAGGGAGAAGCAGGCTCCATGCAAGGAGCCTGATGTGGGACTCGATCCCGGGTCTCCAGGATCATGCCCTGAGCCCAAGGCAGATGCTCAACCCCTGAGCCACCCAGACATCCCACCAAAATACTCTTCTTAAGAGATGTTCCTTTCTCCCTTTCTCCCCTTCCACTGGTGGCTGGGGCTGCCAGTCACAAGATCTACTTCCTATTCTAAGGGGTGGGCCCCTGATCCAGCAGGTGGACAGGTAGTGTGGGAAAAAATATATATAAATGCATTTTTAGAGAAGAGCCCTTTCTTTCCCCTTGGATGACAACCTATGAAGATATGACCTTGGAGTTGCTTCTGTGTTCCTTGCCAGCAGAAAGAAGGAAGTTGCATTAATTTCCTAGGGCTGCCATACCAAATGACTAGTAGTACTCACAGAAGCTCAGAATCAAGGTATCACTGGGGTTGATTTCTTCTGGGGATTCTGGGGAAGAATCTGTTCCAGGCCTCTCCCTCTCTCCTGGCTTTTAGAAGTGCCTGGCAATCGTTTGCATTCCTTAGCTTGTAGATACATTGCTGCCACCTGCCTCCATCCTCACCTGGCTGTCCTTCTTCTGTGTATGTCTCTGTCCAAATTTCCCTCAGGATACCAGTTATTGGATTAGGGTCCACTTTACTGTGCTATGACCTCATTTAATTAAATCTGCAAAGACCCTATTTCCAAAAAAGGTCACATTTACAGGTTTTTTTTGGGGGGGATGGATGTGAATTTCAGGGGACATTATTTAACTCAGTACAGAAGCTAAGTTAGCTTAATGACAATAATCAATCCCTAAACCTAATCAGCCTGGATGAAGTGAGCTTCATCCTGGACTTTGCAGATACATGAGCTAAAACATTTCCTTACCTTTAAGCTAGTCTGGATTTGTTTTCCCCAGCACTTATAACTGAAAAAGTCCTGACTACTATAGAGGTGAATGAAAAACCACAATAAAGCAAGCTGGGATTATAGCAATAGACCAACCAAAATGCAATAAGAAAATGTGAATTTTTTCTTTATTCCTTTCCTTCTGTGCACTATGCCAGTCTCAAGACATAACACTTCCTGCATCATGCTGGTTTTCAGAGTCTTCCAGGGTCACCCTGGTAAGAATATTCTCCAGGCAAAGGGTTTATCACTTCATTTGCTTCTTCCTTTTGCATGACTGCGCCCAAATACCCAAGAATTTGGGATTAAAAAAATGAACCCTACTTGGGAGCTGATCATTGGAGGTTTGGGAACACACACAGAGGTGGAGGTTTGATTTAATTGAATAATGCTGCTCATTCTTTATATATGGCACTCAGCACGTTGTCCGACACATGGTAGATGAAAAATGAATATTAATTGAGAGGGTGAGGGAAATAACATATATGTAGTGTTTATGGGGGAAAATGTACCAAGGCATACACAATATGATCCCAGCCTGTGGGGGCTCTCAGTGTAGATGGGCAGATTATATAAAGGTAATTACATAATAACATAAGAAGAGCCACAGTCCAAATATTTGGGACTCGAGGGAGGAAAGGTGGAGGTTCAAAAGAGAAAGAAGGATCCCTGGGGGCTTGGGTGGGGCTATTCAGAGAAGGGGAATTAGTTGGGTGTGGAAGGACAGGGCTCTTCTGTTAAGGAAGAGCAGAGTGGAAGTATGGAGAATGAGCTTGGTGTTCTTCCAGGGGAATGGACAGAGGTATAGGCTGGATAGGCAGAGGTAGAGAGGAGGGGGTCTGGTTGGTGATGGGGGTGGTAAGAGTGAAAAGCAAATCTATAGGTCGGAAGTGTCTCTAGGAAGCCAAGATCCTGCTCTTGCAAATTCAAAAAGAACAGAGAAAAACCCTTATTTCTCCCATCCGTCTAGATTCCATGTTGGGCCAGGATGTGAGGCCCCCAGCTCAGAAAATGATGGGGTTTGTGTGCCCTGTGGGTTTGTGTGTGGCCAATCTGTGGTTTAACATCACTGTGGTTCAGGGTTTGTCTGTTCTTGTAGAAGCTTCTAGCTGTGTATGACTGAAATTAGGTCACTGTTGGAGCCTTCGTCCTTTGCTTGTTACTGTTGTGCAGCAGGAGGCAATCCAAGCTAAGGGCTGATTCTAATGATCACCAGCATTGATTTACTCCTTACCCTGCTTCTATGCTGACTCTGTTGCTTCCCTCCTCAAGGCCTGGCAGGGAGAGCAGCAGGAAAGGGAGCGATTCTTTATGGACTTTCTGACCAATTCTTTGGCATTTTTGGATTCTTACTTGTGGGCCGGGGGGGACTAATGATGACCTCTCTCCTGGGTCTCTGCCTCCAACTCCCACCCCCCAGTACTTTTCCTGACAGATTCCCTCAGGGATTTCTCTCTGGGTTAGAAATGGCCTAGGAGTAAGTGAAGGTTGTCTGCTTTCCCGTGGCCTCCTCATCCACAGCAGCCTGGATATTCCTGGCTGCCTGCAGGCCGGACTTGATGGCGGTGTCTATCCAGCCGTGGGGCATGGAGGTATGCTCTCCTGCAAAGTGGATGCGGCCCTCAGGCTTGAAGAGCTCCTGTGAGTAGTCGGTAAACTGGTAGGGTGTGAACTCAGCAAAGGCGCCCATGGTGAAGGGATCCAGAGACCAGCGCTTGATCACAGAGGAGGGGCACATGCGCCGCAGCTTGTCCTTGGGTATCTGGTGCAGGGCTGCCACGTCCTCCAGGACCACATCTTCCATCTGCTCGTGCATCATGGATGTGAAGAAGTGGGAGTCATCGTCCACGGTGTAAGCCAACAGGATGCCCTTGCCTTGGGGGAAGCTGTGGCTAGGATAGTAGATGTGGCGCGAGGGCCGGTCGGTGATGGAGAACCCACCCCGGATGCCATCCTGCTCCCAGAAGAGCTCTTTACAGATGAGAGCCACTTTGGTGGCGCTGGTGTAATGCACTAAGCGGAGTGCTTCCATTTTGTCTGGGGAGAGCAGTGGCTTAAAGGTGATGAGGTGTGTGGCCTTGGCTGAGGCCGTGATGATGACAAAGTCTGCAGTGAGGGTGTACAGCCTGGAGCTGTGATTGCCCACCCTGTAGGCAACCTGGACCTTGGGCCCATCCCTCACTACCGTCTCCACCTTGGAGCCCAGGCAGATGGTGTCAGGCTTCAGGCTGCTGCTGAGGGTTTTGGGGAGCTGGTCAAAGCCACCGGTGATCTCGGAAAAGCTGCAGGGGTGAGAGGGAGAGAGAGAGTGAGCGTGGGGGCACTAGGCCCCTTTGCTAAGTCTCTGGCAGCTTTCCTGGTCTGAAAAAGCTAGTTGCCCAGTGAGGCAACTAGCTTCCTGCAGCCTGTGCTGGATGCTTCATATACGTCTCCCTAACTAGTCTCTGTAAGAGAAGGATCATTGTTTAATTTTATGCTTTGGAAAATTGATACCTGGTGGAGAAAGACTGTGTGGGGATGACACATACAGTCTAGCCCCACCGCATATGGATTCAACTACCATGCTGTCCTGTGTCCCAGAAGGAGTCCCACAGACCTGGGTTTGGATACTGGCTCTAGCTTTTACCCTTAAGTGAACTTGGGTAAATTATAGAACTCCTCTGAGCCTTACATCTTCACCTGTAAAATGGCTCTAATAATACTGATCTTCCAGGTGACTCAACATGACAATTGTTGAAAAATGCTATCATTGTGCCTGGTACATAGTGACTACTCAGTGATCATAATTCCATTTCTCTGCTCTGAGAGTTGGAGGAGGGGAAGATTCCATCCCTGGTCCCAGTTGACCTTACTTGTCACTATTGGAGAAGATGAAGCTACTCCTCAGGGATTCCAGGAAGGACTTATAGTATCCAGAATCTTCATTCATCAGAGTCCCGATCATCTTTACTGCTCCTTCACTCAGTGCCCCTTCTTTCAGCAAGTAAGCCTGCAAGGAGGTGGAAGCTCCTGATGGAGGGCCCAGCACATTGGAAGGGACTTCAGCAGGGGCCTAGGGCAGGCAAGGGGTGGGACTGGATTCCAGGGAGGTTAAGGCTTTGGCAGTGGGAAGAGGGGGTCCAGGTCAGCAGTGGGCAACCCCAGGGAGCAGGTTGAGCACAGAACCCCTCCGCTCCTATCTTGGGGGACTTCTGTGCCTCACATACCTTGGTTGAGTAAGAATCGTAAAAGGACATCAGGTGGCTGCAGTTGAAATTTTTCAGATTTTGTTTGACCTGCAAAAGGAGAGAGAGGGGAAAGCAGCTTAGAAAAAAGCCATAGAGCCAGTGGCAGGACTCCTGCATTCTCTGGATGTCCCTTTGACGAGGGAGGGAACAAGAGGGGGTGGATGGAAAGACCAGGGGAAGGGTGCTTCCAAGAGCTCCTAAATGCTCCTCTTTTCTCCCAAATCTCTCCTTTATTTAAGACCTTTGGAGGCTAAAATTTAAGGGGAAGACATTCCCTGCAATCCAGGAAGACTGGCTCATTACCGAGATTGGGTTATCTGGTGATTCCCTTTCTGTCCACTATCACCATCAAGCAATAGGCCATTGGACCACCAGGTCCTGGACCAATCACAAGATTGCTGGATGAGAACTAGGTCACCAGCGTCTATCCACTAAATTTCCAGGGGGCCTTGGACCAAAACTTGTACTTTCCCAACCCTGGAAGGGGTGAGGCAGGAGGCACCTTGGCGATGGACTGGTAGAAGAGATTTGTGGGGCCTTTGCCCTTCTCCACTGGGTCCACAGAATAGCCCAGGACCTCTGGATTGTCTTTGACCTCCCTGGTGCGATAGCGTTGTCCATTGATGAGGTACCAGGTGTTGTCATCATACTGTATGAACTTGTTCAGCTTCAGGCCAAGCTTCTTGACGTAGGTATGAACCAGCCTAGAACAAATACAGATGTAACTGGCACCCATCCCAGTGACACCTCGTGCCCACTGGCCTCACTTATAGAAGCCATTTCCGGGGAAACTAGTTTCTTCATGTGCCCAGGGAGCTCAGACTGTTTCTTCAACTCTAAACCTGCTTCCTTATGCTGTAGTATTCTTTTCATTCTTTTTTTGGCCCAAGGGAGATCGTGAGGACAGAGTCTACCCATTATCCAATGAAGGCCCTTTAAGAAATCCCTGAGTACAGGGACACCTGGAGGGCTCAGCGGTTGAGTGTCTGCCTTTGGCCCAGGGCATGATTCTGGGATCCGGAATTGAGTCCCACATGGGGTTCCATGCGCCTACTTCTCCCACTGCCTGTGTGGGAGTGTGTGTGTTTCTCATGAATAAATAAATAAAATGTTAAAAAAAAAAAAAAGAAATCCCCAAGTACAGAACTTGGGTAGAGACCAAGGCCTTTGGTTTCAGACTTTGAAATCCCATATTCTATTTCTTTTTTTATTTTAATATTTTATTTACTTATGCCTGAGAGACACAAAGAGATAATATCATCTCATATACACACAAGTTGAGTATATGTTTTGGGGCCAGTTGCTTCCTTGATTTTGAAGAGGAACTGTATCATTTCCTCCTAGGAGAACCTTGGATGAGTCACTTAATATCTCTGAGCCCAGTTTCTTGATTTGTAAGTGGGAAAAATAAGAGGATCTGATTAAATAACGCAGGTGTGGCATTTGACATGGCACTTGGCACATAGAGGTACTCAATGAATGGCAGCTGATATAATTACTAATTAGTATTAGTTTGTAGTCTAATGGCATATAATTGACATATAAGAAACTGTCCATATTTGAAGCACACAATTTGATGACTTAATGGTAACTCTTATTTATTTGTTTGGGACCTACCACCTCCTGCGTGACCCTAGGTTCTGAGTCTTGGTCTTCCTTGTCAAATGGGAGACCAGTTTTGGTCCTGACTTGCAGGATTGAACCACATGAGACAGTGGCTCTCAGAAGCTCTGGCATTATGGCAGCAGGGCCTCCCCCCACCCCCAATTCCTCTTGCTTGTCCTTTACCCACCCCTTCCCTGGCACTTACCTGTGGGACTTTGGGATTCTCATGGGTCCCAGTTCATGGTACCAGCCTTCCTTCTCATTCCTGAATGTGACAACTCGACCCCCGACGTGGTTGCTGGCTTCCAGGATGGTTACCTAGGGTCCAGAAAACCTGCTGTTGTTCCTAGTGTCATGCTTTCCCTTCTCCCACCCTGGACACCCATCTCCACCTGGCCACAGGCTCTAGTCTGGAATTCCCATCAGTGGGTTCCTTGAATGTGCCAGATAACCAAAAGGAGGCGAGGGTCCTACAGGATGTAAGTGGGGCAGGATGCTCCATGGTGGTGGGGAACCGAGTGCCTCTTGGCCTTTTCTTGTGAGCATAACTCTTCTCCACTTTTGCTTCTGTGAGAGCACACATGCAGTTGGGGCCAAGTCTCAGGGGAGCCTAGAGTTTTGAGGAGCCATAACTAAGGGCTAAGAGCCCCAGCCAGGTATGATCAGTGATCTAAGAGTGGCGTGTATCGTCTCTCTTTTTCTTTTTCCACCCAAGGAAGGAAACTGGAGGCAAAAGGTTGAATCCCCTCCCAAGATCTGCTCACCTGGTGGCCAGCATCCTGGAGGGCCTTGGCTGCCGCCAGACCTGACATGCCAGCTCCCACCACTATCACACGCTTGGTCAGTGGGGAGGTGTGGAGCCCCTCCTGTGCTGTGACAAGGATGGACTCGTATTCGGGGTCCTGGAAGCACTTGGCCAGGTCCTCAAAGTAGCCAAGGCAGCTGGGAGTAGCCAAGAAGAGCCCCAGGATCAGGATTCCTGTGGTGGGGAAGGGAATCAGAGGCTGCCTCTCTGGGGCCCAGGCTCTGTATCCTGCCCTACCTAGGAAGACCTTGGCTGTGTGAACGGGCAAGAGAGGTGAGATCAGAAAATATCTGTCAAATGTGTGGTTGTAAACGTGTGTTTGTGATTGTGTCTGTGTGGTGGTGATTGTGTTGTGTGGGGTATGGATGTATGTATGAACCATGCTGGTGTCAGCTGTGTGATGGTGGATGTGAATGCATGGGTGCATGTTGGGGGCATGTGATTGGAAACTCATGAGCATGGATAGGGCCATCTCTGTGAATATGCTGGTTTCTGATGCTGGGTGTGTGTGTGAGCTTGACTGTGATGTAAGTTGCAGTGATTGTGAGTTTGTGATTGTTGCCCTGTGAGACTGTGCATCATCTGTGATTTAATGGGAGGGAGTGTGTCTGTAGTGTGGTGTGGGCACCTGAGCAAACGTGCAGATGAATCTGTATGGGAAAGCAAGACGCATGTGTGTGTGTGTGTGTGTGTGTGTGTGTGTGTGTCTGTGTGTGTGTGTGTGTGTCTGTGTGTGGCCTGGGTCTGGGTCTGAAGAGTGAGTATGACTTGCATGCATTTGCTTGGGTTTGAGAGGAAATGTGGTTGCTGGTGTTCTTGTGTGTGATTCTGTGAGTGGGTTTGAGGGTGAGGCTGGGTGGCAGAGCCAAAGGATGTGTGTGTTCTTTGAGGATGTGAGAGGATCGCTGTTTTGTTCCCCTGTGTGTGAAAGCCATAGTGTGTGAGGCACGCTTCTCTTCAGGGGGGGACCTGTTACTGGTTTCCCAGTGATATCATCAGTGCCCCATGGGACCTTGGTGGGCCCACTACTCTTCTCCAGCCTCACAGTATTTTTTCAAATCCCTCCAGCTTTCCTAATGTGCAGCCAAGACAGGAAACTGGAGTTAATATGTAACATGCAATAGGTCCTGAGTGACGTGGTTCCCGTGTCCACAATTAACTGCTCTGATGCACAGAGAAATTCCCCTGGGAGTCTGCAACAGGAGGCTGGGGGGTTTCTTTGGTGTCCCCTGCCCTGAAGGGAAACAGCCAGGAGCTGTGATGTGTTGTGCCCCCATTGCACTAGTCCTAGGATTTTGGGGTGGGTGAGAAACCCCTTAGTCTGGTCTTTGTCCATGCCGGACACCCGAGGGGCACAGAGAGGAAAGGGCCCCTTGGGGGCCACCTCTGAAAAGGGGCAGGAGACCCAGCCAGTGACTAGTGCAGGCCCTTCCCAATGCCAGCAGAGCCTTCTGCAGGAGTGACTCCTCAGAAAAGAAGAGAGGTGATCACGCACCATGGCACAAAGCCCCAGCCCCCACCCCCTCTCCCTACTTTCCAGGCTTACCTCAACCTCCCCAGTCTATTCTCACACTCTTAACTCTCCCATTTCCCTGAGCTATCACCATTCCTGTCTCAGGCCGCATGTCCTTCCCCTTGAATGGGCCCAACCCCCAGACTCATTATCCAGACCTGTACCCATTCTCTGGATTCGCTTTTGACACCTGGACCTGTGTGTAGCCCCTGATCTAGCCCTGTCCCGTCTCAATCACTATGTCTTTCCTTTCTCATGGCCCTCTGCCCAGACTCCCCCTCCTGCCCATCAACCCCCTCCCTCTATCTAACTCAGTTCCAGTGTCCAACACCTCCTCCCTCAGGTGTGTCTGCCTTATAGGAGGCACCCCACTTACCCTTCATCTTGGCCATGACCCTGCAGCTCATGCTGAGTCCAGGGAGCTCTCCCTCTCCTTATGAGGAGCCAGCTCCACCCCAGCAGTCACTGGGCGCGTCCCACCAGCCTTCCCCCAGGGCTGGGCCAAGCAGAGAAGCCCTGCCCTCATGGTGACAAGACTATGGTGACTCAGCCCCATTCCTGGCCTCATCTTCCTCTTGTCCCATCTCCCCTCCCTTCCAAGGGAAAGCCCCTTCTCCCAGCTCAGATCCCAGCCCCTGGGTACCAGTGGGGAGGAGGGACTGTGGAAGCCAGGTGAGCCATCCCAAACCTGCTGGAACCGTCTTCTAGGAAATGGGTGAAGACTGGGGTTACGTGCCTGGGCTGGTTTGGAAGCCCAGTGTCCAGGCTCCTGGCCGAGGTTAAAGCCCCCAGTACTCACACCAGAGAATGTCCAGTTCTACTGTTGTCCCACCGTGAACCTTTCTGTTCCATGGTGAGTCTGCCCAAGGTGGGGATTCTGACCAGGACTTCCCATGAAGGACTGTGCCCTTCCTGCCCTTCTCAGGGGGCTCCCCCAGCAGGCTGAGCAGACATCTCTGGCCTGGCCCATTTGCAGCGGGAAGTGTTTTTTTTTCTCTCTCTTCCTCTATGTCTTCTAGGGCTTCCTTAGACACAGGCTTCTCTGGCACTGAGGTTCCTTCTCCTGGGGAATCAGGCCAGCTGGCCGTGGCACCAAGACCAGCTCTTTGTTCTTTCTGTGTACAGTGCAGGTGGAGACAGCCTGGCTGGTGAGAGAGGTAGACGGGAAGCACAAACCAATCTAGCAGCATGGGGCTGGGGAGAAGGGCAGGTAGGAGCACTTGGTATCGGGGGCACAGGACTCAGATCCTGGGAACCAGGGGTGGCACGGGGAAAGGGCACCAGCAGTGGAGTCCAACAGAACTGGGTTCAAATCTTACTCCATTGTGTCAATGCTGTATGTCTTAGGACATAAGGCTTATACCTCTCTGAGCCTGGATTTCCTTATCTGTAAAATGGGGCTATAACACTTACTTCAGAGGGGTGCTTCAGGATTAAATGAGATGATGTGTGTGAAGAGCCTGGCATAGCTCCTTGTACTCTGTCGGCATCTAAACTGGTTTCCTTTTTCTCTTGTGGAGATAGGGTCTGATTTGATAGCAAATCACAAAACGATTGTAGTATCTTTCAAATGGAGGTAATTCCTCTACCACAAGGTGGCTGGAAGAACCAAAAAAATAACATGCGGAGGTTACAGTGTGAACAGATGGGTGGTAGGCACAGATAAAAGAGTCTCTCCTTGCTTCCTTTCATTTTTCTGTAATAACATTATTGAGATATAATTCACCTACCTTACATTTCTTCCTTTAAAGTGAGCAATTCAATGGCTTCTGGTGTCTACAGAATTGTGCTACTATCACCAAGATCAATTTTATTTATTTATTTATTTATTTATTTATTTATTTATTTATTTTAAATAATAATTTTTTTATTGGTGTTCAATTTACCAACATACAGAATAACACCCAGTGCTCATCCCGTTTAGTGCCCCCCTCAGTGCCCGTCACCCATTCACCCCCACCCCCCGCCCTCCTCCCCTTCCATCACTCCTAGTTCATTTCCCAGAGTTAGGAGTCTTTATGTTCTGTCTCCCTTTCTGATATTTCCCACACATTTCTTCTCCCTTCCCTTATATTCCCTTTCACTATTATTTATATTCCCCAAATGACTGGGAACATACAATGTTTGTCCTTCTCCCATTGACTTACTTGACTCAGCATAATACCTTCCAGTTCCATCCACGTTGAAGCAAATGGTGGGTACTTGTTGTTTCTAATGGCTGAGTAATATTCCATTGTATACATAAACCACATCTTCTTTATCCATTCATCTTTCGATGGACACCGAGGCTCCTTCCACAGTTTGGCTATTGTGGACATTGTTGCTAGAAACATCGGGGTGCAAGTGTCCCGGCGTTTCATTGCATCTGAATCTTTGGGGTAAATCCCCAACAGTGCAATTGCTGGGTCGCAGGGCAGGTCTATTTTTAACTCTTTGAGGAACCTCCACACAGTTTTCCAGAGTGGCTGCACCAGGTCACATTCCCACCAACAGTGTAAGAAGGTTCCCTTTTCTCTGCATCCTCTCCAACATTTGTGGTTTCCTGCACCAAGATCAATTTTAAAACATTTTTGTCATTCCACAAAGAAATAGGGTACCTGTTAGCCATCACTGCCCATTCTTCTTGTCCTCCCAGCCCTAGGCAACCACTTTTCTGCTGCCTCTATGGATTTTTCTCTTCTGGACAGTTCACATGAATGGCATCATACAATATGTAGTATTTTGTGACTGGCTCCTTTTGCTTTCATAATGTATTCAAGATTTACCTGTGTTGTAACATGCATCAGAACTTCATCCCTTCTTGGAGAAGAAATAGGTAGGAAATATCAGAAAGGGAGACAGAACATAAAGACTCCTAACTCTGGGAAATGAACTAGGGGTGGTGGAAGGGGAGGAGGGCGGGGGGTGGGGGTGAATGGGTCACAGGCACTGAGGGAGGCACTTGACAGGATGAGCACTGGGTGTTATTGTGTATGTTGGCAAATTGAACACCAATAAAAAATAAATTTATTATTAAAAAATTTCTAGTAACGACTAGGCAGTTAGTATTGTCAAAAAGGAGGAGAAAAAAGGATGCTTGAATAAACAGGTAAAGGAAGAAGAAAAAAAGTGAGAAGACAGGAAAACACCTCTATGTGTATAATGAGATACATATCCTGAGCATGAGAACCTGCCTATCGAGTTCATCAGTTCCTACTGTTTTCTTTTTTTTAAAAATAGTTTATTTAAATTCAATTTGCCAACATATAGTAAAACATCCAGTGCTCATTCCATCAAGCTCCTATTGTTTTCAAAGAGATTATATATATGATCATAGAGCATTACATGTACTCAAATTTGGGGGAAATAGTTATTCATTTCTAGTTCACATATCTTAGCTATGATCTTAAAAAGAAACAATTAGTGAAATAGATTCTAGTACAACATAAGGGAATAACTCCCTATAGTTATCAGGCATTTCTAGCTATCAGGCATTTCTACACACTGAGCAAGTAGATGATCTTTGTTCTGAACTATCTTTTTAAGGATATGTATATGATGAACAGTCTTGCTAGATAGAGATAGTGTCTCCAGCTAGAATAAAGGCCATATTTGCTTCTGTAAATATACTACAAATAATGTCTCTCTCCGGGGAAAAGATCATGCATTCTAATGGCCTATTATTAACTCTTTAGGTTAAGCTTGAAGTTTCTCTTCTATAATGTAACCCACAGCCTATATAGATGTTACCTGGACCTCTTCAGATTGCCTTTGTGAATTGGGGTTTAGGGAATTTAAACAATTGCTAATACTTTGGGTACTGATATTACTATGAACAATAAACTGTCTGTCTCTGAAAAAAAAAAGGACTTCATCCCTTCTTATGACCAAATAATATTCCATTTATGATAATAATATTTCATTTTTACCATTTATCAGTTGGTGGTCATTTGAGTTTTTCCTACTTTTTAAAAAAATTTTGTTTATTTATTCATGAGGGAGAGAGAGAGGGCGGCAGAGACACAGGCAGAGGGAGAAGCAGGCTCCACGCAGGGAACCCCACGTGGGACTCGATCCCGGGACTCAAGGATCATACCCCGGGCTGGAGGCGGCGCTAAACCGCAGAGCCACCCACGGCTGCCCAAGTTTCTCCTACTTTTTTGGCTACTATAAACAATGCTGCTCTAAACATTCTCTTATAAGATCTTACGTGGACATAGAGCTTCATTTCTTTTAAGTATATATTTTGGAATGGAATTGCTGGATTAAATATTAAGTCTAATGTTTAACCTTTTGAAGAATTGCCGGACTGGTTTACAAAGCGGCTGCACCGCTTTGTATCTTCCTATTAGCAACAAATGAGAGCTCCAGTTTCTCCCCCATTTTCAACACCACTTGCTACTATCTGTTTTTGGTTATGGCCATCCTAGTGGGTGGGAAGTGAGTATCTCATTGTTTTCTTGGATTTGTATTTCCCTGATGACTAACGATGTTAAACACCTTTTCATGTGCATAACAAACATTTGTATATCATCTTTGGGGAAATGTGTTTTCAGATCCTTTGCCTATTTTTACATTTTGTTATTTGTCTTTTTATTATTGAGTTGTAAGTGTTCTTTATATGTTGCAGATACAAGTCTCTTACCAGATATATGCACATATATTTGTAAATATTTTCTCCCATTCTATAGGTTTTCACTTTATTTTTTTTTAAGATTTTATTTATTTATTTGATAGAAAGTATGAGTGGGGGAGGAGCAGAGGGAGAGGGACAAGCAGACTCCCCACTGAGCATGGAGCCTGACACAGGGCTTGATCCCAGGACCCTGAGATCGTGACCTGAGCCAAAGTCAGATGCTTAACCAACTGAGCCACCCAGGTGCCCAGGTTTTCACTTTCTTGATGATGTTTTTTGAAGCATGGAATTTTAAAATTTTGATGAGGCTCACATTATCTATTATTCTTTTTATTGCTTGTGCTTTGAATATCATATCAAAAATCCTATTGCCAAACACAAGGTTATGAGGATTTACCCCAAAGTTTTTTCCTAATGGCTTTTTATTTTAAACCCTTATATTTTGTTCATTTGTCCATTTTGAGTTGGTTTTTGTATATGGGGTCAGGTAGGGGTCCAACTTCATTCTCTGGCATGTGACTATCCAGTTGTTCCAGCACCATTTGTTGGAAAGACTGTTCTTTCCCCCACTGAATGATTTTGGCACTATTGTCAAGAAGCAATTGCACATGGGCATGTGGCTTTATTTCTGGACTTTCGTACTGTGTTGATGACCATTTTATAGTAAGTTTTTAAATTTTTTTTAAGTTTTTAAATTGAAAAGTATGTCTTCCTACCTTGTTTTTCTTTTCTTTTTTTTAAAAAGACACATTTATTCAGCATCATGATCAGACAATTACATTTAGCAATCAACAGCATGATGCAAAAAACAATCTACATTAAAACCCTTTGTTGGAATGCTTTACATTTTCCACAGCACAGAAACTAAAATAACCTGCTATACAGTTAGTAACAAATACAGTCCTCGAGTTTTTTGCCCATACACATGAGTATTGCCTAAAACATGTCTTCTCTGTAGCAGCTAGGCCCTGCCACCACTGTGCTTGGCTGAATTCATAAATATGTTGTAACCTGTAGCTTCCCTGTCACTTCCCTGGCTCTCCTCTCCTGCTAAACTTTGTTTCTTGGCAGTGATTAAAACCTTCTGCCACTGCCATAGCTCCTGCTGGTCTTGCTGGAACTGCCATAGCCACCTTGGTTTCATGGTTTGGCAAAGTATTGGCCTGTACCACCATAGGGGCCAGAGCTTCTGCCTCCAAAATTTCCTCCTTTCATGGGTCCAAAATTTGAGGATTGATTGTTGTAATTGCCAAAATCATTATAGCTTCCTCCACCTCCAAAGTAACTTCCATCATTACCAAATCCATTCTAGCCATCCCCACTCCCACCGTATCCACCAGCACCTCGACTGCCACTGAAGCCACCTCGACCACTGAAGTTCCCTCCATGACCAAAGTTGTCATTCCCACCAAAACCACCTCCACAACCACCACCAAAGTTTCCAGAACCACTTCAGCCTCTTTGGTTGGATGAAGCACTAGCCATCTCTTCCTTCAATAGGGCTTTCCTTACTTCACAGTTGTGGCCATTCACAGTATGATACTTTTTTTTTCTTTTCTTTTCTTTTTTATTGGAGTTCAATTTGCCAACATATAGCATAGTATGGTACTTTTGAATGGCAATCTTGTCTACAGAGTCATGGTCATTAACATTTGACATTCATAAAAGCAAAACCTCCTTTTTGCCTCTGCTTTGGTCAGTCATGATCTCAATCACTTCAATTTTCCCATACTGTTCAAAATAATCTTTTATATGATGTTCTTCAGTGTATTCTTTAATGCCACCAATAAAAATCTTTTTCACGGTTAAGTGGGCACAAGGTCTTTGAGAATCTTCTTGTGAGACATCCCTCTTTGGTTCCACAATTCTTCCACCCACCTTGCAAGGCCTTGCATTCATGGCTGCATCCACCTCCTCCACGGTGGCATATGTGACAAACCCAAAGCCTCTGGAGCTCTTGGTGTTTGGATCTCTCACTACCACAGTCTGTAAGGGTTTCCCATTGTTCAAAATGGCTCCTCAGACTTTCATAGGTTGTTTCAAAGCTCAAACCTCTGACGAAGAGCTTCCACAGCTGCTCAGGCTCTTTGGGAGACTCTGACTTAGACATGACAGCAGTGGGAGGGGAGACTATTTTTTATTTTTTATTTTTTATAAATTTATTTCTTATTGGTGTTCAATTTGCCAACATACAGAATAACACCCAGTGCTCATCTCGTCAAGTGCCCCCCTCAGTGCCCGTCACCCATTCACCCTCAACCCCTCCCTCCTCCCCTTCCATCACCCCTAGTTCGTTTCCCAGAGTTAGGAGTCTCTCATGTTCTGTCTCCCTTTCTGATATTTTCCACTCCTTTTTTCTCCTTTCTTCTTTATTCCCTTTCATTATTTTTTATATTTGGGAGGGGAGGCATCCAGGGGCAGATAAAAGCTGTTTTTCTTTTTAAAAATTGTTTTGGTTATTCCAGGTCCCTCGAATTTCCATATGAATTTTAGAATCAGCTTTCAATTTCTACAAAGAAGTCAGCTGGGACTCTCATAGGCATTGCATTGAATCTGCAAATCAGTTTGAGAAGTACTACCATTTTAACAACATTATCTTCTGATCAATAAATGAGGGCTGTTTTTCCATTTATTTCAATAATCCTTACTTATTTCACCAATGTTTTGCAGTTTTCAGAGTACGATTTTTGTGCTTTTGTTTTTATTTTTTAAATTTATTTTTATTATTTTTTTTAAGATTATTTATTTATTTATTTATTCATGAGAGACAGAGAGAGGCAGAGTCACAGGCAGAGGGAGAAGCAGGCTCCATGCAGGGAGCCTGATGGGGGACTCAATCCTGGGTCTCCAGGATCATGCCCTGGGCTGAAGGCACATGCCCAACCGCTGAGCCACCCAGGCGTCCCACGAGCTTTTGTTTTTATTTATTTATTTATTTATTTATTTATTTATTTATTTATTTTAAAGATTTATTTATTTATTTATTCTAAAGATCTATTTATTTATTCTAAAGATCTATTTATTTATTTATTCTAAAGATCTATTTATTTATTTATTTATTTATTTATGATAGACACACACAGAGAGAGAGAGGCAGAGACACAGGCAGAGGGAGAAGTAGGCTCCCTGCAGGGAGCCTGGTGCAGGGCTTGATCCCAGGACCCCAGGATCATGACCTGAGCCGAAGGCAGGCACTCAACCACTGAGTCACACAGGCATCTCTCCCTTGAAGTCTTGATGCATGACAATATCATATTAATCCAAAATGTCATCTAAATAGTGTCAGCTCCAAGTCCCAGATTTGATTTAGGTATGAAGAAGACTCTGGCTATGATCCAGGATATCCGGGATATCACACAAAATCCCTCTCCATCTGTGGACACTGGAACCTGAAAGGCAAGTTATATGTTTTCAAAATAGAATGGTGAACAGTCATATAGTAAATATCCAATTCAAAGCAGTAAAATGTGGAGGAAATAAAGGCATAACAGGTGCCAAGCAAGTTTGAGATCCAGTAGGGCAAATTCCATTAGATTTCAAGGCTGGAGAAGTACCCTCCATGGCTTGATGCTCTGCCCTCCTGCCTCACTGCTCCACCCTATGGGTCTGCAGCTCTGTCCTCTGCTTCTGCTTTCCTCTCTGCCCTGGGAGTCATTCTTTCTTTTTCTAAAGGGTAGCATGTGTTTGAAGACACCAAAAGAGTTCAGCAGAAAGAAGGGAGAACAGGTTCCATGACCGAGGCTAGGTGCACACCACCTTTAAGAGGTAGACTCTGCAAAAGAGATTGAGAAGGGGGACTGGTGGGGTAGGAGAAATACAGGAGATAGGCTTTCTTGGAATCCATGTGAAGAAAGTGTTTCAAGGAGGGAGTGATCAGTTGTATAAATGCTAGTCAGGAAAAGTGATGACTGAGAATTGACCATTGGTAGGACAACAGAAGCCCGATTACAGTGGATTCAAAAGAGAAAGAGAGGAGGAATTTGGGACGATGAGTATATCCATTTTTGGAGGAAATTTGCTGTAAAGGACAGCAGAAAAATGGGTAGGTAGTTGCAAGGAGAAGTGGAGTCAGAATACGTTTTTGGTTTGCTTTTGCTTTTGTTTTGTTTTAAATAAACTTAATTGCAAAGATAGTATAAAGAGTTCTCATACTCCACAGCCTATTACCCTGCTGTCAGCATCTTACATTATTATAGTACGTTTATGGCAATTAATGAACCAACACCAATATGTCACTGTTAACTGAAGTCTAGATTTTATTTAGATTTCCTTATTTCCCATGCCCACCCCCAAAATGTCCTTTTTTTTTTCCAAGGTCATCCAGGATATCACACACTTTTAGTTGTCATGTCTCCTCAGGTTCCTTTAAATTGTAACTTACTGAACACAGCTGGATGTGAAGCAGTACCCTGTAGTTAAATATTTCTGTTCCAAAATGTCTAAATGTTCAAACCAGGTTAGGTCAGATCAGTCTTTTCCAGGTTTTTGCTTCTAAATCAGTTATGACAAAAATTGTTCTTCAGAGTTTTGTTGTTGTTTTTAGAATTGAGAAGGAGGGACCTTAGACATCTATATTTGTGATTTTTGCACTTACGTTCATTTTGGGGGTTAGTCAATGATTTTCTCATCTTGTGTTGCCTTTATTTAGTTTTGGTGTCAAGGACAAATTCAATTCATAAAATGAATTGAATAACTCTTCCTCTCCCCATTCTTTGAAACAGAGTCATAGGGATTTGGTTAAACTGCCCAGACGTAGTGACTGTGTTGGAGGAGCTGCACTAAGGGCATAGAAGGTAACCCGAGGGTGGGTTAAATCAGTGATGGGGATTAAAAAGCCTCTAGGGTTGAGTGAAGCCCAGGACAAGACAAGGTTCTGCAGCAGGTCCAGGCTGCCATGCAAGCTGCTCTGCCGTTTGAACCATATGGCTCAACAGATCTAATGATGCTTGAAGTGTCAGTAACAGATAGAGATGTTGTTTGGAGCCTTTGACAGGCCCCTAAAGGTGAATCATAACACAGAATATCAGGATTTTGGAGTAAAGCTTTGCTATCCTCTGCAGATAATCATTCTCCTCTTGAGAAACAGCTTTTGGCTTTGCTACTGGGTCCTAGTAGAGACTGAATACCTGACCATGAGTCACCAAATGACCATGTGACCACTACATCATCAAATAGAAGTGGAATATATGCAACTGGACTCCAACAGTCCCTGAGAGTATAAGTAATTTGCATGAGAATGTGGCCCAAATGCTTCTGGTCTCATGATGGGAGTGGGCGGGGGCAGGGAGGGGAGGTTTCCCTGTGATTAATTGGTAAGGAAGAGAAAACTGAGGTCCAGTTTACAGAAAGGGCTGCATGTAACAGACATAACCTGAAAGTGGACTCCTTTCTGGGACATCCCTGAAAGTCTGTGGCGTAAAGAATCCTTCTGGGAGGCAGAACATGAAACAGAGCACTTGGTTTTTCATTTCATCTGGAAAGGCAAATGGCTAGAGGAAAGAATCTGTATTAACTAACAGACTGTAGCCAGTAGGTTGGCTAGATGGCCAGGGACTTGGAAGAAAATTGGTGAGAACAGGTCTGAGGATAGTCCTCTTTCAACTGATGAATGTGATGATATTTGTGTCCTGTGTGAATGCTCAACAAAGGGTGCCCTTAGCAGAAGAGGATTTTAATAATCAAGTGGATAGAATGATCTGTTCTATGGATACCAGTTGGCCTCTTTCCCTAATCACCACTGTCATTGCTCAATGGGTTCATGAACAAGTGGCTGTGGTAGTAGGGACAGAGGATAGGCCTGGACCTAGTGGCTGGACTTTGACTCACCAAGGCTGACCTGGCTGCAAGTCAGGTTTGATGTATTTTCTTCCTTCCTTTCCTTCTAGAGAGTTGGCTGTTAAACCTTTTTTTTTTTTTTAAAGATTTTATTTATTGATTCATGAGAGACACACAAAGAGAGGCAGAGACACAGGCAGAGGGAGAAGCAGGCTCCGCATGGGGAACCTGATGTGGGACTCGATCCCAGGACCCTGGGATCATGACCTGAGCCAAAGGCAGATGCTCAACCACTGAGCCACCCAGGTGCCGAGTCATTAAACTTTTAACATCATACCACTTGTTAATTACCTGGACTGTCACTCAGTTTCCTCATATGTATATATGTATTTCATGTTACTAAATTTCCATAACTCAGTTTCCTCATATGTATATATGTATTTCATGTTACTAAATTTCCATAACTCAGCTTCCTCATATGTATATATGTATTTCATGTTACTAAATCTCCATGACTCAGTTTCCTCATCTGCAAAATGATGAGATAATGCTGTGTATTTCATAGGGATATTTTGAATATTAAATAAGTTATTATAAGTAAAACATTTAGAAGAGTACCAGGCATACAGGAAGCAACACCTAAAAAAAGAAAAAAAAGGAAGCAACACCTAATAAGGTTTGGCTGTTACTACTACCATTACCATCATCACTATCACCATATTTGCTGTTACTATTATTACTATTCCTGTAGCTTGTCTGTGTGGCCTTCCGTTGGTTCACACAAGATTCACAGCCTTGGGGATTACAAACTCCAGGAGTCAAGATGCTGAGGGGATGCATGGCTGGGTCCCTGCGAGTGACTCACTATTGCTGGTTAGATGGACAGCTCATTCTTCAATTTCCCAGAGAACAGGGCAGGGGAGGGATCCTGAGGATGATGCAATGGGTCTGTGGCTGAAAGCAGGATGTCTGGGTTCTAGTTTCCTCCACTAAGTCAATAGGCCAATGACTTTTCTTCTCTGGGCTGAATTTTCCTGGGGGTAAAAGAGGAGTGGGGTGTTGGGCATGCTGACCATGAAGTCAGCATTTCACTCAGCAGTGAAGTGACCTAACCTCATCAATGCCTCCCCGAGGACCTTGCAGTTCTCAGCAAGTGTCTGTCACCATCATTGTCATCATCTGTGAAACAAGGACTATAGCGTCTTCTTCACAGGAGTGCTGGGAGGACCTGGTGAAAAACATACACGTGAAAGGGCTCTGTAAACTGTAAAGTGCTGTGAGCCTGTCCCAAAGCACCAATAAGATAATCTTGATCATTAGAACCATCACCACCTCCTGTTATCTGTTCAGTTTCCCCAGACACAAACCCCGAAAGCTTTCTGGGGCACCCGTCTTAGCAAATGTGAGGCAAATCCCACAGGGTCCCTCCCAGAGACGTTCTCCATCTGGAGCCAATTAGACAGCCCGGGTAGTTAGCACTGTGCACAGAGCCCACCCTCTGCTCCTTGAGACCTGCAGGCCCCTGGGTCCAGAATCAAGCATCTGGAGTACAGTCTCTTCTCTGGTTTCAATGCCTGGCTGACCCCACCCCTACTTGTGACTACAACCATTCTCAGGACAGCAGACAGGATTTCAGTGAGAGGTCAGTCAGGTGCAGCCACCAGTCTAGACTGAGCCCTGAGGCATGTGATATTGTGGACACCTCTCTGGCCCAGGAGGCAGGCACCAGAGTTTTGGGGCTGGCCATTACATTGTCTGGTTCTGTGGTTTTGGTCAAATCCCTTGATTCTTCCTGGCCACATTTCATTTTCTGGGAAAGAGAGGTTAGGAAGTAATTCTGTCATTTGACAAATCAAGGTGGCCTGAGTTTCATTCTGGCTATGATCCTGGATTGCTTCTGACCTTGGGCAAGTCACTGCACCTGTCTGGGTCTCAGTTTCCTCATCCATCCAGTGAGGAGATAGGCACCTGCATGGACACCTCTTCATAGCCAAAGTGAGGTACTAGACAAATGCAAGGAGAGTTAGGGTCTTGGCTCAGGGCTTAGGGGTGCTTACCATTTGTGTCATGGTTCTGAGGAAGAGAATTGATGAGGCACATTTTTTTTAATAATAATTTTTTTCTATTGGTGTTCAATTTGTCAACACACAAAATAACACCCAGTGCTCATCCCATCAAGTGGATGAGGCACATTTTTATCATTCTGAGTTCTTGGCCCAAACTCCCTTCTATCCTGAATCTCTGAGCCCATCAAGATGGGCTGGAGGAAGTCAGGGGATGTGGTTGGGGTGCAGGGGAAGACTGCCACAGGTCAGTCTCCTGAGAGTATAGCTGAGTCTAAGGAAGAGCTGAGGGTTGGAGAGAGGCTTGGGATCACAGCTTCCCCTCCCCAGCCCCCCATGGAGCCATGAAGGACCCTCAATACTCTTAGTTCCAGGAAATCTCCTTTCAGGGGCATGCAGTAGAGCAAGCTCCAGAGTCATCACCCAGGAGGGAATATGACCCCTCCATGACGGATGTGGCTTGGGGAAGGGGAAGTGTGAGAGGACATCAGGAAGAGCCCTCAATAAGGAGACGAGATTGACCTTTTCTAGGTGCTTCTTCTGTGCTAAGCCCTGGGCTCCAACGTCCCCCACACATGCCATCTCTCCATCTCCATCATAACCCAGTGCCAGAGGGAAGTCTTCCTCATTTTATAGAGGTACAAACTGAGCTTGCCTCAGAATGCAAGCTGTGTGGGGCAACAGTGGACTCAGCCCCTGGCTCCTCTGCTTCTTGGCCATGTGGCCTTTGGCAAGTTCCTTACTGTTTCTTCATCTATGACACCCCTGTCCTGTGTCCAGAGGCTGAAGTGGTGCCCATGCAAAACAGGCTTGGCGTGACCTTTATCTTTGCTTTCAATGGGGCCTGATGCTACATGTCTGCATCAGAAGGCCTCGACCATGGGTGGCCCTGCTAAAGTTTCTGAAGAGGCTGACAAAGGTCCAGACAGAAGAGGAGGAAGGGTCATGGGCTAAGTCAGGCTCTCAGGGAGCCTCTATCAGGCTGGAAAGGACTGAAGGTGCTGGGCTGTGCCTCTCCTAGGTGAGGCTGCTCATTGAGGGCTCTGCTGACTCTTACCAATGGCAGAATGGGATGCCTCTAGCATTAGATTATCCTGGGATGTCTAGGTTCTTAGGACTCAGGATTGGGAGCAGTGGTGTGCTGGTAAATGTTTAATTCCTGGAAAGGGAGGGAGGAGTTCTGATTTGTAGCATTTGCTGATTTCCTTGGTGTAAATGACTCATCGTGACCAATTTCAAGCTAAAAACATGACGTCACTGCACCCAGAGGTGGGAAGAGATATCCAGAATTACCTCAGTATGGAGTATTTCCCTCATAGATCCAGTAGGTGCAAACAACGCCTAGCACATGGAGAACAATACAATGTAGACTACATAAGGTATGAAGAGTTTTGAGCATTTTTGACCTTCTCTTAATTTTCTAAGCTGATTTTTGCCCCAAATTATTGGGATATAGTTGACATATAATATTGCAGTAAGTCTAAGTTACCTGTATATGATTCGATTCAGGTATATATTGCAAAATGTTTACTGCAATAAATTGAGTTAACACATCCTTACCTCACGTAATTACCATTTTGTTGTCGTTGCCATGAGAACATTACAGCTCTACTCTCATAGTAACTTCCAAACATACAATACAGTAGTGTTAACTATAGTCACCTACTATACGTTAGACCCCAAGAACTTACTCAAAACTGAAAGTTTGTACCCTTGGACCAACTTCCCCATTTCCCCCACCCCTCCAGCCCTGGCAACCATTCTGTTTGTGAGTTTGATGTCTTTAGGTTCCACAAATAAGTGAGATCACATAGTATTTGTCTTTATCTCATTTATTTCACTTAGCATAATAACCTCAAGATCCTTTGCCATTTGTGTTAGTGTAATTTATTTAATTTCTGTTTACATAGATTGACTTTAATAAGGACTTTAACAACCTTCTTATGACATTTTTGAAAATGCATATGGGCCCTGTGGCCTGTGGCTGATAGGAGGGGGCCTTAGAGCCTGACCTCATTCTGGATAGCTGGAGAAAGGAGACCCAGACAGAAGGCAGGGGTGGGAAATCATAATCATGGAGGCATGGCTGTGACTTGGGCCTGGGCTTTCAACACATTGTCTCATTTCATTCTCCCAGCCACTGCAGAAGGTTGGGGATATTAAGAAATTATTATCATTTTACAGAGGAGAAAGTTGAGGCAGAGTAACAGCAAGTTTAAGAAGACAGGAACTGGGGACGCCTGGGTGGCTCAGTGGTTGAGCATCTGCCTTTGGCTCAGGGAGTGATCCTGGAGTCCCGAGATCAAGTCCCATATCAGGCTCCCCACAGACAGCCTGCTTCTCCCTCTGCCTGTGTTTCTGCCTCTCTCTCTGTGTCTCTCATGAATAAATAAATAAAATCTTAAAAAAAAAGAAGACAGGCACTAGAGCCTGATAGATCCTGCTTTGAGTTCTGGTTCAGTGCTTAGAAGATGTGAGCCCCTGGGCAATTCCTTATTCCACTGGGCCTCAACTTCCTTATATGCAATATGGGGCTACTCCATTTACTTTCCAGATACTGTTTGCTGGGACGGGTTCAAGACCTGATATAGGATAGGTGCTTCATGGTCAACTCTTACTTATCAGAGAGGCTGAGTAACTTGTCTAAGATATTGGACTGGTGAGGAATGGGGGGAGAATTGTGATTTGCTGCAAGTGGTTCAGTAAGCAATAGTGGTGTGACTCATAGTCTAATTGACAAGTTGGGGGAACAGACGTTTGGGATGTAAGAGGGGAATCAAAATGAAACCTTCATGAAGTTCTCAACATTTCTTCAAGGTGACCAGGTCCAAACCCTTCTCCCCTGGGCTGATCATATCCTCCAGAAGCCTGGAAAAGGAAATAGGCAGGTCACCATCCTCCCCCCATCCCAACCACCTGGGCTTTGCTGCTGTTCTGTACCCAAAGGCCTCTTCCTCAAACGGTTCTTGTTAACAACACTCAGGGAATACCATCTTGTCATTGTCACCAGGGACAGGCATGTTGGCAGCAAGACACAGAGGGATGACCCTTCTTCAGCTCTCCTTGGAAAGTCTGGTGAGGGGGCAGGTCCATAAAGCCTCAGCAGGTTGGTCCACTGAGGGAAGCCTGGGATGGCCACATCTCCCTTTGTCTGTGCCCTCAGGACCAGGCAGGGAAGACCTTGGGGAACTAGAACTGGCCTGGTCAGGTGCAGACAGTTGCACAATGGAGAGAAGGCAGGGAGGTCAGCCTCCACCTGCTCAAAAACCTCATGCTTTTCTGGAGACTGGGTTGCCTGGAATCCTGGTACACTGACTCAGCTACCCAGGGAAGTTTCCGTTCAGTATCTCTTCCTTAAGATCAAGTGACTGTCTCTTTGTGGCTTGTTTCTGTGGATATCTGAGGGGTGAGATGGTCACTGGGCTTGGAGCTCTGGGTGGGATCCGGGCATGTTGCAGGGGCTGGAGGTCAGAAGTAGCCTGATCCCACAGTCCTTGGGTCTTCTCTGTACCTCCCACCAATGTCCTCTTGGCCCCTTTCCCTTATTTCCAGGTGTTCTTTCTTCACCACTTCACACCTCAATCTGCTCTTCTTCCTTCCTTCTTCCTAAACCTCCTTCTTTCTTTCTCTCATTCATCATAGCTTTCCTATGTCAAGACGTGTTGTAAGGGCTAGAAACAGAGAAATGAGTAATATAATTTCCTGAGCTCAAAGATCTCCAAGTCTAGCTGAGAGACATATCTGTGAAGGGACAAAGATATTTATCTTAGGAGAAACCTTCAAAGATGACAGGGCTTGTCATGATGACTAACATCCACCTCCATGCTCTCATGAGGCTTGGGTATTGCCTCTGAAGATGAAGACTACTGGGTTGACAATCTTAGAAGATTTTTTAAAACTAAACAATGTCCCTCATCCCATGGAAATCAATTGTGACTCTGAGAGGCTTTTACAAAGCTTTTACAAAGATTCAAGTGTGCATCAGAGAGGCTTTTTACAAAGATTTACTAAGTTCCAGAATGGCAATACTTTCCCAAGTCCTCTTCCATGGATTCCCTCTGCTTCTAATGCAATCTCATGGCTCCTCATACCCATATGATGGGAGAGAGCTTTATTATAAGCTTGTGGCTGCCAATCTTTAGTCCTTTGCCTTGGAAGGATTCTGATCCGGTCTTACCAGGTGGCTGGCTAAACCTCATAGACCATGGTAGTTCCTGCCAAATCTCAAGGTCAGATTGATGGATAGATGAGGAAGTTTGCTTTCTTCACCCTTCCCACTTACAGCCTGTTTGCTGGAAGTGAGTAAAGTAAATAATCAAGAATTAGCTCTGAAGCCATATTGCCTCCACTCAAACCCCAAGTCCACCACACAAACCAAGTTATTTGGATTGAACCACTTCTCTCTCTGTGCCTTTATTTTTCCCTCTAAATGGAGGTCATCGTACTTATCTCAATGAGCTGTTGAAAGGGAGGTTGTAAATTCATCCACATATCCATACTTTGTTACAGGTGTTTCAACCCAATTAGTGGGAATTGTTAAGAGGAGAGGGAGAAAGATTTTCCAAGATACTAGATCTCAAACTGCATATCAGAACCCTCTAGAATGGCTCAGATCATAACTTGCTGGTAAGCACAGGGGGCCTGGGAGAAAGAGAGGCAGCATCTAATCGAGATTTGGAGTGGGAGATGGTGGTGCAGGTCAGGAGAGGCTTTCTGGTGGGACGACACCTGAACTGAGTCTTAATGTAGGAATAGGAGCTGGACATGCAACAAAGAGTTGTGTAGGTGGCAGGGGTGCAACCGGTGGTGTCCTCCATGCTGAAGACCTCAGCCAAGGCGAGAAGGTGCGACAGAGGTAGACACATACAGGGGGATACTTGGGCACACCTGTATGGAGATGAGGCTTGATGGAAGGAGATGGGGTGGGGAGAGTGTTGGGTCCTGAAGCTGAAGAAGTCGGCCGGAGGCAGATCTTTCTGGAAGGGCTCTGTGCATCTGTCTAAAGAGAAGAGGCATGGAGAACCCTCACAGGATTTTCAGGAAGGGGAAAAACGTGCTTCCTGTTCTATTTCTTTTGAAATCGATTTTTAGCCAATTTCGTGGTGATCATAGAATATTCTCTAAATGACTTCCATTCTTTGGATTTTTGGAGCTTACATTTCTGATGCAGCATATGGTCAATTTCGATAAATGTTTCATGAAGCTTCCTGTTTCTTTTGGTTAGTGTCTGCACGGAATATTTTCTTCTGTTCTTTATTCCTAGTGTGCCTGTGTCCTTAAGATATGTTTCTCTCCTCCACCATAGCTTCCTTTTTTTAAAATAATAAATTTATTTTTTATTGGTGTTCAATTTGCCAACATACAGAATAACACTCAGTGCCCATCCTGTCAAGTGCCCCCCTCAGTGCCCGTCACCCATTCACCCCCACCCCCCACTCTCCTCCCCTTCCACCACCCCTAGTTCGTTTCCCAGAGTAAGGAGTCTTTATGTTCTGTCTCCCTTTCTGATATTTCCTACCCATTTCTTCTCCTTCCCTTCTATTCCCTTTCACTATTATTTATATTCCCTAAATGAATGAGAGCATATAATGTTTGTTCTTCTCCGATTGACTTATTTCACTCAGCATAATATCCTCCAGTTCCATCCATGTTGAAGCAAATTCCACCATAGCTTCCTTGAAGTACAATTGACATAACATTGTATCAGTTTAAGGTGTGCAATGCATTTATTTGATACATTGAAATATTGTAAAATGATTAAGATGTGTTTCTTATAAGCAATAAGTAGGGTTTTTAAAAATTCAATTTGAAAATATGCCTTTTATTAAAATAGTCCTTTTGCATTTAAAGTGATTACCTAAATACTTAAGCTCATATTTACCATCTTTTTACTTATTTTATTTTTTTATATAAATTTATTTTTTATTGGTGTTCAATTTGCCAATATATAGAATAACACCCAGTGCTCATCCCGTCAAGTGCCCCCCTCAGTGCCCATCACCCAGTCACCCCCACCCCCCGCCTTCCTCCCCTTCCACCACCCCTAGTTTGTTTCCCAGAGTTAGGAGTCTTTCATGTTCTGTCTCCCTTTCTGATATTTCCCACTCATGTTTTCTCCTCAAACATATGGTCTCATTCATTTGGGGAATATAAAAAATAGTGAAAGGGAATAAAGGGGAAAGGAGAAAAAATGATTGGGAAATATCAGAGAGGGAGACAGAACATGAAAGACTCCTAACTCTGGGAAACGAACTACGGGTGGTGGAAGGGGAGATGGGCGAGGGATGGGAGTGACTGGGTGATGGGCACTGAGGGGGGCACTTGACGGGATGAGCACTGGGTGTTATTCTATATGTTGGCAAATTGAACACCAATAAAAAATAAATTTATAAAAAAATAGTGAAAGAGAATTTTACTTATTTTCTATTTGGCTCGCCCGTTTTCTGCTTGACTTTTCCCTCTCTCAAAAGAGCATTATTCTGGATTAGTAAACATTTTTATTTGTTCATTTTCTACTGCTTTAGGTTGTTAGCAAAGCATTAATTATTCTTTTAATGGTCTCCTTAGTAATTACAACAGAAATCTTGGCTTATCAAAGTCTAAAGTAAAAAATTAGTTTTACCACTTTTCCAGTTGCACTAAATATTTAGAAAAAAACTCTGCCTTTATTTATGCCCTCCATTTCTTTTTTTAAAATATTTTATTTATTTATTCATAAGACACACACACACACAGAGGCAGAGACACAGGCAGAGGGAGAAGCAGGCTCCCTGTGAGGAGCCGGCTGTGGGACTCGATACCAGGACCCCAGGATCATGCCCTGAGCCAAAGGCAGACACTCAACCACTGAGCCACCCAGGCATCCCTTTGCCCTCCATTTCTTTCTTTTTTTTTTAATTTTTAAAAAATTTTTATTTATTTATGGTAGCCAGAGAGAGAGAGAGAGAGAGAGAGAGGCAGAGACACCGGCAGAGGGAGAAGCAAGCTCCATGCACCGGGAGCCTGATACGGGATTTGATCCCAGGTCTCCAGGATCATGCCCTGGGCCAAAGGCAGGCGCCAAACCGCTGCGCCACCCAGGGATCCCTGCCCTCCATTTTTAATGTTATTGTTGTTATGATCTTTGTCTTTAATTTTTTTAATTTCAGAAGACTTTATTATTCATTTTACATCCATTATTATTATTATTTATTTATGTATTAAAGATTTTATTTGACAGAGAGAGAGAGGGAGAGAGAGGACAAGCCAGGGGAGCAGCAGAGGGAAAGGAAGAAGCAAACTCCCCGCTGAGCAGGGAGTGGGATACAGGGCTCAATGCAGGGCTGGATCCCAGGATCCCGAGATCATGACTTGAGCAGAAGGCAGACGCTTAACCAACTGAGCCACCCAGGAACCCCTTTACATTCATTTTAAGTTTACATTTACCCACATATTTACTCTTTTTTTTTTTTGAGGGACTTGTCCCTCATTTTTGCATTTTCATGTTTCTATCACTTTTTTTCTGCCTGAAGAACTCCCTTCATGTAATCTTACTTTTTGTTAGTCTGAAGAAATAATTTCACATTTAATTTTTTTTAATTTTTTAAAACCCCTTTTGAAATAACTTCCAAGTTTCTAGAAAGGCTGAAGGAATACTACAAAGAATCCCATCTGTCCCATACCCAGACTTATTAATTTTTTAATAATTTATCATGCTTTTGTTATAATTTCCAGAATGATTTGAGAGTAATTTGCACATATCACATTCCTTTACCCCTTAATACTTCAGTGAATAGTTCCAGAGAATAAAAGAATGTTCTCTTATATAGTAGCTGTCAAATTCAGGAAATTTAACATTGACACATTAATCTAATCTAATTCATATTCCAATTTTATCATTTGACACAGTAATGTTATTTTATGCCATTCCTCCCTTTCAGGATTACATATTGCATTAGTTGTTATATTTTGTTTTTCAGTATCCTTCCATCTATTATAGATTCTCAGCCCTTCTTCTTTCTTTCCTTCCTTCCTTCCTTCCTTCCTTCCTTCCTTCCTTCCTTCCTTCCTTCCTTATTTCTTCCTTCCTTTCTTTCTTTTTTTCCTTCTTTCTCTCTTTCTTTCTCTTTCTTTTTTTAAGAGAGATAATGCATGTGCTGGGTGGGGGGATGAGTGAGGGAAGAGCAGAGGGAGAGGGAGAGAGAGAATCTTAAGCAGACTCCATACTTAGCACTGAACTGGACTCGGGGCTTGATCCCATGGCCCTGAGATCATGACCTGAGCCAAAGTTAAGAGTCAGGAGCTTGACTGAGCTGCTCAAGTACCCCAATTCTCAGACTTTGTCTTTCATGATAAAGATATTTTTGAAGATTAAAAAGGTAGTTATTTTTATAGAATATACCTCAATTTAGGGGATATTTCTTTGATGTTTCCTCATGATTAGTTTCAGTCTTTGCATTTTGGGCTGAAATAAAATACGATGCTATATTATTAGGATTTCAGATAAGAGGATGCCTTATGTCTATCTGCTATTGGTGATGTTAACTGTAATCACTCAGCTAAGGTATTGTCCAGTTTCTCCACTGATAGCTATTCCTTTTTACTTTTGTAGTTAATAATACTTTATCGATAGATAGCTTGTAACTATGTAACATTCTATTCTTTATTGGACTCACTTGCCATAGAGTTAGCATCTATTCCTGTCAGGGTGCTGTCAGGAGACACAACACAGCAGTAATGTGAATGGGGAAATTTTAATATAAAGAATCTTTAACTAGTAAAAGGTGGGTAACTACTAAAATAGATGAAAGAGATCCAGAAGTAGCAAGTAAAAAAAAAACACCAGCTACTACCTCATGGCTGAAGATGAGTACACACTGAAGAGATTGAGGATTTAGGACCAATCTCTCTCCCTCCATCTGCTCCTGGCACTCCCCTCACCTCGGCCAAAAAAAAAAAAAAAAAGACTGAATTCAGACTTTTTGTTTCTTTCTTTTTTCCTTTTAAAATATTTTATTGAGGGGTGGGGCAAGATGGCAGAGGAGTAGGGTCCCCAAGTCACCTGTACCCCCCAACTTACCTAGATAACTTTCAAATCATCCTGAAAACCTATGAATTCGACCTGAGATTTAAAGAGAGAACAGCTGGAATGCTACAGAGAGAAGAGTTTGTGCTTCTAACAAGTACAACTCATTTTTAACCACCCTGCACTGAGCAAAATGACTAGAAAGAAGAACTCACCACAAAAGGAACCAGAAACAGTACTCTTTCCCACAGAGTTACAGAATTTGGATTACAATTCGATGTCAGAAAGCCAATTCAGAAGCACAATTATAAAGCTACTAGTGCTCATAATATGTTTGTATTTCCTTGGTATTAGTGGTGATCTCTCCTTTCTCATTCATTATTTTATTAACTTGAGTATTTTCTCTCTTCTTTTTAATAAGGCTGGCTAATGGTTTATCTATCTTATTAATTCTTTCAAAGAACCAACTCCTGCTTTGTTAATCTGTTCCACAGTTCTTCTGGTCTCTATTTCATTGAGTTCTGCTCAAATCTTTATTAACTCTCTTCTGCTGGGTGTAGGATCAATTTGCTGTTTTTTCTCCAGCTGCTTTGGAGGGTATTATGCTGAGTGAAATAAGTCAATCAGAGAACGACAAAAATAGTATGGTCTCATTCATTTGGGGAATATAAAAGGTAGTGAAAGGAAATAAAGGGGAAAGGAGAAAAATGAATGGGAAATATCAGAAAAGAAGACAGAACATGAGAGACTCCTAACTCTGGGAAATGAACAAGCGGTGGTGGAAAGGGAGGTGGGCAGGGGGTGGGGGTGACTGGGTGATGGGCACTGAGGGGGGCACTTGATGGGATGAGCACTGGGTATTACACTATATGTTGACAAATTGAACTCCAATAAAAAATAAAATAAAAAAATAAAGCTACTAGCTTCTTCATGAATTTAGAATTTAGAATTCAGAATATAAGGAGAGATAAAGAGCTTTCAAGATAGGCAGAAACTGAAAGAATATGTGACCACCAAACCGGCTCTGCAAGAAATATTAAGGGGGACCCTGTAAAAGAAAAAGGATGCCCAAAGAAATAATCCACAAAACAGGGACTGAATAGGTATTATGATGACACTAAATTCATATCTTTCAATAGTAACTCTGAATGTGAATGGGCTTAATGATCCCATCAAAAAAAGCAGGGTTTCAGACTGGATAAAAAAGCAAGACCCATCTATTTGCTGTCTACAAGAGACTCATTTTAGACCTAAAGACACCTACAGCCTGAAAATAAAGGTTAGAGAACCATTTATCATTCAAGTGGTCCTCAAAAGAAAGCAGGGGTAGCCATCCTCATACCAGATAAATTAAAGTTTATCCCAAAGACTGTAGTAAGAGATGAAGAGGAAACTATATCATACTTAAAGGATCTATTGAACAAGAGGACCTAACAATCATCAATATTTATGCTCCAAATATGGGAGCTGCCAAGTATATCAATCAATTAATAACCAAAGTTAAGACATACTTAGATAATAATACACTAATACTGGGATACTTCAACACAGTGCTTTCTGTAATTTACAGGTCTTCTAAGTACAATATCTCCAAAGAAACAAGAGATTACTTATTTATTTATTTATTTTAAATATTCTTTTTAAAAAATATTTCATTTATTTATTCATGAGAAACACAGATAGGAGAGAGAGAGAGAGAGACATAGACACAGGCAGAGGGAGAAGCAGGCTCCATGCAAGGAGCCTGACGTGGGACTCGATCCCGGGTCTCCAGGATCACACCCTGGGCTGAAGACAGCGCTAAACCACTGAGCCACCCAGACTGCTCGAAACAAGAACTTTAAATGATACACTGGACCAGACGGATTTCACACATATTTACAGAACTTTACATCCAGATGCAACTGAATACAGACTCTTCTCAAGTGCACATGGAACTTTCTCCAGAATAGACCACATACTGGGACACAAGTCAGGTCTTAACTGATACCAAAAGATTGGAATTGTCCCCTGCCTATTTTCAGACCATAATGCTTTGAAACTTGAACTCAATCACAAGAAGATATTTGAAAGAAATTCAAACACGTGTAGATTAAAATTCATCCTGCCAAAAGATGAAAGGGTCAACCAGCAAATTAGAGAAGAATTAAAAAGATTCATGGAAACTAATGAGAATGAAGATACAATCATTCAAAATCTTTGGGATACAGTGAAAGCAGTCCTGAGAGGGAAATACATCGCAATACAAGCATCCATCAAAAAATTGGAGAAAGCTCACACACACAAGCTAACCTTGCACCTAAAGGAACTGGAGAACAAACAGCAAATAAAACCTACACCCAGCAGAAGATGAGAGTTAATAAAGATTCAAGCAGAACTCAATGAAATAGAGACCAGGAGGACTGTGCAACAGATCAACAAAACCAGGAGTTGGTTCTTTGAAAGAATTAATAAGATAGATAAACCATTAACCAGCCTTATTAAAAAGAAGAGAGAAAAGACTCAAATTAATAAAATCATGAAAAAAGGAGAGATCACCACCAATACCAAGGAAATACAAATGATTTTAAAAACATATCATGAGCCGCCATATGCCAATAAGTTAGTCAATCTAGGAGAAATTGACGTATTTCTGGAAACCACAAACTACCAAAGCTGGAACAGGAAGAAATAGAAAACCTGAACAGGCCAATAAACAGGGAGGAAATTGAAGCAGTCATCAAAAACCTTCCAAGACACAAAAGTCCAGGGCCAGATGGCTTCCCAGGGGAATTCTATCAAACATTTGAAGAAGAAACAATACCTATTCTACTAAAGCTGTTCCGAAAGATAGAAAGGGATGGAATACTTCCAAACTCATTCTATGAGGCCAGCATCACCTTATTTCCAAAACCAGACGAAGACCTCACCAGAAAGGAGAATTATAGAGCAATATCCCTGATGAACAAAGATGCAAAAATTCTCATTAAGATGCTAGCCAATAGGATCCAATAACACATTAAGATTACTCACCATGACTAACTGGGATTTATCCCTGGGATGCAAGGCTGGTTCAACACTCATAAAGCAATCAACGTGATAGATCACATCAACAAGAGAAAAAAACCAGAACCATATTATCCTCTCAATAGATGCAGAGAAAGCATTTGACAAAGTACAGCATCTATTCCTGATCAAAACCCTTCAGAGTGTTGGGATAGAGGGAGCATTCCTCAGAATCTTAAAAGCCATCTACGAGAAGCGCACAGCAAATATCACTCTCAAAAGGGAAACACTGGGAGCCTTTCCCCTAAGATCAGGAACACGACGGGGATGTCCACTCTCACCACTGCTATTCAACATAGTACTAGAAGTCCTAGTCTCAGCAATTAGGCAAAAAAAAAAAAAAAAAAAAAAAGAAATAAAAGGCATTCAAATTGGCAAAGAAGAGGTCAAACTCTCCCTCTTTGCAGATGACATGATACTGTACATAGAAAACCCAAGACTCCACCCCAAGATTGCTAGAACTCACTAACTCTATACACCAACAATGAGACTGAATAAAGAGAAATTAAGGAGTCAATCCCATTTACAATTGCACCCAAAAGCATAAGATACCTAGTAATAAACCTAACCAAAGAGGTAAAGGATCTATACCCTAAAAATTATAGAACACTTCTGAAAGAAATTGAAGAAGACACAAAGAGATGGAAAAATATTCCATGCTCATGGATTGGAAGAATTAATATTATGAAAATATCAATGTTACCGAGGGCAATTTACACATTTGATGCAGTCCCTATCAAAATACCATGGACTTTCTTCAAAGAATTGGAACAAATCATCTGAAGATTTGTGTGGAATGAAAAAAGAGCCAGAATAGCCAGGGAACTATTGAAAAAGAAAACCATAGCTGGGGGCATCACAATGCCAGATTTCAAGTTGTACTACAAAGCTGTGGTTATCAAGACAGTGTTGTACTGGGACAAAACAGACACATAGATCAATGGAACAGAATACAGAATCCAGAAATGGGCCCTCCACTCTATGGTCAACTAATATTTGACAAAGGAGGAGAGACTATCCACTGAAAATAAGGACAGTGTCTTCAATAAATGGTGCTGGGAAAATTGGACATCCACATGCAGAGGAATGAAACTAGACCATTCCCTTACACCATACACAAAGATAAACTCGAAATGGATGAAAGATACAAATGTGAGACAAGATTCCATCAAAATCCTAGAGGGGAACACAGGCAACACCCTTTTTGAACTCGGCCACAGTAACTTCTTGCAAGATACATCCATGAAGGCAAAAGAAACAAAAGCAAAAATGAGCTATTGGGACTTCATCAAGATAAGAAGCTTTTGTACAGCAAAGGATACAGTCAACAAAACTAAAAGTCAACCTACAGAATGGGAGAAGATATTTGCAAATGACGTATCAGATAAAGGGCTAGTTTCCAAGATCTATAAAGAACTTATTAAGCTCAACAGCAAATAAACAATCCAATCATGAAATGGGCAAAAGACATGAACAGAAATCTCACAGAGGAAGACATAGACATGGCCAACATGCACAAGAGAAAATGCTCTGCATCACTTGCCATCAGGGAAATAGAAATCAAAACCACAATGAGATACCACCTCACACCAGAGAGAATGGGGAAAATTAACAAGGCAGGAAACCACAAATGTTGGAGAGGATGTGGAGAAAGGGGAACCCTCCTTCACTGTTGGTGGGAATGTGACCTGGTGCAGCCACTCTGGAAAAGTGTGTGGAGGTTCCTCAAAGAGTTAAAACCAGATCTGCCCTACGACCTAGCAATTGCACTGCTGGGGATTTACCCCAAAGATACAGATACAGTGAAACGCCGGGAAACCTGCACCCTGATGTTCATAGCAGCAGTGTCCACAAGAGCCAAACTGTGGAAGGAGCCTCGGTGTCCATCAAAAGATGAATGGATAAAGTAGATGTGGTCTATGTATACAATGGAATATTACTCAGCCATCAGAACGATGAATACTCACCATTTGCTTCGACGTGGATGGAAATGGAGGGGATTATGCTTCATGAAGTAAGTCAATGGAGAAGGACAAACATTATATGGCCTCATTCATTTGGGGAATATGAAAAATAGTGAAAGGGAATAAAGGGGAAAGGAGAGAAAATGAGTGGGAAATATCAGTGAGGGTGACTGAGCATGAGAGATTCCTAACTCTGGGAAATGAACAAGGGGTAGTGGAAGGGGAGGTGGTGGTGACTGGGTGATGGGCACTGAGGGGTCACTTGACGGATGAGCACTGGGTGATATGCTATATGTTGACAAATTAAACTCCATTAAAAATAAAAATATATATATATACAAAAAATAAAAAAATATTTTATTTGTTTGCTTATTTATTTATTTATTTATTTATTTATGAGAGCGAGAGAAAGTGAGTGAGAGCATACAAGCAGGGGTAGCAGCAGAGGGAGAGGGAGAAGCAGGCTTCCCACTGAGCAAGAAGGCCCATGTGAGGCTCCATCTCAGGACTCTGGGATCAGACCTGAGTGGAAGGCAGCCGCTTGACTGGCTGAACCTCCCTGTTACCCCAAATTCAGACCTTTTCAAAGAGGATATGGGTACCACAGGAATACACTGTCAGATGCTGGTGGGCACAGGCCAAGGTTTACATAGAAGGGTGGGGAGAGTGTGGCCTGAGTGTGTGACTATAGTTGGTCATTGAGGTCAGTTGAGCTGAGTGCTCCTGGCCCTTCCCTACACCAGCCCACTGGCTCTCAAGCTAATTGACCAAGCCTGAAGCCTCAGCCTAAGTACCTTCCTGGGGTTAGCACACCCTTATGTCGCTGTAGCACCCTCTATTGGCAAAGCCTCACATTGACAGCCAGCAGAGAAGAAAGATTTGCAGAGGAGAGGCATTTCTGGATAAATGGTCTCTAAAGCAGAAGAGGCACTCTGAGGGGGGCACTTGATGGGATGAGCACTGGGTGTTATGCTATATGTTGGCAATTTGAACTCCAGTAAAAAAATTTTGTAAAAAGAAATACAAGGCTAGAGAAGTGAATTAAATGAAAATACAAATAAACAAAACCAGCATGCAAAAATTCGGGACAAATGACAAATTTATTTAATTGGGGGAATGAGGGTGAGTGAGAGACGGAAGGAGGAACTATCTAGATCTAAATTTTTTTTAAAAAAATTAAAAGAAATAACCCCAAAACATGTAGACTTTAGATCTTGATTTAAAAAAGCAGCATGTTTTATTTATTTAGGCAAGTTTAGTAAGGACTCAGTACTAGATGGTAACCAGGAATCATTTAAATTTTTTAGGTGGAAAAAAAAAAACAAACAAAAAAGTTTTTTAGGTGGGATAATGGCATTGTTGTTCTGTTTTAAAATGTCCATAATTGGGCAGCCCTGGTGGCTCATCAGTTTAGTGCCGCCTCGGCCCAGGGCGTAATCCTGGAGACCCAGGATCGAGTCCCACGTTGGGCTGCTTCTCTCTCTGCTCCTCTCTGTCTCTGTGTCCCTCACGAAAAAATAAAGCAGAAGGGGACTCCACCTCTAAAGATTTGAGGGAATAAAGGGAAAGGAGAGAAAATGAGTGAAAATATCAGTGAGGGTGACAAAATATGAGACACCTAACTCTGGGAAATGAACAAGGGGTAAAAAAAAAAAAAAAAGAACAAGGGGTAGTGGAAAAGGAGGTGGGTGGGGGGTTGGGGTGACTGTGAGATGGGCACTGAAGGGGGCACTTGGGATGAGCACTGGGTGTTATGGTAAATGTTGGCAAATTGAACTCCAATAAAAAAATAAATAAATAAAAGGTTTGAAGGCTGGAGCTGATGTGGTTGGTGTAAAACGATCGTCACTAAACATGGGCAACTAGTTTGTCTGACAAGGGGTGGGGAGTAAGACTGGAGTGATTGCATATGAGCACCTGACCATTATTTATTCTTTAAAGGCATTATGTCAGATGCTTCATATATATCGCCTCTACTCCTCATAAAAACCCTGAGAGATGAGTATCATTAGCTACATTTTACAGATGAGGAGACTAAGGCTCAGAGATGTTAAGTAACTTGTTCAAGACAGTAGATAAGTAACAGGGTCAGAATGAAAATCCCTGCTTCCAGGGCCAACATTCTTGCTGGAGCAGCATATGTTGGATGTCATCTAAATGAGTGTGATTGTTTCATAGGCCTCACCATGTGGACGTCTCCAGAGCAGAACCAAAGCTGGGTTTATGAATTTCTTCTGCTTGGCTTCTCCAGTGACCCTTCATCCAACAGAGTCCTCTTCATTGCCTTCCTTCTCCTTTACCTGAGCTCAGTCCTCAGCAATGCACTCATCATCATCCTGACCTTCCTGGACATGCAGCTCCACATGCCTATGTGCTTCTTCCTCTGCATCCTCTCCCTGCTAGATGTGAGCTGTGACACCACCACCATGCCCCAGATGTTGATGCATCTCCTCGCTCACTGTCAGACCATCTCCTTTGCTGGCTGTTAGCTGCAGATGTATGTGTTTGGTGCCCTGGCCCTAACTCAGTGTATTTTTTTCATAGTCATGGCTTATGACTGATGTATGGCCATCTGCCACCCACTGCATTATACTGTCATCCTCAGCTGGGACCTCTGCACACAGCTGACAACTGGGACCTGGGCTTGTGGTTTCTTCTTCTCTTTGATCCATACTTTCCTCACCATGAGGCTGCCATACTGTGGGCCCAAGAGAGTCAACCACTACTTCTGGGAAGGCCCCTCAGTATGAAGATTAGCTTGCATGGATACCCACCTCATTGAGAGGATAGATCTGGTCATCAGTGTCTTCCTGCTTGTTGTTCCATTCTCCCTCATTCTGGCCTCCTACATCTGTACTGGCCAGACCACTCTCAAGATCAAGTCCATGAAGGGCCACTGCAAGGCTTTCTCCACCTGCACTTCCCATCTAACTGCGGTCACACTCTTTAAGCCATGTACATCTACATGAGGCCCAACTCCAGCTATTCCCCTGAGACAATCAGATATCATTCTTTTGTAGTGTCTTCACTGCCTTCCTCAACCCTGTGGTCTACAGTCTGAGGAACCAGGACATCAAGGCAGGTTTTCTTTTTTTTTATAAATTTATTTTTTATTGGTGTTCAGTTTGCCAACATATAGAACAACACCCAGTGCTCATCCCGTCAAGCGCCCCCCTCAGTGCCTGTCACCCAGTCATCCCCACCCCCCCACCCACTTCCCCTTCTACCACCCCTAGTTCATTTCCCAGAGTTAGGAGTCTTTCATGTTTTGTCTCCCTTTCTGATATTTCTCACTCATTTTTTCTCCTTTCCCTTTTATTCCCTTTCACTATTTTTTATATTCCCCAAATAAATGAGAACATATAATGTTTGTCCTTCTCCGATTGACTTATTTCACTCAGCATAGTACCCTCCAGTTCAAGGCAGCTTTTCTTAAAGTGATGGGGTGGGGTAGGGTGGCCTGGTGAATTGGGAGATAGGAGAGGCCTGAAGTAGAATGTCCAATGCTAAGGAAAAGGGCAACACTTATAATGTACACAGACAACATTGTGCATTGGAACCAATATGGCACCTGATCAGTGAAGCAAACGTGGTACATGAAATCAACACGGATGTCTTGATGAACTTGCTACATGTGGTGCAGTGATAAACAACTCCACAATCTTAGTGGCTTACAACAGCAGAAGTTCATTTATTGCTTATTTTCTAGATCAGTTATAGGTGCACTGTGGCCTTCTGCTGTTGGATTCTTGGATCCAATCTGAAAAAAGGAGGCTTTATCTGGAATAGCTCAGTCTTATGACAGAGAGAAAGACACATGATGACACTTAAAGCTTCTGCTCAGAAGCAACACACATCTCTTTGCTGATATCCTACTGGCCAAAGCAAGTCATATATGTGGTAAAGCCCAAGAGCAAAAGGGCAAGGAATATTTTCTTCCAACAGAAAAGTAACACATGTCACATGGCAATGGGTGTCGATATATATAGTTCTTCTACAGTCAAAGGGGCAATAATGGAGATGATAATATAATCATAATCACCATAATGGCACTGGGATGAATAGAATACATGTAGCTAACATGGAACATGGTAATTGTGACATGGTACATGGACATAGAAGAGGTCCAAGATGGTGGCAGCAATCAAAGTGGTGCATGTGGGACACCTGGGTGGCTCAGTGGTTGGGCATCTGCCTTTGGCTCAGGTCGTGATCCCAGGGTGCCAGGATCGGGTCCCACATCGGGCTCCCTGCATGGAGCCTGCTCCTCCCTCTGTCTATGTCTCTGCCTCTCTCTCTGTGTGTGTCTATCATGAATAAATAAAGAAAATCTTTTTTAAAAAGTGGTACATGTAAACAGTAAATATCTTTAGCCAATGTTGAAAATTAAGCCAATGGTATATGGAACCAAGGCAGCCCACAGATCTGACTTGGTGCATGGAAACAATGTGGTTCATGGAGCTAATGTGGTATATTCTGCATTGTGTGTGGAAGGACACAAAATCTAAGTGACCTGGGTTCTAGTCCCAACCTTGTAACTTGTTTTATGACTTTGGGCAATTCACTTTCTTTCTCTGGATCTTACTTTACTCATCTACAAAATGAGCACTTTAAATGTAATGGTTTCCAAGACCTCTTTATCTCTAAGATTCTATGCTGCAGAAGGTGGAGTAAATGAAACTCAAATGCAATAAAGTTCTGAATCCTTTGTGAACCATAAAATGAGTAAGGGGAGAACGGAAGAATAAAAGTCACTGCATGTGTGTTGCCCTTTGTAAACCACAATGAGCAGCACACACAGCAGTGACTCTCATTCTTTTAAGGAATCTAAATGACATATGAAGCTAAGAATCCTGGCATGGGCCTTAGAGTTAGCATGAGCATCCAGCTTCCTTTATGGCCTCATTGGAGTCCCAAAGGCCTCAGGGATGAGTTGATTCATTTCCAGTATTTCTTGAGCACCCATAATGGCCCAGCCAGTATCAGGCCTTGGGGAAACCAAGACAGATATGTGGAGACATTTACAGTCATGAAATTACAAGGCCAAACCCAATACCACAGTGACCCTTGAGGACCTCATAGGAATGAAGTTCTCTCAATGGGTGCCAAACACAGGAGACCAGACCACACCTCATCCCCCTCCCATCTGCCATTGCATACCCCAGCACTTTGTAAACTCTCCAGAACTTGGAGTCAGGGAGAGGGGGATGGAAACCCCAAGAAGATGAATATTATTTCTCCCACCACTGGAACAATAGCTTGAAATGGAAACTAAGTTCAGTAACTGAGAAATGAAGTTACAGTTGTTTCAGGAAACAAAGAGTTTCTCTAATAGAGAAAAATGGAGGAAACCTACTTTTACTGAGAGCTGACAGGTTAAGGTCCTGGTAAGGAATTAAGGTTTAGCTGATGTCTGAGGATGAGAGGAGTCACCCATGCAAAGAGCCAGGAAAATGACATTTCAGGCAACAGGATACCAGGCACAAAGGCCCCAGGTCAGGAAAGCACTTCACATTTTCTGAAGAGCTGGAAGGCTCCTATGGTCACAGTAAAGTGCACAGGAGAGGTAGAGAGGAAATTGAGAAATAGGCAAAGGACAGTCCTAGGGAGTCCTGCAGAAAGTGTTTACTTCATGCTCAGTGCAATGGGAATGCTTGGATTCTTACTGGGGAGTGGTGCAGTTGTAGGAGTTTTGGAGTTCATCACTCCAGTGTGTGTGTAGCTTGAGGTGACCAGAAAGAAGTGGAAGAAGAGGTCTCTGGGGTGAGAATGTCTGGGAACTCACAGGCTGGGAGCGAGGGAGAGAGAGAGAAAGAGAGAGAGAGACTGAGAGAGAGACAGAGAGAGAGAGAGAGAACAAAAAACCTTCCCTTTAGAGAGCAGCAGGGAGTATAGTGTCCCCAAGGAGAATTTCAGGTTGAGGATACTGGGAAGGGCAGGGGTTGAATATGGGGCTGAGATGGCAAAAAGAGGGAGAATTGGGGAAAGGGAGAAGTGGAGACTTGGGTACATGGAGGGATGAGCAGATTCTGGGAATAATGAATGACTAGAGAGTTCTGGGTTTCTGGAGTGATAGAGATTTCATCTCTAGTACTTAGGTGCAGATTTGGGTGCTAGTATTTTCCTTAAGCATTTAATCAGAGATGAAACAGAGTGGGGTTAGGTAGGACATTTGGGTGGGTGGGTGGGTACAGCTGCACCAATGGGCTCTAGTACCTGCCATAACAAAGTTCCAGGCAGCAGTTCCAGAGGGCTTCAGGCAGAAAGTAAAGGATACCTTGGGTTTTTGAGGTGGTTCTTCTCCCATTTGGGGGAGGGGTAGGGAACTATGCAGTTGGTGGAGGGAACTTACTAACTGATGAGAGCTCCCTGCTCCTGGCCTTGTGGGGAAGCGGGTCGCCTGGATAATGGAGGGGAAGGCTTCCTGGCTCTTTCGAATTCCTTCCAAAAGGCGGGAAGGCCACTTGGTGGACTTCTACAACTAGACAGTCAGGGACCAGGGTAGTGGAGAGGTGAATCTTGTGGCTAATGTGTGATGAGGTTTTATTAGTTTCTCTACTAGGACAGATTACTACAGTTTGTAATTCAGGGTAATAAAAGATTTTATCTTTTTTTTTTTTTTTAAATTGGAGTTCAATTTGCCAACATATAGCATAACACCCAGTACTCATCCCATCAAGTGCCCCCCTCCGTGCCCGTCACCCAGTCACCCCCACTCCCCACCCACCTCCCTTTCCACCACCCCTTGTTCGTTTCCCAGAGATAGGAGTCTCTCATGTTCTGTCTCCCTTTCTGATATTTCCTACTCACTTTTTCTCCTTTCCCCTTTATTCCCTTTCACTATTTTTTATATTCCCCAAAAGAATGAGACAATTTAATGCTTGTCTTTTTCTGATTGACTTATTTCATTCAGCATAATCCCCTCCAGTTCCATCCACGTCGAAACAAATGGTGGGTAATTGTCATTTCTTTTTTTTTTTAATTTAAAATTTTTAAAAATTTTTTAATTTTTTTATTTTTTCAGCTTTAAAATGTTTTATTTATTTATTTTTTATTATAAATTTATTTTTTATTGGTGTTCAATTTGCCAACATATAGAATAACACCCAGTGCTCATCCCGTCAAGTGCCCCCCTCAGTGCCCGTCACCCAGTCACCTCCACCCCCCATCCACCTCCCTTTCCACCACCCCTTGTTCATTTCCCAGAGTTAGGAGTCTCTCATGTTCTGTCTCCCCTTCTGATATTCACATACATTTTCTCTCCTTTCCTCTTTATTCCCCTTCACTATTTTTAATATTCCCCAAATGAATGAGACCATATAATGTTTGTCCTTTTCCGATTGACTTATTTCACTCAGCATAATCCCCTCCAGTTCCATCCACGTCGAAGCAAATGGTGGATATTTGTCGTTTCTAATGGCTGAGTAATATTCCATTGTATGCATAGACCACATCTTCTTTATCCATTCATCTTTCAAATAGATTTTATCTTTACAATGATGAGCAACCTGTATTTTTAAGCATGAGGGGTGAGGGATGGGGTGGAGGAGAGGTGGTGACTCAGTATTTTCAGAAGACTGGCTTGGAAGACCTTATGAGGGGTTGGATTGAAGAGCATTTACTGAGGGAGATCAGGGCATGGTTTGTGAAAGTGCATGTCATAGATGGTGGCAATGAAAAGGGAGATGCTGAAAGATGTGACAAGGAAAGAAAGAAAAATATTTGATGGCTTGGTGTGATGGTTAAACAGAAATCAAGGAAGCTAGCAAGGTTTTACTTAAGCCAGCTTTACCACCCTCTCTGCTTCCCTACAGTTTGCAGATGGGAGCCATTTGATTGCCTATTGTCATTCTTGGATCCTTGGCAGTGCAGAAAGAAGTCACAGCCCCTGTTCTGTTGGAATTTGCAGCCCACAAACCAGCACAGTTCATAGGAGGCAGATATGCATTTAGGGATGGGGTTAGAAATTATTATTGTTAGAGGCACCTGAGTGGCTCAGTTAGTTAAGCATCCACCTTTGGCTCGGGTCATGGTACCAGGGTCCTGGGATTGAACTCCTTCAGGCTCCCTGCTCAGTTAGGATCCTGCTTCTCCCTCTGCCTCTGTTGCTCCCCCTGCTTGTGTTTTCTCTTTCACTGTCTCTCTCTCTTTCAAATAAATAAAATCTTAAACAAATTATTTATTGTTAAATAAACTCTCTGTTAATTTGGATCTCAGTGAGGTGGGTTTTTTTCGTTTTTACTCTCTTCCCAGCCAAGTTTCCTTGAATTTGGTATGATAGGGAATGTGTGGTCAGTACAATTCCTGAAATTCTGTGTAGCAACCTTTCTGTGCCTCATCCAAGTTGCTGGGGACTCTAGGGGGCCACAGATATGGGTGAAGAGTTCTGACACTGGTAAGAGAAGCCAGCACCACTCTGATCATTGTATCCTGCCATTCTGTCAGTATCCTCTTGAATCAAGTACTCTAGTAACACCAATATTACCCAGCTTAGATTTGAACAAATGTTTATTTAAAAAGCTCTACCATGTGGAAATATCAATGAAGGTACCTTTGAGGAGTTCTGGATATTTGTAATGAGGGCTTCGTCATTTGGTATCTTGAAAGGATGTCATAATTTTTCTGTAGTTTTGCCAATTCAGAGTTCATGAGCTTCTTGGTGGCAGATCCAGACTTACTAAATTCACACCAGAACGAAGTATAAACAAATGTCAACCTCTTCATTTATAAAGTTTAGCTATCCTTTTCCAGAGAGCCAAATGACCCCTCTTTTGAAGCTGAAATGTTCTCAATCATTTGCTTGGTAATTGTGGTATTAGGAAAGAGAAGAAGAGCATACCAAGAAGCACAGTAATGTTTATGTAAAGTGTGCAATACATCAAACACTGTTTTGAGGGACACCTGGGTGGCACAGCGGTTGAGTGTCTGCCTTTGGCCCAGGGCATGATCCTGGAGTCCCAGGATCGAGTCCCACATCAGGCTCCCTGCATGAAGCCTGCTTCTTTCTCTGCCTATATCTCTGCCTCTCTCTCTGTGTCTTTCATGAATAAATAAATAAGATCTGAAAAAAGAAAACAAACAAACACTGTTTTGAGAATTCACCTAGTTAACTTCTCACAACAATCCTACAAGGTGATGGTCTGATGCAAAGTATGAGCTCTGACCAAGTGTGATATGGTTTGGGTGATGTTTCATCTGTACACCAAGAGACCCCTCAAAATATCTCTTCACAACAACAGAGCCTTCCCATGTACCCTGAGACCCACATGCCCATGGAAGTGCTGGATGGACAATGACCAATTCCTGAACCTTCTTTCTTTTTTCTTTTTCTGAACTCTATTTCTAAGGTCACTTTTCCTTTCTCCTAAAACTATGTTTCTTTAGATCTGTTCGTGTTCCTGATCAAGATAAAATAAAGTCACTGATATGGGTCCTATCAGTCTTCTTGTCCTGGCCATCCTGAGTTGATTTAATAGGCTCAATCCTCATGAACTCAGTCATTTAATTAGCAAATGTTAATGATGCTTTGTTTGTGCCAGACCCTTTGTTGAGCCCTGGGAAACAGAAATGAATCAGACATAAGTCTTGACTTGACACTCTGTCTACAGTTGAGTCTCTTGATGTTTGAAGGTAGCTCAGCTGCTGCAGCCATCAGCAAGTCCCACCCAAGAACCTACCTTACATATCATCTCCCCTATCAGTCAATGATTCTTGCCTATCCTGTAGGTAATAAGAGGGAGTGAGGGGTGGAAACTGAGGTTTCAGGTCTGGTTGTGGTCTTCTGTGCTCCAGAGGCCTCACTCAGAGGCCCTGCCCCAGCCTGTTAACTTGAGAAAAGCCCTCTTAACATCTTTGTTTCTAAGGCTATAGATGATGGGGTTGAGAAAGGCAGAGATAACATTGTAGAACAGAGCCAGTTTCTTGTCCCGCTCTGGGGAGGCATTGGCCCCAGGGTTCATGTACATAAACATGGCAGGCCCACAGAACATGGTGACCACAGTGATGTGGGAGGCACAGGTGGAGAAGGTCTTGAGTCGGCCTTGGGCCGAGCGGATCTTCAAGATGGTGGCAAAGATGCAGACATAAGAGGCTAGAATGAAGGAAAGAGGTACCAGGAGAAGGATGAAACCCAGGATGAAATCTACTTGGTCGTTGAGGGATGTGTCTGCACAGGCCAGCTTCAGAACAGCAGGGACCTCGCAGAAGAAGTGATTGATCTCATTAGGGCCACAATAGGGCAGGCTCATTGTGAAGACAGTGTAGACCACGGAACAGCTGATTCCCCACAATCCACAAAAGACCACCATTGCCCCACACAGCCATGGGGTCATGATAACCTTGTACCTGAGTGGGTAACAGATGGCTACATATCTGTCATAGGCCATGACGGAGAAGAGCCAGCCCTCAGTGATGCCCAACACCAGAAAGATGTACATCTGAGCCACACACCCAACATAAGAGATAGTTTTCTTCTGGCAGATCAGATGCACCAACATCTGGGGCACAGTGGTGGTGACATAGCTCATGTCCAGCATGGAGAGGACACTGAGGAAGAAGTACATGGGTGTGTGGAGGCGGGAGTCCAAGTGGATCAAGGTGATAATGAGCCCATTGCCCACAAGTGTAGAGAGGTAGAGAAAGAGGAAGATATTGAAGAGGATTGCATTAATTTGGGAATCCCTGGAGAAGCCCAGAAGAATGAATTCAGACACGGAGCTGTGGTTGTCCCAGGGGAAGTTCTGCATTCTCCTTCAGCTGCGGAAAGAGAAATGAACCTACTAGTGGCCAAGTGTAAGATACACATTCAGGTATCATGACCTTTCAGTTGCTGACAAGGTCAGTGGTTCCTTGGATACTACTTGGAACTAATATCTGGTCAGAGGCTGAGGACGAGCCAGGGCGAGGCTAAATTTTGGGAGGGGAGGGAAACCTTCATGGAATTTTCTGTTTTTCAGACCTAAATCTTTTTAGGACTGCCAGAGTCTTATTTTATTCTCTTAGTCCCAGCAAGGCCACCTGCTTTCTTGTCTTTAGGAGCTACCATTACATAGCACATTGCTTGGGGTTCTTCTCTCCTAGTCCTGGACATAGAGTGGGATGATGATCTGAAGCTCTCCATCCCTCTTCTCAAAAAAAAAAAAAAAACCCACAACCACTCAGAAACCTTTTCTTCGGTGCTTTAACTTTCTGATCATTACAGATATATAGAGGGAGTAAGCCAGAAATGTGAAGAAGATATATGAATCCAGAAATGTTAAAAGTTTTTATAAATTTTTAACCATGTTTGTGTTTCTTGAATCTTTTGGGTCTCTGGAAGCTTCCTCACATGTAATTTTGAGATGAAGTTGTTCACCATTCAGCCTTGTCCTGACCTTACCCACAAATGAAGGGAAGGGTCTTCCCGCTTGTCCCTAAAACTATAATAGAGTCAGAATAATAGCTAGGGTTTTGTTTGTTTTTGCTTAAAGGCAGCTTTGGCATCTCTGAATCCCTGCAGCCTGGTAGGTATACCCCTCCCAATGGTAATCTATCCTTTGGAGTTCTTCCTTTCTTGCAGTTGAGATTTATGACAGGGAGAGAGACACATTTAAAGACTGTGTGTGGATTTAGTTTATATCTTAAAAGTTGGGGCTGAAAAAAAAGTTAGGGCTGATTCCTTGTTTGTGGTGTCATAGGAGTTGGTGTGTTCTAGGGGAACATGAGATTTGGAATCAGAAGACTGGATTCAAGTCTTGGTACTTGGACTGTGACGCTGTTCATGTAATTTAATCTCCTTGAGCCCCATTTCCTTCCCTGTAAATTCTACATAATACCTACCAGGAAGAGATCCACGAGAAGTAATACATAATAAGTGTGAAGTACCTAGCACTGTGACTAGCACAGAGCAGGAGCTCACAGAGCACAGAACTTAACTTCATGTTAAGTTCCCATCAAATCCCCTTCCTCATGGTGTCATCATGAAATGGTCAACAAACACTGATTGAGTACCTTCTACCTACCAGGTTCTGTTCTAGAAGCTGAAGAGACAAGGAACAACAAGTTATATTCTTAATCCTCAAGGAGCTTACAGTCTGGTTGGAGAAATAGAGGAATAGAGGAAAAAATGACATTTTAATGTATTTAGCACTATGATGGAAATATGTGCTAGCAGTCAAAGCTCTGTGCTAAGCACTAGGGATACAATAATAAAAATCTCTGTCCTCAAAGACCATGCACAGGAAGGAGATTGATAAACAGTGAATGATAGTCCAATGATAAGTGCTGATGGAAGTAAGTACAGGGTGTCACAGGAGCCCACTAAAGAAGCACCTAGGTAGCCTTTGGGAGCTAGACTTCTCCAAGAAGAGAACACATGATGTGAATCTTAAAAGATGAGCAGAAATTAGCTAAGCAAATAACTTAAGGAAGAATTGTTTTGAAAGATGGAGTAGCAGGTGTAAAAAGCCATAAATAAGAGAGAGCTTTGTGCAACCATGGAGCTTTGTCTGAAGGGCAAGCTAGTCTGCATGGGGCAAGAGGGAAAAGGTTATAAAAGATATTGTATACCCTGATAAGGAGCATGGAGTTGTTCATTTAGGCCATGGTAAGTTGCGGATGAGTTTTAAGCAAAAAGGCATTGGAGGAAGACCAGTTGAGGAGTACGGGAAAAAGGTAGAAGCAACATAACATTCTAGACAACAAAGAAGACAAGAGAGATTAGAGAGAGGCATAGGAAATTGACTCAATATAACTTGGTATCTGAGAGGTACAAGGTGAGAAAGAGGGAGGGGACAAAGATGAGCTTAAAGTTTCAGGCAAACATTAAAAAAAACCTGTGCAGAGATGGAGGAGGGAAAGATGGCATGGGGCAGGAAGTGGCTGGAAGGTCATATTAAGTCTGTGACAGACATAGAGCTTGAAACATGGAGTAGCCTGAGGATCTGACCATCAGAGAATAGGACAGATAGCCTTGAAACTCAGGAAAGAGATTTGAGCAGAAGATCAAAATTTTGGGGGTAATTAAGGCCCAAGATGGATGAGAACTCTCTAGAATAGCTCAGGAGAAAGAGGAAAGGATTAAAAGCTGCATGCAACTTGGGGAATGAACACTGGATAGATCAGCAGGGAAGAACCAGGGCTTGAGCAAGAGGATCAGGGAGGCAGGGGAGCTTGTTGCCACAAGCCGAGGGAGCTGGCATCTCCAAAAGGGCATATGGTGCCAGACACTAAAGAGAAGGCAGAAGGAATAAAACTTTAGAAGTCTAATAATGTGGAAGTTATTCTTGGCTTGGAAGTGGGAAATGTTGGTGGAGTGATGAAGGCAGAAATCAGACACCAGTAGGTTTTGGGTAGTGAACTAGGCTGTAAAGTGGAGAAGGGAGGAGATATGTAAGATTGGTACATATGGTGGAAGGAGGTTTTTGCTTGTGTTGCTGTTTTCTTAAGATAGGAGGGAGTTAAGAATGTACATAGACTGTGGGAGAAGTCAAAATAGAGAGAGAGAGAGTGACATTGTAAGGTCTCCGAGGAAGCAGACAGCAATGGGACCAAATGCACAAGTCATGAGAGGCAGCTTCAGGAACAGTTGAAATGGAAGGGAAGGAGGTAAGAATGAGTTGGATACAGATCATTTAACTATGACCACCAGAAAATTCAAGATCATCTTCCCATGGATCAGTCTCATGGATTCTTCCTTCACAGCCTCTCATGTAGATGGTTAGGAAGACAACCTAATTCAGTGGTTGAAAGTAGAATTTCAGGTCTCAAATGGATAGACCAAGAAGCCGATGTCAAGAAAACAAATGGTATAGCACAAAGCTAAAATCCTCTGTCCCTTCCTTGGGTTCAAAAAGCCAACCACAACAGCTCAGGTGGGACAGCAGTTCACTGGGAAATAACTGAGGACTAGAAGTGGATCAGTGTAAGGAAACTTCCTAAAAAGTCAATATGAGTAACATCATTGATAAAAAAAAAAAAGAAAATCTCAAAAAACCCCAGTAACATCATTGAGAAAGGATGCTGACAGATCATGAAAGGTGTCATGGAATTGTGTCTGCAGTAGTCACACTTCATGTGGGGTGTCTTTCTCACTTCGGGGCCACATCAAAGGGAGTGTAGAGTGGTGCCTGGGTGGCTCAGTTAGCAAAGCCTCTGCCTTCAGCTCAGGTCATGGTCTCTGAGTCATGAGATGGAGCCCCACATCAGGCTCCCTGCTCAGTGAGGAGTCTGTTTCTCTCTCTCCCTCTGCTCCTTCCCCCCTGGCTTGTGTTCTGTTTTTCAAATAAATAAATAAATAAATAAATAAATAAAATCTTTAAAAAAAATAAAGGGAGTGTGGATATATTGAAACAGTTTACAAATAAGGGTCTAGAAGCCACATCATATGAGAAAGAGTTGAAACAATTGAGGACGTTTGCCATGTGGAGTCAAAGGTGAAGGGCATTCTGGAAGCTGAGAGCCAACTTTCTTTTTCTTTTCTTTTCTTTTATTATTATTTTTTTATTAATTAATTTTTTATTGGTGTTCAATTTACCAACATACAGAATAACACCCAGTGGAGAGCCAACTTTCTAAAAGGCTTTCATGTGAAATATGGATAAGACTTGTTCTGGGTGGTCTCAAGAGGTACAGTTGGGAGTTACACTAGGGAGGCAAGATCCTCACTAATGTGAGGGAAGTCCACAGATAGAAACAGCTGGTCTGGAAGGTAGTGAACTTGCTGACCCCCTGAGAGGATCAAAGAAAATGTCAAAATACATTGTGACCAATCTGCTGATGGGCCGGGAGTGTCTCTGGTCTACTCTATCTGGAAGAGTGCTTTCCTAGTTCCATCTGGACCTGATGTCTGATGCCTGGACAATTGCAGTAGGCTCTCAATAGGCATCCCATCTCCAGTCCTTGCTACAAACTCAGTGACGAGAATATGGTACAAGATTGAGGAAAAGAGGGGTGTAGAGTGGGAAGGGATAGAAGGGTCAGGAATAGGTGAATGGGGCTCCAAGTCCACTGGGAACCTCCTCTCCAGCCATCCCAGGGCTTGGCCTAGAGCTGTACTGGAGAAGAATAAGAGGATGTCAAGTATCCTGTTTGAAAGCAATCACTTCCTTCCCCTTCCCAGATAAGAACATTGCAAATCGTCCCAGTTCTAACATCCCACTCCAGCTCCTGTCTTCTATAACTTGTCATCCCCACTTTCATCTCTCCTATGAGGTCCTTGTCCTATATCCTCTATGGAGCGCGAACTGCTTCAGCTCTATGGCAGTAAGCCTTCACTTCCTTCCACCTCTTTCCCCCCTCAACTGAGGAGCACACCCACAAGACAAAAAAGGAGGGAGAGAGAAGGACAAAGAGACAGGTCACTGTACAAAGAGAAATCAATGACACAGGATGACAGGGGTCAGGAAGCAGAGCAGGTACCCAGGAGGACCTGATGTGGATGGAAAGGAGGCAGGCAGGCATCCAGAGACACAGGCAGGGACAGACAGGGAGCATCAGGGAAGCATGCCCAGAGGTGGGACTGCATGACCCCTGCCCCTGCCCCTTCCCTCCTTACCTTGCATTGGGCTCAGTGTGGGATGATCCAGGAGCCTACTGGGTCCCTCTTTCATATTCTGCTCCTGATCCTCAGGGAAGAGAAATCAAGTAGCTTCTTAATGAGTCTCTGCCATGGGATTCTCCAGGTCCCATCTCAGATCTCCTAATCACTTTACCTCCCCAGACTGGCACTCAAGGCCTACGTGTCCAGGCCCCCTGATCCTCCCAGATCAGCACTGCCTGCTCTCCATGAGGCCCCTCCTACTCTGCCTTGGAGTCCAAAGGGACAGATGGATGGATGCCAATTACCATGACTGCATGGATTGAGAGGTGCAAGAGGAGAGGGTCAGGCAGGCAAGCCAGGGCAGGTTTCCATGGACCATGAAGAGTCCACAGGGGTTTTGGGGAAAGGAGGATATCAGGCTCTCAGTCCTCAGGACTCTGATGCACTCTCTCATCAGGCCCTGCTGGATACTAGCCTGTGTTGTGTTCTGACATCTGGTGGACTCACAGACTGTGGCTCCTTGCAGGGAAGAGCCAACTCTTGTGAGATATTTCACAGAACCTGCCTCAGGATGAAACAACTGATAAGTATTCCACATGGGAGCGAAGCCCTGAACAGTTGGAAGGCCTGATCTCAAATCTTTGTTCTGTCACTTACTAATAGTGTAGTATTGGGCAAGGTACCGACCTCCATGTACCTCAGTTTCTAGACCAGTAAAATGGGGGCAATAACAGGGGTCTCTGGGTGGCTCATCAGTTAAGCACCTGCCTTCAGCCCAGGGTGTGATTCTGGAGTCCGGGGATCGAGCCCCATGTTGCGCTCCCTGCATGGAGCCTGCTTCTCCCTCTGCCTGTCTCTCTGCCTCTCTCTCTCTCTCTCTCTCTCTATTTCTGCGTGTGTGTGTGTCTCTCATGAATAAATAAATAAAAAAATTTTTAGAAATGGGGCAATAACAGTGTACGGTAGTTGTGAGAATTAAATATGATTAGCTATGAAACTGATGAGTAAAATACACATTTTTTTTTAAAATGATTTTATTTATCTCATTCATGAGGGACACAGGGAGAGAGGTAGAGGCAGGCTCCTTGGGGAGCTCGATGCGGGACTTGATCCTGGCACCCTGGGATCACGTCCTGAGCCAAAGTCAGATGCTCAGCCACTGAGCCACCCAGGTGTCCCAATATGCATATTCTTTATGCCTGACATGGCTCCCAGGTGTATGTCAGATGGTTGAAATGCTTGACCTACAAATGTATATTTTCGCAATAAGACTCAGAGTAATCAGACACCACAACATCTTCTCAGTCACTAGCTCTGCTTCTTGCCAGGGGCGGGACACACAGCAGGCACCACCTAACTGCTGTCAGCCTCTGTCCCAAGCATAGATGCGGGAGATAGCCCCTCGGATGACATAAGGTGAGAAGTCTGAAGTAATCTTTGATTTTAAATCACCGTCACTGGAGTCAAACACAAGTGCTACTCAGGGCTGGCAAATGGAATTGTCTTATTTTCAAACTCTGGTTGGTGGAAACTGCCTAGATCAAAACAGATGCTGAGGGTTGCCTTGATGGCTCAGCAGTTGAGCATCTGCCTTCGGCCCAGGGTGTGATCCCACAGTCACAGGATCAAGTCCCACGTTGGGCTCCCTGCATGGAGCCTGCTTCTCCCTCTGCCTGTATCTCTGCCTGTCTCTGTGTGTCTCTCATGAATAAGTGAATAGAATCTTAAAAAAAGCTCATGAAATAGTATACAGCCACACTTGAGGGCATCTCTCTTTTTTTAAAAAATAAATTTATTTTTTATTGGTGTTCAATTTACCAACAATTTTTTATTGGTGTTCAATTTACCAACATACAGAATAACACCCAGTGCGAGGGTATCTCTCATTTCATGTAAAGCAGACAGCCAAAATCATACATATACTACGTGATTCCATTTCTATAAGATTCTTGAAATGACAAAGTGATAAAAAAAAAACAGGTCAATAGGTAATACAGTGAAAATTGTGAGGATAGATGTCTACAAAGGGTCAACATGAGTGCCTTTGTGGAAATTAAACAATCTGTGATAAAATGTCATAGAACTCATACTGGTTTGCTAGGACTATCATAACAAAAATCCCATAAACTGAGTTAAACAAAGGAAATTTATCCTCTCACAGTTTTGGAGGCTGAAAGGCTAAGACCAATTTGTTGGCAGGTTTGGTCTCTTCTAAGGCCTCTATCCTTGGCTTGCAGACAGCTGCCTTTGTGCTGTGTCCCCACATGTGCAAGCATCCTTGGTATCTCTCTCTGAGTGTCCTTATTTCCTCTTTTTATAAAGGCACCAGTCAGATTGGATTAGGGTCCACCCATATGACATCATTCAATTTTTTTTGACATCATTCAATTTTAATTACCTCTTTAAAGGCTATATCTCCAAGTGTAGTTATATTGCAGATTAGGGCTTCAACATATGAATTTGGCGAGGGAAAGAAGAGATGCAATTCAGCTCATAACCAAAAAGCTGAATGCATATAAAAAAAACTGGTGTAATCTCCTGCACCCCAATGTCTATAGCAGCAATGTCCACAATATCCAAACTGTGGAAGGAACCTCGGTGTCCATTGAAAGATGAATGGTTAAAGAAGATGTGGTATTTGAATACAATGGAATATTACTCAGCCATTAGAAAAGACAAATACCCACCTTTTGCTTCAATGTGGATGGAACTGGAGGGTATTATGCTGAGTGAAATAAGTCAGTTGGAGAAGGATAAACATTATATGGTCTCATTCATTGGGGAATATTAAAAATAGTGAAAAGGAAGAAAGGGGAAAGGAGAGAAAATGAGTGAAAATATCAGTGAGGGTGACAAAACATGAGAGATACCTAACTCTGGGAAATGAACAAGGGGTGGTGGAAAGGGAGGTGGGTGGGGGGTTGGGGCGACTGGGTGACGGGCACTGAGGGGGGCACTTAGCGGGATGAGCACTGGGTGTTATGCTATATGTTGGCAAATTGAACTCCAATAAAAAATATATAAAAAAATAAAAGTAAAATTTTAAAAAAGAAAAAAATCTAGTGTAATCTGAAAATGTCTGGTTTAGTACTGTAACTTATGTTCCTTTTCTAGTTTTGTTTTAAAAGATTTATTTATTTATTTATTTATTTATTTATTTATTTATTTATTATAGGCAGAGAGAGAGAGAGAGAGGCAGAGACACAGGAGGGAGAAGCAGGCTCCATGCCGGGAGCCTGACATGGGACTCGATCCCAGGACTCCAGGATCATGCCCTGGGCCAAAGGCAGGTGGCTAAACCGCTGAGCCACCCAGGGATCCCAGTGAGCCACCCAAGGATCCCTCATTTCCTCATTTTGATAATGTACTATGTACTATGTTATCATTGAGGGAAGATGGGTAAAGGGTATATCAGAACTCTATGTACTGTTCTTGCAACTTCTTGTGCATTTTAAATTATTTTAAATAAATTATTTAAAAAATAGCTCCTGTGCCCTGATAGATACTGAATAACTATGAGTCAACATGTGACTAGGTAAACAAAACAGTTGTCATAAACTGTTACCATATCCACTGAACCATCAACTTGGTCATGCACAGAATTTCATTGGATGGGTTATGTTGTAGCGTAATGTATAAGAAATCTTTACCTAATACTAGGTCATGAAGATTTCCTCTTTTTTTTCCCCAAAGAGTTTTATAGTTTCACATTTTGCATTTAGATCTATGATCAATTTTAACTTAATTTTTGAATAAGGTACAAGGTTTAAATTGTGATTTATCCTTTCTTCTATATGTCCGATAGTTCCAACAGCATGAGTTCAAAACACTAGCCGTTCTCTATTCAATTACTTTTTCTAGTTTCATTAAATATTAGTTGGCCATACTTTTGTATGGCCTATTTCTCAACTGTCTAATCTATTTCATTGATATATGAATCTATCTGTCCACCAATACCTAGACTGCTGATTGCAGCAGCTATGTAAGTCTTAGAATTGGATAGTGATTCTTCCATATTTATTTCTTCTTTTTTTCAAAATTGCTTTAACCTAGTTCCTTTACTATTCTAAAAATTTAAAATCAATTAATTAACATATAGTATATTATTAGTTTCAGAGGTAGAGTAGGTAGGTAGAAGTTGCATCAGTTACATATAATACCCAGCACTCATTACATCAAGTGCCCTCTTTAATGTCCATCACCTAGTTATCTCATCCCCCCACCCACCACCTCTCCAGCAACCCCCAGTTTGTTTCTTTTTTATAAAGATTTTATTTATTTATTTATTTCATAGAGAAAGAGAGTGCAAACATGAGCAGGGGTGGGGTGGGGTAGGAGCAGAGGCCAAGGGAAAAGCAGACTTCCCCAGTGATCAGGGAGCCCAGCATGGGGCTCAATCCCAGGATCATGACCTGTGCCAAAGGCAGACACTTAACCGAGCAACCCAGCCTCCCCCCTCCCCCAGTTTGTTTTCTATAGTTAAGAGTCTCTTATGGTTTGTATCCCTCTCTGATTTCAACTTACTTTATTTTTCCTTGCGTTTCCTCATGTTCCTTTACTTTTTTTTGGAAGGTTTTATTTATTTATTCATGAGAGAGAAAGAGAGAGAGAGAGAGAGAGTCAGAGACACAGGCAGAGGGAAAAGCAGGCTCCAGGCAGGGAGCCAGACGTGGGACTTGATCCCCGGTCTCCAGGATCAGGCCCTGGGCCGAAGGCGGTGCTAAACTGCTGAGCCACTGGGGCTGCCCCTCCTTTACCATTTAATATAAATGTTTAGATCTACTAGTTCATATCAACAAAAATTCCTGCTGGGATTTTGATAGGAATTGCATTAAACTGTAGAGTAATTTGAGGGAAAATTGGCATCTTTGCTATGTTATGTTTTTCAATCCAGGAAAATGAAATGTCTCCATTTATTTACTTTTTTGATATATTTCATCAGTGTTTTACAATTCAGCACAGGTACTATACATGTTTTGCTAATTTATTCCCAAGTATTTAATTTTTATGAAGCTATTGTAAATAACATCATATAATTTTAGTTTCCAATTATTCATTGCTACTATATAGAAATATAATTGATTCTTATGTGTTAATCTTGTATTCTGTAACATTGCTAAACCCAGTAATTAGTTCTAAGAGTTTTTAGGTAGAATCATTACCTTTTTTCACCTGAACAACTAGGTTATCTGCAAATGGAGACAGTTTTACTTTTTCCTTTTTTTTGTATTCTCTTTTCTTGTCTTATTGCACTGGCTAGGACACCAGGTACCACTTTGAATAGGAGTGGCAAAAGCAAGCATCCTTGTTTTAGTACTGGTCTAGGGAGAGAGCACTTAGTCTTTCACCGTTATTAAAGATTTTAACTGGAGGTTTTTTGGTAAATATTTCTTGTCACTGAGAATAAATTTCCATTTACTCCCAATTTGCTAAGATTTCATTTTTTTTTTTTGGTTTTCAAATTATGAATGACAGATAGGACATTCTAAGCCACATGCATTTAAGCCTTATGAGCATTCAAATATAGAATGACATGTTAGAGTTCTTGCTGTCAAAGGGACTGAAGGCCAAGGTAAGGGTTGGACACTTTAAGATCCCTCTCAGCCAAGTGTTCTATGTGAGACAAAGAAGAAGAATTAAGTTTTCATTTGGGCTGAAAGTAGTTAAGAAACTTCCTGAATAAGAGACCTGCATGAGTTCCTTATTGGTGAGCATGGAGATAGTAGGCAAATGGGGGACAGAGTTTTTTGTATAGGGTGGAACAGCCTATGCAAAGATCTGAGTAGTCAGGACTGGTCAGAGGAGAGGGATCATGCCAGGAGGTGGGGACATCAAGTGGGCTTTCCATGGATTTCTGTTGCTTTGAGAGCTTGAAGAAGGAAGCCCCATTAGCTCCAGCAGTTGATCATCAATTGCCACCTCTAATGACCCAAAGCAATTTTCCTAACAAGTCCCCAAGAAACATAATCAGCATGTCTTGCTAACAATTCTTTTTTCTTCCCCTCCAGATAAACAAGGCTCCTCTTCCCCAGGGTTTCTCTTCTTAGAGGCTGTGGCCTTCAGACAGGGAAATCCTAGGACTTCAAACTCTTTTCTCCTTATGGCTCACATCACTCTTAGAATTCCCACTGCTTTAATCCTTGGAGAATGTTAAGAGTGCTCTAGGCTGGTAATTCCCCCTAAATTTATCTTCTGGAGAAAGTTGCTAATGAGCAAACCTCACTTGTAGCATTTAGTAATCTTTTGGGCTTTCTTAACATTCAGATGATCCTTGGTTTACAAGTAAAACTTGTTTCTAAGCAGCTAAGAGCAGTTGAATTATTTTGATGATTGAATCCTGTTAGAAAGATGTGTAGAGAACAGTTGATTTTAAAAAGGTTCATCTTGAATGCCTTCTGGAAAGCAATTGAATATTTGTCTGAATTCAGAGTGATAGAAATTTGAGTTGGTTTGAGAGCATTAGAAATATTTTAGTTCCTGGTTAATATGGCAGCTGATGTGACTGTGTCTCACTAATTTTGGTATTTGTGTGTGTCTGTATTGAATGTATGACTCTGTATATGCAGTTAATTACCATCATGAGTATCCAACCCATACATCCTGACCTCACAACAAGCTTCATCTTATTTTTTTTAATAATAAATTTATTTTTTATTGGTGTTCAATTTACCAACATACAGAATAACAAGCTTCATCTTAATTAGCATTTACAGTTGACAAATACAAGCTACCATTAATGAACATTTTCTAAGGTATCTAGCTTTGAAGGCAATGACTAATAATAATTTATATAATTATTTAAGTTTTGAGGCTTGTTCCCATTTGAACTTAAAAATAATTTTGTACTATAGGTAGAGTCAGATATGGTCACTACCTTCATTTTAAAGATTATGGGGACCAGGGGCACTGGGGTAGTTTAGTCGGTTAAGTGTCTGACTTTTAATTTTGGCTCAGGTCATGATCTTGGGGTCATGAGGTTGAGCCCCAAGACAGTCTCCGTGCTCAGTGGCAAGTCTGCTTGAGATTGTCTCCCTTTGCCTTCCCCCACTCTCTCTCTCAAAAATGAATAAGTAAATCTAAAAAAATAAAATAAAGATTAGGGGGACTGAGTTCCAGAGAGATTAGGTATTTTTCCAAGTTCTCAACAAATTAAGGCAGAACAAAGCTCAGTGCTCTTCCCATTGTCTCCCTGGTCTGTCTGGTGGTAAATGAAATTTAAGAGTAACTTAGTTGTAGATACCAAGACACTCTCCTTGTGAACAAAAGTCTAGGTTGCTGGAAGCCACATTTGGGGAGGTAAGTATAATGACATGGGAGAGAGACCAATGAAGGTGAAGAGGAGCTAAAAGAAAAATTGGGGAGATTGCAGACCAAGGATAGAGGTGAGGCTGGGAAAATTCACTCAACAAACATTTATTGAGAAGTTGAGTCTACGGCACAATGATACTTACTTGGGCTATGGAATGCTGGTGAGGAAGATCTAAAGTATCCAATAGAGCTCTAACCTTCATGGGTCTGATCCTATAATTATGACTTAGAATAATAATCCTAAGTGTTTACTTTTTCCTCAATAGTATCCCATCCATTATCTCAACTGAGTCTCAAAAATTTATATTAACAATTTGAGAAATATCATAACATAATAGATAAAAACTTGGGCTCTGGAACCATACTTCCTGGGTACAAATCTCAGTTGTGTTACTTTTTTTTAAATAATAAATTTATTTTTTATTGGTGTTCAATTTGCCAACATATAGAATAACACCCAGTGCTCATCCCATCAAGTGCCCACCTCAGTGCCCGCCAACCAGTCACCCCCACCCCCTGCCCTCCTCCCCTTCCACCACCCCTAGTTCGTTTCCCAGAGTGAGGAGTCTTCCATGTTCTGTCTCCCTTTCTGATATTTCCCACTCATTTTTTCTCCTTTCCCCTTTATTCCCTTTCACTATTATTTATATTCCCCAAATGAATGAGACCATACAATGTTTGTCCTTCTCTGATTGACTTATTTCACTCAGCACAACACCCTCCAGTTCCATCCACGTCGAGCAAATGGTGGGTATTGGTCGTTTCTTTTTTTTTTTTTAATAATTTATCTTTTATTGGTGTTCAATTTACCGACATACAGAATAACACCCAGTGCTCATCCCGTCAAGTGCCCCCTCAGTGCCCATCACCCATTCACCCTCACCCCCCACACTCCTCCCCTTCCATCACCCCTAGTTCGTTTCCCAGACTTAGGAGTCTCTCATGTTCTGTCTCCCTTTCTGATATTCCCCACGCATTTTTTCTCCTTTCCCCTTTATTCCCTTTCACTATTTTTTATATTCCCCAAATGAATGAGACCATACAAAGTTGGTCGTTCTCTGATTGACTTATTTCACTCATCATAATACTTTCCAGTTCCATCCACGTTGAAGCAAAAGGTGGGTATTTGTCGTTTCTAATGGCTGAATAATATTCCATTGTATACATAGACCACATCTTCTTTATCCATTCATCTTTCAATGGACACCGAGGCTCCTTCCACAGTTTACCTATTGTGGACACTGAAGCTATAAACATTGGGGTGCAGGTGTCCCGGTGTTTCATTGTATCTGAATCTTTGGGGTAAATCCCCAACAGTGCAACTGCTGGGTCATAGGGCAGGTCTATTTTTAACTCTTTGAGGAACCTCCACACAGTTTTCCAGAGTGGCTGCACCAGTTCACATTCCCACCAACAGTGTAAGAGAGTTCCCTTTTCTCTGCATCCTCTCCAACATTTGTGGTTTCCTGCCTTGTTAATTTTCCCCATTCTCACTGGTGTGAGGTGGTATCTCATTGTGGTTTGGATTTGTATTTCCCTGATGGCAAGTGATGCGCAGCATTTCCTCATGTGCTTGTTGGCCATGTCTATGTCTTCCTCTGTGAGATTTCTCTTCATGTCTTTTGCCCATTTCATGATTGGATTGTTTGTTTCTTTGCTGTTGAGTTTATTTTTTATTATTTTTTAAAATAAATTTATTTTTTATTGGTGTTCAATTTGCCAACATACAGAATAACACCCAGTTCTCATCCCGTCAAGTGCCTCCCTCAGTGCGTGTCACCCATTCACCCCCACCTTCCTCCCTCCTCCCCTTCCACCACCCCTAGTTCATTTCCCAGTTAGAAGTTTTTATGTTCTGTCTCCCTTTCTGATATTTCCCACTCATTCTTCTCCCTTCCTTTCTATTCCCTCTCACTATTATTTATATTCCCCAAATGAATGAGAACATATGATGTTTGTCCTTCTCCGATTGACTTATTTCACTCAGCATAATACCCTCCAGTTCCATCCACGTTGAAGCAAATGGTGGGTATTTGTCATTTCTAATGGTTGAGTAATATTCCATTGTATACATAAACCACATCTTCTTTATCCATTCATCTTTCGATGGACAGAGAGGCTCCTTCCACAGTTTTGCTATTGTGGACATTGCTGCTAGAAACATCAGGGTGCAGATGTCCCGGCGTTTCATTGCATCTGTATCTTTGGGGTAAATCCCAACAGTGCAATTGCTTGGTCCTAGGGCACGTCTATTTTTAACTCTTTGACGGACCTCCACACAGCTTTCCAGAGTGGCTGCACCAGTTCACATTCCCACCAACAGTGCAAGAGGGTTCCCTTTTCTGCACATCCTCTCCAACATTTATGGTTTCCTGCCTTGTTAATTTTCCCCATTCTCACTGGTGTGAGGTGATATCTCATTGTGGTTTGGATTTGTATTTTCCTGATGGCCAGTGATGCGCAGCATTTCCTCACGTGCTTGTTGGCCATGTCTATGTCTTCCTCTGTGAGATTTCTCTTCATGTCTTTTGCCCATTTCATGATTGGATTGTTTGTTTCTTTGCTGTTGAGTTTAATAAGTTCTTTTTTTAATGTTTATATATTTTATTATTTTTTAAATAATAAATTTATTTTTTATTGGTGTTCAATTTGCCAACATACAGAATGATAAGTTCTTTATAGATCTTGGAAACTAGCCCTTTATCTGATACATCATTTACAATCAGTTGTGTTACTTTTATTTGGGTAGCATTTGGCAACTTACTTAATCTTCTTGTGCCTTAGTTTCTTTATTTGTAGGATAAAGATAATAATACCTATCTCTGAAGTTATTATAAGAATTAAAATAATAAGTGCATACAAAGCACTTAGTGACATTGTATGCAAAAAGCTCAGTGAAGTCAGTTATTATTACTTAAGCACAATGAGTATTATGAAAAAAATTTTACAGATGTGGAAATTAAATCCCAAAGAATGTGACTCTTCCAAAGCCACAGAAGGTCAATGATGTATTTAAGCTTTGAACACAGTTCTCCCTGAGTCCTTTCCTAATATTTCCAGTGGCCAAGTTAATGCAAAAGTGTTTTTTTCTAGATATTTTACTCACCCTGGGTTCCTCATCCAGTCCAATGGCTTCAATGGAAGTGATGAAGAGATAGAGAGATTAGAGGGAAAGCAGGCAGTCCTAGTCCATGGCCTATTGAGCATCCTCACTCATTCCAATTAACTTGAGAAAATCCCTCTTCACATCTTTGTTCTGGAGGCTATAGATGATAGGATTGAGAAAGGCAGAAATGACATTGTAGAACAGGGCCAACTTCTTGTCATCATCTGGGGAAGCTTCAGAGCCAGGCATCATACACATGGCTATGCATAGAATACAGAACATAGTGACCACAGTGATGTGTGAAGCACAGGTGGAGAAGGCTTTGATTCGTCCCTGTGTGGAGCGAATCTTTAGAATAGCCATGAAGATGCGAGCATATGAGGTCAGGATGAGGGATAATGGAATCAGGAGCAAGATGAAACCTAAGATAAAGTCCACTTGGTCATTGAGGGATGTATCTGCACAGGCCAACTTCAAGACAGCAGGAATTTCACAAAAGAAGTGGTTGATTTCACTGGGGCCGCAGTAGGGCAGATTCATTGCAAAGACTGTGTAGACAAGGGCACAGATGAGACAACAAAGGGCAGAGCTGACTGCCAGGACTACACACAGGGTTTGGCCCATCTTGACCCCATAATGGAGTGGATAGCATATGGCAACATATCTGTCATAGGCCATGGCTGCAAAAATCCAAGTCTTGGTGATGCCCAAGGTCAGGAAAATATATATCTGGACCACACACCCAATGTAGGATATGGTCTTTTTCTTGCTTACTAGATGGACCAACATCTGGGGCACTGTGGTGGTGGCATAGCTGAGATCCAGTACAGAGAGGATGCTGAGAAAGAAGTACATGGGGGTGTGGAGGCGTGCATCTACTCTTATCAGGGTAACTCTTATCAGTTCATTACCCAGGACTGTAAATAAGTAAAGAAAGAGGAAGAGGAAGAAAAGAATACAGTTGGTCCTGGGATTTCTGGAGAAGCCCAGGAGGATAAACTCAGTTACAGAGCTGTTGTTTTTCCAGTCTCGGCCACGCATGGCCTTCCTTCTGAGGAAAGAAGAGAACATATTCCTGAATCCCTTGCTGTCTCAATGAGAGAACACCAGGTGAGATACACAGATGCAGGGACCAAAAGCATCTCAGAGCTAAACAATCAAGCCAAGATATATACTTCCATGCCCAGGGAATATTCTATTCCAATTGGCCTATTGTTGTAGGGATTCTATATATATGGATTGGTTTGTCTAACTAATTAGCTTTGACAAAATTCCAAAGATGCTGTGGAAGGAATTATACCAGTAGAAGTCTTATTTTGAAGAATACACACACACACACACACACACACACACACACACACACACACACCATAAACCAAAGTAGGGAGTCTGGAAAAATAAAAAATGTTTTACAGTAAACCAAAGAGTTCTAGAAGTCTCTGTAGTCATTCTTTCAAATATCAAGGCTAATAGATGTTGCAAGGGACAACATACATGTGAAACAAACAAAACCCCTGGCTGCTTCTCTTTGCCATCTTCCTCTATTGCGCTGTACTTTTGAAAACTCACGTACCATAAGTTTTCAGGAAAAAAGAGAGTTTCAGATAATATCCTTTTTTAAGATTTTTAAAATTTATTTATTCATGAGAGACACAGAGAGAGGGAGGCAGAGACACAGGCAGAGGGAGAAGTAGGCTCCATGCAAGGAGCCTGACGTGGGACTCGATCCTGAGTCTCCAGGATCACGCCCTGGACTGAAGGCGCCACTAAACTGCTGAGCCATCCGGGCTGCCCACTTTCAGATAATATCTTTTTGGGGAAGAGAAATCTTTCCTCTAGACCATTTATCCTCTTTTCTACCCCCACCTTCCAGGCCTATTTTGATTACAATTATAAAGAACAAGTTGGTGGGTAAACATGGCTAGATACTCAACAATCGAAACCTAGAGGAAACTTCTGTGCCCCTGGCATTTCTCAACAAAATGAAGCATATTTATTTGGGAATTAGGTGCCTATGTGCCTGGAAGCTTTTCTTAAAAACTAGTAAGGATTTTTCCAGAGCCACATTGCTCCCTGGAGAGCCAGGTGGTGGGTGGGATTCCAGTTGGACCTGGACTTAATCCTCTATCCTATCTGGGCAGGCCTGGATGACAGGACATGTTATTGACCAGTCCTGTTCTCTTAATCCTTGTGTTAGTCCCAAAATGACTGCAGCAGAACATGGACAGCTGGGTGTACACCTTTTCCAGACCCAAAAGAAGAATATGGTCATTTATAAAATTGTACTCTATAAAAATGTTCCAGTAAATGTGATTTCACTAGATTATCACCACAATCCACTGAGGGCAGTATCACTATTCTCATTTCATAAAATCAGTCATCCAGGGTCAGATAGTAGGACTCAAACTCCTGAGTCCCATACTCTTCCCACCACATTAAGCCAAAATGTGTCTTGCACCATCAGATTTCACGCAGGGTTTAGCAGTCACCAAGCACAAATTAGGCCCACTTTAGGTGACATTGTGAGCAAAAACTGACCTGTGTAATTACACTTGTAGAGGGCAGAAAGTGCGCATTGCACAACATTGCAGATGGTCAGGTCTTTTCATAGAGAACCGTAAAACCTTGGTTTAAGGATTTCAATATCTGAGACATTGTACTGACGGTGAAAAAGCTGAGAGCTGTCAATTTGGGTTAAAATAATGTCATATAAAGTCATGGACAGGACTCAGGCTCTGAGGGATGGGAACAATAATATTGATACTCCTGTTAGAGAGACCAGGCAATAGAATGGTGGCTAGCAGGTTGAATATAAATCCTCACTCTGATTGCAGATATGCTAAGGCTTTAAATACTAGTGTGTGCTGATAAATAGGAACTATATCTCCATAAAAATATCTTCTCTTATTTCATCTATCCTATTTGCCCCCACCTTCATTTGGATAACTAGCAGGTATGTTAAAATAAACATTTTTTAAAGTCAAACTTCTAATCCCCTATAACCCTGCTCCCCTCACAGCTCAATTAATGGCAATTTCATCTTTTGATGTGGCTAAGAGTTTTCAAAAAACAACTCAAAGACTTTCTAATTTTTCTTTTTCTCTCATGTAATACATCAGCAATATTGCCAGGTATTTTTAAAATATGTATCCCAAAAGAGGTCACTTCTGATCATCTATACCATTACCACCCTGGTCCAGATCATCATCTTCTCCTGCTGGGAATATTACAATTCTCCCTAACCAATTCCAGAACTTCTACTGTCTTGCCCTACAGTCTATTCTTAGCACAGTAACTAGGGTGATCCTACTAAAGCATAGGTCAGATCATTTAAACATTATGTAAATCCTCATCTCAAACCTTTCAGTGGCTTCTGGTAACTCCCAGAAGAAAAACCAAGGCTCCCCATCATCTCCCTGGCTCCATCTCTAACCTCACACCTCTCACTCTGTCTGTACAGCCATCCAGCTTTTTGTTGCTCTTCATTGATGTTCCTACCTCAGAGCTTTTGTGCTTACTGTTCTCACTGCTAGAAGTTCTCTTCCCCAGAAATCTTTATGGTTTTCCCCCTCATCTCCCTCAAGTATTTGCTCAATCTTCTCAGGGAAGACTTGAGTCTTTCTGATCAACCTACTTAAAACTGATATATCCCACACTCTTTATCCTGATCTGTTTTATCTTTCTTCATAGTACTTAACATCTTCTAATGTACAATATAATTTTAAGTCTCCCACACAAGAATGCAGAAATTTTTACCTTTCTGATTTATTGTGTACCACCAGATTCTAGAACAATGCCTGGCATGTAGCAGGCATTATAAACGTTGGATAAATGGATGGACTGAATTTGTGCTGGGCCTCTGAGGAGGCAAGCCACTGCTGCTACTTAGGATGGAACTATATTTAGTGCTGAATTTTGCTTCCTATAAAACTAGCCATTGTGTTGAGTTAATTTTGGTCTTTCCCTTAGACTTACATAGCTCTCAATATGTTTCTAAATAAGAACTGGACGAGACCATTTACAGACATTATACACAGTCATCCCACAAGGCCACAAAGTCAATACCTGCTATTAATTACATAGAGTCCAAAGGCTGCCCAGAGCAATTTTTAATTTTTGTTTTTCTTTTCAATTTTTAATTTTTGAACCTGCAATTTAAAAGGGAAGATGACAAGCTAGAGATTGTCTACACGGAGAAAAGAGCTTTTCAGTAAAGGACTCATGAAGCCATGCTATGTAGGAAAGAGTGGAAGATACTAGGAAAGCTTGGTTTGGAGACTTATGATGAACCAGAGAGACCTCACCAAAGACTCCAAAAGTTGTCCTACAGAGAAAGGTAGAAATGTGTGCTATGCAAAAAATTAGAAATGATTAGTGAAAGTTGTGGAGCAGAGAGGGTGGGGGGACAAGCTTTAAGCTCAATTTACAAAAACAAAAACAAAACCTCTGGTGATTAATCTGCCTAGTAATAAAATATTCTGCTGGTAGTTAGAGACTGAAAAGACAGGCTCTCCATTTTTCAGAAGTGTTCAAGCAGAAGTTATAAGTCCATATCATTCAGGGGCACTATCACTCCTCTGGAAATGAAGTCAGAATGTAAAACTTTAGAAGTCCCTTTTACCACAAACAACCTAAAAGTTCTAAAGCTCAGTGACATCGAGATTCAGAGAATCTATTATTTTAGGGGGGACTTTTCACTATGCACCCAACTCATAACACAATTTAGAGTTGAAACAAAGTAATATGGTACTGATGAGAACCAAGGAAGCCTGCAAGAATGTGGGAATGCAGTATTAGTCAACTGGAGTGTGAAAAAATTAAAGGATAATTTAAAGATTTTATCAGCTTATTTTTACAGAAATATGCATTGTATGCTATGCTTGGTACCCAGGAGGGGTGACTTTCCTGCCTCCTGAGCAGGCCCCATATAGGCTCCATTTAGGAAGGAAAAGGGAGAGCCTAAGAAAAAGAGCACGCTAGAAGCTGAAGGAAGAACGTTATTATAAAGCCTACTTTATATGTTTTCCTGTTTCCTAATTAAATATTTTAAATGTTTTATGTTTTCCTATTTAAAATACTTTATTGTTATCTCCTTTGAGATAATGTTTCTAAGAATCAAATCAGGGAAATATGGACTATTTAAACAATTATTAAGTAGCAGCTGTATATAAATCACAGGAGGAATACCCAAGATCCAAGACAGAGTGTGGACAAGAAACATCCCAGAGGAGTGTTTCCACTGAAGAAGAAAAAAAACGTCTTTCCTGATGTTTTCTGTCTAGTCTTTCCTCCATCCATCCTATCCTACACACTGCCAGAGAGACTGTTCAAAATAGCAGGGCTGACCATGCTGTTGTCCTGATTGAAAGTCCTTTGAGGACTTCTGTTATCTATGAACTGATGCCCAAAGTCCTGAGCAGGGTTCTCAATGCCCTTTGGAATCTGATCCTTACCTACTGGCATTCTACCTTTACTTTCTGTGCTTCTGCTCAATCCTCATGCTTTTATATGGCTCTCCAGCTAGGAATAGGTTTTGCATTTTAGCATGGTTGAAAAAAAGTATTCATTGATGTCTGTGGCTGCTTTTGCCTATGACAAGAGTTGAGAAGCTGTGATAAAGGAAGATCTGGGTGGCTCAGTGGTTGAGCGTCTGCCTTGGGCTCAGGATGTGATCCTGGGGTTGGGGGATCAAGTCCTACATCAGGCTCCCTGCAAGGAGTCTGCTTCTCCCTCTGCCTGTGTCTCTGCCTCTCTCTCTCTGTGTCTCTCATGAATGAATAAATAAAATCTTGAAAAAAGAGAGACAAGCTGTGATAAAGACCATATGGTCTCCCAAAGCCTAAAATATTTACTATCTAGCCCTTTACAGGCAAAGTTTGCTGACTCCAGTTGAAGAAAAACCAACCTTTTTTTGGGGGGGAGGGGTGGATGAAGCCATTCTATATTTTTCTCTGTAACATGTCATCCCAGAATATATCAAATCATTGTAGGACCAACAGGTCACAAGCTCTGTCCCTATAGAAGACAAACCAACTTATTCACCATCCTCCAAATATTCCAGGTCCATTCACAAGGTGTTTTCTATGAGGCAGTGCATACCAAGGAGGCAGGAGAGGCTCTGGGATCAAAGAAAATTAGGTTTGAATCCAACTCTACCACTTACTAAACAGCACAACCAAGAGAGTCATTTACCTCATTAAGCCTTCATTTCCTCATTTGCAGGGGGCACCTGGCTGGCTCAGTCAGTAAAGCATGAGATTCTTGATCTCAGGGTTATAAATTCAAGCCCCATGTTGGTGTAGAGATTACTTAAAAATAAAATCTTTTAAAAATGTTTGCATTTCATCATTTGTAAAATTGGGGGAATAACATCTACTGTGAAGATTTTTGTGAAGATTAAGTGTTACCTTAGGTGTGTGTAATACTAAACATCTGTTGTTATTATTACTATCATCAAATGATTCCCCAGTTGAAATGCCCTTCTCTGTTTTCTCCTCTTGGTAAAATATCTTTCTTTCTTTCTTTCTTTCTTTCTTTCTTTCTTTCTTTCTTTCTTTCTTTCTTTCTTTCTTTCCTTTCTTTCTTCTTTTCTTTCTTTCTTTCTCTCTCTCTTTCTTTCTTTCTTTCTTTCTTTCTTTCTTTCTTTCTTTCTTTCTTTCTTTCTCTTTCTTTCAGTTCAATTTGCCAACATATAGCATAACACCCAGTGCTCATCCTGCCAAGTGCCCCCCTCAATGCCCATCACCCAGTGATCCCAATCCCCCACCTACCTCCCTTTTCGCTAACTTGGTAAAATCTTAATCACAGAATTATTCTGTGATTAAGCTTCTCCTGTGATTCTCACAATACTTCTGGGCTATGATAACACCTTTAATGCACTTCTGTTACTCCCCACACACAGGCTGATACATGCACTGGTTTGTGGAATTCCTTAGTTGGAGAACCACATTGTTCTATTTCCAGTTCTTAGCACAGGGTGTGGCTAAGGGATTAATAAACATTGGATTAATGGCTTTGTGAAGTTATGCTGATGGTTTAAGAGTTTGTTGCAAGGATGGAGTCTCAGTCCAATGGTTTCTACATCACTTTCTCTTTCAAAACTGCTACCAAGGTCTTCTCTGAGGACTTCCACCAAGGATGCCCAAACCAAGCATAACCAAAATCCTCTTCTTGGCAACTTGTTAGCTGAAATGCACAAAGTTAAATGGAAAACAGGAGAAATGAAATAAATAATGCATGAACAGTCCTTGGTATTATCTTTCTCAAATGTGTTTCTTTTCCAGTCTGTGCCACTTGAAATAGCATTAAAGTGGGGGATGAGGATGGGATGAAGCTGATTTTCACTGAGCACTTACCACAGACCAGTTACTTTACATCCAAGATAGGATAATTGTTAAGAGCATGGCACTAGATCAGACTCAGGTTCTAATCCTGACTCCACTGCTAACAAGCAGAATGACCTGGGGGAAGTTATCTAAACTTTGTGTGTCTACATCCTTTTCTAGAAGCCAGTAATAATAATATATTCATCTCAAAGGGTTGTTCCAGTGATTAATTGAAATAGTACAAGTAAAGTTTTTTTTAACACTGTGTCTGCAGAGTAGTTAGTGCTCAAAAAAAGTGTACCTAAAAAAGTGTAGCTATTACTGTTATATTATTTTACTCTCACAGTAAATCTTTTTAAAAATGCTGAATTATTAGGAAAAAACGAAATTGAGACTCAGAGCAACTCGTCCAATGTTGCACAGTATTAAAGGACACAACTCAGATGGGTCTTTCACCAAGGACCTCATGTCACTGGGCTCTGCTGCTTCTGTACTATCTGTAGATGACTACCTTGTGCCAGAGCTCTGGCCAACAGGGATCTGGTGGGAATAGCCTTCTCAGGCTCCTGGTCTTGTTCTTCACACCCTTTAACTACCCTCCCACTCTGATCCCAAGTTTAGTACACATCCCTCCTTCACACTCATGCCCCACAACTGCCTTGGATAGCTCCAGTATTACATATTGGTCTATAAGAGAGTCCTATTTTAGCCACTCTTCAGAAGCTGCTGCATCTCAGGAGCTCCCTGGGAGATGCCTGGTTGGTGTTTTAATAAGGCCCATGGGTATCAGGGATCACGGTGTCCCTAAGGGTGTAACCAAATAGACTCCAGTGCCACCTCAGGAGTCTTCCAATCCTGAGGGATCCCATTACTCCCAGGAAGGTTCAGCAAGAAGTAAGAAATCAGGATACAGAGAAAGGTGTCCCCCAAAGGACACCTAAGATTTGAGGGAACTAGAACTACAGGAGGGATGTGGAAATTGGTATTTCAACCCAGGCCTCCATAATTGGGACCTGTATGTGAATGCAGCTAGGAGGCCAACATCAGGACTTAAGTTATAGCTCCCCTACTGATCATATTTTAACTGTACTTAGGTCTTCCAGAGAAAAAGAATGTCTAAACTGGAAAGCTCTGAATATTGCCTTCCCAAACTCACATTTTAGATGTGGGGAAACTGAGACCTAGTGTCCAGAAATAACTATGGAAAGTCACACAGACAGAACTAGAACTAGGAGTCAGGTATCTTGATCTCATAAAGTAATGTCTCACCTGTCCAGTTTTTGGTGTGTCCCACTGAAGGCTGAGGTGATTCCATACCTACCTTTGGCCTCTTCCTATTTGTGTGCCTTCCCCACCTACTTTCAGTTTTCCTTCCTGGAGTCTAGGAAAATTTCTTCCCATCTTTTCCACCACCGATTAAAGCACAAAGTGAGTATCTGAGCAAGGTGGTTTGGGTAGGAAAGGAGAGATAAAGGAGATGAGTCTGGAGAAATGGTCAGGGCTGGATCATGGAGTCTTGTAGACCAGCATGAGGAGTTTACAGTATATCCCAAGAGCATCAAAGATCCATTGAAATTTATTATTAAAGAGAGTGACATGGTTTAGTGGCATTCTGGAGCTGACTTAGTGGCTCATGAGAGCCAGTTGTGCTCACTTTTTTCCAACATGAGAGACACCTAACTCTGGGAAAAAAACTAGGGGTGGTGGAAGGGGAGGTGGGCAGGGGGTGGGGGTGACTGGGTGACGGGCACTGAGGTGGGCATTTGACGGGATGAGCACTGGGTGTTATTCTATATGTTGGCAAATTGAACACCAATAAAAAAATAAATTTAAATAAAAAAGAATATATCTATAAAAGTCCCAAATATTGCAACCTAAACAACACACTCCTAAATAATTCATGTATCAAGGAAGAAATCAGAAAGGAAATAAGAAAATGTTTTGAACTGACTGATAATGAAAAAACAACATAGTAAAATCTGTGGCTGAAACTAAAGCAGTTCTTAGAAAATTTATAGCTTAAGTACTCATGTTAGAAAAAAATGAAAGTTCCTTTTAAAAAAATCTCAGATTCCACCTAAATAAACTGGAAAAAAAAAGCCAATGAGATACAAATGGACAAACTATAAGGAAAATCAATGAAACCAAGAGATAATTCTTTGAAGTATTCAGTAAAATTGATCTCTAGCTAGTTGATTTTTTTAAATAAATTTATTTTTTATTGGTGTTCAATTTGCCAACATACAGAATAACACCCAGTGCTCATCCCATCAAGTGCCCACCTCAGTGCCTGCCACCCAGTCACCCCCACTCCCCGCCCACCTCCCCTTCCACCATCCCTAATTCGTTTCCCAGAGTTAGGAGTCTTACATGTTCTGTCTCCCTTTCTGATATCTAGCTAGTTGATAAAGAAAGAAAAAGAAAACACAAATTGTCACTAACGGGAGGGAAGAGAAGCTATCACACAGGTCTCACAGATATGAAAAGAGTAATAAGGGTATATTCTGACCTACTTTCTGGCAATAAATTCAATGAGATAAAAGGACAAATTCCTTAAAACATACAGCTTACCAAGATGAGCATGAGAGTAAACAGAAAATCTGAGTATTTCTATGTACATAAAAATAATTAAATTCATAACAAAAAAACCTTTCTCACAAAGTAAAAATTAACAAACTGGACTTCAGCAAAATTAAAAACTTTCGCTTATCAAAAATACCATTAAAGGGGGGGAAGAAGGCCCCTTCCACACGGTCACGCTGGGCTAGTGCCACCTGCTGCTGGAACCAGGCGGCAGCCTTAGCCGGGCCCGCCGACTGCCAGCGCCTCTGGGTCATGGAGCCCCGCAAAGTGAGCGAGCTTCTGGCCTTCGTGAAAAATGGGTAAGCAGGATCCGAGCGTTCTGCACACCGAGGAAATGCGCTTCCTGCGGGAGTGGGTGGAGAGCATGGGGGGTAAAATACCACCTGCTACTCATAAAACTAAAACAGAAGACAATATCAAGGAAGAAAAAACAGTAAGAAGGCGGAGGAAAACATAAAGACAGACGAACCATCAAGTGAGGAAAGTGATCTAATAAATTGACAATGAAGTTGTAATTGAACCAGATACTGATGCCCCTCAAGAAATGGGAGATGAAAATGTAGAGATAACTGAGGAAATAATGGATCAGGCAAATGATAAAAAAGTGGCTGCCATTGATGCCCTAAATGATGGTGAACTACAGAAAGCCATTGACTTGTTCACAGATTCCATCAAACTGAATCCTCGCTTAGCCATTTTATATGCCAAGATAGCCAGTGTCTTCATCAAATTACAGAAGCCAAATACTGCCATTCGAGACTGACAGAGCTATTGAAGTAAATCCTGATTCAGGCAGCCTTACAAGTGGGAGGGAAAGCATACAGACTTCTGGGTCATTGGGAAGAAGCAGCACATGATCTTGCCCTTGCTTGTAAAATGTATTATGATGAAGATGTTAGTGCAATGCTAAAAGAAGTTCAACCCAGGGCCCAGAGAATTGCTGAGCATCGGAGGAAGTATGAATGAAAACATGAAGAGCGAGAGATCAAAGAAAGAATAGAAAGGGTTAAGAAGGCTCGGGAAGAACATGAAAGAGCCCGGAGGGAGGAAGAAGCCAGACAACAATCAGGAGCTCATTATGGCTCTTTCCCAGGTGGCTTTCCAGGTGGAATACCTAGTAATTTTCCTGGAGGAATGCCTGGAATGGCAGGGTGGATGCCTGGAATGGCAGGAATGAAATTCTTAGTGACCCAGAAGTTCTTGCAGCCATGCAGGATCCAGAAGTTATGGTGGCCTTTCAGGATGTAGCCTAGAACCCAGCAAATATGTCAAAATATCGGAGCAACCCAAAGGTTATGAATCTCATCAGTAAATTGTCAGCCAAATTTGGAGGTCAAGCATAATGCCCTTCTGACAAAAAGCCCTTGCTGAAGGAAAAGCAACTTCGATCACTTAATGGATGTCACAATAATACAAACCAGTGTACCTCTGACCTTCTCAAGAAGAAAGCTGGGCTGCTGTGAAGAGAATCCCTACCCCTCTGCCCCACATGCAACTGAAACATTCTACAGTTGTTTGCCATTAGGATATTCATTCAGATAATGTTTTCCTACTAGGAATTACAAACTTTAAACACTTTTTAAACCTTAAAAATATTTAAAAACATTAAAACAGTGTGTTAGTCCCTAAAAAGGGTTGGGGGAGAAGGAGAAGCAAACCAAGAAAGAGGCTCTTAACTATAGGGGATAAGCTGATGGTTATGAGAGGGGAGATGGGTAGAGGGGATGGATGAAATAGGTGATGGGGATTAAGGAGTGCACTTGCTTGTGATGAGCACTGGGTGTTGTATGGAAGTGTGGAATCACTATATTATACATCTGAAACTAATATTACGCTGTATATTAACTAACTGGAATTTAAATAAAAACTTTAAAAAAATCACTAAAAAATGAAAAGCCTCAAAATGGATCAAAGGTTTGAAAATAAGACCTGAAACCATAAAATTCTTAGAAAAAAACACAAGTGGAAAGTTATTCCAGCCCAAAATGACTAAGATACTCACTGGAAAAAAATTAAAAACTTCAGCTAAGGATGTACATACAGAAATGATCATTATACCCCAACTTAGAAAGATACATCAAAAATAAGACAACAGTCATCCATTATAATGCAATAATTTTCAGGGCTATTCATGTAATAGGGGCACGCTCATGATATTCTGTGAAAAAAAATAGGCCACACTGAGATCAAGAAGCTGAGCTCAGGGAATGGAAAGACAAAAACTGGTCTTAAGGTGGTCTAAGGAGGAGGGCTCTGGCAAACATCACAGACTTTCACCAAGGGACTGTGAGTAAAAGTCAACAAGAAAAATGTCAATAAATACAAAGACTGAAGCTCAGCTTGAATCATCTCAATCTCTGAATAACTTAAGGTGATTTTCCACTGCCCAGACTGCCTCCCAGAGCAAAAAGTAAATCCACTCTGAAGGAATACAGCCTCATCCAGAGCCTCAAATTATCTCTATAAGTCTTTTTATACTTAGTGTTTGGAATGCAATAAATAATTACCAAACAGAAAGATAAGAACTCACTCAAAATCAAGAGAAAAACAGAGACAACAAGAAATGGACCTATAGGAAGGCGCCTGGGTGGCTCAGTTTGTTGGGTCATGATCCCGGGGTCCTGGGATTGAGCCCTGCATCAGGCTCCCTGCTTGGTAGGGTGCCTGCTTCTCCCTCTCCCTCTGCCCTTCCTCTGCTTGTGCTCTCTCTCTCCTTCAAGTAAATAAGTAAAATCTTAAAAAAAAAAAAAGGACCTATAAAGGACATCTAGAACTTGGGGCATATAGACATTGGCTTTTAAAATAGCTGCGATTTAATAATAAGATGGGGAGTTTCAGCAGACTTGGAAACTAAAAAAGAATAAAATTAAAATTTTAGAATTAAAAATATAATTGTAATTAAAAATTTACTCCTGGGTTTTACAGCAGACTAGACCCAGCTGAATAGAGAAATTAGTAAACTGGAAATCAGGTCACGGGATGAACACTGGGTGTTATTCTGTATGTTGGCAAATTGAACACCAATAAAAAATAAATTTATTATAAAATAAAATAGAATAAAATAAATTATGTTGGAAAAAAGAAAATACAGAAACTGAAGCATGATAAAATAAAATTACAGAAAATATATGTGTAAGAGACATATAGGTCATGATGAAAAGCTACAGAACAATGTTTGTACATCTCAATTGTGACAACGCTACAAAAAGATATTAAGCATAGTTAACTCTGAGGGTGACCTTTGAGGTATACTTTAATTACTTTATATTTCTTCTGTATTCCCCCCTCAAATTCACTCATGCATATAATAGCACTTCTCAAAGCATATTTTTAGAAGATTCTAGTTTCTTTAGGAAGGAAAATCTCTGGGATCCCTGGGTGGCGCAGCGGTTTGGTGCCTGCCTTTGGCCCAGGGCGCGATCCTGGAGGCCTGGGATAGAATCCCACGTCGGGCTTCTGGTGCATGGAGCCTGCTTCTCCCTCTGCCTGTGTCTCTGCCTTTCTCTCTCTCTCTCTGTGATGACTATCATAAGTAAATAAAAATTAAAAAAAAAGGAAGGAAAAGCTCTGATCCAACAAGTTTGGTGATATTGTGTTAAATAGAATTAGCATAGGTGTTTTCTTTTCTTTTTTTTAACACTCCATTCATTCATTCATTTATTCGAAAGAGACAGTGTGAACAGGGTGGGGGTAGGAGAGGGAGAGCGACCAGCAGTCTTCATGCTGAGCATGGAGCCAGATGCAGGGCTCGATCTCCTGACCCTGAGATCATGACCCCAGCCAAAATAAAGAGTGGGAAGCTTAGCTGAGTCACCCAGGCACCCCAGTGTTTTCCTGGCTATTAATTGTTCATTTATCTATTGGTCTATTGCTATCAGTCTTCTCAGAGTCTTTAACATCCTAAATTGTGCCTTCTGAAGCATGAAGAGGAGATCAGTGTTTCTGAGACTATATGAGCAGGAAATCTTTTCATCACAGACTGTTTCGCAGGATCAGAGTACCAGGTAACAGTCCTTGGTAAATACACTCGTCCAGAGGAGGGGAAAACCTAAAGCTTTTCACCACAACATGCCAGGCCCTATCTGTAACATCTGCTCCCTCCTGTCTGGGCCCGTGTCTCAGCTGCTCCACCCATCCTCCTTAAGTTCTGTGTCTCTCAGCTTTCAACATTTGGTGGCCCCTACTCTCTCCTCTCTTCTCCACTTGTCAAGCTTCTATTCATGCTTCTAGCACCCAGCAGAAATATGGCCTCATCTGTGAATCCTCCTCACTCCCTCAGAGCTTTGAACATGTTTCCAGCAGCACAGTTAGTATGTTATTGCATCCGTGTCTTGTACTTGTCTCTCACCACTAGACTGGGGCTTAGATTATCATGCCTGCACCCATGGGACCTAGCATCGGGTGTCAGACAGTAAGCATCAATGAACGTTTGATGCTATCATCATGGCTAATTTACTTTTCTCTGACAGGACAAGTATTTCTCAAGTAATCTTAATTTCTTTCTCCTATAAAGACAATATATGCTGATTGTAGAAATTTTAGAAAGTAGAGAAAATAAGAAATAAAATAAAAATCGCTTATTATCTTACCACCTGGAGATATCCCATATTAACATGTTAACATGTATCCATTCAGACTTTTAAAAATGAATGTATGGGGCAGCCCCAGTGGCCCAGAGGTTTAGCGCCACCTTCAGCCCGGGGTGTGATCCTGGAGCCCAGGGATTGAGTCCCACATCAGGCTTCTTGCATAGAGCCTGCTTCTCTCTCTGCCTGTGTCTCTGCCTCTCTCTCTCTCTGTCTGTCATGAATAAATAAATAAAATCTTTTTAAAAATAAAGAAAAAAATAAAAAATAAAAATAAATGTATGGGGGCACCTGGTGGCTCAGTGATTCAGCATCTGCCTTTGGCTCAGGTCGTGATCCCGGGGTTCTTGGATGGAGTCTTTCATCAGGCTGCCTGGGGGGAGCCTGCTTCTCCCTCTGCCTATGTCTCTCCTCTTTGTGTGTGTGTGTCTCTCATGAATAAATAAACAAAATCTTAAAAAAAAATAAATGTGTGAATATTTTATAAAACTTAGATTAAGCTTATATACGTAACTTATATCATGATTTTTTCTACCTAACATATCATCACACTTTTCAATGTAATTAAATATTGCTTCAAAAGATGACACAAACAATATTGATTGCATAACATTTCATAAAGTTGATATATTATAGTTACTTCCAATAATTCTCTAATGAACATATTTGTACATAAAATTTGGTCTGCATTTCTGATTTTGTTCTTAAGACACAGTCTTAGGACTGAAATTTCTGGACCCAAGCATATAAACATTGTAAAGGTTCATCATGCATATTGTTATGCTTTATAATTATTGGTTCTTTATTCAATGGATTAATATACATAAAATTTTAACAACTGTGTTAGTACATACATGCTTAATAAAAAGGCTATAATTATTTGTATTATACTCATCATATAACAGATGTATCGAGAGCCTACTATGTGGAGGGCACTGCTCTAGAAAGTTAGAACCAAGGGTAATCTTTTCAGCAATATGTGTGGGTTTCAGTCTCACTGCATTTTTTCCCAGCATTGAGTATCACATTTTTAAAAAAATTTTCTGGTTTGATAGGTGAAAAATGATATCCCACTAATTCATTTCATGTTTATTAATAATAAAAGCAAACTTTTCCTGATATGATTGTAACCAAACAACATTTAATCCTTTTTATCTTCTCCCTTTTTGTATCTGCCACAGTTTCCTACATTTTGCTAGTCCTAACTCATCAACTCTCCCACTTACTAGCTTCATCTGCCCTCTCTGGCCTTTCCTGTGAAGTGTGTATTTCTTCACTCATAAAATATTTGTTGAAGGTTGGATTGTGGGTGGCATGGGGCTGGGTTCTTGAGGTCAACTGAACATTCAGGGCCCCACCTCTTGGAAGTTTCCATTCAGTAGGGAACTCAGATTTTGAACCACATGCCTTTTTATGACAGAGAGGTACAGGGTGCTTTGGAAGACTCACTCTGGTGACTCAAGAAAAGGCTTCTTTGAGGAGCTGCAGCTTGAGCCAAGGCCTGACAGATGAACAGGAGTCAATGACATAACCTGGTGGGAGGGATAGAGGATGGGGTTAAGGGAGAAGGGAGAACAAAGAGCATATATGGAAGCCCTGAAATGGAAAAGAGTATGGCACATCCAAGCCAAAGACAGGCCAGTTTACTTGGAAGGAGAAAAGAGGGAACAGAGTGACCAGAGATGGGTCTCAAGGGGAGGTAAGTGTAGCTGGTTGCCTCCATCCCTCCCAACTTGTCTCCAGTCTGCATGTCCAAAGCAAGCACACCACACCCCTAAGTCACTGCAATGATGTTCACTCATTCCTCCTCTTGGGGCCAGGAATCCTCCAATGTCAGTGCCCTTGCCCTTCCCTCCAGCTAAACTAACACCCTGTGTGTGGTTTCCAGAGGAGAATGAACCTTTCTCAAGATTTAGTCACAAGGCGTACCCCAAAGCACATTCTTTTTGTTTCAATAAAAGACTTTAATGGCTCAGACACCCCTTCTTTTGTTATCTGCTGAGACTCTAAAACAAAAGGAGGCTGAAAGACTGACTGTCTAGAAGATATTTCATGGTGACCAGCCTGCCAATTAAAAGTGGGCTGTCTCCCAAGGGTTGTGTGGAGTCCACATTTGGACCTGGGTGCTGTGAGTGTCCTGGTGTTGTTGGGTCATGGGAATGAGTGTTTAGGGCATTCACTCTGCATCACAAGTCTTGTTTCTCTGTCTCCCACCCAGCTATCCTTCCAGGGTCTCATTCTGGGGCCCTGCCCCAACCTGCCACCTTGAGGAAAGCCTTCTTCACATCCTTGTTCCGGAGGCTGTAGATGATGGGGTTGAGGAAAGCAGAGACAACATTGTAGAACAGTGCCAATTTCTTGTCCTCTTCCAGGGAGGCCTCAGAGCCAGGCTTCATATACATGACCATGGCTGGCCCACAGAACATGGTGACCACAATGATATGAGAGGCACAAGTGGAGAAGGCCTTCAGTCGCCCCTGGGCTGAACGGATCCTCAAGATGGCAATGAAGATGTTGACATAAATGACAAGGATGAGGGAGAGTGGGACCAGGATGACACTAAAACCGAGAATGAAGTCTACCCAGTCATTGACTGATGTGTCCGCACAAGCTAGCTTTAAGACTGCAGGGACTTCACAAAAGAAGTGGTTGATCTTGTTGGGACCACAGTATGGCAGACACATGGCAAAGACAGTGTAGATAAGAGCAGAGATTATGCCCATGAATCCACAGAAAATGACCATTACCCCACATAGCCACGGGCTCATGATGACCTTGTATCTGAGGGGGTGGCAGATGGCTACATATCTGTCTATAGACATCATGGCAAAGAGCCATGACTCAGTGATGCCTAGCACCAAGAAAATGTACATTTGGGCCACACAGCTGGCAAAAGAGATGGTCTTCTTCTGGCTGGCTAAATGTGCCAACATCTGGGGCATAGTTGTAGTGGTGTAGCCCAGATCCAATATGGAAAGGATGCCAATAAAGAAGTACATGGGTGTGTGGAGGTGTGAGTCCAGGCAGATGAGGATGGTGATTAAGCTGTTGCCCAGAATAATCAACAGGTAGGTCATCAGGAAGACTGTGAAGAGCAGAGGAGTGGTCCTGGGGTTGAAGGAGAAGCCTAGAAGGATGAATTCAGTCACAGAGGACTGGTTAAACTCTTGCATCATGTTCTCCTAAATGAAAAGGAAAGACAGCAATTCAGAGAACTAGCTAAGCTATGCACCAGGGTGAAGGTTACCGATGGGGTTGGAGTAGCAGTGGTCAGTGTCCAGTTATGATGAGACACCACAATTCCCTCAACATGACAGCTTATTTTACCTCCTCTTGGACACTGACACTACTCTCAGGAAATCTGTGAAGAGGAAAGGGCTTCCACATCTGGTCCAGGCTCTGCCTCTGACCACCCACCAGCAAATACCCATTTCAGCCTCAGATTCCTCGGCTGTGAAATGAAAGCATTGGACTAGCTGATCTCTACTTCCCCTTAGCAACTCCTTCTCCTCAGTAAGACAGCCAGGCATTTAGAAATAAATATTGCCATACAGCCTGTATGCAATTTGGCAACTTACAGTGAGAGAACTTACTTGGTCCTGTTGATGACATCAATTTATTTTCCACTTTATTTTTACCTTCGGTCAGCCCCAGGCCAGGCCATCTCTCTGACTACTTACTGGCCCCCTCTCAGGCCATGATGCATTAGAAGGAACACTGAGTTCTAAGTCCTGTCTCTATAATTTACTGAATGAAGGACCTTGAGCAAGGCCTTTACTCAACCCCCATGCCCCTTTGAGACTACTTCCTTGAGTACAAAATGAGATTAATTATCTCTTTGCTACAAGTTTGCTGCAAGAATATGTGGAGCCTACTTCTCCTGCCTGTGTCTCTGCCTCTCTCTCTCTGTGTGTCTCTCATGAATAAATAAATAAAATCTTAAAAAAGAATATGATATCTCTGATATATGATATCAGGGAATAATATTTTGGCATGAAAAGCTTCACATAGAAGGCCAACCGTAGGATAGGTGCCTAGTATAGCTGAATTTCTGGATGGCTTTCCAGATACAAGATGAGATTCAGGTCCAAGCTACGCAAGCAAACTTCCGTAGAAGTACCCCACCATACTTAAAGCCTGTAATCAATTTTCACTCTCCCAGATGCCCATTCTTTGCTGCTTCTCCCCATAACAGCCAGTATTTCATTCTTTCTTTTAGCTTCTTACCAGCTCTCAGCTCTTCCTCAACTTAACCTCCCTGAACCTCAGATTCTTTGGGGAGAACAGGGAGAGGACAGCCTCACTGAAGAGATGACACGTACATCATAAGTACTAAGGGAATGGAAGCGATCTTGATGCTATCCGTATTTTCCTTCTCCTGGTGCCAATTTGTCTGATCCAACCTACTTGTTCTCCAATCTTCTTGCTCTCCTTAGGAGCATCGTGAATGAATCTGCACAAGAACTTGTGTCTACACTAAATACATCAGATTGTTTCTTGACTTTGGCCAAAAGACTGCACACACTTTGAACCTTCTACATGCTAGGCATGTTTCCAAAACCTTCAGAGACATTATCCAATAGCAGTCAGGTAACTGGAAAATAACTTTTTAAAAAATTAAATCCCTACCTTTCACCAAAGTATCCTTGTAAGTCACATTCTTTCCCCAGGGGGAAGGAGCATGGGGTTTAGAGACAGTGGGTTCTGCTTGAATCCTAGCTTTGGCTTTACTTGCTACATGACCTTGGGCTGCTAGTTAATTTCCTAAGACTCAGTTCCCTCACTTTAAAATTAGAAATAAAAATATCTACCTTGCAAGCCACATTCTTCTGGAGAGGAAGTTTTACAAGGACCCAAGGTAGGAATACCCTATCTTGGGGCCAAAAGTGGGAAAATTTCTACTTTTAATTCTACTTTTTTTTTCCATTTCTACTTTTAATTTTTCACATACAGCTGATGGAAGGACTGACTCTTTAATAGTCTTATGTTAAAGAGTGTTTAACCTGGTTGATCTATGCAAGGAGGCTGAGGACAACTGGAATGAGCAAAGTGTGCCCAAGGATGCTATACCATAACCAGGATCTTGGGGCAAAAACTCAAGCTCCTTGAACCCCTGGTTCCCCATCATCCTTCCCTTGACTCTCTTGGGGGTAAAACATTTTTTCCTGGGGAAAAAAACTGCCTGACTCTCGGGGATTATAACCAGAAACTCCATGTGAGGGAGAACAAAGAGAGATATCATTATCTACCAAGTCTGGCCTCTGTGTCTCTATTTGGGCTAAAAATATAGAATTTGTTTTTTGAGCTGTAGCTTACTATATATCTTGACATTCATTCTCTCTTTGAAACTAATGATGACTCTGTGAGATGTATAGGTTAGGGATCATTGTCTCCACTTCACAGATGAGAAACCAAGGCTCAGAGATGGAGTATATGGGAGAAATGGAGTATCACTGATTCTGAAGCAACAATAAGGTTTTCTATGCACAGCAAAACCATAGCTAACCAGAACTCAACTAATACGATTCCTCAATTTACTTAAATGTTTTCTGTTTTTGATTCTTAGAGAGAAAGGCACATCTAAGGGAAAAGATTTTTTGAGTTGGGCTTAATTTAACTATATGACATATAGGTATATATGAAGACATGTACACACACATGTACACACACACACAGAGTAATTGATGGCATCTCTGAGGTGAACAAAGTCATATCAGTCAAAAACTTGGGAAAATCTCCTCAGCTCCCTTCCCATCCCCCACATCCCATCTGGCTCCAGGTTCCACTGCTGCCACCTTCAAAATGCCTTTCACACCCACCTGTCCCTCTCCAATCCCACTGCCACTGTCTGGTTCAGACACTTGGATCCTCTTTCTCACCTGGTTTCATCTCCATCCTCCAGCTGGGTCCTTGCTCTGCACCAGTGCTCTTTCTAAAATAAAACTCTGAGTGGGACACTCTTTCCATCCTTCAGTGGCTCCCTTATCTATAGGGAAAAGTCTAAGGGAGTTAGACCAAGAGCCTGGCTTCACCCCTTGAGAGAAGTCTCAGTTTTGGTCACCAGGGGTCAAGGCAGGTTGGTGGGCTGACACTTCAGAAGGATCTTTGACCACTGCAAGGGCTGAAATAGAAAGCATCCCAGTGGCCCAAGATGCCATGTGCAGAGAGGAGACACAAGAAGGAGACAGATCCCAGGTCATAGTGGGAGCTTGTCCCAGAGTTCAGACAAGGACCCAGAACTTCTGGCTACTAGCTGCTCAGCATTTTGGCCTCTGAGACAGCTCAAGATAAGACCAAGCAAACTGGGATTTGCTTCCCTGTGCCCAATGTTAGGGCTTCCCACTATACCTTCCTTACTTAATACTCCCCCCAGCACATAGTAAGACCAAGTAACTGCTTGCTGAATGATCTACAGACCACTTGAGATCCTGGGAACCAGAAAAAAGGAGATTATAGGGGCACCTGTTTGGCTCAGTCAATTAAGCATCTGCCTTTGGCTCAGGTCATGATCTCAGTGTTCTGGGATCGAGCCCCATGTCATTGTCAGGCTCCCTGCTCAGTAAGGAGTCTGCTTCTCTTTCCTCTCCTTCTGCCTCTCCCATCTACTTATATTCTCTCTCTCTCTCTCTCTCTCTCTCTCTCTCTCTCTCTCTCTCTCATAAATAAAATCTTTTTTAAAAGAGAGATTACAGACATTGTCTCTGTCCCTACACTTTCCCTTCTGGCTTATCATAAATCCGAAGGAAAGCACCTCTGTCTGGTCTGGAGGTCATTTTTCTTGGGAAAAATCAGGGCACAAATAGGTTAAGGAAAAAAAATTGAGAGAGCTGGCACCAAATATTATGAATCTCTATCATTCCTCTCAACTCTTGTCCTAGCCAATAAATAATAATAAAAAAACATTATTTTAAATACTATAATAAAAAAATAAATACTATAATAATGTAATAATTCATGTAATACTTATAACTATTTAATAACTTAATATAATAATATTGTTGTTTTAACAACTCCCTATGGGCCAGATCCTGTAACGCATGCTTTACACACAGTGTAATTAGGGTCATAGCTGAAAGGTTTAATAATAAATATGGGCACCCTCCGAGCAGAACACACACCTGCCATAAGAAGCAGGAAAAGCTGTACCAGAATGTGCACGAGCTGAGCAAGAGACCTGCAGGTAGCCACCCTATCAGTGGGTGTTACTGTTGTGCCCATTTTACAGGTGAGGAGAGCAGAGACACAGCTTGCACAGGGTCACAGCTGTAGCTAACTCTAGAGCCTGGGCTCATAACCACCAGGTTATGCTGCCTCTCTGAGCATCTCTAACAAGATTGTAGTTGGATTGACCCACCTGGAAAAAGCTCCTTCTGTTTTCTTCCCACCACCTACTCTCTCACCTGCTCTCTCTCGTCTTCTGCCTCCTGCAAGGTAGAAGCTGACATGAGAGGGAACGAGAAGAGCAGGAATCATGGCCAAAAAGCAGGGGAAGTGAAGCTGGGACAGGCAGCCCTCCAAGCCAAGCAGATGCAGGGAGGCAACAACTCCAGCCATGCTCCTAAGGCAGCTGCTGGTTCCGCACACAGCGACACAGCCATATGTCCCCTCTGCTCTCCTCATGCTCCCTGTCCTCCCAGCAAGCTACACAAGGGGAGAGCACATCCTGAAGGGAGGTCAGAGGCAGGTGCCACCCTGCCTTCCCCACATAGGAAGCTGTACCAGAATGTGCACGAGCTGAGCAAGAGGCCTTCAGGTAGCCACCCTGCTAGGGTGGCTCCTCCTCCCGCTGCATCCAGCAGCCCCAGCAAGGGCTGAAAGACAGCAGTGCTTCTGGGGCACAAGGATAACTAGGATGTGCTCTGAGGGCCTGGTGTCTGCTGCACCAGGGGATTGCTGATATGAGCCACGGGAACCTAAGTGGGATCCAGAGAATCCTGGAGAATGGAAGAGAAAGCAGGTGTAAAGAGGGGTCTGAAGTGTCAGCTCCCCATCTAAGGGCAGCAAGGATGAACTAGGACACAGACCAGAGACCCAGAAGCAGACCAGGAAGGATCAGTGTACACAGATGGACAGGCAAGGAGACAGAGGACCAAGATGGCAGGAAAGAGTATGACTAGACTGGAAAGGGATGAAAAGTGAAGACAGATCTGCAGGTCAGAGAGGAACCTGATAGCTGGGACGGGGAGGCTTCCACTCACCCCCTCTTGCTAGAGCACACTGAACATGGATGCCAAAAACATACAACCTCCCAAGCATCGAAGGCAGATGCTGCCTTCAGAGTAAGACCCTGGCCCAGCCCATAGCACTCCCAACCTTGGTCTTCCTCTCCCAGCCAAAGAAGGCAATCCCAGTCCTGCTGAGATCCTGTGTCTAGGTGATGGGTGATTAACCAAATCTTGGCACTGGAGGTGATCTTGGAGAATCTAACCCCTGCCAGGAACCCATGTTCTCTGCAGCTTCAGTGGCAAAGGATGCTCCCATTCCTGTTCACATACTCCCAAGGACAGGAGGCTCACTATCTCTCCAGGCAATTTAAGTAGCCTTGACTGCCCTTCATAAAATCCATTCTTGTACTGAACTAAAAGCAAGCACTTCTGACACTAATGTTGTGTTATCTAAAATACCTCTTTGCCTCTCCACCCTCCTGCCTCCAACCACACCCCCCTCCTCCAGAATTTTCAGTCTGTGTTACAATGCACAAGACCTTACCTGCCTTACCTTTCCTTAGGAGGAGGGTCTGTGGGGCTGTCTGGGCTGCTCTCCTTGCTCTTGATAAGCGCTCATGCTCTATCAGCCCATTTTCTCCAAGCTGAAACTCTGTGCCATCCCCTACATCTCCAATGCCGGGCGGTACCCCCAGCAGAGAGCCTTCACACTGACAGCACAGGGAGGGCCCTGCCCTTCCGCTCAGCACCTAAGGGCTCCAGTGAATAGCCTCTAGGGAAGCAACTGGTGCACTGATGAAGACCCAGGGATTTGTATTCAGATGTGGTCACTGGGGCCTGGCAGAGCCACATCGCTTCCCAGAGCCTCAGTTTCCTCTCTGTAAAATGCAGCTGTGTTCTCTATATCATAATAATACTTGCTATTAGGTTTTTTGGGGGGTTTGTGTGTGTGTGTGTGTGTGTGTGTGTGTGATTATGGGCCAGACATTTGATATCTTTGCAGTATTATTATCACCACTTGACAAATATACAAACGGAAACCCAGAGCTTTAAGGAGCCTGTGCGGCACTAGGATTCTGCACATAGTTTTGTCTGACCATACAGGCTGTGCTCCTAACCAGTGCTGAGCCCAGTGTCCTGATTGGGCACAAGGCAGACCAGAGGCAGGGAGCCATGTGTTGCCTCAGGGGAGACAGAGTCTCATGTGGAGTGGAAAGGGGTTGGCTAATGCACTCTAGACCCAAGAGTAGCACTTTTGAGGGTAATCAGGCTCTTTAGGGGCCTCCTGCCAGATACACATTCTAATGGGGACAGGGAAAGAAAGGGGCTAGGGGCCAGCATTTATTTTTTAATTTTTTTTAAAAATTTATTTTTATTGGTTTCAATTTGCCAACATACAGAATAACACCCAGTGCTCATCCCGTCAAGTGCCCACCTCAGTGCCTGTCACCCAGTCACCCCCAACCCCCGCCCACCTCCCCTTCCACCACCCCTAGTTCATATCCCAGAGTTAGGAGTCTTCATGTTCTGTCTCCCTTTCTGATATTGCCTACCCATTTCTTCTCTCTTCCCTTCTATTCTCTTATTAAACTCAACACCAAAGAATCAAACAATCCAATCATGAAATGTGCAAAAGACATGAAGAGAAATCTCACAGAGGGAGACATAGACATGGCCAACATGCACATGAGAAAATGCTCTGCATCACTTGCCATCAGGGAAATACAAATCAAAACCACAATGAGATACCACCTCACACAAGTGAGAATGGGGAAAATTAACAAGGCAGGAAACAACAAATGTTGGAGAGGATGCGGAGAAAAGGGAACCCTCTTACACTGTTGGTGGGAATGTGAACTGGTGCAGCCACTCTGGAAAACTGTGTGGAGGTTCCTCAAAGAGTTAAAAATAGACCTGCCCTACGACCCAGCAATTGCACTGTTGGGGATTTACCCCAAAGATTCAGATGCAATGAAACGCCGGGACACCTGCACCCTGATGTTTCTAGCAGCAATGTCCACAATAGCCAAACTGTGGAAGGAGCCTCGGTGTCCATCGAAAGATGAATGGATAAAGAAGATGTGGTCTATGTATACAATGGAATATTACTCAACCATTAGAAACAACAAATACCCACCATTTGCTTCAACGTGGATGGAACTGGAGGGTATTATGCTGAGTGAAGTAAGTCAATCGGAGAAGGACAAACATTATATGTTCTCATTCATTTGGGGAATATAAATAATAGCGAAAGGGAATATAAGGGAAGGGAGAAGAAATGTGCGGGAAATATCAGCAAGGGAGACAGAACATAAAGACTCCTAACTCTGGGAAATGAACTAGGGGTGGTGGGAGGGGAGGAGGGCGGGGGGTGGGGGTGAATGGGTGGCGGGCACTGAGGGGGGCACTTGACAGGATGAGCACTGGGAGTTATTCTGTATGTTGGCAAATTGAACACCAATAAAAAGTAAATTTATTATAAAAAATAAACTCACATCTGGCAGACATTAAAAAAAAAGAGTACCCCTTAAAATTTCTTGCAGAGCTGGTTTGGTGGCCACATATTCTTTCAGTTCCTGCCTGTCTTGGAAGCTCTTTATCTCTCCTTCTATTCTGAATGAAAGCCTTGCTGGATAAAGTATTCTTGGTTGCATGTTCTTCTCATTTAGGACCCTGAATATATCCTGCCAGCCCTTTCTGGTCTGTCAGGTCTCCGTGGAGAGGTCTGCTGTTAATCTGATATTTCTCCCCATAAAAGTTAGAGATTTCTTGTCTCTTGCTGCTTTAAGGATATTCTCTTTATCTTTGGAATTTGCAAGCTTTACTATTAAATGTCGAGGTGTTGAACAGTTTTTATTGATTTTACGGGGGGATTTTTCTATTTCCTGGATCTGAATGCCTGTTTCCCTTCCCAGATTAGGAAAGTTTTCAGCTAGGATTTGTTCAAATACATATTCTGGCCCTCTGTCCCTTTCGGCACCCTCGGGAACCCCAATTAAACGTAGGTTTTTCTTCCTCAGGCTGTCAGTTATTTCCCTTAATCTATCCTCATGATCTTTAATTGTCTCTTTTTCCTCAGTTTCCCTGTTTGCCATCAACTTGTCTTCTATGTCACTCACTCATTCTTCCACCTCGTTAACCCTCATCGTTAAGAACTCTAGTTCGGATTGCATCTCATTTAATTGATTTTTAATTTCTGCCTGATTAGATCTAAATTCTGCAGTCATGAAGTCTCTTGAGTCCTTTATGCTTTTTTCTAGAGCCACCAGTAGGTGTATAATAGTGCTTCTGAATTGGCCTTCTGACATTGAATTGTAATCCAGATTTTGTAACTCTGTGGGAGAGAGGACTGTTTCTGATTCTTTCTTTTGGGGTGGGGTTTTCCTTCTAGTCATTTTGCTCAGTGCAGAGTGGCCAAAAACAAGTTGTATTGGGAAAAGGAGAAAAAGAGAGGAGAGAAAGAAGAACAGAAAAAGGAAAAAAGAAAAAGAAGAAAAGAAAAAAAGAAAGAAAGGGGGGGGAAACAAACAAAAAAAATAACAAGGGTGAGTATCCTCTGATTCTGTATACTGTAAATCCCTCAACTTCCCCTGGAACTTTCCAGTGCTGCTTGGCCTATAATTTGTTTTCCCCCTGTCTGTCTAGCTGGTCTTCTGTGGGAGGGGCCTGTTGTGCTGATTTTCAGGTGTTAGCACTTGGGGGAGCTGCTCTGCCCCCTGCTTGGTGTAGGGCTCTGTGAGTAATGTTTATCCTGTTTATCCGGTGAGGCCACTGTGAGACTCAGTGGAGTTTTTTACCCCGTGAGGCCCCAGGAGGAACAACCCCAGTGGCGGGGCCAGCTCTGGAGCCCTGGATTCAGCCCCCGCAGTAACTCCGGAGCTCTGGGTCCGCAGGGCCTGGAGGCTCCGGGGCGGGGCCGCTGATCTGCTCAGCTCGGGGCAGGAGCGTCCTTACTGTTCTGGGCCTTCCGGGCCTCTGCCTGTCCCGGGGGAGGCCGGATCCTGGGCTGTGTCCCGGCGCCCTGTGCTCCGGGGCCTGCGCTGTTGGATTCGCGCTCCCGGCCACCGCAGCCCCCTCCGCACGGAGCCTCTTCCTCCGCCCGAGCCCCTCGGAGCTGCTCCGGGTCCAGCCGTGCGCGCTGCAGCCCTTTAGGGAGCTCCGCCCGGGGTGTGGCGCGCTCTCCCCGGGGCGCAGGCGTCTGTTAGTGTCCCAGGGAGCCTGAGGGCATCCCCGCCCTCCTGGGTCCTGCTCTAACTCCCTGCGGGCGCCTTTCCATCCGGGAAGGTTGGTGCAGCTTCTCCGGGATGGGGCTCTCCTGTCCTGGGGACACTCGCTGCCACCTTAGCCCAGCTCTTCGAGGGGCTGCTCCCCCTTGGATGCCTTTTGTTTCTTTAATTCTCACCCCACCCCACACCCGTCTTCCTACCTTGATAGAAGCGCGAACTCTTCTCACTGTAGCATTCCAGCTGTTCTCTCTTTAAATTTCAGGCCGAATTCTTAGGTTTTCAAGATGATTTGAAGGTTATCTAGGTAATTTGGTGGGGACAGGTGATTTGGGGACCCTACTCTTCCGCCATCTGGGGCCAGCATTTCTTAAATACCTTCTATGTGCCCAGCACTTCACAGGTATCATTGCCTGTAATTCTCTAGGAAGCAAGTTATTTCCACTTTATTGGTGAGGACACTGAAGTTCAGAAAGGCAAAATGACTTATCTAGGGTCAAGCAACTGTTGGAGGCAGCTGAGATCCCAATTTTAGGTCTGCCATATCACCAAGTGCCTCTACCACACTCTGCTTAGGGGTGAGGGAGGATGACAAGTCAGAACCACCCAAGGCTCTAGTCTGGGGATGGAGTCTGCCCTCAACTTTTCTGATTCCCCTATTTTGAACCCCAGCCTTTCCAGGAGTCCAAAGTTTTTTTCTGAGCTGCAAGGTGGTGGAAGCTGAGTAAGAAATAGAGAATCCCGTTCTTAGTCAAGATACTGTTCCTCCATGGGTTCCTTTATATCCAGGATAATCCTTGATGGAGTCCTCCCTGTTTTCCAAGTTACAAAAGTAACCCATGCTCATCAGAGAAAATTCATAAACATAGAAAGGTAGAAAAAGGAAAATAATTACCCTCTAGTTCCTTCTATACTGCGGAGAAAATTTCACTCATGGCTTCTAGGTGTTTCTCTCTAATTTTTTCTAAGATGCCTAAATGATAGTGTTTTTTCCCCCCTCATCTCATTAATATCACATTTTATATACTGTTTTACTGAGACAGATACCACCTGGTTGACTGTCCATTTCCCCCTTCTTTGTTGATTCAGCCATGTTCTTGCTGACAACATTTGTTTGTCAGTGAGTGAATACCTCATGAATGGTCCAAGCCCAAATGACAGCACTATATCTTCCTTTCCCAGAATCCCTTTTCATTGAGGGTAGTCACAAAATTTGGTCTTGTCCAGTGAGACACAAGGGAAACTCAGCTGAGGAGTTATTTTTATTGTGAAAAAACCCTCTTTTTCCCAACAAAAGGGCTAGAATGACAGTGATATATCTCCTTCCCTGAAGACCCTATGAATACAAATGTCATGTCTGCAATTGGGCGAGTCATCTTGAGACCATAAGGAAAAGGCTCAATGAATCACAGTGGTTCTCTCACTAATATTATCCAGTAATATGCAGTCTTACCTCAATACTTCTTTTGAGGTGAAGAAAATAAAATTAATTCCTGTATATCTAGACCACTGTTCACTGGGTTTTCTGGGTTTTGTAGGCAAATCCTAATGGATTAGGTACCTGCCTTTTAGAAAGCTTAATATTATTTGATAACCCTTTCACCATCTACACATGTATTGTTTATGACCATTATTGTCAAGCATTTGTTCACCTATTGTTAGATGTGCAATTTTAATACCATTTTTTTTGTATTACAAATGATACCAAATTGGAAGTCACAACGTATTGATTTCCTGGCACAAGAAATGTGTTGGGTTAAATTAGAGTTATAAAAGAAAGACACAGGTTTCAGACTTTTATTCCCAATCAGGATGAAGTAAGAGAGACCAGAATTACTGTCCTACCTGTGAAAACTAAAAACTTAGACAAACTGCGTGAAATAACGTGTTCCAAGACAGCAAGAGACAGAGATTTGTGAGAGATGAGAAACCAATGAGTTGTCCCAGTATATCGCTCACAAAATGACCAGGATGCCAAAGGAAGTGAGGACACCAAGGTGGCTAGTGGTTTCCTAGGTTGGAAGAGACAGAATTGAGAGTCTGGGTGGCTGCCACGGACAAGGTGTTTGGGTCCCATCAAGGTTCATATGTTGAAATCCTAACCCTCAATGGGACTGTATTTGGAGGTGGGGCCTTTGGGAAGTAATTAGATGATGAAGGTGGAGCTTTCATGATGATATTAATGCCCTTATAAAAGAGGAAGAGACAAGAGAGATTTCTCTCCAGCATGTGAGGATGCAATGAGAAGACAGCCATCTATAAACCAGCAAAAGGTTGTCTCACAAGATCCCAACCATGCTGGCACCCTGGTCTCTGACTTTCAGCCTCCAGAACTGTGAAAAATATATGTTTGTTGTTTAAACCACGCAGTCTATGATACTCAATTATAGCTGCCCAGACTAAGACACTGGCCAAGGTGGCTGGAATTCACTGAGCAGAGTACTGGGGAAAAGAGAGCTCTGGAGATCTATAGAGGGTCCCGTGCCTGTCTCAGATGAGCACTGAGGAGCGGATGTATGTGAAGAAAGCACCAGATGATGGGGAAGGGGGAAGACAAATGGAAGGATTGGATGGAACAATTCTCAGAGCTCACTCAGGGCCAGAGATGTTTCCTGTTTTCACTAGCTGGACTAAATACTGCTCTTGTCTTGCCCAACAAAACTTAAAGGCCAAATTCAAGAGAATCAAACTGTTTACAAGTAACTTAACTACATTCTAGAAAAACAGCTTAAGAATATTTATCAGGAATTCAAAAATATCTGACAGTAAAGTAAGATTCAAAATAACTGGCATCTGGGCAGCCCCGGTGGCTCAGCAGTTTAGTACTGCCTTCAGCCCAGGGCCTGATCCTGGAAACCCGGGATCAAGTCCGACGTCGGGCTTCCTGCATGGAGCCTGCCTGTTTCTCCCTCTGCCTGTGTCTCTCCCTCTCTATCTCTCTCTGTATCTCTCATTAATAAATAAAAAAATCTTTTAAAAAACTAAACAAAACAAAATAACTGGCATCAAATGAAAAGTGACCCGGGAGGCAATGAACTGAGAAGATATGACCCATCATGAGAAACATCATCCATTTAAAACCAACTGAGAAACCACACAGATGATAGAGTAAGTAGGCAGAGACATTAAAAAATCATGTTTATATTCTATGTGTTTAAGAAGCTACAGGATAGACTGAGCATAAGGAGAAATGTGAAAGATAGAAATCTAACTCCCAACAATGAAAACTATATGTTAGATGAAAAAGCACAGGGTGGGATTAATAAACTTGATAGCATGATGACAAAGGCTAAGAAATCTCATAGTGATTGATTTTTTTGTTTGTTTTATTTTTATTTTTTAAAATAAATTTATTTTTTATTGGTGTTCAATTTGCCAACATATAGAATAACACCCAGTGCTCAGAAGATGAATAACTATTGATAATAGTCTAGCCAGATTGATCAGGAAAAACAAGATAAAGCACAGATTCCTAATGCCAGGGATGAGAAAAGTAACATTAGTATAGATTCCATAGATACTAAAGGGATTCTAAAAATATTATGAGCAACTTTATTCCAAAAAATTAGAAGATAACTTACATAAAATGGACACGTTTGTTGAAACACATTAATGAACCAAAGCTTGTTTGAAAAGAAATAGGAGAGCTAATAACTACATATCTATTTTAAATATTGAATGTGGCTTTAAAAATTTTTCATAAAGAAAACTCCAGACTTAGATGGATTCACTTGTGAAGCCTGCCAATGCTTGAAGGAAGGAATAATTCCAAGTCTGCACTAACTCTTTTTTTTATAATAAATTTATTTTTATTGGTGTTCACTTTGCCAACATACAGAATAACACCTAGTGCTCATCCTGCACTAACTCTTCTAGAAAATACAAGAGGAAGGGAAAGTTGCCAACTCAGCATAAGGCCAGCATCATCCTGATATGAAAACCAAACAAAAATATTACAAGAAAACTACAGGCCCATATCCCTCATGAGCACAGGTGCAAAAATTCTTCACAAATTTTTAAAAAAGATTTTATTTGTTTGAGAGAGAGAGTGAGTGAGACAGAGTGTGCGCAAGTTGGGGAGGGGGAGAGTAGAGGGAGAGGTAGAAGCAGACTCCCCACTGAGCAAGGAGCCTGATCTGAAGCTCCATCCCAGGACCCTGGGATCGTGACCTGAGCTAAAGGCAGATGCTTAATCGATTGAGATACTAGGCATCCCTCTTCACAAAAAGTGCAATCCAACAATGTATTTTGCAGGTTAATATACCATGATCAAGTGTCCAGTGAAAAAGAGACTAAGTGGAGAGGCAGGCAAGTGAGCTGGAAGGAAGGAACACCAGGGGGGCATGGGTCTGGGTGCCAGAAGGGTGTGGGTCTGGTTCCTGTTCCATGTGGGCCACTTCCCAGCTGTTGGCCTCAGTGGAATGGTGATAATCATGATCATGACCATGATGATGACCACAACTTCTCCCATCCCTCGACCACATACTATGTTCCTGGTATCAGATGCTTAAATACTTCATCTCATTTAGTCCTTAGACAAACATGTGAAGTTCATATTATTATCCAAATTTTACAGCTTAAGAAAATGAGGCTTCAAAATGTGAAATAATTTGCCTGAGTTATGAGTAGGGCCCAGACTGGGATTTGAACCACAATCAGAATTGAATGAAACAGAGACTAAGCAGTTGGCACAGTCCTGCTTGGCACAGTTGACAAGCTCCCTTACCTGCTTAGTCATTTATGGATGTGTAGTCCCCCCTGGGATGTTAAATATCTGCTTTAGACCCCACGGATCCCAGATTCAAAAGGTCCATCCACTTTTATAGAGGAAGGAAATGACCACTACACAAGCACAGTCCCATCCCTCTTGTTTGAGAAGTGTGACGTGGGCACGGGCCTCCACTCTGCAGGCAAGCATCTGGTCTCCTGTCCCTGCTACAGGGTGTCTTCCAAATGGGTCCAAGAAAGACTGTACACCTGTGCTGGCCTTTGACCACCTGGATCCTCCTTCCAGTCACTGAGTGGCTTAGTGGTTAAGCGTCTGCTCAGCCCATCATGATCCAGGGGTCCTGGGATCGAGTCCCACATCAGGCTCCCTGCATGGAGCCTGCTTCTCCCTCCACCTATATCTCTACCTCTCTCTGTGTCTCTCATGAATAAATAAATGAAAACTTTTAAAAACTTCAGACCAAATTTATCTGCTGGCAGGCAAGAACAAGCACTTAATTCTCTTAAATTCCTGACTACCAAATGGCTCAAATGACTTTGTTGTGAGGACTAATTATATTATGTGTAGTGCTCAGTGTTCCATCTGATATAAGTGTTCAGGAGTAGGCTGTTATTGCTACAGCAATAGGTTTGATGGCATTTATGCCACAGTGAGGTCTGTGGCCATGGATAATGGCAGTTATAAGGACACTAGTATTAGCAACATTAATGCTATCCATCTCCGAGCCTTAGGCATGCGGCCATGGACAATATGCTTGAGAAATGAAGATGCACACGTGTGCTTTGGAAGGAAACAAAGCACGTCTTACTAGTACCATCACTGTGACACACAGAGACATGGCAACTCAGCCGTGAGACTCCTCCTTCCTCTCGAGTCTCAGTGGGAAGAAGTTTCAGCCCCCAGTGGAAACTTAAGAAGGATGCCCAGCTCATTGGCCCCAGGGGCCAAGCCCAAAATGTCTTGTGGCATTGAAGTCCCTGGCCGAGGGGCTCTGTGCTGCATTTACCAGCATGGGCAGAGAATCCTCAGGGCTTCTCAGGGATCAGAAATCCTCTCTCTGACCCCTTCTGATACGAAGAGGACCTCTGCGTCTGCCAGCTGGAAGCCCCTCCTCCAGGGATGCTCTGCATCCAAAGCACTTAAGAGAAGCACATGTCACCCCTGCAGGGCCACCATGCTAAGACAAAGGGGTGAACATTCTGCGCTGTATGAGACCAAGAAAAAGCAGGTTGTTGGTCCCACAAGAGGGAAGGAAGCTACTCAAGCAGAAGAACAGGGTGCTGGTCATTTGTGCTTGGGACTGACGGAGGGGCTGGGCGAAGTTTCCTTCCCTGGGCACCTCCAAGAATGACAAAGCAGCTCAGTCTTCTCTGCCCCACTCATGGGGAAGGAAGTAGGGGAATCCTGCCCTCACTGAAGAGGAGGATGATCTCCGGTGCACTTTCTAGACTTGCACAGGACTGTCTCAGGAGCTCCCTACCAGTCCCATGCCTAGAATAGGTGCTGGATCCCCTGAAAAGGCATCCTCTTTCCTTTTCTGTACCCAAAGAGCAGAGGCTGGGAAGCAACAGGGAAGTGTTGGCAAGTGGAGAAAGGAGAGAGGAAATGAATATGGCATTTTCCTAGCCCAAGGGCTTGATCTAATTGTTTCCTGGGTGCTTCAAGAGAGGGAGTAGGCACAGCAGTTAGAGCCAGTGGGTTATGTAGCCAGAGACTCAGCACTGGAACAGGTGCCAAAGCAGTCTGCCAGTCCCCGCTAGATAACGTGGAGAGACCTAAGAGGCAAAGCCTCTGCCTACAGCCTGATGGGAAGACTATACACAAAATATATAAGGTTGAGTAAGGAGGAGGAAATTCCAAGCTGAGCTTGGAGGTCGGTGGGATGTGGAGAAGCAGGAGGGGTTACGGAGGGAATTCCCAGCAGATAAACTGCTCAAGGGAAGGACAGTGCAGATCCGCATGGCAGGTATGGCTGATACTTGAAAGATCTCAAGTTAGGGTGCACTCAGACAGGAGGACACCCTAACTGCCCAGACTATGGTCCTTTTGCTGGCCATGCTGTTAATATCGGGGCTCAGAAGTCTCAGTGAGGTACTGGTGAATCGCAGACTGCAAAACTGGTTAGAACTGGATTGGGTGGGGGCCTTAAATTCCAGTCTAAGGAGGCATGAGAAGGGATATGACAGATGAAACAGTACTAGTGGCCGATTGGTGGGCTGGGAAGGAGACCACTAAGAAGCCCCTGAAAAAGCCCAGTCTGGGGTGTGGACAGATGGAAAGAAAGATGTGATCTCCTCCTCCACTGCAGCCCTCATCATCCTGGCTTTGGGGTTGGCTGCTGGCACTGCTGACCAGTCCTTATCTCTTGAAAATTTCCCCTCAATGTCTAAGACTCTGAGCTTCCTTAGTTATCTTTGCTTCACAGTCCTGATCTAGGACCTCTTTCTTCCTCATCCAATTATTGATGTTCCCTAAAGCTCTGCACAAAAATATCACACCATTTTCTTTTGCCCTCAAAGCCTCGAATGATCTTTCCATTTTCCAGATCCCCACCAGCACCCTGTGGCAATCAGTCCTCACAATCGTGTTTTCGACCCTGTCCTCCAGAGCTTCAGATGCTTGAAAATGCCAGGACAGCTCCTCTGTCCTCCCTCTACCCCTCCTGCCACTCAGCTGCCCATTATCTAAATCCCTAGACCCTTTTTTTAAAAAAATATTTTATTTATTTATTCATGAGAGACAATGAGAGAGAGACAGAGACACAGGCAGAGGGAGAAGCAGGCTCCATGCAGGGAGCCCGATGTGGCACTCGATCCCAGATCCCGAGATCACGCCCTGAGCCAAAGGCAGACGCCCAACCGCTGAGCCACCCAGGTGTCCCCCCCTAGACCCTTTTTGGAGCACTAGCAACAGACCAGGTATACTTCACGTGGTCTCCACTATTAGAGGAGGGATTATGGGTGAAGAACATGGGACTCTGAGAGGCTAAGGGACTTAGGAGCAGATAAAGAGGCTACAAGACTCAGGTATGTTGACACCAAGTGTGTGCTCCATGTTTTCTCCTCTGCTCTGGTCTCACACCCCAGCTTCCAGAAGGAGTCTTTTGCTGATGCAGTCGTGTTCAGCTGACTGCCCAGCTCAGCCTTCCTTTTGGTGCCCATGGCATTGATGGGATCACGGATCATCAGCCTGGTGTATTCCCGGTATCAAAGAATAGCAAATTGGGCAAGTCCAACAGCCGCGCTTAAACATGGGGCTGTGAAGTTCTCGGAGGGGTTACCCAAGATCACACAGCAAATCAGGGACAGAGTTAGGACCAGCCCTTTGCTCTTCTGATTTCCAGACTCATTTCTCTTATACTAACTTTTTTTGTGACGTGTTTTATATTTTGCCAAATGTCTCTTTTTTAAAGATTTTATTTATTTATGAGAGACACACAAAGAGAGGCAGAGACATAGAGGGAGAAGCAGACTCCTCATAGGAGCCGGATGCGGGACTTGATCCCTGGACTGGGATCATGCTCTGAGCCAAAGGCAGAGGCTCATCCATTGAGCCACCCAGGTGTCCCCATATTTTGTCAAATCTTGGCATGCAGACTCTCATATGCTCCTTGCCATTGCTCTGTATCATGGATGTTTCCTTTCTAACAGATGTGATGACTGAGGCCCACAGAAGCAAAGGGACTTTCCCAAGATCACACAGCTAGGTAAGTGATAACCACGGGACATTTAGAAAGAGCTGAATTTAAAAATGTGGCATGGGATAGTAATGGTAAGGATTCAGCAGAAAATCCCCCACGTGTCCAAGCACAGAAGACACAGGGGGACCTGGGGGTACCAAGTCAGGAGCCAGATTCATGCTCCTGGTAGCTCAGGGCTGTGAGGTCTCTTCTCTGCTGCCCTGTGTGTCTGATCTTTATCATTTCTGCAAGGCCTCCACTTTTCTTCCCTATTGCACCAGCTTCTCTGTGACTTTAGTTATCACCACACTGACTCCAGGTCATCGGTACCTCAGGCACCCACACGCCACTGACATAGACATTGACAGTGTCACCATTTTGAATTCTCAGCAGAGAATTGTCCTCCAGACTGGGGCAGGTGTACACCCTTGGTACAATTCAGCAGTGGCCAGGTGTTGGCTTGGTCCCCTGCTGCCAACGTGGATATCTAATGCCTCGCCTTCTATGGGTGAGCTAGGTTTCCAGAGAAGGACCTGTGGGTAGCCAAGGCATCCTATATTCTATTATAGGTATGAATCCAGATCTCCTGATTTATTTCCCAGTGCCACAGCTGCCCTCTCTGTCTTTCCCTTTGCATCCCACTCAACAAAGTTTTGATGGAATTGGTGGAGGTTACTGTGCAAGGTGCTATGTGCGTGACTCAGCTTCTGTCACCTCTGACCTCCCTCCCCTAAGGCCAAGGACAGAACAGGAAGTACTTGTCTCCTTGATAGGCAGACCACCATGCAGAGCCTTGGCAAGGAGAACCACAGTTCCGTGTTTGAGTTCATCCTCCTGGGCTTCTCCAGTGACTCACAGGTCAGAATATCCCTGTTCTCCTTCTTCCTTCTCCTCTACCTCATCACTCTTCTGGGAAATGGACTCATTGTGACCCTGATCTACCTGGACTCACACCTCCACACGCCCATGTACTACTTTCTCAGTGTCCTCTCTTTGGTGGACATGAGTTATGTCACTACCACCATGCCCCAGATGTTGATTAATATGGTGTGTCCAAAGAAAACCATCTCTTGGGGAGCTTGTGTAGCCCAGATGTTTATCTTCTTGGTCTTGGGCATTGCTGAGTGCGTCCTCTATGCCATTATGGCCTATGACAGGTATGTGGCCATTTGCTTTCCCCTTCATTATCCCCTTCTCATGAGCCGCCCCATTTGTATCAAGATGGTCACAGGTTGTTGGACCATTAGCATAGCTGGCGCCCTGATCTACACTGTCTTCACCATGCATCTGCCTTATTGTGGTCCCCACAAGATAAACCACTTCTTCTGTGAGGTCCCTGCTATCTTGAAGTTGGCCTGTGCAGATACATCTTTCAATGACCGCTTGGACTTCATCTTGGGATTCATCCTACTCTTGGTCCCATTCTCCCTCATCCTGGCCTCCTATGTCCGAATCTTTGCCTCCATCTTAAGAATCCACTCATCCCAAGGGAGGCTCAAGTCTTTCTCCACATGTGCTTCCCACATCACTGTGGTTATCATGTTCTATGGGCCAGCCATGATCATGTACATGAGGCCCGGCTCCTGGTATGACCCAGAGCGGGACAAGAAGCTAGCACTGTTCTACAATGTTGTCTCTGCCTTCCTCAACCCCATCATCTACAGCCTCCGGAACAAAGATGTAAAAGGGGCCTTTCTGAATGTACTCGGTAACAGAAGGACAGCTCAGTGACCCAGGATGCTTCAGACTTGTCGAGAGTCTTGGTGGGGTTCATTTGGTATCATATATCAGTTCTAACCAAACTGAGCCTTTCTGGGGTGTGAGCAACCAAGTCAGAGATGGCTCTGTGGCTACCCCTAAACTGAAAGTCTTTATTGGCTGCCACCATCCCAATGACTCAGTTGAGTGTCAAGAGCGAAGACTTTCTTCCCCAGTAAGTATGTCATGGTTCAAGGCCATTGCTTTATTGCTTTTCCTGGTTCTCTCCTCACCTCTGGAAGTTTGCCAGGTCCGTATGATCACAGCAAATGTGTCAATATGCACACATGCTTTTTTTCTACAGTGTGAGGGATTTGGGGGTGAAAATGATGTAAATAATAGATAGGTCATGCAGTAAACAGTCTTTACATGTGCTTACAAGTAAGAATTAGCATTGCTTTTTGCTCCAGGAGCTATAAATTCCAAGCTAGAACTATTTTAGACACATCTATGTAACCATGTGGCTAACAATGGATTTGGTTTGGACTCAGCTTGAGATACTAACTCTCCCCTGATTTTGCTACTTAAATCTACTTTTATTTTGAGAAAATAAATACTATATATATTCATAAATAAAAAGAGATGTATATGTATGTATCTGTATGCCCTTATCTATCTCTATATAGAGAGAAAGACAGGGAAAGAAAGACAGAGACAGGTACTCACAGAGAGAAATAATACAAAGATCTCATTTTTTCATTTCCCCAGATAAACACTTGTTAATATTTTACCATATTTGGTCTGAACCTTTTGTTCTTTTTTTAATAAAAGGGTTAAATAATTACAGATACCATTGAAGTGCCTTTTGAATATTCCCAGCTCCTCTGAATCAATCACTACTATTAAACTGAAGTCTATTCTGTGTGGTTTTAACCTTTCACTTAAAATCATACCCATAAGCAACACATAGAATTGTTCTTATGGGTTTGAAAGTTTATAATGGTAGCATGATGTGTGCATTATTCTGAAAAAATTGCAACTCAGCATCATATTTTTGACATCTACTCATTTGATATACACAAGCCTAACACATTCTCTGTAGTGAGCATTTGAATACACCACACCTCATTTATCTAACTCTTTTATTTTTTTTAAAAAAAGATTTTATTTTTTATTCAAGAGAGAGAGAGAGAGAGAGAGAGAGAGAGGCAGAGACACAGGCAGAGGGAGAAGCAGGCTCCATGCAGGGAGCCCGATATGGGACTCGACACCAGGACTCCAGGATCACGCCCTGAGCCAAAGGCAGGTGCTACACTTCTGAGCCACCCAGGAATACCCTCTTTTCTTTTTTTTTTAAGAGAGACAGTGCCTGTACAAGTGGGAGGGAGGAAGGGGCAGAAGGAGAGAGAGAGAGAGAATCTTTATTTTCTTTTGTTTTGGTTTTGTTTATAGAAAGGGAGCAGGAAAAGGGCAGAGGAAGAGAGAAAGAATCTCCAGCAAACTCCCTACTGAGCACAGAGTCTGATATGGGGTTCAATTCCAGGCCCTGAGATCATGACCTGAGCCAAAATCAAGAATGAAGGCTTAACCAACTGAGCCACCCAGGCGCCCCATAAAGTTGCTTTCTTTGCCCAAATTTTTACTTTTTTTTTTTTTTAAAGTAGGCTCCTCACCCAGCAGGGAGCCCAGTGCAGGGCTTGAACTCATAACCCACCTGAGCTGGATCAAGAGTCAGATGTTTACCAGCCTGAGCCACCCAAGTGCCCTTCATTTATCTAATTCTTTATTGTCAAACATTTATTTTTATTTATTTATTTATTTTATTTATTTATTTTTTTTTATTTTAATTTTTTATTGGTGTTCAATTTATCAACATACAGAATAACTCCCAGTGCTCATCCCATCAAGTATCCCCATCAGTGCCCGCCACCCACTCAGGCCCACCCCCCGCCCCCCTCCCCTTCAACCATCCCCAGTTCGTCTCCCAGAGTTAGGAGTCTTTATGTTCTGTCTCCCTTGCTGATATTGTCAAACATTTATTTACAATTTTCACTATTTAAATGATTCTGCAACAAATATCTTTGAACATTTCTCCTCATAGAAGGGTTTTTTCCCCCTAGGATTTATGTGTAGCAATAGACTTGGCGGGTGCAGAATCAAAGAAATTTCAAATTTACTAGGTACTCCTAAATTGTTCTTCCAAGTAATTATGCTGATATACCCCTCTAGTTCTCATCAACACTTGACATTATTTCTCTATCTCAAGCATTCTAAAATTGCTATCTATCTCATAAATAGATTTTTGTTTCATCTGTAATTCCCTGATTGCTAGTGAATTTAGCATTTTTTTCATAAGATTCTTGTAGTATTGTGTAGTGAACTAGGCTTAGAAGCCAGTCTCCTTTATTCTAATCCCAGCCCTATCTTTTACTAACTCAGTGATAACGGTCAAGGTACATAATTTCTCTGAGTCTCGGTTTCCTTATCTGTTAACAAAAAGAAAATAGCATAGACCTCAGGAGATTGTTGGAAGGACTACATGAGATAATACATACAAAGCACTTGTTGTAGTGAAAAACAAACTGTAAATGTTCAATGAATAGAGATACCGTTTGCTTTTTCTTTTCTTGATTTGCCATTTATTATATATTTTGTATCTTCTTTGTTTATTACATATATTGAGAATATCTTCTCTCAGTTTATTGCCTGTTTTCTTTATTGCAAAAGTAGTATATGTTTATTCTTAAACTTTTAGAACACAGATGCAAACAAAAAGAAGAAAATGAAAATTATCCATCACCTTAGACTTGGAGATAATTACTGCTAACAATTTCAGCATCTACATTTTAGGGTTTAAAAGATTTTTAAATTGTTTTTATTAATAATTTAAAAGAAAAACAATACAATTATTAAACTATTATGTGTTTTTATGATTTCTTAAATGTTTTAAGCACTCAATTTTTTTGAAGTCAGATTCTCACTTTATTTTTTAGTAGAGTTGATACACAATGTAGTTTCAAGTGTTCAACATAGTGATTCAGATCTCAATACATTATGCTATGCTCACCACAAGTGTAGCTACCACCTGTCACCATACAATGCTGTTATAATATCATTGACTATATTCTCTGTGCTGTGACTTTTATTCTCATGACTTATTCAGTCCATAAGCGGAAGCTTGTATCTCCCACTCTCCTTCAGCCATTTTGACCATTTTCTTACCTCCCTACCCCCTGGCAACCATCAGTTTGTTCTCTTTATTTATAGATCTGATTCTACTTTCTCTTTGTTTATTCTTTTTTTTTTAGATTCCAAATTTGAGTGAATCATATGGCATTTGTCTTTCTCAGTCTGACCTATTTCACTTAGTATAATACCCTCTAGGTGGTCCTTCTGTGAAGCCACAAATGGCAAGAGTTCATCTTTTTTTATGGCTATGTAATGATTTTTTAAAAAGAGATTATTAATTTATTCATGAGAGACACACACAGACAGAGGCAGAAACACAGGCAGAGGGAGAAGCAGGCTCCATGCAGAGAGCCCGATGTGGGACTTGATCCCGGGACTCCAGGATCACGTCCTGGGCTGAAGGCAGGCACCAAACCGCTGGGATTCCCTGTGTAATGATTTTTAAATTGAATTGTACAATACGTATTCTTCTGTTACTTGACTTATTCACTCAATAATGGGTTTTGACATTTATTGTGTTGATTTGTTTTTGCTGCTAGAGAGTATTCTTTTCTTTTGATGAATAGAATAATCACTTTCAATAAATAGAATTTTTAATAAACTTATGAATCTTTTCCTTTATGGATTTTCTTAAATGAACATGTGTCAAAGATTTCACTGAGCTCATTAATTCATGAAGGAACCAGTAAGATGTTAGGATTGGTTCAAAGGAGAATTTGACTTACAGAAATTTATATTCTCTCTCAGACAAATTTCATTTGTGTTTATATGAATGGGAATTATTTGCATTATCATAGACAGAAATCATTTGTCTTGCTACCAGTTTTCTAGAACTTAACAGTTTTACCTGCAGAGATATAATATATCCAAGGTCATAGAAAGTCAGTTAAAATAGTACATCCTTATAAAGTCAGATAATCCTCAGAGGGTCTGCTAGACAACCTCTAGCACTGTACAAAGAGGGCACTGAGAAATCTTAGAAATCTTCTTACAATATCCACCCTTGTAATCTTAAATAATCTTCAAAAATTATTCTTGATTTAAAAAAAAACTGGTCTCATTATGTCTGGCCTCACTGTTTGTATCAGTGTAGTAGGAGTGTTTGTCATATGGACCATCTCTGGTTTTCTTTGCAAATCTAGAGACACGCAGTATTGAGTCATTTTGAAAGCCACAGAATTAATTTCTGCCTGGAAGTTTCCATATGGAATCTCAAGTTGGACTTTTTAAATGCTTTATTATTTATTATACTGAGCTGGAAAATAAATCCCAAGAAATCCTGTCCTTCATATTTTTTTCTTTTTAAGGATTTTATTTATTTATTCATGAAAGATATACAGAGAGAGGCAGAGACACAGGCAGAGGGAGAGGCAGGCTTCCCATGTGGAGCCCTATGTAGAACTTGATCCCAGGACCCTGGGATTGTCACCTGAGCCAAAGGCAGATGCTCGACACCTGAGCCACCCAGGCATCCCTCTGTCCTTCATATTTTACCCACAGTACCCATAAATTTGGGTGAATTCCTCATCTATCAAGGCTCCAAAATTTACTTAACTTTTCCTGCTGGCCAGTGGGTGATATTTCTTACCATCTATAAGGTTGGGACCTTGTAAGCTAAATACTAGGTCACTTTTTCCAGGAAAGCTTTGTAGAGATTGAATTTACAAGTAAAGTCAACTCAACCCTTGCTACTTAATAATATTCAGCATGCCTGATTAAAAGGTATTAATTCTCGAATATAGTCTTTGTGAAACAATCAAGTTGACCAAGTATATCCCAGTTAGATAAAAGACATAATTATTGAATGTGTGCTAATAAACGAAGAGACTAATTTAAGTGGTAAGTTAGTAACAATCAGGTGTCAGTTAAAAATGTTTCACTCCAATTCCAAAAAAAACCTGTCTCTACTAAATTGAGTATTAGAGGCAGCTTCAGGGGAAAGAGAAAGGGCTTTCTCCTAACTCCAAAAAACCCAGAATATGAAAAACAATAGTAACAATGATCCAAACAAATAACGTCATTGGTTGATTCACCTCTATGGGAGTACTCTTGCTCTGCTGAATCTTGGGCTAGCCACGCCTATCACGGAGTCCCGTGATTGTTGGCAGGCCTCAGTTCCCTGGTACGTTGGCTGGTGACCACTCTCTGGTCCTTGACACCTGGACTTCTTCCTAGGGCAGCTCACAACACACCAACTTACTTCATTAGAGCAAGAAATTGAGTCAGAGAGAGAGAAAGTTTAAGCAAAATGGCAGTCAGTCTTTTATTACCAAATCTCAGAATATCTCATTGTTGTTGCCCTATTTTATTCATGAAAGGGAAAATGCCAGGTCCCACCCACCCTCAAGCGGTGGTGATTACACAAAGGTGTGATTACCAGGAGATAGGGATTACTGAGGGCTATTTTAGCAAGCTGCCTAAATGGTGGGCACATGTATGGAGACCAGACGGGAAGTGGCAATCAGCAGTCTTACATGACTTTTCCCACAGACGAGAACTATTAAAGGTTCATGAGCAGAGGAGGAACCACATTAGAACTGAAGGTTAGAAAGATCACTTCAGCAGCTGGGTGAACACTTATTCCCTACAGAACATGTGTGATATTCTGATTTATAATAAGGGATATATATTTCATCTTCTGGTTCCTCCCACAGAGCTCCTAAGAACCTTGGGATGTTCTTTTTTATATAATAAATTTATTTCTTATTGGTGTTCAATTTGCCAACATACAAAAAACACCCAGTGCTCATCCCGACAAGTGCCACCCTCAGTGCCCGTCACATATTCACCCCTACCCCCCACCCTCCTCCCCATCAACCACACCTAGTTCGTATCCCAGACCTAGGAGTATTTATGTTCTGTCTCCCTTTCTCATATTTCCCACACATTTCTTCTCCCTTCCCTTATATTCCCTTTCACTATTATTTATCTTCCCCAAATGCATGAGAACATATAATGTTTGTCCTTCTCCGATAGACTTATTTCACTCAGCATAATACCCTCCAGTTCCATCCACATTGAACAAATGGTGGGCATTAGTCATTTCTTTTTTTAAAAAATAATAAATTTATTTTTTATTGGTGTTCAATTTGCCAACATAAGGAGTAAAACCCAGTGCTCATCCCGTCAAGTGCCCCCATCAGTGCGCTTCGCCCATTCACCACCACCACCCAGGCTCTTCCATTTCCACCACCCCTAGTTCGTTTCCCAGAGTTGGGAGTCTTTATGTTCTGTCTCACTTTCTCATATTTCCTTTTTTTAATAATGAATTTATTTCTTATTGGTGTTCAATTTACCAACATACAGAATAACACCCAGTGCTCAGCCTGTCAAGTGCCCCCCTCAGTGCCCATCACACATTCACCCCCACCCTCCGCCCTCCTCCCCTTCCACCACCCCAAGATCGTTTCCAGAGTTAGGAATCTTTATGTTCTGTCTCCCTTTCTGATATTTCCCACACATTTCATCTCCCTTCCCTTATATTCCCTTTCACTATTATTTATATTCCCCAAATGAATGAGAACATACAATGTTTGTCCTTCTCCAATTGAGGACTTCACTCAGCATAATACACTCCAGTTCCATCCACGTCGATGCAGATGGTGGGTATTTGTCGTTTCTAATGGCTGAGTAATATTCCATTGTATACATAAACCACATCTTCTTTATCCATTCATCTTTCGATGGACACCGAGGCTCCTTCCACAGTTTTGCTATTGTGGACATTGCTGCTAGAAACATCAGGGTGCAGGTGTCCTGGCGTTTCATTGCATCTGAATCTTTGGGGTAAATCCCCAACAGTGCAATTGCTGGTCGTAGGGCAGGTCTATTTTTAACTCTTTGAGGAACCTCCACACAGTTTTCCAGAGTGGCTGCACAGTTTCACATTCCCACCAACAGTGTAAGAGGGTTCCCTTTTCTCCGCATCCTCTCCAACATTTGTGGTTTCCTGCCTTGTTAATTTTCCCCATTCTCACTGGTGTGAGGTGGTATCTCATTGTGCTTTTGATTTGTATTTCCCTGATGGCAAGTGATGCAGAGCATTTTCTCATGTGCATGTTGGCCATGTCTATGTCTTCCTCTGTGAGATTTCTCTTCATGTCTTTTGCCCACTTTATGATTGGATTGTTTGTTTCTTCGGTGTTGAGCTTAATAAGTTATTTAAAGATCTTGGAAACTAGCCCTTTATCTGATACGTCATTTGCAAATATCTTCTCCCATTCTGTAGGTTGTCTTTTAGTTTTGTTGACTGTATCCTTTGCTGTGCAAAAGCTTCTTATCTTGATGAAGTCCCAAGAGTTCATTTTTGCTTTTGTTTCTTTTGCCTTCGTGGATGTATCTTGCAAGAAGTTACTGTGGCCGAGTTCAAAAAGGGTGTTGCCTGTGTTCTCCTCTAGGATTTCGATGGAATCTTGTCTCAGATTTAGATCTTTCATCCATTTCGAGTTTATCTTTGTGTATGGTGCAAGAGTGGTCTAGTTTCATTCTTCTGCATGTGGATGTCCAATTTTCCCAGCACCGTTTATTGAAGAGACTGTCTTCCCATGGATAGTCTTTTCTCCTTTATCGAATATTAGTTGACCATAAAGTTCAGGTTCGACTTCTAGGTTCTCTATTCTGTTCCATTGATCTATGTGTCCTTTTTGTGCCAGTACCACACTGTCTTGATGACCACAGCTTTGTAGTACAACCTGAAATCTGGCATTGTGATGCCCCAGATATGGTTTTCTTTTTTAAAATTCCCCTGGCTATTCGGGGTCTTTTCTGGTTCCACACAAATCTTAAAATAATTTGTTCTAACTCTCTGAAGAAAGTCCATGGTATTTTGATAGGGATTGCATTAAACGTGTACATTGCCCTGGGTAACATTGACATTGTCACAATATTCATTCTGCCAATCCATGAGCATGGAATATTTTTCCATCTCTTTGTGTCTTCCTCAATTTCTTTCAGAAGTGTTCTATAGTTCATGGGTATAGATCCTTTACCTCTTTGGTTAGGTTTATTCCTTGGTATATTATGCTTTTGGGTGCAATTGTAAATGGGATTGACTCCTTAATTTCTCTTTCTTCAGTCTCATTGTTAGTGTACAGATATGCCATTGATTTCTGGGCATTGATTTTGTATCCTGCCACGCTACCAAATTGCTGTATGAGTTCTAGCAATCTTGGGGTGGAGGCTTTCGGGTTTTCTATGTAGAGTATCATGTCATCGGCGAAGAGGGAGAGTTTGACTTCTTCTTTGCCAATTTGAATGCCTTTAATGTCTTTCTGTTGTCTGATTGCTGAGGCTAGGACTTCCAGTACTATGTTGAATAGCAGTGGTGAGAGTGGACATCCCTGTCTTGTTCCTGATCTTAGGGGAAAGGCTCCCAGTGCTTCCCCATTGAGAATGATATTTGCTGTGGGCTTTTTGTAGATGGCTTTTAAGATGTCGAGGAATGTTCCCTCTATCCCTACACTCTGAAGAGTTTTGATCAGGAATGGATGCTGTATTTTGTCAAATGCTTTCTCTGCTTCTAATCAGAGGATAATATGGTTCTTGGTTTTTCTGTTGCTGATATGATGAATCACATTGATTGTTTTATGAGTGTTGAACCAACCTTGGTCCCGGGGATAAATCCTACTTGGTCATGGTGAATAATTTTCTTAATGTGTTGTTGGATCCTGTTGGCTAGTATCTTGTTGAGAATTTTTGCATCCATGTTCATCAGGGATATTGGTCTGTAATTCTTCTTTTTGGTGGGGTCTTTGTCTGGTTTTGGAATTAAGGTGATGCTGGCCTCATAGAATGAATTTGGAAGTACTCCATGTCTTTCTATCTTTCCAAACAGCTTTAGTAGAACAGGTATGATTTCTTCTTTAAACGTTTGATAGAATTCCCCTGGGAAGCCATCTGGCCCTGGACTCTTGTGTCCTGGGAGGTTTTTGATGACTGCTTCAATTTCCTCCCTGGCTATTGGCCTGTTCAGGTTTTGTATTTCTTCCTGTTCCAGTTTTGGTAGTTTGTGGCCTTCCGGGAATGCATCCATTTCTTCTAGATTGCCTAATTTATTGGCGTATAGCTGTTCATAATATGTTTTTATAATGGTTTGTATTTCCTTGGTGTTGGTAGTGATCTCTCCATTCTCATTCATGATTTTATTAATTTGAGTCTTTCTCTCTTCTTTTAATAAGGTTGGCTAATGGTTTATCTATCTTATTAATTCTTTCAAAGAACCAACTCCTGGTTCTCCTCCTTGATCTGTTCCACAATTCTTCTGGTCTCGATTTCATTGAGTTCTGCTCGAATCTTAATTAATTCTCTTCTGCTGGGTGTAGGATATATTTGCTGTTTTTTATCTAGCTCCTTTATGTATAAGGTTAGCTTTTGTACTTGAGTTCTTTCTAGTTTTTGAATGGATGCTTGCATGGTGATGTATTTCCCCCTTAGGACTGCTTTTGCTGCATCCCAAAGGTTTTGAACAGTTGTATCTTCATTCTCATCAGTTTCCATGAATATTTTAAATTCTTCCTTAATTTCCTGGTTGACCCTTTCATCTTTTAGTAGGATGGTCCTTAACCTCCACGTGTTTGAAGTCCTTCCATACTTTCTGTGTGATTTAGTTCTAATTTCAAGGCATTATGGCCTGAGAATATGCAAGGGACGATCCCAATCTTTTGGTATTGGTTCAGACCCGATTTGTGACCCAGTATGTGGTCTATTCTGGAGATAGTTCCTTGTGCACTTGAGAAGAATGTGTCTTCAGTTGCGTTTGGATGTAAAGTTCTGTCAATATCTGTGAAATCCATCTGGTCCTTTGTATTATTTAAAGCTCTCATTTCTTTGGAGATGTTGTGTTTAGAAGACCTATCGAGTGTAGAAAGCGCTACATGGAAGTCACCAAGTATAAGTGTATTATTATCTAAGTATGTCTTACTTTGGTTATTAATTGATTGATATCTTTGGCAGCTCCGACATTCAGGGCATATATATTGAGGCTTGTTAAGTCCTCTTGTTGGATAGATCCTTTAAGTATGATATCATGTCCCTCTTCATCTCTCACTACAGTCTTCGGGGTAAATTTTAGTTTATGTGATATAAGGATGGGTACCCCTGCTTTCTTTTGAGGACCATTTGAATGGCAAATGGTTCTCCAACCTTTTATTTTCAGGCTGTAGGTGTCCTTCTGTCTAAAATGAGTCTCTTGTAGACAGGAAGTAGATGGGTCCTGCTTTTTAATCCAATCTGAAACCCTGCGCCTTTTGATGGGGTCATTAAGCCCGTTCACGTTCAGAGTTACTATTGAAAGATATGAGTTTAGTGTCATCACGATATCTATTCAGTCCTTGTTTTTGTAGATTGTTCCACTGGACTTCTTCCTAAAGGGGAATTTTAAGAGTCCCCCTTAAAATTTCTTGCAGAGCTGGTGTGAAGGTCGCATATTCTTTCAGTTCCTGCCTGTCTTGGAAGCTCTTTATCTCTCCTTCCATTTTGAATGAGAGCCTTGCTGGATAAAGTATTCTTGGTTGCATGGTCTTCTCATTTAGGACCCTGAATATATCCTGCCAGCCCTTTCTGGCCTGTCAGGTCTCTGTGGAGAGGTCTGCTGTTACACTAACATTCCTCCCCATAAAAGTCAGGGATTTCTTGTCTCTTGCTGCTTTAAGGATCTCTCTTTATCTTTGGAATTTGCAAGCTTAACTATTAAGTGTCGAGCTGTTGAACGGTTCTCTTTGATTTTGGGGGTGGGGGGGATTTATTTCCTGGATCTGAATGCCTGTTTCCCTTCCCTGTTTAGGAAAGTTTTTAGCTATGATTTGTTCAAATATATTCTGGACCACTGTCCCTTTAGTGCCCTCGGGAACCCCAATTAAACGTAGGTTTTTCTTCCTCAGGCTGTCATTTATTTCCCTTAATCTATCCTCCTGGTCTTTTAATTGTTTGTCTCTTTTGTCCTCAGTTACCCTCTTTGCCATCAACTTGTCTTCTTTGTCACTCACTCGTTCTTCCACCTCGTTCACCCTCGTCGTTAGGACTTCTAGTTTGGATTGCATCTCATTCAATTGATTTTTAATTTCTGCCTGATTAGATCTAAATTCTGCAGACATGAATTCTATTGAATCCTTTATGCTTTTTTCTAGAGCCACCAGTAGGTGTATAATAGTGCTTCTGAATTGGCTTTCTGACATTGAGTTGTAATCCAGATTTTGTAACTCTGTGGGAGAGAGGACTCTTTCTGATTCCTTCTTTTGAGGTGAGGTTTTCCTTCTAGTCATTTTGTTAGAAGTTGTATTGGGAAAAGGAGAAAAATAGAGGAGAGAAAGAAGGAAAGAAAAGAGAAAAAGGAAAAAGGAAAAAGGAGAAGAAAAAGAAAGAAAGGGGAAAAATGGTGGGAGAAGCAAACGGAAATCAAAAAGCAAAAAAAAAAAAAAAAAAGACAGAAAACCACGGGGGAGGATCTTCTGATTCTGTATACTTTATGTCCCTTGACTTCCCCTGGAACTTGTGCGTCTAGCTGGTCTTCTGGGGGAGGGGCCTGTTGTGCTGATTTTCAGGTGTTAGCACTTGGGGTAGCTGCTCTGCCCCCTGCCTGGTGCAGGGCTCAGTTGGGGTTGTTTATCCTTGAGACCCCAGGAGGATCAACCCAGTTGCTGCTCTGGAGCCCTGGCTTCAGCCCCGCAGTAACTACAGAGCTCTCCATCTGCAGGGCCTGGAGGCTCCGGGGCGGGGCCGCTGATCTGCTCAGCTCGAGGCAGGAGCGTCCTTGCTGTCCTGGGCCCTCCCGGCCTGTCTGTCCCCGTGGAGGCCGGATCCTGGGCTGTGTCCCGGCGCCCTGTGCTCCGGGTCTGCGCTGTTGGATTCGTGCTCCCGCCCCGCAGCCCCCTCCGCGGAGCCGCCGCCCGAGCCCCTCCGAGCTGCTCCGGGTCCCGCCATGCGCGCTGCAGCCCTTAGGGAGCTCGGCGCACTCTCCCGGGGCGCAGGTGTCTGTTAGTGTCCCAGGGAGCCTGAGGGCATCCCCGCCCTCCCGGGTCCTGCTCCACCTCCCTGCGGGCCCCTCTCCGCCCCTCCGGGACGGGGCTCTCCTGTCCTGGGGACACTCGCCCCGGCCTCAGCCTGGCTCCTCGCGGGGCCCCTCCCCCTCGGAGGCCTTTTGTTTCTTTATTTCTTTTTCCCCGTCTTCCTACCTTGATAGAAGCGTGAACTCTTCTCACTTTAGTATTCCAGCTGTTCGCTCTTTAAATTTCAGGCCGAATTCATACATTTTCAGGATGATTTGAAGGTGATCTAGGTAATTTGGTGGGGGCAGGTGACTTTGGGACCCTACTCTTCAGCCATCTTGCCCCTCCCCCTCTAGGGTGAGTTCTTTTACTTCTTCTGCACCTCTGCCCAACTGTCACTCGTCAGAGGGCTCCTTCTTCACCATCCTGTCTGAAATGCAGCCATCCTTCACTGGCTCCTTAGTCAGCTTCACTTTTTCTTATTGTACTTCTCAAAACACTTACCTTCTTATCTTATAATTATCTGTTGCCCCCAAGTATGTTCTAAGAGCAGAGACTTGTTCACTAGTATATCTCTAGCATCAGTCGGTGTGCCGTGCACACCTACCTGTGCCTTCCGACTGATAGGAACTCAATTAATATTTATTAAATTGTTATAGCAGAGATGCCGATCTCAGACTCCAAGCTATTTTCGAAAGATAAATAGAGGTGATTAATGCCTGTCCTCTTCAGGGAGGCAAATTCCAAATTACATTTGGAATGTAGAATTTACACCTGTGACCCATGCCTTAAGGAGGTGTGTGGACAAGTTGTGGCCTGTGGAGAGATACATTGTGGAGGTACAAAAATAAATCTATGTAACTGGTGATATTCTCTGCAGAAATTTAAGCTAGGGAGGTTGCTGAAGTCCTATCTACAGAAGTATCTAGAGGTTTCTACTAAGGAAGTTGGATAAGAATTAATCTGCATAGTCCCAAATTTAGAATTAGTATAAATTTTTCCAGGATGCCAAGCTTCAGATGGACTAGAGAATGTCAGATATGTTCATAGACAGAGAGGAGTGTCCTGGGAAGAAATGCGCTCCCTGTTTCTGTTGACAGGTTCAGGCTAAATCTAGCTGACTGTATGTCAGGGACATAGTGGAATCAACTTAGACTGAGAGAGTGGTGGAGCAAGAGAGCTGCTGAGGTACATTCTGCTTGGAAGAGTTAATGACTTTCCCACCTTTTCTGTCCTATTTATTATCTAACTTCACTTTTTTTCCTGATGCCCAATACCTGGAGCATTGTAGCAGCCTTACACAGTAAATCCCACCCCCCAGTTCCACCTACCCACTCAAGTCCTACAGCATTTTCTAGGAGCAATCTAAATAAAAAAAGCATTTTCATTGTGGTCTTTTTCTTCTCATTCTACTGGTGCAGAATGTATATGGGAAAGAGCATTAGGTGCATAGAAGAGATACAGAGGGAATGGGAATGGGGGATAGTCTCCAGAAGCATAGTCAGCCCCACGATTCCTGGTTACTGTGGCAGGGAGCAATGCTAAACTCTAGGTATCTTGGCAGAAAGCATCTGCCTTGCTCCTCCCTCCTCAGTAAGAGAGTTTTAGAGCAGTTCCCAAGGTGGTCCTCCAAATCTGTCTCCTCTGAAATCTTCTTGCAGCTCCCCCTCCTCCTTTCCCATATCATAGTGTTGTCCTATCAACCTTCCCCATGTCCCATCTACATCCCTTGTCTTGTGCACTCCCAAGGGCCTCCCTGATTAAGACAGAGACATAGGAGAGCCCAGCTGCCTCAGCCTCCCCAGCAGCAGTCCTTCCTCCTTCTCTTTATCTTTATTGGCAACTGAAGGGCAGATGTCTTGAGGATGATTTGCACACTAAGTCAGATAGAAACAAAGAGAGAAAAGAAAGGTAGTTGGATGGAGAGCAAGTTCGAGAGTTGGGAAAGAAGAGGTGGACAAAGGAAAGGACAGAGCAAGGAGCACAGGCGTAAAGGAACTTGCAGATGTGCAGATTTGTAGACAGTAGAGTGAGCCAGAGCAGGCAAAGTAGGATGACTCAGAGGAGAAGACACCCAAGCCACAGGCCACTGTCCCCACTCACATCACTCTTTACCCGTTGTTGGGTTGTGTGTGAGGGATGAGTCAGAGGTCTGAGGAGCTCTCCTTTGAAACTATGCTCCTGGGGGCCCCAGTTCCCTGGAGGACAAGTCTGATGACTTCCAGTGACCTCCTATGCCTTTGAATTCCCCAGGAAATGAGCATCATATCTAAACTCCAACACCTTGGACTCAAGGCTGGATACAGTGAGACCCCCTGACCCAAGCCCTGACTGCTCCCCAGAGGTCCGTGCCCTCCTGGGCTGCATATTTCTCTGGGTTAGTGCCAGAATGTAGGGGTTGGATCCCTGGTTTCACAGTTACCAGCTGTGACTTTGGGAAAGTTTCAAAAACCTTTCTAGGTCTTCAGGAGTTTTATCAGTAAACTAGAACCTGCTTCATAGGGAAGACTGTAGGGAAGATAAAATGAGCTAACAAATATAAAGCTTTTAAGACTGTGCCTGGCAAGTCATCTGTACACTTATTATTCTCTCTAATTTACACCTTATGAAGATCCTCTCCCCCTGTGTCTTCAAAGACTGCCCTAGGGACACAGTGGTTGAGTGTCAACCTTTGGGTTAAGGTATGATCCCTTAAAAAAAAAACAATAACAACAACAAAGCCCATCCTAAGTTTCAGGTCCACACCCCTCAGGAAGGCAGCCAAGACTACCTGACCCTTTCTGACCTCCTGTTATGCTCACTTCCCATTGCTGTTCTTCAGAGTCCTGAGTGCCCGGTGAGGGCTTTGAGAGGGAATTAAGGCACAGAGGTATGAAGTTTTTGTATGCTACTGGAATTCAGTTTCAATATGTGGCAATTAAATCACACACTCTTACATAACCAATAGGTCAAAGGAGAAAAATGGAAAAACAAGATACTTGTTTAATTAACACAAAAACACAGCATGCCAAAAATCATAGAATGCAAAAAAAAAAAAAAAAGACAAAACAGTGCTTATTTAAAAATAAAGATTTCAAATCACCTCTTTCACCTTTAAAAACTAGAAGATCTTACCTGACCTGGAAGAGAACTTGCTCGACAGCAGTGATCATTTTATAATGTATGCATATACCAGAATATCTGGTACCCCTTAAGTCTATACAATGTTTATTTGTCCATCATAATGTGAGAAAAGAAGTATTAGCTTTTAGTAGATGTTTTTTCTGCAACTATGCAGGTGGTCATTTTCTTATTTCTCCCCCTTTTTTAGATTTTATTTATTTATTTATTTATTTATTTATTTATTTATTTATTTTTAAAAGATTTTATTTATTTATTCATGAGAGACACAGAGGGAGAGAGACAGAGACACATGCAGAGGGAGAAGCAGGCTCCTTGCAGGGAGCCGGATGCGGGACTTGATCCCGGGTCTCCAGGATCACGCCCTGGACTGAAGATGGCGCTAAACCTCTGAGTCACTCGGGCTGCCCAAGATTATATTTATTTATTTATGAGAGACACACAGAGAGGCAGAGACACAGGCAGAGGGAGAATTAGGCTCCATGCAGGGAGCCCGGTATGAGACTCGATCCCAGGACCCCAGGATCACGCCTTGAGCCAAAGGCAGACAGACACTCAACCAGTGAGCCACCCAAGTTTTCCTTTTCTTTATTCCTTTAAAGTATCTTTTAGTCCACTTATCCAGGTAACCAAAATTGTCAAAGTTCTTATAGTAAAATTGTTGACAATATATCTTTGCTATGTATTTGGATTTTGCAGGTTTAAAGGGACTGGCATTGAAGAAAGAATCAAAGGAGACTTTCACTTATCTGTATTTTTTCCATGTTTATTATGACTGCATTAATGGTCACTTGTACAGTTAGAGAAAAATAAAGAGCGGTTACAAATAATGGCAATAAAAGCACTTTTGGGGTTTCTGATGTAATTGGGCCATCACTGTCAGCTTCAAGGCTCTTAGTAACGCTGATCTTTGGTGACTGACTTACATAGGAAGGCTAGTTGAATGCGGAGAAAAACATCTTGGGCAGCACGTGGCAGCTGAATCTGAGGACTTTGTGTGTGGCTTCCCAAGCGTCATCCTCAGGCCCAGACTTAGAGCCACTGACAATTCCCTGCCAGCTCCGCATCAGCTTGTAGCTTCCCAGAAGGATAAAGGAACTGATGATTATACAGTTACATTTTCTCAGCTCAATCAAGCCAGAAGTAAAAGTCTTGATCACTCTTTCTCTTCCCCCGCCTGCTGTGAGTCTCCAAGTTTGCTCCTCATTACCTGGAGCTATGCTGGGTCCCTCTTGACTCCATCCCCTCCCAGGAGGGAATTCTCCTTCCTGGCTATGGCCCAACTGAGCCACAGGGGAGTCGCTCTGAAGCGAGGAGTCCTGGGGGCGGGGGGCTTGTTAAATTCAGTGTCTGAGAATATGGAAGGAGCATCATTAAGAACTTGAGCTTGTTAGACAGCTGGGCCAATGGCAGCAGCGATGCAGGAAGATCACAAGTGACCCAGTGTCCCTCCAGAGGCCTCCAATGAAACTTGCTTTCTTTTTTTTTTAATTTTTATTTATTTATGATAGAGAGAGAGAGAGAGAGAGAGAGAGAGAGAGAGAGACATAGACAGAGGGAGAAGCAGGCTCCATGCAACAGGAGCCCGACATGGGATTCAGTCCCGGGTCTCCAGGATCGCGCCCTGGGCCAAAGACAGGCGCTAAACTGCTGCGCCACCCAGGGATCCCTGAAACTTGCTTTCTTTACCTGATTGTATCCGAGTGTGTACACCAAAACGTGCTTGCACGTGCCCTGAGGCACCTCCACCGTCATCACCGTCATCACCTGTCATTTCCATCAGACGTTACATCACCACAACCACACCACCTTATTAGTGTTCACCTCCACGTTCATTTGCCATGGCTCCCAAATCATCCCCCCTTTCCCCAGTGCATTATTGCTCTCAGTATTATACCCATCTCAGCATCTCTTCACCACTACCGTTGGTATCAACATCATCCTGTTATCACACACACACACCCTCATTAGCTCCACCAGTCCATCAGTCCTCTGATACCATCACTCCTGTGGCCAATGCTGCGATATGTATCTGCAGCTCATGAGAAGAGAGGAGCATCCTGGAGCTTTGGAGAAAATGCCTTTATTTGGAAGAAGAGAAGGAAAATTATTTTAAAATAGCTGTTCTGTGATTTCAGTCCAGGACAAGAGGATGAAACAGGTCACACAAAGAGAAGAGGCTGAGATAAGAATACATTAAGTCCATTAAAATGAATTGAACACAGTCATCAAATATAGCCTGAACAGGAGACAGTAAATGGAACAAAAGATCTTGCACAAAAATTTAAATATTTGTAGAATACAGGGGAAAAAAAGAAAATTATGATGATTACAGAATGAAGGGGAGTTGCAAAGATCCAACCTGCAAGTATTAAAGAATTTCCAAAGAAGGAAATGGTAAGTGGACCAGAGGCAATATCCCAAAGTATAAGAGACCTTTCTGAATCTCAAAAAGAAGTGCTCTGAAGATCAAAATGCCCCACAATATTCTAAGGAAAATTAATGAAAGAGGTCTACACCTTCATGTATCCCCTTCAAAATTTGTTCTCCACATTGTAGCCAGGATGATCCATTCAAAATATTAGTCTCAGAAGATCGTTCCCAGCTTTAAATAGTTTAATACGTTTCCAGTTTGGCTCTGCACCTCTCCACATACTTCTCCCTGGCTTTCTGCCTAACTGGCCTTCTTTCTGGTGCTTGCATGTGCCTTGCACCTGCTGTCATTAGGGAGCTGGTATAAGGTGTTCTCTCCCCCTCGAAATGCTCTCAACCCCCACCCCCAGGGCTCCTCTGGTTAACTCTTACTTTGGGATCTCATATATTACTTCCTCAAGGAAAGCTTTCCAGATCTAACTAGACTAATGTACCTATTAAATATACTTGTAGCACCATATACCTTCTACATTAGTACTTCTGACAACTAGATTTATATTTATGCGTGTGAGTCTTTGATTACTGTCTGCTCTTAGAGTATAGCATCCATGAAAGCAGAGACCAAGGAGCAAAGTCAATTTTCATAGCACTATCCAAATTGGGAGGATGTACATGCAGCATCCAGCTAGCCCATGCTAAACACACACATCTTTGCAACACCAAACGGAAGTGCAGGCATTGCTGCTGCTGGCTCCTCTCCCTGCCTTCAGGGGCCTCTTGTCAGTCTCTTGCCTTAAGTACTCCCCAGGTGGGAAGGAGGTTCCCAATCTTACTCATCCCCAAAACTCCAGGGACACATGTCAGTCTCCCAGTCGCTCACTGTGTACCTGTCTGACTGCATTCTGGGGCCAGGGTGGAGAGGAGACCTAGATTTGCTACAGCTTCAGCACAAATCTCTCTCTGCCAGCTTCTCTGACCATTCGCTCTCTTAGAGCTTCCCCCACTTGATGGGTGAGGGACGAAGGAGTACCATTCCTCTCCCTCCCTGGAAGGGGAGGAGGAGAGGACCTTACTCTCCCTTAGCACAAAGCCTACACATACTCTCCTATGTAATGAAACTCCCTTTCCCGTTTCAAGTCTTTTCATGCAGTCTACCATTGCATGATGATGGGCGATGATCACAGGACTGCTTTGTGTCTAGCACTCATTGAGTCTCTTCGAGAAAGTGGATACAACGGGAAAAGCCCCAGTCAACATCATGTTAGGACTGCATCCTGAATGTTGGGAAGATAGAGAATGAGTTGACTATAATCCCACCTCTCTAAAATCAATGGCACCTCTTTTTCATGTTTTCTCTTCCATTATCTTATCAAGTATTCATTGCATGCTGGTCCTTCTGTAGACTGTTTTTTTTCCCACTTCGTGTTATATCATATGCATTGCTCCAAGTTGTGCCACGTTCAACACATCATCTTAGGTGACTGTATAATAACATGCATAGTTCAACAAAACTTTCTTTTACAAACAATACTGAAATGAACATCTTTACACATGTAGAATTCTTTATTCTTGGACTGAATCTTTAGGAGTGATTGCTAAAATCACTGTCACAGAGTATGCTGGTCATCTGATTTTTCTGGCTAGTGCCTGTTCCCATTGCTTCTACTGAGAGTGCCCTGAAGCTTTGCTCCAAAAAAGAGAAAATGTTAGTATGTTGTATTTTCATTTTCATCCAATTCAAAACACTTCTAAATTTCCTTGTTGATTTCTTCTTTGGTCCATGGGTTATTTAGAAGTATGTTATTTAGTTTCCAGGTATTTGTAGATTCTCTAGAAATCTTTGTTACTGATTCCTAATTTAACTTCACTGTGGTCAGAGAACACACTCTCTATGACTTGAATACTTTTCAGTTTACTGAGACTTGTTTAATCGCCCAGAATATATACTGTATTGCTCAAATATCCCATATGTGCTTGAAAGAAATTTTTATTCTGCTGTTGTTGGATGGAGTGTTTTATACACGTCAATTAGCTCAAGCTGTTCGCTAATATTGTTGAAGTCTGCTATATCTCTGTGGATTTTGTATCTATTTGTCCTACTGATGATTGAGAAAAGAGTATTGAGATTTTCAAAAATAATTGTGGATGTGTCTATTTCTCCTTGGAGACCTCTGTGCTTCACTTATGGTGAAGTTCCTCTTACCAGGATGGCTTTCCTGGGCCCCTCCCAGAGCAACCTCACCATGAACCCATCCACCCCTACCCTAAAACCAACAGCTTTGAGAGAGAGCCAGGGTGTGGCAGACACTCTGTGTGTAGTTAAGAGCAATCCTAGACCAGCCTGCCAGACTTCCTCTGCATGTCCCAGATTAGTTTTTTCTATTATTATTTTAGTCACATGGTGCTTGTTTGGATCTACCCATGTTAACCAGATTCTTTGTTCATTCATTGCCATGCCAGTTACCAATGTATTGCTTGTCTGCTCAAAGTCACTTCACATAGCTTCATTTTGTGCTTCTGGAGCTGGACCCTGAAACATTTCTTTTTTACCTTCTGACAAACTATATTGTTAAATAGTGTCAGTAGAGGGCACCAGAGGTTTGCCCAGGAGGAAAGCGCTTTTCTTTCTGTTTCCAGTGTTTCTGTTCTAACTCCCATGAGCCAGCGGGACTGCTAGCAATATGCATGGATCCTACAACAAATTGTGCAGTCACTAGTAGAAGGCTTCCTGTTTACCAATCCTAGTTCATAGTGCCCTGCTCTGGCCTTATTTCTTACATTCCCTACTTCCTGGGATCAAAACGTCTTCTTATCTTTTGGGGTTTTTTTTCTTAAATAAGAGTTTATTAGTGGTACATTCTCTTTGTCAGTACTTGGTCTTAAATGATGGACATGTCTTTATTTAGCACTAAGTCCTGAATGATAGTTTGGCTGGGTATGAAATTCTAGACTAACAGTTATTTCTTCTTGGCACTTAGAAAATAACATTGTGGGCACCTGGGTGGCTCAGTGGTTGAGCATCTGTCTTCAGTTCAGGGCATGATCCTGAGTCCCACATCAGGCTCCTCACAGGGAACCTGCTCCTCCCTATGTCTCTGCCTTCCTCATGAATAAATAAATAAAATATTTTTAAAAAGGAAAATAACATACACTGTCTTCTGGTTTTCTTTGCTTAAGATTTCTGCTTTGAGTTTAATTCTTCTATGAATAAACTGTCTATTCTCTCCTACTGCTTTTTAAAAAGATTTTATTTATTCATGAGAGGCCCAAAGAGAGGCAGAGACATAGGCAGAGGGAGAAGCAGGCTCCCTGTGGAGAGCCTGATGAGAACTCAATTCCAGGACCCTGGGATCATGACCTGAGCCAAAAGCAGATACTCAACCACTGAGCCACCCAGGTGCCCCTCTCTTATTGCATTTAAGGTCTCTTTAATCCTTAATGTTCACAGTTTCTCTCTGTTAGAGCTAGCTGTGGGTTTCTTGTTTCTGTGAGAATTCATAATGTGTCCTGATTCTGAGGATTAATGTGTTTATCATTTCTGGAACAAATTCAATTATTATCACTTTGAATATTTCCTCTTCCTTATTTTCTCTAGTTTCTGCATCTTATACTTTTATCAGACATATGTTGCACTCTTTTTTAATTTTTTTTTATTGGAGTTCAATTTGCCAACATATAGCATAACACCTAGTGCTCATCCCATCAAGTGCCCCCCTCAGATACTGCACTCTTAAATTCTATTTTACATTCTTCTTAACCTTACTTTCATATTAAATGGGTTTGATCACCAAATTCCAATGTGTGTGTTTGTGTGTGTGTGGGTGGTTTCCCCATACCACCAAGCAGTTCTTCAACATCAACTGGGTATGCGACCATTCAACTCAATTCTGACACTACTCACCTAGAGATAGCTTCAGATTCCACAGGTTAAGGGTTCAGTACCACAAGACTGCCCTCCACTTCAGATATCAGTCACAGCCTGGTTGCTTTATGATTCTGACTGACTGACTGACTGACTATAAATCAGAGGTTCCCAGGGCCCCTTCCTTGGGTTGGAATAATTTGATAGAGCAGGTCATAGAACTCAGAGAAACTTAGATTACTGGCTTATTATAAAAGGATATAATTCAAGAACAGCCAGATGGAAGATATGCACAGGGCAAGTTTTGTGGCAAGAGACATGGGGCTTCCATGACCTCTCTGGCATGCCACTCTCCCAGCACCTGCCAGCTTCTACCAACACAGAAGCTTTCTCAATCCTATCCTTTGGGGGTTTTGTGGAAGCTTCATTAGGTAAGCATGATTGATTAAATCATCAGCCATTGTTGATTCATTCAAACCTCCAGCCCCTCTCCCTTCCTTAGAGGTCGGGGATGGGACTAGAAGTTCCCACCCTTTATTCTTGGTTGGTTCCCATTACAACCAGCCCCATCCTTAGGTGCTATCCAAGTCACCTCATTAACATAAACCCAGTTGTGGTGGTAGTGGAAAGGGGCTTGTTATAAGTAATAAGACATTCAGTAACCTTTATGGCTCTGAGGTGATTTCAGGAACTGAGAACAAGAGACCAAGTGTTATGACAAAGGATGCTCCCCTTGCTCTTATTGCTCAGAAAATCCCCAGGGTATTGGGAGCTATGAGCCAGGAGCTGTGGACAAAGGCCAAATAAACGAGAAATATATTTTGGTCATCTGAATGGCCAAATATATATTTCATGTAAATCAAAATATCACAGATTTTTCTTTCTTTCATCTCTCTGTGCTGTCTCTTGATAATTCCCTCACATGATCCTTTCTCTCTTCAGTGCCATCTAATGTCAAGTTTATCTTGTTCACTGACATTATTATTTCAATGATCATATTTTTCAAGCTGGTATTAGAAAATGGTTTCCAGGGACACCTGGGTGGCTCAGCAGTTGAGCACCCGCCTTTGGCCGAGGGCGTGATCCTGGAGTCCTGGTCCCGGGATCGAGTGTCACTTCGGGCTCCCTGCATGGAGCCTGCTTCTCTGCCTATCTGTCTCTCATGAATAAATAAATAAAGTCTTAAAAAAAAGAAAATAGTGTCCAATCTGAAGTGTATACTACCCACTGAGTTTTTTTATTTCAATGACTAAATTTTTCATTCTGGGGTTGGTTTTTTTATTTGTTTTGGCATCTGTTCTTCAGTATCTTGTACTTTTTAATAGAATTTCAAGTTTTGTTCTATGCCTTTAATTACATGAAATTATTGGTGAAGTGTTTGTGTAAATATTCCCCTTTTTATACCTGCTGACCATCCCTCACATGGATTGTTTGCTCATGTGTTTTCTAATTTTGGATTGTGAGCTCCTCTTCAGTGGGGCTTTCCTTGTGACTTGGACTATGGCGGTGTTCCTACAGAGTGATAGACTTTGTATCTAACACCTCAGAGGTAACACTGACCTAAAAACAGTTTAATTTTTGGCTGTGGATTTCTGTATCACATAGTTCACATTTTGGACTCAAAACAGGGGCAAGAGGTAGGCACAGAATTCTTTTATTTTTTAAAATATTTTATTTATTTACCCATGAGAGACAGAGAGAGAGAGACAGAGAGAGGCAGTGAAGCAGGCAAAGGGAGAAGCAGGATCCCTGCAGGGAGCCCGATGCAGGACTCAATCCCAGGATGTCAGGATCACCCCCTGAGCCTAAGGCAGATGCTCAGATCTTGAGCCACCCAGGTATTCCAGGCACAGAATTTAATTTAATTTAATTTAATTTAATTTAATTTAATTTAATTAATTTATTTTTTAATAAATTAATTTTTTATTGTTGTTCAATTTACCAACATACAGAATAACACCCAGTGCTCAGGCACAGAATTTTAATATCTCAGGGGAAATTTTTTTAAAAACTCAGATCCCAGTTGGAGGCCTTGCCATTTCTTTGTGATAACAGTTGTTTTAGTTCCATATAGAAAAGCAGCAAAACCCAAGCTCCTAGCAGTTAACAAATTTAACAATCTGCACCCCAAACAATCCTAGACTGCCATTACATCACCTCAAGTGCTTATCTTTCCCTATGTTTTTCATCTGGACATTTTCTTTTCATATTCTAGGATGTGGCTGCACCATATTTACCTAAGTTGTTATTTATATGCATTAAGTTGTCTTCAATTTTTCTCTTAATCTAATAAAAATATCACCATTAACATTCTCACAGGCATTGAGTATTATGGGTATTTTTTGTATCAATCTTCCAGGTTGTATGAAAATATATTTTCAGCAGCATTCAACAACATAAGAAAGCCAAACTGTTGGAATCACTCAGATTGGATTTTACCACCCCACGAAAGCACAATAAAAAGATCTGGCAAGATAGCTTAGAACTATGATAAGAAAATCATTGAAATTATGAATGATAGATTCAGAAGTGGTGAGGAGAGAAATCAAGATAACAGGAATCAGAATTAATAAGAAGAAAGGAAGAGTCAGTGGTTGTAGGCCCCAGTGAAGTAGGAACAATGGAGTGATTACAGTGTAAGTTCAGGAAGTAGTAGTCAGAAAATGCAATGTATGAGTACATGATTTCAGAGGTTGGATAATTCTTGGGTACTGGAAAAGACCAGGTATGGCCATAAGCAGCTGAGGTAAAATGGATGGGTGGATATTATTGATAAAGAAATCAAAGGAGAAGCCAAAGCAAAAAGCATTGAATCTACACGGACACTGTTGATTCAATGGAATCATCACATGGACACCGATGTCACTCAAGATGATGCCAGGTCCGCAGGATCAACCCCTGATCCAAAGGCAGATGCACAGCTGTTGAGCCACCCAGACATCCCAGGCACAGGATTTTAATATCTCAGGGGAAATTTTTATTTTAACTCAGATCCCAGTCAGAGTCCTTTCCAATTCGAAGTGATGACAGTTGTTTTACTTCCACATAAGCAGCAAAAACCAAGCCCCTAGCAGTTAACAAATTTAATCATCTGCACACCACCACGTCCTAGACTGCTATTAACATAAACTCAAGTGCTTATCTCTCCTTATTTTTACATCTGGACATTTCCTTTTAATATCCTAGGATTGGCTGCACCATCTTTTTTTCTTATATATAAATTCATATTTATTGCTGTCCAACTTGCCAACAAATAGAACAACACCCATTGCTCCTCCCATCAAGAGCCCCTCTCAGTGCCCGTCACCCAGTCACCCCAACCTCCCCTTTCACCCCCCAAGTTCGTTTCCCAGAGTTACGAGTCTCTCATGTTCTGTCTCCCTTTCTGATATTTCCCACTCATTTTTCTCCTTTCCCCTTTATTCCCTTTCACTATTTTTTATATTCCCCAAATGAATGAGACCACATAATGTTTGTTATTCTCCGATTGACTTATTTCACTTAGCATAATACCCTCCAGTTCCATCCACGTCGAAGCAAATGCTGGGTATTGGTCGTTTCTAATGGCTGAGTAATATTCCATTGTATACATAAACCACATCTTCTTTATCCATTCATCTTTCGATGGACACCGAGGCTCCTTCCACAGTTTGGCTCTTGTGGACATCGCTGCTAGAAACATCGGGGTGCAGGTGTCCCAGTGTTTCTTTTTTTCCTTTTTTCTCCATGTTTATAATTATCTTTTTTGAATAACAAATTTATTTTTATTGGAGTTCAATTTGCCAACATACAGAATAACACCCAGTGCTCATCCTGTCAAGTGCTTCCCTCAGCGCCCATCACCCATTCACCCCCCAACCCTCCTCCCCTTCCACCACACCTAGTTCATTTCCCAGAGTTAGGAGACTTTATTTTCTGTCTCCCTTTCTCATATTTCCCACACATTTCTTCTCCCTTCCCTTATATTCCCTTCCACTATTTTTTATATTCCCCAAATGAGTGAGAACATACACTGTTTGTCCTTCTCCGGCTGACTTACTTCACTCAGCATAATACCCTCCAGTTCCATCCACATTGAAGCAAATGGTGGGTATTTGTCATTTCTAATGGCTGAGGAATATTCCATTGTATACATAAACCACATCTTCTTTATCCATTCATCTTTCAATGGACAACGAGGCTCCTTCCACAGTTTGGCTATTGTGGACATTGCTGCTAGAAACATCGGGGTGCAGGTGTCCTGGCATTTCATTGCATCTGAATCTTTGGGGTAAATCCCCAACAGTGCAAATGCTGGGTCATAGGGCAGGTCTATTTTCAACTCTTTGAGGAACCTCCAAACAGTTTTTTTTTTTTTTTTTTTTTTTGGCCAGGGGAATTTTTTTTTATTTTTTCTTAAATAAAATAATTTTTTATTGGTGTTCAATTTACCAACATACAGAATAACACCCAGTGCTCATCCTGTCAAGTGTCCCCCACAGTGCCCGTCACCCACTCACCCCCGCCCCCCGCCCTCCTACCCTTCCACCACCCCCAGTTTGTTTCCCAGAGTCAGGAGTCTTTATGTTCTGTCTCCCTTTCTGATATTTCAAACACACTTCTCCTACCGTCCCTTATATTCCCTTTCACTATTATTTATATTTCCCAAGTGAATGAGAACATACACTGTTTGTCCTTCTCCGATTGACTTACTTCACTCAGCATAATACCCTTCAGTTCCATCCACGTTGAAGCAAATGGTGGGTATTTGTTGTTTCTAATGGCTGAGGAATATTCCATTGTATACATAAACCACATCTTCTTTATCCACTCATCTTTCGGTGGACAACAAGGCTCCTTCCACAGTTTGGCAATTGTTGACATTGCAGCTAGAAACATCGGGGTGCAGGTGTCTCAGCGTTTCATTGCATCTGAATCTTTGGGGTAAATCCCCAACAGTGCAATTGCTGGTCGTAGGGCAGGTCTATTTTTAACTCTTTGAGGAACCTCCACACAGTTTTCCAGAGTGGCTGCACAGTTTCACATTCCCACCAAGTGTAAGAGGGCTCCCTTTTCTCCGCATCCTCTCCAACATTTGTGGTTTCCAGCCTTGTTATTTTTCCCCATTCTCACTGGTGTGAGGTGGTATCTCATTGTGGTTTTGATTTGTACTTCCCTGATGGCAAGTGATGCAGAGCATTTTCTCATGTGCATGTTGGCAATGTCCATGTCTTCCTCTGTGAGATTTCTCTTCACGTCTTTTGCCCATTTCATGATTGGATTATTTGTTTCTTTGGTGTTGAGTTGAAAAAGTTCTTTATAGATCTTGCAAACTAGCCTTTTATCTGATACGTCATTTGCAAATATCTTCTCCCATTCTGTAGGTTGTCTTTTAGTTTTGTTGACTGTATCCTTTGCTGTGCAAAAGCTTCTTATCTTGATGAAGTCCCAATAGTTCATTTTTGCTTTTGTTTCTTTTGCCTTCGTGGATGTATCTTGCAAGAAGTTACTGTGGCCAAGTTCAAAAAGGGTGTTGCCTGTGTTCTTCTCTAGCATTTTGGTGGAATCTTGTCTCACATTTAGATCTTTCATCCATTTTGAGTTTATCTTTGTGTATGGTGAAAGAGAGTGGTCTAGTTTCATTCTTCTGCATGTGGATGTCCAATTTTCCCAGCATAATTTATTGAAGAGACTGTCTTTCTTCCATTGGATAGTCTTTCCTCCTTTATCGAATATTAGTTGACCATAAAGTTCAGGGTTGACTTCTGGGTTCTCTATTCTGTTCCATTAATCTATGTGTCTGTTTTTGTGTCAGTACCACACTGTCTTGATGGCCACAGCTTTGTAGTACAACCTGAAATCTGGCATTGTGATGCCCCAGATATGGTTTTCTTTTTTTAAATTCCCCTGGCTATTCGGGGTCTTTTCTGGTTCCACACAAATCTTAAAATAATTTGTTCTAACTCTCTGAAGAAAGTCCATGGTATTTTGATAGGGATTGCATTAAACAGGTAAATTGCCCTGGGTAACATTGACATTGTCACAATATTAATTCTGCCAATCCATGAGCATGGATTGTTTTTCCATCTCTTTGTGTCTTCCTCAATTTCTTTCAGAAGTGTTCTATAGTTTTTAGGGTATAGATCCTTTACCTCTTTGGTTAGGTCTATTCCTAGGTATCTTATGCTTTTGGGTGCAATTGTAAATGGGATTGATTCCTTAATTTCTCTTTATTCAGTCTCATTGTTAGTGTATAGAAATGCCATTGATTTCTGGGCATTGATTTTGTATCCTGCCACGCTACCAAACTGCTGTATCAGTTCTAGCAATCTTAGGGTGGAGGCTTTTGGGTTTTCTATGTAGAGTATCATGTCATCGGCGAAGAGGGAGAGTTTGACTTCTTCTTTGCCAATTTGAATGCCTTTAATGTCTTTTTGTTGTCTGATTGCTGAGGCTAGGACTTCCAATACTATGTTGAATAGCAGTGGTGAGAGTGGACATCCCTGTCTTGTTCCTGATCTTAGGGGAAAGGCTCTCAGTGCTTCCCCATTGAGAATGATATTTGCTGTTGGCTTTTCGTAGATAGCTTTTAGGATGTCGAGGAATGTTCCCTCTATCCCTACACTCTGAAGAGTTTTGATCAGGAATGGATGCTGTATTTTGTCAAATGCTTTCTCTGTATCTAATGAGAGGATCATATGGTTCTTGGTTTTTCTCTTGCTAATATGATGAATCACATTGATTGTTTTTTGAGTGTTGAACCAGCCTTGTGTCCCGGGGATTAATCCTACTTGGTCATGGTGAATAATTTTCTTAATGTGTTGTTGGATCCTATTGGCTAATATCTTGTTGAGAATTTTTGCATCCATGTTCATCAGGGATATTGGTCTGTCATTCTCGTTTTTGGTGGGGTTTCTGTCTGGTTTTGGAATTAAGGTGATGCTGGCCTCATACAACAAATTTGGAAGTATTCCATCTCTTTCTATCTTTCCAAACAGCTTTAGTAGAATAGGTATGATTTCTTCTTTAAACGTTTGATAGAATTCCCCTGGGAAGCCATCTGGCCCTGGACTCTTGTGTCTTGGGAGGTTTTTGATGACTGCTTCAATTTCCTCCCTGGTTATTGGCCTGTTCAGGTTTTCCTTTTTTTTTTTTTTTCTGTTCAGGTTTTCTATTTCTTCCTGTTCTAGTTTTGGTATTTTGTGGCTTTCCAGGAATGCATCCATTTCTTCTACATTGCCTAAATTTTTGGCATATAGCTGTTCATAATATGTTTTTAAAAGTGTTTTTATTTCCTTGGTGTTGGTAGTGATCTCTCCTTTCCTATTCATGATTTTATTAATTTGAGTCTTCTCTCTCTTCTTTTTTTTATTTATTTTTTTTCTCTCTCTTCTTTTTAATAAGGCTGGCTAATCGTTTAACTATCTTATTAATTCTTTCAAATAGCCAACTCCTGGTTTTTTTGTCTGTTCCACAGTTCTTCTGGTCTCGATTTCGTTGAGTTCTGCTTGAATCTTTATTAACTCTCTTATTCTGCTGGGTGTAGGATCTATTTGCTGTTTTTTCTCTAGCTCCTTTATGTGTAATGTTAGCTTTTGTATTTGACTTCTTTCCAGTTTTTGAATGGATGCTTGTATTGCGATGTATTTCCCCCTTAGGACTGCTTTTGCTGCATCTCAAAGATTTTGAACCATTGTATTCATTCTCATTAGTATCCATGAGTCTTTTTAATTCTTCCTTCATTTCCTGGTTGACCCTTTCATCTTTTAGCAGGATGGTCCTTAACCTCGACGTGTTTGAGGTCCTTCCAAACTTCTTGTTGTGATTTAGTTCTAATTTCAAGGCATTATGGTCTGAGAATATGCAGGGGATGATCCCAATCTTTTGGTATTGGTTCAGACTCGATTTGTGACCCAGTATGTGGTCTATTCTGGTGATAGTTCCATGTGCACTTGAGAAGAATGTGTCTTCAATTCAGTTTGGATGTAAAGTTCTATAGATGTCTGCGAAATCCATCTGGTCCAGTGTATCATTTAAAGCTCTCGTTTCTTTGGAGATGTTGTGTTTAGAAGACCTATCGAGTGTAGAAAGCGCTACATGGAAGTCACCAAGTATAAGTGTATTATTATCTAAGTATGTCTTAACTTTGGTTATTAATTGATTGATATATTTGGCCGCTCCGACATTCAGGGCATATATATTGAGGATTATTAAGTCCTCTTGTTGGATAGATCCTTTAAGGATGATATAGTGTCCCTTTTCATCTCTCACTACAGTCTTCGGGGTAAATTTTAGTTTATGTGATATAAGGATGGGTACCCCTGCTTTCTTTTGAGGACCATTCGAATGGTAAATGGTTCTCCAACCTTTTATTTTCAGGCTGTAGGTGTTTTTCTGTCTAAAATGAGTCTTTTGTAGACAGCAAATAGATGGGTCCTGCTTTTTTATCCAGTCTTACACCCTGCGCCTTTTGATGGGGTCATTAAGCCCATTCACGTTCAGAGTTACTATTGAAAGATATGAGTTTAGTGTCATCATGATATCTATTCAGTCCTTGTTTTTGTGGATTGTTCTACTGGACTTCTTTAAGGGGAATTTTAAGAGTCCCCCTTAAAATTTCTTGCAGAGTTGGATTGGAGGTCACATATTCTTTCAGTTTCTGCCTGTCTTGGAAGCTCTTTATCTCTCTTTCCATTTTGAATGAGAGCCTTGCTGGATAAAGTATTCTCGGTTGCATGTTCTTCTTATTTAGGACCCTGAATATATCCTGCCAGCCCCTTCTGGCCTGCCAGGTCTCTGTGGAGAGGTCTGCTGTTACCCTAATACTCCTCCCCATAAAAGTCAGGGATTTCTTGTCTCTTGCTGCTTTAAGGATCTTCTCTTTTTTTTGGAATTTGCAAGCTTAACTATTAAGTGTCGAGCTGTTGAACGGTTCTTATTGATTGTAGGGGGGATGTCTCTATTTCCTGGATCTTAATGCCTGTTTCCCTTCCCAGTTTAGGAAAGTTTTCAGCTATGATTTGTTCAAATATATTCTGGACCTCTGTCTCTTTCAGCGCCCTTGGGAACCCCAGTTAAACGTAGGTTTTTCTTCCTCGGGCTGTCATTTATTTCCCTTAATCTATCCTCATGGTCTTTTAATTGTTTGTCTCTTTTGTCCTCAGTTATTCTCTTTGCCATCAACTTGTCTTCTATGTCACTCACTCATTCTTCCACCTCATTCACCCTCGTCCTTAGGACTTCTAGTTTGGATTGCATCTCATTCAATTGATTTTTAATTTCTGCCTGATTGGATCTAAATTCTGCAGTCATGAAGTCTCTTGAGTCCTTTATGCTTTTTTCTAGAGCCACCAGTAGCTGTTTAATAGTGCTTCTGAATTGGCTTTCTGACATTGAATTGTAATCCAGATTTTGTAACTCTGTGGGAGATCGGACGGTTTCCGATTCCTGTTTTTGAGATGAGGTTTTCCTTCTAGTCATTTTGCTCAGTGCAGATTGGCCAAAATCAAGTTGTTTTGGGAAAAGGAGAAAAAGCGAGGAGAGAAAGACGGAAGGAAAGAAAAGAGAAAAAGAAAAAGTGAAAAGGAAGAAAAAAAGAAAAAGAAGGGAAGGAAAAGCGAAAGAAAAAGAAAGGAAAAAATAGTGTGGAGGAAGCAAACAGAAATCAAAAAACAAAAAAAAAAAAACAGAACAAAACGAGACACGGGGGAGTATCTTCTGATTCTGTATACTTTAAGTCCCTTGACTTCCCTTGGAACTTGTCCGTGTAACTGGTCTTCTGGGGGAGGAGCCTGTTTTGCTGATTTTCAGGTGTTAGCACTTGGGGGAGCTCCTCTGCCCCCTGCCTGGTGCAGGCCTCAGTGGGGATTGTTTACCCCGTGAGGCCCCAGGAGGAACAATCACAGTGGCGGCGGCCAGCTCTGGAGCCCTGGCTTTAGCTCCTGCAGTAACTACAGAGCTCTTCCTCTGCAGGGGCCTGGATGCTCTGGGGGCGGGGCCGCTGATCTGCTCAGCTTGGGGCAGCAGTGTTCTTTCTGTCCTGGGCCCTCCTGGCCTCTGCCTGTCCTGGGGCGAGTCCGGATCCTGGCCTGTGTCCCGGCGCCTTGTGCTCCCAGGGCCTGCGCTGTTGACTTCGAGCTCCCGGCGGCGCAGCCCCCTCCGCCCAGAGCCTCTTCCTCTGCCCGAGCCCCTCAGATCTGCTCCCGGGGCCGCGCAGCCCCCTCCGTGCAGCAGCTGCCCGAGCCCCTCCGGGCTGCTCCCGAGTTAATGCGTGCCCGTGCTGCAGCCCTTTAGGGAGCTCGGCACAGTCTCCCTGGTGCGCAGTTGCTTTGTTAGTGTCCCAGGGATTCTGAGGGCATCCCCGCCCTCCTGGGTCCTGCTCTAACTCCCTGCAGGTGCCTTTCCTCCCGGGAAGATTGGTGCAGCTCCTGCTTCTCCGGGACGGGTCTCTCCTGTCCTGGGGGCACTCGCCCGACCTTAGTCCGGCTCCTCGCGGGGCCCCTCCCCCTTGGATGCCTTTTGTTTCTTTATTTCTTTTTTTCCCGTCTTCTTACCTTGATAGAAGCGCGAACTCTTCTTACTGTAGCGTTTCAGCTGTTCTCTCTTTAAATCTCAGGCCGAATTCGTAGATTTTCAGGATGATTTGAAGGTTATCTAGGTAATTTGGTGGGGACAGGTGATTTGGGGACCCTACTCTTCCGCCATCTTGCTCCTCCTCCCCTTGGGATTTTCTAAGTGATGAGAGCCATAAGGCCCTCATATGGATTATTAAGCCATAAGGGCACCTTTTGTTGTGTCAATGAGGTGACTTTTTGGTTAACTAGTGGAGCCAACCATGTGACTTGAGAAATTTCAGTTCCACCCTCAACCTCTGGGGAGATGAGAGGGGCTGGAGATGGAGTTCGATCACCAATGGCCAGTGATTTAGTCAATCAGACTTATTTAATGAAACCTCTGTAAAACCATAAAAGGATGGGTTCAGAGACAGCTTCTGAGTTGGTGATCACCTGGATATGCTGGGAGAGTGACATGCCTGAAGAAGGCATGGATGCCTTGTGGCCCTTCCCACATACCATGCCCTATGGGCCTTTTCCATCTGGCTACTAATTTACATCCTTTTACAACAAACTGGTCATCTAGTAAGTAAATATTTCCCAGTCTTGTAGGACTGAGACCTTTACCTGTGGGATCTGACCCTATCTCCAAGGCAGATTGTGTCAGACTCCAATGAATTGTAGGACACTGGCCCATAGGGGAGAGCTGCTTGGTGATGTCGGGGAAAACCCACATTGGAATTTGGTGTCAGCATTGTCACCCGGCCACTTGAGGAAAGAGGTGGAGAACACAGCTACCTGAGTGCTTGAGGTGGGCAGCCAGAGAGAGGGCGTTCCAGGCAGAGTCAGGGAAATGCCAGGAAAGAAGCAGCCCTCTAGAAGTGTGAGGAGATTTCAGGGTCAAAGGCCTCCAGCCCTGAGGGTCTCCCCTGAGGGAGCTGAAGTCAGCTTTAGCTGGCTGTAGACACCACCAAATCCCGAGATCCCCTCCATGAGAGCAACAGGCCTCTGTGGCCTCGTCAGTGGACTCTGTGGGAGTCAGGCTCAGGAGAGCAGGGACCAGGAGATAGATCCTGTCACTGAGAAGGAAGCACCCAGTTCTCAATGTGGCAATAGTAGGAGAGAGAGGGGATTTCATCAGGGAACAGAGGGTACAATGAGGCTTCCCAAGCCCTACTGTACCCAAGAGGCAGGCTAGTATGAGCCAGGTGGCCCAGCCTGAGGAGCCCTCCTGTCTCAGAAGACAGGCTCTGGGGCTTAGCTCACAGTGGCCTCTCCCTTATGGAGCTGCCAACTAAATCCTACCTATGGAATGAAGCCAAACCCCAGTCTGGCCCTTGGGGGACATATCAGGCCAAGTTCTAAATGCAATGCCAGCCCCCTGGGCCATCGGTGAGCAACTGGCCTTCTTATGCCTAGAAACGATGGAGCCAGAAGATTCTCTTACCTACCGGGCAGGACAGATGTCCTCCCTACCCTCTGGCCAGAGACATGGAAAGAGGGGACTCCAAGGTCTTTACTGATATCTTAGAACTGCAGGGTGAAAGTTCTTCCTGTTACCTTCTTTAGTCCTTGCTGCTAGCCCTTTCTCTCTTGCTCTTCTCTGCACCACGAGAAAAGCTTCCCACAAGTGATATGACAAGTATCCTGAGAAGCCTGAGACCTGAGAGCCCCTGGGCAGTTTAAGACCTCCATGGTACCGTCCTCTATACGACACAGGAAACAGGGGCACCTGGGTGGCTCAAGGGGGCTGAGCACCTGCCTTGGGCTCAGGTCATGATCCCAGGGTCCTGGGATCGAGCCCCACATTAGGGTCTCCACAGGGAGCCCATTTCACCCTCTTCCCTCTGTTGCTCCCTCAGCTTGTGCTCTCACTGTCAGATCAATAAACAAAATCTTAAAAAAAAAAGACACATGGAAATGTACCCATGTCCCACATTAAACATAAAGAATGGAATCACTATATTACCATGTAAAAGTTGAATGAGCTCATGCTGACTGATAAAATGTTATATTAAAAGTCATTAAATATTTACTCATTTTTACTTGGTGACATCCCTGTTTTTCAGCCCATATTCTTTCCTTTAGGGTCTCTGATGTGTCTGTCAGTTATGAAAGCCCAAGGACACTTTGCCTGCAGTACTTAATGGATGGAACAGCCCTAGGGATGCCACTTGGCAGATGAGAGTACAATTTCTTGGCCTTCATCACCCTAGACCTCCCATGGTGCCTCATTTTTTTTTTCCTGGGGAAGGAAGAACAGCTGAGGAAAGACCTGCCCTCAGCACCCTGTCTGGGCCTTACCCACATCCTCCCTCAGCATCTGCAATGCCACCCCTTTCCCCAGGCTAGACCTGGGCCTCCAGGAGGGCATGCCCTGAGGTCCTTGGGGAATGAGGCTCCTCAGCTCGAGGCCAGGCCAGAGGCTGCAGGGACTGTCCCTCCTAGGGTCCTGGGGCCATCTGCAACTCAGAAGTGGCCTCCCAAGTCTGAGGGAGCCCTGCCCACAAGCTCCTCTGCTGCAGGATTATAAACTCAGGACAGCAATGCCCTCGAACTGTGCAGGGAACAGAGAGCCTTGCAGGGGAGTCAAGGAGCCCAGCGTGGCCTGTGGTCCTGCTCACTGGCTGCCTGACTCTCACCTCATGTCTCTGTGAGTGTGTCTCTGCCTTTCTCTTCCTTGCTTTCCATCCATCCCCTTCAGTCTCTCTCCCTGCGTCTGTTTCTGCTTGCTGGCCTGTTTCTCTGCCTCCCTCTCCAACTCCTGCAGCTATGGCTCTGCTGTTCCATCCAGGTCTTCAGCGCCCTCTGCCTCCCCCACCCTCCTGACTCCTCACTGGGCCTCTGCACCAGCCTGTGGTGAGGCCCCTCTCTTCCATCCCTGGTTCTCTTCCTCTGCGCGTCTATGGCCTCTGCAGTTCCCCTGGCCTCCCCCCCACAGCGTTTTCCTGGGTCTCCCCGCACCCCGCCTCAAGCTGGCCCTCAGCCCACCCCTCTGCATCCCCCCTGTCCACTCTCTCGGGTTTGCAGCCACCTGCCTGCTGGCTCTCCTCTTCCAGCCCCTTCTCCCTCCTGTCTCCCCACCCTTGCCCTATGGCCCTTGTCCCTTCCCTTCCCTGGGTGACCTCCGATGGCTCTCCTGGGCAGCTGTCCTGCAGCACCTGCACTGCCTTCCTGGCACTCGCACCGTGCCAGGTGCTGACCTGTGCCCTCTGCATTCTGTGCCTCTGTGCCTCTCCTTGTGCTGGAGTCTCTTTTGCCCTTCCAGCACCCCTCCCTTTCCCCATAATTTTCTCTGCTTTTGCTGCTTTCTGGGTCAAGTTTCTCTGGGTCATCTGTGGCCCCTGCAGGTCCATGTGAATACTGGGGGAGAGTGAGTATTCCTGTGTATCTGTGTGTGTGTGTGTGTGTGTGTGTGTGTGTCAGTGGGACAGGGAAAGGGCTGGAAAAAGGAAAAGGAAGGAGAAATCATACGCCTTCAGACATTGTATTTCAGAATTAGATATATTACTATAATAAACCTCCATCTTTACTGATAGGAAACAATTACTGGCTCTGAGTCATGGCAATATATTGCAACAGAGAAAGTTCAAAACTCTTGAGTCTTTCATTTCCTCATTGTGCTGCAGGAAAGTAGATATGAGAGGAGGAGATAAATGTAAGCACCCACATAAAAAAGCAAACAGTTTTCCTCTGATTTTTATTACATCCTAACAAGGGAGCCTAGGCCCATGCCGTAGACACCCTGGGGACCAGAGGTTCACTCCGTACCAGGGCCTTGCAACTACACCACCCACTTCTTTCTTCTCACTGGCCACAGGTCATCATCAAACCTGGCTGTGAGGAGGTCAGAACCTGAGGCTCAGAGAGGTCAAGCAACTGACCCCAAGACACACGGCAAGCCAGCCAAGGAAAGTGAGACAAGAAACCAGTCCCCAGGCTGCATTTTGGACAAAGACACAAATTCATCAAAGGCCAAGGAGTCCTGGAGGGCAGAAACCTGTCACCCACATCTTCTCTGCTTCCTCTGGCCTTGGCTACAGGCAGAAGCTGGAGGTAAGACCTGGGCAGCCTCCCATCACTACAGCCCTTTAAAGACCTCCATCTCTCAGGGGCTGGGAGAAAATGTAGTTTGCAACATCAGGTTCCCTCTGTCCCTAAGTCCCATTCCTGGCTCATGGTTCATCTCAGAAAGCAGCCCATGGCTGGGTAAGAGATCTAGGTCTAGGTCAACCACATGGGTGCTCACCATACTTGAGACACTCTTACTGTGTGACCTTAGGCCAGTTGCTTCCCTCTCTGAACTTTGGTAAAGTGAAGCTAGTTGTACTAGCTGTTATCAAATTGAATTTCAAGTCTGCAGCTAGTAAGAGGAGCCACAGGGGGCCATGTGTGTCTGGGTGAGGGGGCTGTTAATGGAGTGGGTTCTGAGCTCCCATAAAAGTCTGTCTTTGACAAAACCTGAAAACGAACATGAGAGACTCCTAACTCTGGGAAACAAAAAAGGGGTGGTGGAAATGGAGGTGGGCAGGGGGTTGGGGTGACTGGGTGAAGGGCACTGAGGGGAATACTTGACGGGATGAGCACTGGGTGATATGCTATATGTTGGCAAACTGAACTCCAATTAAAAAAAAACCTGAATACGCGTAACTCTGAAGTTGTAAGACTCCATGTCCTGCTCCCCAATACCCCAGTGGTCCAACACCCATTTTCATTTCTGTCCTTGGGGAGCAGCCCATCTAGAGGATGGTGTTCTCTCAGTCACACATGCCTCCCCTCCTATCTAAGCCTCAAGTGTCTTCCGTGGAGGACATTTAAGCACCACGCAGCCTAGACACCTAAGAAGTGTGGGAATGTGGGACCCTGGCACCTATAGCTCTAGCTCTCCAGTTGCCTCCAAATCACCTCTGGTCACCTCCAAATCTAGCTATAAGTAGAAAAGCATTGAGTATCTGTCCTGAGGGGCTGTTACAGATGATCTCCCGCCCTCCTTTTACAGGTGGGATCACAAGGGCCAGGAGGCTGGGTGACTTCTCAAAGCCATGCAGCAGACTAGTGCTCCCATAAGCAGGAGAGCTGGGCTCTTATAGGACACAGAGGGACAACCACCGGGGAAGTTGGCTGTGCCCAAATGTGAAGGCCTGTGTGACGTTAATAATTCTGGTCTTTTTTATTAATAGTGAGCAATGGCTGTTGTGCCCCAGCTGGATGGCAGGGAGGGATGGACGGAAGCGGGGCAGGATGTAGCTGGGAGTAGTGGGCAGATTCACCCTAGTCTTGTGCCCATCTTCTGGAGACTTGCGGCTGGGGGCCAGCCTCTGAGGAGGGCCCATAGGTACGTGGAGGCGGGGGCTGGAGTCAGAAGGGAGTGGCCAGGGCTCAGAGCACCCTGCCCAGGGCCAGTCGGCTTCCTCCTCTCATCATCTGGAGCATTCTCTGGCCTCTCTCAGTGGCTTAGAGAGCAGAGATGTGTCTCTGTTTTGTGTCCCCGTCTCCAGTGCTGGCTCAGGCAGGAACACCAATGGCCCCTCAGGTGTTTTTGACGTTTATCTGCCACCTACTTTGTTCACTGGCATGAATCCAGGACTGTCTTCATCCAACCTCCAGCCACCCTGCAGAGTTCCCACTGTACAAACGAGGTTGCTGAGGCTCAGAGAGGTGGAGTAGTTTGCACGGGTTACACGATAAACACAGCAAGCTTACTACAGGAGCCCCAATCCAGGGTGTGCTGACCCCCAATCCAGGGCTCCGACACCCTGAGCTCTAGCCCACTTCTCCTGGTTTTCCAGTCCTAGAGGTGTTGGGACCTCAAGAATCTAGAATCGCAGCTCGTTGTCCTGTTTCCAGAGTGATCATGTTCTTCCCTTCTGCGAGCTGTTCTGGTTCCATCCTCGACCTGAGCTGGGTTGTTTGGGTTACCATTCTGTCTCCCACTCTGACCATCTCCACATACCTGGGTTGTCACCTCTCAGGTAATCTCCTGTCCAAAGCACCTTTACCTTACCCGAGCCATGTACATGCATTAAGCTGCTTAAGCTCATTCATTCCAAGTACAGCTCAGTGGAGATGAGCTGGGGTAGCAGGAAGGGTGCTCCCTTCCATTCCCACGACCGTCTCCAGGTACCTGTGTTTCTTTCCATCCACCATCCTCCTCTTTGTACCCACCCTTTTGTCTAAACAGTCTGAAGGAAGAGGCCAAACCCCTATGTATTCTAGCTTCAAAGTACTTTGAACTTTATTCCTTATTATAAAACAAATTGGTGTTTATTGTGAAAAATTGAGCAAGTTCAAAGAACATTAACAAATAATATCACCTATAAATCTAAGCACCAGAAAGGACCACTGTTAATGTTTTGGTATACTCCTTTCCAATTTTTGGTCCATGTATATAAATCTTTATACTATTAGGATATAGTTTAATATTCTGTTTCTTTAACTAACAATCTACTGGAGCACTTCCCTACAATGTGAAGTAAGTCTCCAAAATACGATTTTAAAGGTTACAGGATTTTATTTTTTTTTAATTTTTTATTTATTTATGATAGTCACAGAAAGAGAGAGAGAGAGAGAGAGAGAGAGGCAGAGACACAGGCAGAGGGAGAAGCAGGCTCCATGCACCAGGAGCCTGATGTGGGATTCGATTCCAGGTCTCCAGGATCGCACCCTGGGCCAAAGGCAGGCGCCACACCGCTGCGCCACCCAGGGATCCCCTGGATTTTCAATCATATCAATACACCATAATTTATTTAACCAGTCTCCTATTACAGGACATTTAGGTTGTTTCCAGTTTTTCCTATTAGGAAATAATATTATAGAGAACACCCTTGATGAAAATCTCTCCCCACATCTCTGATTATTTTCCCTTTGCAAAATTCTTTTTTTTTTAAAGGTTTTGTTTATTTATTCATGAGAGACAGAGAGAGAGAGAGAGGCAGAGACACAGGCAGAGGGAGAAGCAGGCTCCCTATGGGGAACCCAATGGGGGACTTGATCCGGGGACTCCAGGATCACACCCTGGGCCGAGAGCCAACTTTCTCTGCACAATTAAGTAGATCAGTAGTCCTCAAAGTGTGGACCCACCAGCAGGCAGCATGGGCACTACCCGGGAACTTGTAACAAATGCACATTCTTGGGCTCCACTCCAGACATACTGAATCAGGAAACTGTGCATGAAGCACAGAGTGTGACCCATTATTGCCAACTCCAGTTTGTGATACTGAAAATCTAGTTTTTTATGTGCAAGCTCAACTTCTTAAATTATTGGCAATTAATTCAACTTTAAAAAACTATACAAGCCAAGCAAAATATATCTGTGGGTTATATTTGGCGTGCAGGTGACATGGCTCCTAAGTGACCTCTATGCTATAGATTTAGCATTATGCATGATGCTGGCTCTTCGTTTCTAAGAGATACTCTTTCTAATATCAAGAGTCTTTGGATATGCGCTATTAAATGTCTCTGTGAAAGTTCACAAACCAGAAAGTTGAGAGCAATCTACAAAGCCAAAGGGAACAAAGAGTGTACAAGGCAGTAATGGATAAGGAGGTAGGCTGGGGTACCCATGTGGACAGAGTGCATGTGCTTAGGAAACCCTTCCTGACAAATTGTTAACTGCTCTCCACAAATTCCCCTTTCACAAAACCCTGGGTGTTGTAGATTTACTTCTGCACAGTTTCTTATAATCACTAGAACTTTGATATGTTCAGAACAACATATAAATTTTTCTAAATCATAAGACCAGAAAGGCAATGAATACCAAAAAGTGGATCAGCCACAGGGAAAAATTCTAAATCTCAGTATGTTCATCATCTCCAACAAAGTGAAACCAACTTACTGGCACCATATGGACAGTGAGAAGGAAGGGAGTCTTTGAAGAGTTTCTAATTAAGAACGTATATAAATTAAGATTAATTGTACAATATACATATCATTAAGATTATATCCTCTTTGCATGATGTGCTGGGGTTATTTTTATTTTGGCAACTCTAAAAATTGTTTTATGGGACTATATTCACTTTACCCATGATCTTTCCTTGACTATAAATATCTTCCACATTTTGAAAGACAATGTTATAGTAGGCATTTGGTAAAAATGTATTGAATGGTGGTATAATTAATGAACACTAGGGAAGTTTCATTCATCAGAAAAAGCTAAATCTTAAATATTTTCTCTCATTTTTAAAAACATTGTATTTATTTATTTGGCACACAGAGAGAGTACAAGCAAGGGGAGCAGGAGACAGAGAGGGAGATGCAGGCTCTTCACTGAGCAGGGAGCCTGATGTGGGGATTGATCCCAGGACCCCAAGATCATGACCTGAGCTGAAGGCAGATGCTTAACCAACTAAACCACTCATATGCCCCATAACTCTAATTTGTATTCTGCATAACATTGACTTTAAGCCCCAATTCCAACCTTAGTCCTAACAGTGATTAAAAGACAAACCTTACCCAAATAATGAGTCTAATAGTCCTCCCCTGATCCTAATCTGAAACCAAGACTTAGCAAGCTCTATAGTTCCAAGTGAAAACAGAAAATGGGGTGAATAATGAAAAAACAAGGCTGTGTCAGGAAAAGGAAAAACATACCTACAGGCCAGAGTGGAGCACAGCATACACCACCTGCCTGATTTGGTATTCACCATTCTCATCACCATGACCTCCAACTGAATCCTGAACCCAACCCCAACACCACCCAAGCTACTATGGGGACATATCTCGCCATGCCTCCATCTGCCAACCCAAACTTCCTGCTATACAAACACGTGAAACAATGAGTATGAAAATTCCTCACATGCCCCTGGCATAGATAATCAATTAAATACCCTCAAAACTCTTTAAACAGGCAAGTCACAATGCAGGAACTCAACCGGTCCAGTGTGACAGAATTTGTTCTGTTGGGCTTCACCCCCAACCCCAGGACAAACCCTCTGCTCTTCACCTTCTTTCTCACTTTTTACCTGCTAATCCTCATGAGCAACAGCCTCCTCATCATCCTCATCTACCAGGACTCCCGCCTCCACACACCCATGTACTTTTTCATCAGTGTCCTCTCCATGTTGGACATGTGCTACACGACCACTACTGTGCCCCAGATGCTCATGCACATTCTCAGCAAGAAGAGGGCCATCTCTTTTGCTAGATGTGTGGCCCAGATGTCACGGAGTCCTGGCTTTTCTCCATCATGTCTGTGGACAGGTACATGGCTATTTGCCATCCTCTCCGGTACAAGGTCATCATGAGCCGCTGGATGTGTCTCCTCATGGTGGGCATCTGTGGAGTTTATGGCGTGGTGGGTAGCCTGTGCTACACTTTCTTTGCAATGCACCTGCCCTACTGTGGCCCTAATGAAATTGACCACTACTTCTGTGAGGTCCCTGCCATCCTGAAGCTGGCCTGTGCAGACACATCCCTCAATGACTTGGTGGATTTCATCACAGGCTTCAATGTCATTGTGGTCCCACTGACCCTGGTTGTCATTGTCTATGCCAACATCTTTGCCACCATCATGAAGATCCGCTCAGCCCAGGGACAGATCAAAGCCTTCTCCACCTGTGCCTCCCACATCACCGTGGTCACCATGTTCACTATCCCATGCATCATCATGTACATGAGCCCTGGCTCTGACTCCTTGTCAAACAGTGGAAAGAAAATGGCCCTTTTCTATAACATTGCCACAGCCTTCCTCAACCCTGTCATCTATAGTTTGAGGAACAAGGACGTAAAAAAGGCTTTCCTCAAATTGATGGGATGGAGCAGGGCCCCAGAGTGAGGCTTTAAAGATGAAAACCTGGGATGCTGAACAAAGCAGGACTCACACCCACAACCTCACCAACGACTCTTCCATGAGACCTGGAAGACTGCACTCCATAAAGCCACCCCTTCACCCTGGCCCCAGGGGAGGGAACTGGGTGCTCAGCCAACTGCAGTATCTATGGTGCATGGTTTGGGACACAGGTGATTGTGAAAGTAGACCACACTGGTCAAGAGCCAGGACCTTAGTGCAGTGCCAGCCAGAGCAGGGTTAGAGACTTGACTTTAACAATTAATAGATACATGTAGTTTTGCAAGTCATTTAACTAGTCTAAGGTTTATAGCTCTTCCTCACGGCGAAGTTGTGATGATTAAATGAGATACTATATGAAAAGTGTTTAGTATAAGACTAGCAATAGCTTTCAACAGATACTAGTTTTAACTTTTAAATGTATTTCTCAAGATGAATTGTTGGCCTTGAATTAGCCATGATCCTTTTTGGGGCTGTGGAAGTGACTGGAACCCTAGAGAGTAAAGACAAAACAATTAAAAAAATAATAAAAAAATTTAAAAAGCAGGGGGTAGAAGTAGTAGTAAAAACTCAAAAACCGAGAAGTGGAAATCTTAGTGAGGAGAGACTCAAGGACAAGGAAGTGAACCCTTCTCTCTCCATTCACAAACTGTACACATTGAAATCATCTTAAAGTACTGCTTTGTAGCCATTTGCTTTTGTGCTTTTGTATCTTCATACATCTTGAACTTTTTCCCCCTTGTTCCTAATAAAGTCCATTTTGGAAAACTACAATCTGTCAAGGAAGAGTGACTCTATCCAGGGACACTTGAGTGACTCAGTGGCTGAGCGTCTGCCTTCAGCTCACGTCCTGGGATCAACCCTCCCCCCATCGGGCTCCCCACAGGGAGCCTGCTTCTCCCTCTGCCTATGTCTCTGCCTTTCTCTGTGTCTCTCAAGAATAAATAAAATCTTAAAAAAAAAGAGTGACTCTGTCCATCTGAGGATAAGCAGAATTAGGGAGGGGAGCACAGACATAATATTTCTCCAGATGCAAAATTGAGGCAGTCCAGAGAAAGGTTAAAATCTCTACAGGGAGTTTCTGCTCTTCTCACTCTTACTTGGAAAGATCCTCCCAAAAACCTCTGCTTACTCTTCATAGAATTTTTACAAAAGTAAATTGTTGTTTCCTAAGTTGCGCCAATTTGCAGGGTAATGCTCGGGGCATTTGCCTGTTTGCTGCGTCAGGAATCAGCACCCAACAAAGCAATCCCCACGAGAAGCTAGGGACACATTCCATAAGCTAATAGGCAACCTTTTTTTGGTATATTTTTTTATTGGAGTTCGATTTGCCAACATATAGTATAACACCCAGTGCTCATCCCGTCAAGTGCTCCCTCAGTGCCCATCACCCAGTCACCTCCACCCCTGGCCCCCCTCCCTTTCGACCATCCCTTGTTCATTTCCAGAGTTAGGAGTCTCTCATGTTCTTTCACCCTCTCTGATATTTCCCACTCATTTTCCTGTATTATCCTGTATTACATCTGATTCTGACAATTATCCTGTGAGAGCAACAGTAAAGTTTTTACTGGCTAGTGAGGAATTACAATTTTCAGTTCCTGTTCTACATCAGAAAAATTTCCATATAATTGGATGCTTTCTGTAACACCATTAAAGTAATTATAAATATCCTAAAAGACAAAGTTAGTCATATATTCCTAGGTGAGTTTTTCACTCACCTCCTAGGTGGTCCATATATGATTCTGCAAACATGTTACAGACTGAATCCTTGTGACCCCTCCCCCTTCAAAGATTCACATGATAAAATCTAGTCCTCATGGTATCAGGACCTGAGGTGGTTGGGAAGTGATAAAATCATAAGGGTTTTGCCCTCATGAATGGGATTTTTGTCCTTGTAAAAAAATAACCCAGCCCACAGAGCTGCCATGTGGGAGACACAAGAAGAAAGCAGTGGCCTCTGAACCAGGAAGTGGGCTTCCACCAGACACCAAATCTGCAGGTGCTTGGGCCACGGACATCCAAAATCTATATTTGTGTATGAGCCACCCAATCTACTTTCTGCTATTCTGTTACAGCACTGAGGCAACAAAGTAACCAATTATTGTGCTACTCTTTTTTAAGATTTTATTTATTCATGAGAGACACACAGAGAGGCACAGAGTGGAGAAGTGGGAGAAGTGGGCTCCATCCCGGATCTCCAGGATCATGCCCTGGGCCAAAGGCGGTGCTAAAATGCTGAGCCACCCGGGCTATCCATGTGCTGCCTTTTTAAATCATATCTTAAGAAATGTTTTCTTTATATAATATTTTAAATGAGTAAAGAACATTCAGTAAGCAAGGCAAGTATGGAGCATACTACTAAGCTGTGTGCTGTGTGTTTTCCCCTAATCTCATCTCACAGCCTACTGTCTGAAAGATAAATATATGCTGAATCATTTCATCATTCCTTCAGTTGGTTTGATAGTTTTACAACATATGTACATATCCTTTATATAATCTAATAAATACTATATTATCTCATTATAATGTAACAATATATTTTGTAATATTATAAAATAATACAATAAATACTATATTTCTTAATTTGGCTTTTTTTTTTTTCAAAAACGGGATGATATGGCGGTAATAAAATAGACTTTTGGGTTGTTTCCAATGTTTCCTGATTCCTGGACATAAATCCTGCTTTTTAAAGAGTTTCTACTGCAGAAAATAACTTCTATGTTAAGTCTATCAACCTCCAGGTGTTCCCATTTTGTCCATATTCTCATTTTCTCTCCTATAAAAAATCTGTAAGTCTAAAAACAAGAACAGCAAATACGTTTCCATTACACAAAATTTAAATACATTCACAAACAATAGGCAACATACCTACAAGTAGTCAAATTTATTTGAAGTGATATTAAATGATATTAACTAGAAATTCATTTGAACCTTTTGGAAGAAATGACTTCCTCCCACACCAGAGACAGTACTGAGCATACAGTGGGATGGATGAGGACAGTCTACATGATGGCATGCTGTCCAATCCACAGTGATCTCCACATTTAGGAGAACTGAGCCTCAGTGCTTCTCTGCTGGGCATCCATAAACAGCAGCCTGCCACAGCACACAGAGGATGACCGAGTGCCAGGAGGCAGGAACAAGAGATGATATGTTCCCAGGAAACTCAGATAGAAAGACTGTAACAGCAATTCAAGCAATAATTTATATTGAAACACCAATAAGACCAGAAGAATAAAAAGATCAATTCTATATATTATTCATTTCCTCAAATTCTACTTGACTCTGAAACCTGAAATTAAAAAAAAAAACAAACCCTGTACCTCTTCAATAAACAAATCCGGTCAGTCCTTTATGACTTCCACATCTGCTTTCAAAAGGAGAAACCTAGCACTTAAAATTCCCAAAGCCATAACGTTAAGATATTAATAATTATTAATAATAATTAATAATAATATTAATGATGTAATTATAGGATGGCATTTGTAGACCTAATAGCCTCAAGTAAGTATACTGTAACTAGTCACGATTACAACAATTGGGATTCGGGACACAACTTTTGTTTCAATTTTTAGATTAAAAGGAGTAGGGACAAACTAAAACTGGAATTCCTTCCAAAGAGAAAACTTCATCTTCCTATTTATTTGGCACTCTGTAGTAAGAAAATCAACATTTTTCAATCAATCAAAAAGTAAAAAAAGGACAGCAATAACTTGAATGTACATTCTTAAATTAGGAAAAGTCACACTCACATAAATCCACTGAGACATAATTCAATACTTCTACAAATACTCATAATAATTCCCACTGCTGTATTTCTATGAAAGAAATAGTTTTATTTTGTGCAACGTAATCAAAATAATGTACACTCACTGATATCTCCCTCTGGCACCCACTCTCTCTCTCTCTCTCTTTCTCTCATCTCTCATGACTAAATAAATAAATCTTTAAAAATAAAAAAAATAAGGGGATCCCTGGGTGGCTCAGAGGTTTCATGCCTGCCTTTGGCCCAGGGCGCGATCCAGGAGTCCAGGATCGAGTCCCACATCAGGTGCCTGACGTGGAGTCTGCTTCTCCCTCTGCGTGTGTCTCTGCCTCTCTCTCTCTCTCTGTCTATGTCTACTGTGAATAAATAAATAAATAAATATTATAAATAAATAAATAAATAAACCTATTATAAAAAAAAATAAACCTATTATTCAGACCAAAAAAAAAAAAAGACAAGTGAAATTAGAATTCTATAAGGAAGAATATATCAATAGGTGGTGTTTTAGTTAAAGAGAACCAAAGAAACATTTTAGAATAATTTGGAAAAAAAATGACTTTTCAATTACGTGTCATATGTAAATGTAGACAAAATTATCTAATAAATACATATACAATTAAAAACTCACCATGACAATTGCTGTGCAGTAAGATTATGCTAGAATTTTAAAGAGTTTCTTTAATTTCCAAATATTATCTAATTAGTGTCTTAATTCAACAATCTTAAAAACATAATAAATAAAAGCAAGTGAATTTTTCTGGATATCCCTTCCAGCACTGTCCACTACAGAGGTGGAGATTCAGTGAGTCCATAGGATCTTGGACTCTCAAAAAGAAAAGCAGGTACTGGACCATTGGTCAGGTCAAAGTTGTGAGTCAAGCCACCAGCCCACTTCCATGCTCACATTTAGCATGTGCCACCTCACGAGGTTCACTCTGGAAATACAAGATATTCCCAGCTTCAGAAGGGAAGTCAGCACATAACAATTGGGGGATCACTTCCCTAAGTAGGTGACAGATAGACAGAGATTGTTGGAGGAATCATGAGTTCATTAAAAAATTCTCAGTGTTAATCTATCACCTGAAGATCAGAAAAATCAGTGTTTCTAACCAGGGGTTGAACACTAAACTCAATACTACAAAATCATTAAGGAGCCCAAATTGGAATCAACTAATCAAAGTGCCCCCATGACAATAGTAAATGCCTGGGGTAGTGCATTATGATAATTTCGTGTGTAGTATTTACTTGATTCTGATTCTGAGTATTGATTTTGAGATACATAATTAATTTACTAATATCTTTTCCAAAGGTGAAAACACTCAAATTAATGTCCCAGGTGACTCTAAACACATCACAATTTCAAAAATGTTAAAATATGAAAGAAAAGTATCTTACAAACAGGAAGAGGTAATAATTCATAAGATATCTATTCTTTTAGGGGCAATAGACATAATATACAAATATCTAAAAAGGAAGAATGTTCCAGATAAAGGCAGAAGGAGTGTAGTAATAGTTATTTCACAACATTTTAGAGTGCAAGAGGTTATTTCCATTAACAATGCCTGTATGAATACCAATTAGGGAACTTCACAGATATTAAAATACTGACAACTCATTCGGATTTTATCACTACCTATCCTGAAAGGGAATATTATATACTTCCAATGAACTTCCAAGGGTCCTCATCTGATTTAGTAATTTAAAACCTCAGAGAGAATGTCCTATATTATAAATATGAAAACTTCAGCAGAGGAGGGGCAAGATGGCGGAAGAGTAGGGTCCCCAAGTCACCTGTCCCCACCAAATTACCTAGATCACCTTCAAATCATCCTGAAAATCTACGAATTCGGCCTGAGATTTAAAGAGAGACCAGCTGGAACGCTACAGTGAGAAGAGTTCGCGCTTCTATCAAGGTAGGAAGACGGGGAAGAAGAAATAAAGACACAAAAGGCCTCCCAGGGGGAGGGGCCCCGCGAGGAGCCGGGCTGAGGCCGGGGCGAGTGTCCCCAGGACAGGAGAGCCCCGTCCCCGTCCGGGAGCAGGAGCTGCACCGACCTTCCCGGGGGAGAGGGGCCCACAGGGAGTTGGAGCAGGACCCAGGAGGGCGGGGATGCCCTCGGGCTCCCGCGGACACTAACAGGCACCTGCAGCCCTCCCTAAGGGCTGCAGCGCACGGCGGGGCCCGGAGCAGCTCGGAGGGGCTCGGGCGGCGGCTCCAGCTCCGCGGAGGGGGCTGCGCGGCTCCGGGAGCAGCTCGGGGGGGCTCGGGGGGCTGCGGGGCGGGAGCGAATCCAACAGCGCAGGCCCCGGAGCACAGGGCGCCGGGACACAGCCCAGGATCCGGTCTCCCCCGGGACAGGCAGAGGCCGGGAGGGCCCAGGACCGCGAGGACGCTCGTGCCCCGAGCTGAGCAGATCAGCGGCCCCGCCCCGGAGCCTCCAGACCCTGCAGACGGAGAGCTCCAGAGTTACTGCGGGGGCTGAATCCAGGGCTCCAGAGCAGCCACTGGGCTGTTCCTCCTGGGGCCTCACGGGGTAAACAGCCCCCACTGAGCCCTGCACCAGGCAGGAACAGAGCAGCTCCCCCAAGTGCTAACACCTGAGAATCAGCACAACAGGCCCCTCCCCCAGAAGACCAGCTGGACGGACAAGTTCCAGGGGAAGTCAAGGCACTTAAAGTATATAGAAAGAGAAGATGCGTGTTTTGTATTTTTGTTTTTTTGGTTTTTTCTGTTTTTTGTCTTTTGTTTTTTTTTTCTTTTGATTTCTGATTGCTTCCCCCACACCTTTTTTTCCACCTTTCTTTCTCTTTCTCTTCTCTTTTTTCCTTCTTTCTTCCGTTTTTCTTGTTTCTTCTTCTTTTTCTCTTTTCTTTCCTTCTCCCTCTCTCTTTTTCTCCTTTTCCTAATACAACTTGTTTTTGGCCACTCTGCACTGAGCAAAATGACTAGAAGGAAAACCTCACCTCAAAAGAAAGAATCAGAAACAGTCCTCTCTCCCACAGAGTTACAAAATCTGGATTATAATTCAATGTCAGAAAGCCAATTCAGAAGCACTATTATACAGCTACTGGTGGCTCTAGAAAAAAGCATAAAGGACTCAAGAGACTTCATGACTGCAGAATTTAGATCGAAACAGGCAGAAATTAAAAATCAATTGAATGAGATGCAATCCAAACTAGAAGTCCTAACGACGAGGGTGAACGAGGTGGAAGAACGAGTGAGTGACATAGAAGACAAGTTGATGGCAAAGAGGGAAACTGAGGAAAAAAGAGACAGGCAATTAAGAGACCATGAAGACAGATTAAGGGAAATAAACGACAGCCTGAGGAAGAAAACCTACGTTTAATTGGGGTTCCCGAGGGTGCAGAAAGGGACAGAGGGCCAGACTATGTATTTGAACAAATCCTAGCTGAAAACTTTCCTAATCTGGGAAGGGAAATAGGCATTCAGATCCAGGAAATAGAGAAATCCCCCCCTAAAATCAATAAAAACCGTTCAACACCTCAACATCTAATAGTTAAGCTTGCAAATTCCAAAGATAAAGAGAAGATCCTTAAAGCAGCAAGAGACAAGAAATCCCTGACTTTTATGGGGAGGAGTATTAGGGTAACAGCAGACCTCTCCACAGAGACCTGGCAGGCCAGAAAGGGCTGGCAGGATATATTCAGGGTCCTAAAGGAGAAGAACATGCAACCAAGAATACTTTATCCAGCAAAGCTCTCATTTAAAATGGAAGGAGAGATAAAGAGCTTCCAAGACAGGCAGGAACTGAAAGAATATGCGACCTCCAAACCAGCTCTGCAAGAAATTTTAAGGGGGAGTCTTAAAATTCCCCTTTAAAAAGAAGTTCAATGGAACAATCCACAAAAACAAGGACTAAATAGACATCATGATGACACTAAACTCATATCTTTCAATAGTAACTCTGAACATGAACGGGCTTAATGACCCCATCAAAAGACGCAGGGTTTCAGACTGGATAAAAAAGCAGGACCCATCTATTTGCTGTCTACAAGAGACTCATTTTAGACAGAAGGACACCTACAGCCTGAAAATAAAAGGCTGGAGAACCGTTTACCTTTCGAATGGTCCTCAAAAGAAAGCAGGCGTAGCCACCCTTATATCAGATAAACTAAAATTTACCCCGAAGACCGTAGTGAGAGATGAAGACGGACACTATATCATACCTAAAGGATCTATCCAACAAGAGGACTTAACAATCCTCAATATATATGCCCCGAATGTGGGAGCTGCAAAATATTTAAACCAATTAATAACCAAAGTAAATAAATACTTGGATGTTAATTCACTTATGCTTGGTGACTTCAATCTAGCTCTTTCTATACTAGATAGGTCTTCTAAGCACAACATCTCCAAAGAAATGAGAGCTTTAAATGATACACTGGACCAGATGGACTTCACAGACATCTACAGAACTTTACATCCAAACTCAACTGAATACACATTCTTCTCAAGTGCACATGGAACTTTCTCCAGAATAGACCATATACTGGGTCACAAATCGTGTCTGAACCGATACCAAAAGATTGGGATCGTCCCCTGCATATTCTCAGACCATAATGCCTTGAAATTAGAACTAAATCACAACAAGAAGTTTGGAAGGACCTCAAGCACGTGGAGGTTAAGGACCATCCTACTAAAAGATGAAAGGGTCAACCAGGAAATTAAGGAAGAATTAAAAAGATTCACGGAAACTAATGAGAATGAAGATACAACTGTTCAAAATCTTTGGGATGCAGCAAAAGCAGTCCTAAGGGGGAAATACATCGCAATACAAGCAGCCATTCAAAAAATGGAAAGAACTCAAATACAAAAGCTAACCTTACACATAAAGGAGCTAGAGGGAAAACAAAAGATGGATCCAACCCCAAACAGAACAAGAGAGTTAATTAAAATTCGGGCAGAACTGAACGAAATCGAGACCAGAAGAACTGTAAAACAGATCAACAGAACCAGGAGTTGGTTCTTTGAAAGAATTAACAAGATAAATAAACCATTAGCCAACCTTATTAAAAAGAAGAGAGAGAAGACTCAAATTAATAAAATCATGAATGAGAAAGGAGAGATCACTACCAACACCAAGGAAATCAAACGATTTTAAAAACATATTATGAACAGCTATATGCCAATAAATTAGGCAATCTAGAAGAAATGGATGCATTCCTGGAAGGCCACAAACTACCAAAACTGGAACAGGAAGAAATAGAAAACCTGAACAGACCAATAACCAGGGAGGAAATTGAAGCAGTCATCAAAAACCTCCCAAGACACAAGAGTCCAGGACCAGATGGCTTCCCAGGGGAATCCTATCAAACGTTTAAAGAAGAAATCATACCTATTCTACTAAAGCTGTTTGGAAAGATAGAAAGAGATGGAGTACTTCCAAATTCGTTCTATGAGGCCAGCATCACCTTAATTCCCAAACCAGACAAAGACCCCACCAAAAAGGAGAATTACAGACCAATATCCCTGATGAACATGGATGCAAAAATTCTCAACAAGATACTAGCCAACAGGATCCAACAACACATTAAGAAAATTATTCACCATAGTGACCAAGTAGGATTTATCCCCGGGACACAAGGCTGGTTCAACACTCGTAAAACAATCAATGTGATTAATCATATCAGCAAGAGAAAAACCAAGAACCATATGATCCTCTCACTGGATGCAGAGAAAGCATTTAACAAAATACAGCATCCATTCCTGATCAAAACTCTTCAGAGTGTAGGGATAGAGGGAACTTTCCTCGACATCTTAAAAGCTATCTACGAAAAGCCAACAGCAAATATCATTCTCACTGGGGAAGCACTGAGAGCCTTTCCCCTACGATCAGGAACAAGACAGGGATGTCCACTCTCACCACTGCTTTTCAACATAGTATTGGAAGTCCTAGCCTCAGCAATCAGACAACAAAAAGACATTAAAGGCATTCAAATTGGCAAAGAAGAAGTCAAACTCTCCCTCTTCGCCGATGACATGATACTCTACATAGAAAACCCAAAAGCCTCCACCCCAAGATTGCTAGAACTCATACAGCAATTTGGTAGCGTGGCAGGATACAAAATCAACGCCCAGAAATCAATGGCATTTCTATACACTAACAATGAGACTGAAGAAAGAGAAATTAAGGAGTCAATTCCATTTACAATTGCACCCAAAAGCATAATATACCAAGGAATAAACCTAATCAAAGAGGTAAAAGATCTATACCCATGAAATATAGAACACTTCTGAAAGAAATTGAGGAAGACACAAAGAGATGGAAAAATATTCCATGCTCATGGATTGGCAGAATGAATATTGTGAAAATGTCAATGTTACCCAGGGCAATTCACACGTTTAATGCAATCCCTGTCAAAATACCATGGACTTTCTTCAGAGAGTTAGAACAAATTATTTTAAGATTTGTGTGGAATCAGAAAAGACCCCGAATAGCCAGGGGAATTTTAAAAAAGAAAACCATATCTGGGGGCATCACCATGCCAGATTTCAGGTTGTACTACAAAGCTGTGGTCATCAAGACAGTGTGGTACTGGCACAAACCAGACACATAGATCAATGGAACAGAATAGAGAACCTAGAAGTCAACCCTGAACTTTATGGTCAACTAATATTCGATAAAGGAGGAAAGACTATCCATTGGAAGAAAGACAGTCTCTTCAATAAATGGTGCTGGGAAAATTGGACGTCCACATGCAGAAGAATGAAACTAGACCACTCTCTTTCACCATACACAAAGATAAACTCAAAATGGATTAAAGATCTAAATGTGAGACAAGATTCCATCAAAATCTTAGAGGAGAACACAGGCAACTCCTTTTTTGAACTTGGCCACAGTAACTTCTTGCAAGATACATACATTAAGGCAAAAGAAACAAAAGCAAAAATGAACTATTGGGACTTCATCAAGATAAGAAGATTTTGCACAGCAAAGGATACAGTCAACAAAACTAAAAGACAATCTACAGTATGGGAGAAGATATTTGCAAATGACGTATCAGATAAAGGCCTAGTTTCCAAGATCTATAAAGAACTTCTTAAACTCAACACCAAAGAAAGAAACAATCCAATCATGAAATGGGTGAAAGACATGAAGAGAAATCTTACAGAGGAAGACATAGACATGGCCAACGTGCACATGAGAAAATGCTCTGCATCACTTGCCATCAGGGAATTACAAATCAAAACCACAATGAGATACCACCTCACACCGGTGAAAATGGGGAAAATTAACAAGGCAGGAAACAACAAATGTTGGAGAGGATGGGGAGAAAAGGGAACCCTCTTACACTGTTGGTGGGAATATGAACTGGTACAGCCACTCTGGAAAACTGTGTGGAGGTTCCTCAAAGAGTTAAAAATAGATCTGCCCTACGACCCAGCAGTTGCAGTGTTTGGGATTTACCCCAAAGATTGTGATGCAATGAAATGCCAGGACACTTGCACCCCGATGTTTCTAGCAGCAATGTCCACAATAGCCAAACTGTGGAAGGATCCTCGGTGTCCATCGAAAGATGAATGGATAAAGAAGATGTGGTCTATGTATACAATGGAATATTACTCAACCATTAGAAACGACAAATACCCACCATTTGCTTCAACATGGATGGAACTGGGGGTATTATGCTGAGTGAAGTAAGTCAATCGGAGAAGGACAAACAGTGTATCTTCTCATTCATTTGGGGAATATAAATAATAGTGAAAGGGAATATAAGGGAAGAGAGAAGAAATGAGTGGGAAATATCAGCAAGGGAGACAGAACATAAAGACTCCTAACTCTGGGAAACGAACTAGGGGTGGTGGAAGGGGAGGAGGGCAGGAGTGGGGGTGAATGGGTGATGGGCACTGAGGGGGGCACTTGACGGGATGAGCACTGGGTGTTATTCTCTATGTTGGTAAATTGAACACCAATAAAAAATTAATTTATTAAACAAAACAATACAAAACAAAACAAAAAAGAAATAAAAATGATACGTTACTTAACTACCGAGAGAAAGATGAGTTGCTCTCGTGTCTCTGGAAGAGACAGGAGGCCACACCGAGGATGCCAGGCACACGCACGTCCCCAAGGAGGAAAGGCAGCAGAGACAGAGAAAGGCAGTGGCTGCAGGGACAGCAGGGAAGAATGGTCAGTTCTCACTTGTCCTTGTGGTGGAAATGTGGCCCATGTACCTCCTGGTCTCACCTGTGCAACACTGGCAATGGACCTAAAGTACCACGATGTGTAATTTAAAAGCATCAGAGTTAATTTTTGTTTGAAGTTAACTTATCCTTTATTACAAACAAAATGCATGAAGGAATTATAGAGGTTGATGACAACCACAACAAAAATTAGGCACAGCGCAATGAGGGGGGAGGGGAAGCCTTCTGTTGGGCTGCAGCCATGATGAGCTGCTGCTCGGTGGCAGAGGCTGGCTGCTCCAGTAAGGCAGATGGATGCACCGGCCCTTTGATGAACTCGAGGGCAGGCACCGAGGCCTGCCCCCAAGTTTTGCAGGGGCCAGGGGTGCAGGCGGCACCTCCAGTTGGGGACAGTGAATCAGAGGTGTGACCAACACCTGCAGTGGCTTCCACTCAACAGGTGCCATCTCGGCCCCTGGCAAGCACTCAACTCCAGCAGCCTTGACTGGCTCAATCACCTCTGGCCCTGAAGCTTCAGCAGGCCCCGTGGTAGGAGCTGGGGCGGGCTCTTGAGGTGGTTTGGGATCTTACTCAGGAGTGGAAGCTAGTTGGTCCCCTGAGACAGGTGGCTGCTGCAGCATGTGGGGGAACCGGATTGCATGCACTGGGACGTGATCTACCTCCAGGGTGGCCAAGGTTGCAGGTAGGTCCTCCTTGTTGGGATGCTGAATCCGAGGTGTGACCGCCTCGTGCATTGGCTTGGACTCAGCAGCTAGCATCTCGGATCGGGCCAAGCACCCAGCTGCAGCAGCCTTGACTGGCTTGATCAGCTCAGGACCTGAAGCTTCAGTAGGCCCCACAATAGTAGCTGGGGCGGCTTCTTGATGTGATTCAGGGTGTTGCTCAAGGGCCGAAGCTGGGTGCTCCACCGAGGCAGGTGGCTGCTCCAGCATGTTGGGTACCCCAATAGCCTGCACCATGGTGAGCTCTTCCTCCTGGGTCGCCAAGGGTGCAGATAGCTATTCAAGTCGGAACAGTGATCCAGAGATGTTACCATCACCTGCATTGGCTTGGACTCAGCACCTGGCCTCTCAGCTCGAGCCAGGCACTCAACTCCAGCATCCCTGCCCAGCTCGATCACCTCGGGCCCTTCACTCACCTCAAGTCTGCGCTGGCCTCTTTTAGCTGTGTAGGGCACTATCCCATTCCTCAAGGAGGTGGAGCAGAGGTTCTCTTCCTCGTACTCCTGTCCCATCTCCTGTGTGGTGCTCTGTAACGACAGTCCCCGGCAGCCAGGCAGGAGGCCTCATCGCCCAGTCTGGCTGCTTTGGCTGGGCCGCCACACCCAGCTGACTCCATTCCAGACACACCACACCATAGTCGGCACACACCTCCCCCAAGGAGGGAAATGGGATGCAGCTCTAGGACCTTGGGTTAACTCTGGGATGGGTAAGAGGCACCTCAGGAATCATCTTTCCACCCTCCATACCATGACATCAGTGCGACTATGCAGGGATCACCGGGGAACCTGCTGCCCTGCAACCTCCTCCAGCCTAGGTGGGACCTGCCCACATATCCTGGGTCCCCTGAAACTGAAGAGGGGATGGGGCTGCCCAGGATGGTGGCACAGGTGGCCTGGCCTGGCCTGGGGTACTCTATATTACCTTAGGGCACCTCCTGGCAAACACATGAGGCGTGGGGTGTAACGGTGGGGCCAAAGTCTACAGCATGTGAAAGAGCTGCATCCCTGGGCTTTCCAGAACCCAGAGCCCCGGGAAGTTGCCAGGCAGCAAGAGAACATCTTTCACTAGCGGATGTCTCCAGCCAAGTGAGCCTGATGTGGGGCTGCACTAGAATGTGGGTGCCTGGTTGCGGGGGTTCCAAGTTCTGATGGGCTTTGTTGTCAAAGAAGTGACCTCACTGCCTGGGATCCCCTACCTGAGTCCAATCCTGGTTGAACCTTCAGTGTTGTCTTTTCACTTCTGTGTCTAATGGACATCTCAAATTTAACTTATGGAAACAAAATGATTCCCCTCCACCTCAGGCCCCCATCCCAGTGTTCCATGATAGACTTCTTTATTCCACTTGTGCTTATGTGGACCATCCACCTTGGAGGTGTCCTGGGTTTCTCCCTGTCCACATCACACATCCTGTCCATGAGATTCACAATATGAATTGTGCCCTTGTGCTATCCACATCATTTTTGCCTCGTTTCCTCTGTGCTGTCCGCATCATTCTTGCCTCGTTTCTCATGTCATGATGTGCCTGAGCCAGCTCGGACAAGGCAAGCTGATGTGAAAGTCCAAGGAAATTTTATGAGCTGGTTGGCATCATTTTGGGAGCTTGAAATAATTAATAGTTGTAGAACAGTGCACTTTATGTATTTGTTTCCTATCTACTGTATGTGTCCACCCAAGTGCCTACAACAGTACTTGAGGCAGAGAAGGCCCGAAGATTTTTTTCTAAGGGTACATTGTTGTTTTGGGGCCTTGTGCACAGATTTTGGGAACTTCAGTGATGAAAGTCACTAAGAAAGAGATATAGGCAGTCCTCCAGATTCCCTTTTAGATGCAGGTATCCCACATGTCACTTAAAAATGTTAGGTTCGGGGATCCCTGGGTGGCGCAGCAGTTTAGCGCCTGTCTTTGGCCCAGGGCGCGATCCTGGAGACCCGGGATCGAATCCCACATCGGGCTCCCGGTGCATGGAGCCTGCTTCTCCCTCTGCCTGTGTCTCTGCTTCTCTCTCTCTCTCTGTGACTATCATAAATAAATAAAAAAAATTTAAAATGTCAGGTTCAGTTGAAGCTGGGTCCTTCATTAGTTTCTCACAAGTAAATTTTCTCCCTGTTTCTAGGGCTGCAGAGCTAAAATTGTAAATGTTATTTCTCTCATCATAAAAATGTACTCTCTGGATTATAGTTGTTTATTATGTCTTGGACAAATTTCATAATTTTTCTTCATAATCTATTGTTTTAGGAATTAGAATTCTTTAATCTCTGGGTTGTTTCATTCAGACATTGATGCGTTACTATTTTTTGAAAAAGTTGCTTAAGATTTTTTGTTTACCTAATATGCTAAATTCTCAGCTCTTTGAGATCTTCTTTGATTTATTGTTGCATTGCCTAACCACCTAGCTAATGTGTTAGAAATGACGGGTATCTAGTAAAAGTATCCTGAATCTAATTCAATAACCAATTTCAGTTTTCTGTATTGACCCATAAATTTACAGCCTCTTCAAAACTCCATTATAACATTGTTACATGTACTTTTTCATATTTGAAATACATTATTTCATAATTGCTTATGTAAAAAAAAAGTACTGTGTCCAAGATTTAAAATTCTTATTTACGAATGCATTCACATCTTTCTCATAATGATGTACGGCATTTAATGTAGTAGTAAAATTGTTCATGTTGGTGTCTCCGGCAACTTTTCCTTCTGTACTTGTGTTGCTCCTGTTTATATCATTTGGATGCCTTTTGAAAAACAATGACATTCTTTAGACCCCTGAAGATTTCCCTGGTGGTTTTTATTTTTTTAATGTCATTTATTTCTATCTATTTGACCTGTTGAATACATCAGTTAAACAAATGTTTGCTTATTTTACATAAATGGTTCTTTTTCTTGTTGTACAATTTCATTACTAAGTCTTAGAGAGACTAAGATGGGCCTTAGATAGGAAAATTCTTCTCCCATCGGTCTACAAAGCTGAGCAAAGCGGGTGATGTTTTAAAACATAACCTGTTGTTGGATAACAGTTTCAGGCTTATGTGTTTTATATTTTTGCTTTTGTAGTAATTTAATTACCACTTTTGGAACACTTGCTACTTAATCTTCATTAGAAATTAACCCTCCAGCAGCCCTGGTGGCTCAATGGTTTAGCGTCGACTTCGGCCTAGGGTGTGATTCTCGAGACCCGGGATGGAGTCCTACCTTGGGCTCCCTGCATGGAGCCTGCTTTTTTCTCTCTCTCTCTTTCTCTCTCTCTCTCTTTTCTCTCCATCTGTCATGAATAAATAAGTAAATAAATCTTAAGAACAGAGAGAATTTAACTCTCCACTGAGGTAAGCCCAAGAGCTTAGTAAATGAAAATAAATATTAATTCTAAATTCTGTATCTGTTGATCAACTTTAATTTATCAAATCGAGATTACATGGAGTTAAAAATTAATTTCCAACAAGGAGAGGTATCTTTTCTGATAACAAAATTAACAAAAATAGAGCATAGTCTTCCATCTTTACATTTTTATTTGTTTAAAAGTATTAATTATAAGTGTTTTATAGACTACAGTAGCCCAGTGAAGGATTTCTGTTTTCCACATTCTTCATATGCACATAACTACAAAATCTGTTTTTATTTAATAGTATGGTTTACTCACAGTCTGTAAAACTTTATATCTACCGTGGGTGGAATGAGATTGTGCTCAAAGAATCCTGAAATCTTGCTTAGGTCTTTTTCTCCCCTTTTTCCATGACCTAGATCTGGGCTAGAACAGTTTAATAAGTGTTAAATGTCTGAATGGATGTGCAGATTTCGCCTTTTAGGGTAATAGCAGCTCCTCAAAGAGATAAGCTTTGTTTTTCCATTTGAGTTTACTTATACCTCAAATAATAAATGTGACATTGCCTCAGCAATTGCCTGGCCAAAAAAAAAAGTTAATTTCATCTTTTGTTAAATATACTGTTTAGCCTAAATAATAAAGGCAGGTCAGGAAAAAAATCAGTATAGATAGAGGTATTAGATTTCAGGAAAATGAACTTAAAATGGTTACACTCTTCATTACCCTCTCAACTCAAGTGATGGGCTAAGGAGCTTTTGTGATCTGACCTGTTTCCCTCTTCATCGTCCCTTTCATTCCTGCCTTCATCCTCTCCCTGTTAGCTAGAGCCATGCTAAATTCCGTCCAGTTCTCTGTGTGCCTTGTTTTCTTCTACATTCTTGCATGCCTAAATTCTGCTCATCTTCCAGAAATGCTTCTCAGAAGCCTTCCTGAGCTTCCACAGATGAACAAAGTGCCTGTCCAAGTGCTGAGTGTTCCAGAGTATGAGGTGTATCACGCGCTCTGCTGCAGAATGCGGTTTCTCTCTGGACCGTAGGTTACTTAAGGCACAGATGATTTATTTTCCTCTTTCCTTCACGTAACATGCGTTCATATCATTAGACACAGACAAATATTTTTGAGGAGTGACTAAATTCGTCTGGATGATACATTTAATATTTGTCTATATGTTTATCTTAGAATGGATTTTGGAATAGGTATTGCCTTATTTCTTAGACAATGTACGCTTCGAAAAACATGGATGTTAAATATGTTAAGTGATGGTAATCTATTTTGTAAGAAATACTGAAAAGAAAATCTCAACAGGTTTTCAAAAAATTCCAATTTGTTAAAATGTGCTTAAAATTACAGATTCAGAATCCTTTGTTTAGAATTGTTGGCATGGGAAAGTATGAGAAAAAGCGATAAGAAGTTTTTTTTAAGGTCCTCATTCGTATGGAATGTGAGAGGACCCAGAAGGTACACCTTCTGAATGAATGCTCAAAAGGCAGTTTTGAAAGTTAGCCAGTAAACATATTCAGAGTTTTGCCAACCCTGGAGGGTTCGCCCTAAAGCAATGGAGGGGACATAGGACTAGGACAAGTCTAAGCGCATAGATTCACTGGACTAATGATTGAAAGGCAAGGTCTGAAAGTGAAATACTGGAAGGAAGAGAAGCCAAGTGGTGCTGGATGGATGACTGTGGAGTAAAGCATGTGGCTCAGGCCATCTGTGACCCATATAAAGAGAACATTGTGCTCTACTGCCTTCAGGGGTCAGGCTCAGAAGGCGACAAGAAGGGCAAACGAGATCCCTGAAAGAGTGGAGGGGTTTTACTTCATTTTAGTCAACCTTCAATGTCTGCCTTGTAACTTCACATGTCTAGTAATTGAAAAGAATTGGAGAGCCATGAAATTAGAGTGACCTTTGGTTCTACTTGTTGGGTTCATGTTGTACATGTGTGTGCAGCCAACCAGCAGTGCTCATTATGTACCAGATCATGTACTAAGAAGGATCTCTTCCTGAAAATCAGGAAAGAGGAGAGAGAAAGAACTAGTTTTGATAGCTTTCTGATTTGGAAAAGCATTATAAAAATCATGATTTAAAAAAATAATAATAAAAATCGTGATCTTCATTATACAGTAAGTGAGTAGCTTCTTTTCTGTGTTCATTTTCATGAGGATTAACCATAGAGTGAGTTCTGTGAAATGAAGAATGGTTGTATTCTAATTTAATCCTTGAATTTCTTGTTTCCTTGTTTTTAAGTGGAGATTTGGGGGTTTTTTTGTTTGTATTTTTATTCGGGTTCAATTTGCCAACATATAGCATGACACCCACTGCTCATCACATCAAGTGCCATTCTCAGGGCCCGTCACCAGTCACCCCATCTTACCACCCACTTCCCCTTTCACTACCTCTTATTCATTTCCCAGAGTTAGGAGTCTCTCATGTTTTGTCATCCTCTCTGATTTTTCTCAGTGATGTGTTTATGTATTTATTTTAATTTTTTTAGGATTTTATTTATTCGAGAGAGAGAGAGAGAGAGAGAGAGAGAAATGCAGAGACACAGGCAGAAGTTGAAGCAGGGTCCATGCAGGGAGCTCGACTGGGACTCGATTCCGGGTCTCCAAGATCACAACCTGGGCTGCAGGTGTCACTAAACGACTGAGCCAACGGGGCTGACCCTAAGTGAAGATTTTATTTTAATTTTTTTACGTTTTTAACTTTTTTATTGGAATTCAATTTGCCAGCATATCACATAACGCCCAGTTTTCATCCCACCACCTGTCCCCCTCAATTCCCATCACCCAGTCACCCCAACCCTCACCCACCTTCCCTTCCACTACCCCTTGTTCATTACCCAGCGTTAGGTGTCTCATATTTTGTCACCCTCACTGATATTTTCACTCACTTTGTCTCCTTCCCTTTACTCCCTTTCACTAATTTTTATATCCCCCAAATGAATAAGACCATACAATGTTTGTCCTTTTCAGATTGACTTATTTCACTCAGCATAATATCCTCCGGGTCCATTCACGTTGAAGCAAATGGTGGGTATTTGTCGTTTCTAATGGCTGAGTAAGATTCCATTGTATACAGAGACCACATCTTCTTTATCCGTCTTTCGATGGACACCGAGGCTCCTTCCACAGTTTGACTATTGTGGACTATTGCTGCTAGAAACATCAGGGTGCAGGTGTCCTGGTGTATGACTGCATCTGTATCTTTTGGGTAAATCCCTAGCAGTTCATTTGTTGGGCCATCGGGCAGATCTATTTATAACTGTTTGGGGAACCTCCACACAGTTTTCCAGAGTGGCTGTACCAGTTCACATTCCCACGAACAGTGCAATAGTGTTCCCCTTTCTTCATATCCTCTCCAACATTTGTTGCTTCCTTTATTCTGTTTGGTTTTTACTGACATTCAAGAAAATGTAAAACTTCAGGCTCATAACTTTATTGCATTTCTAAGACCTTTCAACAACAAAAGGAAATTGTGTATTATGACTAGAAGTTTAAGCGAGTCCTAAACTATTGGAAGAAAATTCTAAAATATACATTGAGGTTATACAAGGAAAAGATTGAGTTTAAACAAAAGAGCCAGAGCTCATTCTTCCAGAAGGTTTGTTAAGTTGAATACAGAGCCCTTTTACAAGTATATTAGAAAAATAAGTAGTCCCACAGTATCAGTCAATTCATGTATAAATGAGAAGAGAGCTACCTTTAGTGAAACTAACTCTAAAGTAGTTGACTGCTGATTGTTAAATTGGCTACTATTAAAACAGGAGAACAATCCCACACACTTAGAAATGAGGTCCCAGATTGGAATAACTGGTAACTGTAGCTGCTCATAATCTAAGTTAAATAATTCCTTCACAATTTGAGTATATATATATCAACATGGCAGTTTTATATGTAATTTATGGTGTTTAGGAAATTATCTAATGGACTTCATGATTCCCTAGACCTTATTTTTGAAAGAAGTTAGTGAATATGGAGGGAGAAAAATGAATGCTCAAAAAGTCCTATTGCCATCTTATACATTTGGCGAAACTGTAAGAATATGTCCAAAGAATCTTGGTGTTCAATACTTTAATATATAGTAATAACTAACACCATAAAATAGCACCTGTTTAGATAGAATTGATGGTAGATGTGGCAGTACTACATCCTTTTCTACAATATCTGAGCCTATGTAGTACTTAAGACCTTTCCTCCAGGCATCAACATTAAATATTGAATACTAGAAAGCATGAAAATAATTTTGTCTTTGGAAGTAGTTTACATGAAGTTTTCCTGCATGTCCCATTGGAGATTTGCGAGGAGCCTGCTTCTCCCTCTGCCTGTGTCTCTGCCTCTCTCTCCCTCTCTGTGTCTCTCATGATTAGATAGATAGATAGATAGATAGATAGATAGATAATAGATAAACAAACAAATAAATCTTTAAAATAACTAAATAATCATCATTACTTTATGATATTTATAAAATGCAGTAAAAGTTAAGGAAATCATCCTGAGAGGCAGGAAGCCTCTCTCATTTGGCCATCTTTTTAACATGTTATAATTACTTTCCTCCCTTGTTTAAGGCTTTTTTTTTGTACTTATGCCATGACTTTTTTTGTTAACTATACTTTTGAGGAAGAAGCTCTTCAATTTAGAGGTGCTGTATCTTTTTCTAGCCATAAATTCATTGTCTTCTAGAAATACACATTTGCTTCAATGTATTGCTTAGAGTGTAACGATCCTGAACTCCTATGGGATTTTTCACCAATGACCGATCAAAGTTGTTTTTTCAACTTCCCTGTTTTATTGAAGCAGGTCTGCAGACCAGGAAGAAAGCTGACTAGTGATCTGAATTGCAGAATGTTGAGAACTAACCAGTGAATTGTCATGGTGCTTAATGACTCTTAAGCACAAAGGAAGTTTATTAATTATTTGAAGCAGAGACAACACAGTCATTTGTAGGAGATCCTTAGCTAGAAAGTTTTGGTATTCTTTGAAGAAAATTAATACAACAAAGCCTTAGAAAGTTTTAGAAGAAGTTACAAAAACATCAAAACTTGAGCTGCACAAAAGAAAAGTCACATATCTGAGGTCACAAACGTAAGGGAAGCAAGTAAGTGCAGGAAAGCTGGAAGCTTCTCGATCCATTGTGGCCATAGAGAGTTTGGACAAGACAACAGATGCCTTTTTTATTTCATAGGGAAGTGTCGTTTGTGGCCATCATTTATAAATGGGTTTTCCGTTGGTTTTGGCGAGAACAGTGTTTGCCACTTCTCTGGTCTGACTGGACTAAGACATCCCTCACTCCTGTTACCACTAGTCCATGTTTGCAGTGCTGTTGGTTGGCTTTGGAAATGTGAACTTTGTGGATGAAACAGGGAAGTTTCTCTGGCATCGAGTGGAAAACAAGGAGCCCACACAAGGCTCTGTATGAATGCTGTGTGTGCATGCATGCATGAGATACTTTCATAACAGGATCTCTTATGAAATATATATATATGGGAGGGAGGGGCAAGATGGCGGAAGAGTAGGGTCCCCAAGTCACCTGTCCCCACCAAATTACCTAGATCACCTTCAAATCATCCTGAAAATCTACGAATTCGGCCTGAGATTTAAAGAGAGACCAGCTGGAACGCTACAGTGAGAAGAGTTCGCGCTTCTATCAAGGTAGGAAGACGGGGAAAAAGAAATAAAGAAACAAAAGGCCTCCAAGGGGGAGGGGCCCCGCGAGGAGCCGGGCTGAGGCCGGGGCGAGTGTCCCCAGGACAGGAGAGCCCCGTCCCGGAGGAGCAGGAGCTGCACCGACCTTCCCGGGCGGAGAGGGGCCCGCAGGGAGGTGGAGCAGGACCCAGGAGGGCGGGGATGCCCTCGGGCTCCCGGGGACACTCACAGGCACCTGCGCCCAGGAGAGTGCGCCGAGCTCCCTAAGGGCTGCAGCGCACGGGGACCCGGAGCAGCTCAGAGGGGCTCGGGCAGAGGAAGAGGCTCTGGGCGGAGGGGGCTGCGCGGCCGGGAGCGCGAATCCAACAGCGCAGGCCCCGGAGCACAGGGCGCTGGGACACAGCCCAGGATCCGGTCTCCCCCGGGACAGGCAGAGGCCGGGAAGGCCCAGGACCGGGAGGACTCTCCTGCCCGGAGCTGAGCAGATCAGCGGCCCCGCCCCGGAGCCTTCAGGCCCTGCAGATGGAGAGCTCCGGAGTTACGGCGGGAGCTGAATCCAGGTTTCCAGAGCTGGCCCCACCACTGTGGGTGTTCCTCCTGGGGCCTCACGGGGTAAACAGCCCCCACTGAGCCCAGCACAAGGCAGGGGGCAGAGAAGCTCCCCCAAGAGCTAACACCTGAAAATCAGCACAATAGGCCCCTCCCCCAGAAGACCAGCTGGACGGACAAGTTCCAGGGGAAGTCAAGGGACTTATTTATTTATTTATTTGTTTGTTTGTTTATTTATTTATTTATGTTGCTTTTTGATTTGTTTCCTTCCCCCACCCTTTTTTCCCTTTCTTTCTTTTTCTTTCTCTCTTTCTTCTTTTTTTCTTTTTTCTTCCTTTTTTCTTTTTTCTTTTTCTCATTTCTTTCCTTCTATCTCTCCTCTCTTTTTCTCCTTTTCCCAATACAACTTGTTTTTGGCCATTCTGCACTGAGCAAAATGACTAGAAGGAAAACCTCACTTCAAAAGAAAGAATCAGAAACAGTCCTCTCTCCCACAGAGTTACAAAATTTGGATTACAATTCAATGTCAGAAAGCCAATTCAGAAGCACTATTATACAGCTACTGGTGGCTCTAGAAAAAAGCATAAAGGACTCAAGAGACTTCATGACTGCAGAATTTAGAGCTAATCAGGCAGAAATTAAAAATCAATTGAATGGGATGCAATCCAAACTAGAAGTCCTAATGACGAGGGTTAATGAGGTGGAAGAACAAGTGACATAGAAGAGAAGTTGATGGCAAAGAGGGAAACTGAGGAAAAAAGAGACAGACAATGAAAAGACCATGAAGACAGATTAAGGGAAATAAACAACAGCCTGAGGAAGAAAAACCTACATTTAATTGGGGTTCCCGAGGGCGCCAAAAGGGACAGAGGGCCAGAATATGTATTTGAACAAATCCTAGCTGAAAACTTTCCTAATCTGGGAAGGGAAACAGGCATTCAGATCCTGGAAATAGAGAGATCCCCCCCTAAAATGAATAAAAACCGTTCACCACCTGGACATCTAATAATTAAGCTTGCAAATTCCAAAGATAAAGAGAAGATCCTTAAAGCAGCAAGAGACAAGAAATCCCTGACTTTTATGGGGAGGAGTATTAGGGTAACAGCAGACCTCTCCACAGAGACCTGGCAGGCCAGAAAGGGCTGGCAGGATATATTCAGGGTCCTTAATGAGAAGAACATGCAACCAAGGATACTTTATCCAGCAAGGCTCTCATTCAAAATGGAAGGAGAGATAAAGAGCTTCCAAGACAGGCAGGAACTGAAAGAATATGTGACCTCCAAACCAGCTCTGCAAAAATCTTAAGGAGGACTCTTAAAATTCCCCCTTAAGAAGAAGTTCAGTGGAACAATCCACAAAAACAAGGACTGAATAGATATCATGGTGACACTAAACTCATATCTCTCAATAGTAACTCTGAACGTGAATGGGCTTAATGACCCCATCAAAAGGCGCAGGGTTTCAGATTGGATAAAAAAGCAGGACCCATCTATTTGCTGTCTACAAGAGACTCATTTTAGACAGAAGGACACCTACAGCCTGAAAATAAAAGGTTGGAGAACCATGTACCAATCGAATGGTCCTCAAAAGAAAGCAGGTGTAGCCATCCTTATATCAGATAAACTAAAATTTACCCCGAAGACTGTAGTGAGAGATGAATGTATGATGGAGTACAGGACGGTATGGTCATACCAGCTTACTTTCCCACCATCTTATGCTCTCATGACAGTAGCGATCCTGTTTCTCTGAAATCTCACTAGCATTTGGTATCATCACAGTTTTTTTTAAATTTCAGACAATCTAATAGGTATATATTAGATTGTGATATATTTTTGTGGTTTTACTTTGTATTTCCCTAATGACTAATTGGCAAGGGATGTTGGATACCTTTTCATGTGCTTAGTTACTATCTGTGTATTTTTCTCAGTGAAATCTCTATTTATATCTGCCCATTTTCCAGTTGCTTTGTTATTTTTCATTTTGAGAGTTCTTTATATATTCTAGATATTAGCCCTTTATTGCTGATGTGGTTTGCAAATATTTTCTTCCACTTATGAGCCTATCTTTTTGTTCCCCAGAAAACCTTTTTGCAGAGCAAAAGTTTTTATGTAATTCTGATGAACTCCATTTTGTCAATTTTTTTTCTTCTATGGATCATGCTTCTGATATCAATTCTGGCCATAAACTCCCAAATTATCTCCTATTTTTAAAAATATTCATAGCTTTCCCCATTCTCACTGGTGTGAGGTGGTATCTCATTGAGGTTTTGATTTGTATTTCCCTGATGGCAAGTGATGGATGTGCATGTTGGGCATGTCTATGCATAGCTTTATATTTTATATGTAAGTCAGTGACCCATTTAGAGTTGATTTTTGTACAAAGTGTAAGGTTTAGGTATATGATATTTTTTTATTTTTAAATATTTTGCCCATAGATAGATGTCCAACTGCTCTCAAACCATTTGTTAAAAAGGCTACCCTTCTTTCATTGAATTCTTTTGCATCTTTGTAAGGATAAAGTGGACAAATTTATGAGTCTGTTTTTGGGCTCCCCTTTCTATTTCATTACCCTCTATGTAAATCCCTCCACCAATACCATGCAATCTTGATCACTAGAATTGTATAATATGTCTTGGAATATACAAGACTGATTTCTCCTGCTTTCTTCTTTTTCAAAGTTGGTTTAGCTTTTCTCGTTCTTTTTTCCTTCCATGTAAATTTAAGAATAATTCTATTTGTGTTTATAGAAAAAAACTTGCTAGAATTTTGATAATAATTACTTTAAAACTGTATACTAAATTAGGGGAGGATTGACACCTTTACTATGTCGTCTTCTAATCCTTCTAACTCATGAAAATCATGTGTCTTCTTTTATTTAGATCTTGTCCTATTTCTTCCAATTAGATTTTATAGTTTTCAGCATGCATGTCCTTTATGTTTTGTTATATTTACTCCTAAGAATTTCACATTGCTTTCAATACTTATAATTGTATTTTTAATTTGGTATCCATGTGTATCCATATCCATTTATGGTTCTAAATACCCATAATTGGTTTTTGTAGGTAAATCTTATATGCTGTGACCTTACAAATTTACTAATTACTTCTAGTCTTGTTTTGTGAATTCTTGGTGGTTTTCTCCTTAGACAATCATATCTGCAAATAACAACACTTTATTCTTTGCTTTTTTTTTTTTAAAAAAAAGGATTATTTGCTAATTTGTTTGAGAGAGAGAGAAAGAAAGAGTGAGAGAGAGCCCCTGAATGTGGTGGTGGGGGAAGGCAGAGAAAGGGAGAAGCGGGTTCCCCACTGAGCAGAGAGCCTGACATGAGGCTCTATCCCAGGACCCAAGGATCCCAAGCTGAGCCTAAGGATCAGACGTTTAAACAGCTGGGTCTTCCAGGCACCGGTATTTATTCTTTCCTAATCTGTATTCCTTTAATTTCCTTTTGTTGCCTTATTGTTCAGGCTACAACTTCAAGTATATGTTGAATAAAAGTTGTGGAATGGACATTCTTGTCTTGTACCACATAACAGAAAGTATTTAATCTTTGATCATTGAATATAATGTTAACTGGAGCTTTCTCAGGTATTTTTGATCAAGTTGAAGAAGTTACTTCCAGCCTTAGTTTTCTTTTTCTTTTTTAAATTCAAATTCAATTTGCCAACATATAGTAGTACATCATTAGTTTCAGGTGCAGTGTCCAATAATTTGTCAGTTGTACTTAATTTTCTGAGAATTGTAAAGAAGTCACATTCTGGATAGTGTTTTTGTCCAATTATTATTTACCCTAACTTCCCAAAGATTTACTCTGTGTTTTCCTCTAGGAGATTATTTTAGCCTTAATTTCATATTTAGTTGGTTTTACCTTCTATTTTGAGTTAACGTTTGCACATGATGCAAGGTTAAGAGCTGAATACCATTCTTTTATATGTGGATATCTAGTTGTATCAGCATCATTTGTTGAAAAAACTCTTCTTTCTCCATCGAATTGTCTTTGAATTCTTGCTGAAAATCAATTATCCGTAAATGTATGCATTTATTGCATTCATTACATAAATGTATAAGTTTATTTTTAGAGTTTCAATTAAATTAAAATTTCAATTAAATTTAAAAAAGACTTTCAATTCTATCCCATTGATTTATATGTCTATCTTAACACCAACATCACACAATCTTGATTACTATAGTTTTTATTCAGTTTCAAAACTGGAATACGTGAGTCTTCTAACTTTGTTTTTCTTTCTCAAGATTGTTTTGGCTACTCTAGGTCCCTTTGCTTTCTATATGGGGTTTAGGATTAGCTTTTCTATTTCTGCAAAATAAACAGCTGGGATTTTGATAGTAATAGTGTTAAATCTGTTAATTACTTTAGGGAGTATTGCCATTTTGACAGTATTGCATTTTCCAATCCCTGACCACCGGATATCTTCCAATTTATTTAGGTGTTCTATAATTTCTTTCAATGATTGTTTAGTTTTCAGGATTACAAGTCTTGAACTTTTTATTCGAAAATGTATTTCTTAGAATTATTCCTAAGTGTTTTACTCTTTCTAATGCTTTATGTATTGAATTGTTTTCTTAATTTCATTTTCAGATTGTTCATTGTTAGGGTAGAGATATGCAACTCATCTTTGTATGTTGGTTTTTCACACTGAAATTTTACTGAAATCATTTATTAATCATAATAGCAATTTAGAGAATTACTTAGGATTTTCTTTACTGGAAAGTGCATATATTCTTGTCCTATTCCTAATGGTAAAAAGATTTTTCTTTCACCGTTAGACATTTCAAGACCTTCCCCCCCCCCCAAAGATGTCCTTTATTAGATCAGGGAAGTTCTCTTCTACATCTAATTCACTGAGTGTTTTTACCATGAAAGTGTTGGTATTTCTCAAAAGATTTTTCTGTGTCTTTAAAGATATTTATGTTTTCTTTCTTTACCCTATGATTATAATACTAGATCATGTTGTTGGAATCTATGCTCCTGGATTCTGTTTGCCAGTATTTTATTGAAAATTTTTTGCATCTGTGTTCATAAAAGATATTGATATGTATCTCTTTTCTTCTCAATTCTTCTGGTTTCTTTGTCTAATTAGCTGAATTGTGTTCCCTCCTCTTCTACATTTTGGAAGAGTTTTTGAAGGATGGTGGTATTCCTTAAGTGTTTGGTAAAACTCACCAGTGAGGTCATCTCACCTTGAATTTTCTTTGTTAAAAGTTCTTTAAACATTTTTTTTAATTACTGACTCTATCTACTTATTACAGGTCTATTCACACTTTCTGTTTTTTATTGAGTCCGGCTTTGCAGTTTGTGTCTTCCTAGGAATTTGTTTATGTCCTCTAAGTTTATCTAATTTGGCAGCATACAGTTATTCATAATCTATTACGTTTTTTATTTCTGTAAAGTTGGTAGTAATGGCTTCTCTTTTCCTCCATTTGCTTCATTATTTTGTTTTTAAAAAAATACCTTCTAGGGCAGCCGGGTGGCTCAGCGGTTTAGCGCTGCCTTCAGCACAGGGCCTGATGCTGGAGACCCGGGATCAGGTCCCACATTGGGCTTCCTGCATGGAGCCTGCTTCTCCCTCTGCCTCTGTCTCTGCCTCTCTCTCTCTCTCTCTCTCTCTCTCTCTCTCTCTCTCTCTCTCACTGTGTATGTGTCCTCGGGAATAAATAAATAAAAATCATTTAAAAAATACCTTCTAGTGTAACACTCTGTTTCCATTTTCATTAATTTTTCTTTGCAGTTAATTTCTTAGTGCTTGCCCTGGAGATTAAAATTAACATTTTAACTTATATTCATGAAATTTGAATGAACGTTAACATAATTTAGTACACAAGAGCTTTGCTAGAGTTTGAGTGAAGTGTAAAATCCCTACCACAGTTCATAGCCCTTTAGCCTTCCCATTTGTAGTGTAATTGTCCTAGGCATTTCCTATACTCTGTTATAATTCTTGCTTAAAGGTCCAAGGACAATTTGGAAAATCATTAAGAGTTCTAAAGCCTACTTTTTAACCCATATTTCTGCTGTTACCATAGCTTTATCCCTTCCATATGCTCCAAGACTTCCTCTTTTATTATTTTCTGTTTAGAGACATTTCTTGTTTATGCTTTTAAAGTATGTCTTCTGGCAACAAATTGTCTTAACTTTTCTTCTTTTGACACTGACATGATATCTGTTTCATTCCTACAGGGTATTTCTCCTGGATATGTCTCTGGATTGATAGTCTGTTCTTCAGTGCTTGAAAGAATTGTGTCAATACGTTATTATTTTCATGGTTTCTGTTGAGAAATGTATTGCCATTCAATATGTTCCTCCTCCTATAAGTAAGAAGACTTTAGTTTTCATAAATTTGACTATGGCTTGCCTGGATGTCATTGGGATTAGTTTGGCTTCTTAAAACTATTAGCTTGTGTTTTTTGATAAATTTAAGAAAATTTCAACCACTATTTTTTTGTATATTTTTTTTCAGCTCCAACAATTTTCTCATCTTCATCCCGGACTCTGATGACACAAGTGTTAGATATTTTATATAGTCCTATCATTCCCTGAATCTCTGTTTAGTTTTTCTCCCTCAATCTATTTTGTTTCTTATTGGTCAAATTGGGTAATTCTATTTTTAAATGTCAAATTCACTGATTCTTTCCTTTGTCTCCTTCATTCTGATGCTGACCAATGCATTGAGTTTTTGAGTGTCCTTTATTGTGTTTTTCAGTTCTAAACGTGACAGTGGCTGGGGGAAGTGGATCAGCTGGAGTAGGGTCTCAATGCACCGAGCCCTGGGCTGTCCAGAGAACCGCTGTGGAAGAAGTGGGAAGACATACAGAGAGAGGCAGGGACGCAGGCAGAGGGAGAAGCAGGCTCCATGCAGGAAGCCTGATGCGGTCCTTGATTCCGGGACTCCAGGATCATGCCTTGAGCCAAAGGCCAACACTCAACCACTGAGCCATCCAGGTGGCCCTACTGACAGGAATTTAAATAAAAACTGAAAAAAGAAAAAAATTTTTTCTTCTCATCTTCCATTTTATCTTCTTATCTTCTAATCTTTGCTTATCTTATCTTCTATTTCTTATCTTCTATTTCTTTGCTGAGTCTTTCTAATTTTTCACGTGTTTCAAGCATTTTCATTATTGCCTATTGAAGTATTTTAACAATGACTGCTTTCAAATCTTTTTCAGGTAATTCTAACACCTCTATTATCTCAGTGTTGGTTTGTCACCTGTATGTCTCCATTCAAATGGACATTTTTTTTGTTTCTTGGCATGACAAACGATTTTTAATTGAACCTAGATTTTGAATATTATGTAATGAGACTTTGTATCTTATTTAAACCATCTGTTTCTACTGGCTTATTGCTGCCATGTGGTGGTAGAAATTCAGGTTACCCCTTAGTCTCAACTGACGAAGTAGGGAGGTGTGCTTGTTACTGTTGGCTAAGAATTGGGATTCTGGGTCCCATGGTCTTCCACTGATATCAGCCTGGTTAAGAGAAGCTCCTCCTCATTACTGCTCCTCAGATGTCCTTAACTGACACCAGAGGTAGGGGGAGGGTTTCTTTAGCAGAGACAGTGGTGACAGTCTTGATTTCTATAAGGTTTCTCCTAATGTCACTCAATGGGGAGGAGGAAGGCACCTCATTACTGCCAAGTAGAAATGAAAGCCCATGTCCCCTATATGGTCTCCATTGAAGCTGATGCCCAACAGAGTTAAAAATCTCTGACTCCTACCCAGTCTTTTCTACCACATCCCTGGAAGGGTATGTAGGAAGGACGAGGTACCGCAGTATAGCATTGTGAGGGTGAAAATCAAGACTTCCCACTGAGCCTTTCCTGACATTCGGTAACATGGGACCACAGGTATTCTCTGTGATGTTTGGCTGGATTAAGGTGGTTGTTTTCTACATTTTCTGTCATCTACATTATCCCTTCCCTGATCATTTAGCTAGAAAGAATAGACTTTTGTTGGGGCCATTTTGTTGTTGTTGCTGTTTATTCCCATTGCTGTTTCTGAGTTGCTGTCCTTGTCTCCAAGTATGGAATATGAGATAGAAAGAAAATTCAGAGAATTCGACCTGGTGTTATTCCTCAAGTTATCTTACTGGTCTGGCTTTTTCTCTCAACTGTTCAGTGTATTATACTTTTTAAAAATGCAACGTACAGTGTTTTATTCATACTTAACAGGAATAATAAGGAAAAGTACTTCTACTTCATCTTCCCAGGAGCCAAAGTTCTCAGTACCACATAATCTGTTGCCACATATTCTAGAGTGCCCAAATTTGACAATATTTATAATCAAATCCTCAGTATGAGTGTTAGGGTTCCACACTGCTACTAGTGATAATCCCTGCTATACTTTGACCTCAGAATTTGAAGACTTTTGTACTGGGATGAAGTAAAATTGTATGTTGAGAGCCTGGGATATGAATAATGATGATGCTTGGTTTATATGTGTGCAGGGATAAATATAAAAATGTGGTATCTGTTGACATTTATTGTGGCATTTGAAACCTTGCAAAAGGAAATAATAGGTATGCAGCCTTTAAATGCATGTAAAGATGAAACTATTTCTTCTCATTTATTTATCTTCTAAGCTGAATGAAAGGTGTAGTTCTTTCCATGAGAGGCAATCACCTAGTTGCTGAATACGTTGCAGGATTTGGCTAGTATGTACCAGTAGGAAGTTGGAAACAATGACGGAAGTATTCTGAAAGGGTGCTTCAGAAGATTCTCTGAAGCTTATCTACTTCAATGGAGAATAGTCAATGAGGTGGAGATATTGGAACCCCCTTGGTATAGCATTGAGGATGGGCTCAGAAGACTCATGAATTCAAATAAACTAGAATACTTTTACCATGTTAAGTCCTGGGAATACATCTTCTGACTGTGTTCCTTGAATGGACAGGAGGAAATCTTTACTAAAGCAAGAAGGGATTCAGTAGTTAGAGGGGCATCGGAATATTTTGACAAGTCCAGCAAAGGAGGACCTCTGAAGACTAGTTAGTATTTATAGTGAAGAACTATGCAGCGATACTGTTTTCTAGAATGGAGATTCTTGGTTTCTGGAATGGGATAGGAGAAACCAGACCTTAAGTGTTAGAAGAAATGTGATTATAATTACCATGATGCACAGAAAAGTGAAGTGTTAATCAGTATGTTTGACTCATAAGGATTCATGGCAATAAGTAACAGACTACCCTGTATCTAAGGGCAAAATATAGAGACAGGGACATAGAGTACTGGCTGGTTTATATGATGATGATTCCAATCTGGAGCTTCCTACATGGGGAGACATGTGAACAATGGGGAGCCCTTTGCAGTGTGATCTCCCTTTGATGACTGTTTTACACAAACCACATGCCACCAGTAAAATAAGGATTCCTGCAGGTGGTGGACATGGGCTGCATTCCTCCTTGGCTCCCCATGCAAGTTGGGCCTGCAGGCCTAGGGCTCTGGGCTTACTTACTGGCACTGCAAAAAGCAGGGTCTTAGAGGTTCTAAAGAAGACACTGCTTTGGTGGTTTTCTTTCTTCTTCTATCTCTTCTTTCCTTCCTTTCTTCCTCTCCTTCCTTCCTTCCTTCCTTCCTGCCTTCCTCTTTTTCTTTTTTTTTTCTTGCCTATTCCTCCCTCTTTTCCTTCATTTTAAATCAAATGTCTCTTGGCAAATTCCAGAACCTAACAAGGAGAACATATTTCTCACTCTGATCTTTGGGGATAATTTGATTCCCTCAGTCTCCTGCTACAAGTTACAAAGTTACTGTATGTTTTATGGCACCTTGCCATCCTTGATGACAAACAAATAAACTTTAATTTGGACAGAATAATTTGGTTTATTTTTGGATGCTAACAAATACCCATGATTAGAATTCTAGCCAGGGCTGGAGTTTTTAGGGTGTCTGGTCACCTGTCCCTGATATTTAGCAAGAGCCGAGTATGACTTCTCCCCAGTGCTGCCCCCAGAATTCTCAAGCCCTTTGACCCCATGGATCTATTTATGGGAATCCAAAACCTTCTGTTTCCTGGCCTCGGGGATCTCTACTTTTCTGTTGTAAATGCTTCTCAAAAAAATTCAGGCCACTGTATTCACCCAGTGTACAAAAAAAGGATTAATTGATTTTCTGTAATTCCTATAGCTATGTGAGCATGTAGTTTGGTAAATGTGCCGAGTCTCATGGCAGTTTTAAAAGGCCTTGGTCATTTGACCTATCCATGACCCATCACTTTTATTGCCCCCTTGCCCCCTCCAAAGGTGTGATGCGTCAGACTGCAAAATCGAAGTACATATTCTCACACAGTCATGACTTTGGATGCTGCTGAACTTCCTTTTGAGTCTAACTTTGTGTTTCTCAATCAGAAACCCTGCGCTGGCTAGAAGTCAGAGGGGCAGGTGGGTGCTGAGGGCATAGCCCTTACAGCAGGTAGCTCGTCCCTAGCTGAGGAGGAGGAGACTGGCCCATCTCCTCTGAGATGAAAGAAATGTCGTGGTTGAGAGATGGTTTCTGAGCAAACCCCAAGTGTCGACCTCAGTATCTTCTTGTCCAGGAACTAGAAAGCACTGAAGGTAATGCATCTCAAGCTTCACAAAGAACTGCCTCTAAGACATATGGAGGTAGGTTGGGAAAGGGGTGAAGAGAGAGAGAGAGGAAGGGGGAAAGAGGAAAGAGATGGAGTAGAAAGGGCAGTAGACAGGGGGAGGGAAAGACAGAGGGAAGTGAGGGAGAGAAGAGGGAGATGGGGAGATGGGAGAGAAGAGGAGGAAGAAGGAGGGAAGGCAAAAGTGAAGGAAAGGGCAGGCAAGGAGAGAGGGGAAAGAGAGAGAAGAAGAGAGGGAAGGGAATGGAAGAGAGGAAGCAAGAGGAAGGCTGAGGGAGGAGGGGAAGGGGAGATAGAAAGGATAAGGGGGAAAGGGGACAATGAGGAAGAAAAAGGATGAGGAGGTCCTCATGGCTGCGGCTCCTTGGTTAGGCGTGGTGGTTATTGAGCTGTGAGTCTGGCGAGTGTGCGCTGAGTCCTGGCCCAGCCTCCGCGTGCCCCCATTCCCCCGCCAGCCTCGCACCCCTGATGCTGTGCGAGTTCTTAGCCCGCCCCGGCCGGGACAATGGTAAAGTGTTGCCTGAGCCAGAGCGCGCTCTGGAGCTTCTGGGACCAAGTGTTCACTGCCTTCTGGCAGCGGTACCTGAATCTCTATAGCAAACATTTCTTGACGGAAGACATAGTGCACTGGGAGGTGACCCCTGACCAGAAACTCCTGTCTCCTCGTCTCCTGACCAAGACCAACAGGATGCCCCATTGGAGGGACAGACTGTTTCCTGCCAATGTTGCTCACTCGATGTACATCCTGGAGGATTCTATTGTGGACCCAAAGAACCAGACCATGACCACCTTCACCTGGAACATCAACCACGCCCAGCTGACGGTGGTGGAGGAACGACGTGTTTACTGTGTGAACTCTAATAACACTGGCTGGACCAAAATCTGCCAGAAAGCCTGGGTCTCCTCTAGCTTATTTGGTGTCTCCAGAGCTGTCCAGGAGTTTGGTCTTGCCTGATTCAAAAGAAATGTGACCAAGACAATGAAGGCCTTTGAATACATCTTGGCCAAGCTACAAGGTGAGGCCCCTTCCAAAACCCTTGTGAAGAGAGCCAAGGAAGCCAAGGAGAAGGCAAAGGAGAAGACAGCCCTGGCAGCTATAGAGAAGGCCAATGACCTTGCCAGCAAGGCCACCACCAAGCAGCAGCAGCAGCACTTTATGTAGCTAACCCAGGCCCTGGTGCGGTAGGACACCTGACCACCTGGCTCGATTCTCTCTGCCTTTTCCCCCTTGTACTTTATTATGAAAAGTCAACTTCCAGCCCTTTCTACTGTCTGGGTGGTTGGTTGCGGGCAGGTGTCCTGTTTGGCCTTCATGGTGTAGCAGGCACATTGTCCCCCTCTGAGCCGAGACTGCCTGCTCCCACGTCAAGCAGCCAAGAGCAGGTAAAGAGCAGTGGCCTGCTCAGGGTCACAGACTACATGCAGATGTGGGGATGACAAATGCTAGACTGTAAGCTCCGTGAAGACAGGGCTTTTGGTCAAGTTCTCTACTCTGTCCCAGGTACCTGGAACATTATCTAGCACATACCAGGCACTCAATAAATATTTTCTGGATTCAAAAAAAAAGGAGGAGGAGGAAGTAGAGGGAGGAGGAAAGAGATGCAGAGGGAAAGAAGAGGGAGAGCGGGAGGGAGACGTAAAGGAAGGAATGAGCAGAGGAGGGGAGGAAGGGGGAAGGAAGAAGAGAGGTGAAGGGGATCCAGTGGCATGCAGGTGACCTCCAGATTCCATAAGAATCTCATTCACAGGGCCCTAGGAGCCTTTTCTGGGCATTTCTGTCAGGTAATAATGCTTCCCTGGCTAGTAGGAGAGGAAGCACATGCTGTGTGCTCAGGTTGTAGCCCAGATCACTTGGTGCCAAGCCAACTGAGCGCTGAGCCTTCTCACAAAGCACTTCCTCTCTTCACGTGAAGCAGGGTGAGCATTGCAGGTCAGCCCTAGGAGAGAGGAGATTGGCTGGAACAATCTCCTATGTGCTGGGGTTGGGGAATCAGGCAGTGGCTGAGCAGGAAGGACTGGCATCCTGCAGTAAGCACAGCTGCTCCATCATGTCATCCTGTAGAGGAGGACAGATGCAGCCTTACAGGCCCCTCAGCCTATCAGTATTGGCATCAAGGTTGGTCCACATTGACTGAATTTCTACTATGTGGAAGGCTCTAAGCTGCCCACGGAGCCCCTCAGGGTCTCATACCCCACACTCATGGCACTGTTGAGGAACTTGTTCCCTAGAGGGCAAATTTTGGACTCTGAGTGAGGGAGAGTTGGAGACACCCCTTAGAGGAGATGAGACTTGAGAGGGACAGGTAGTTGGTGAGTGGGGATATTTAGGAGCCAAGGAATGTTTGAGTGAGGCCTTTTGGGGGAGTAGAAGGCATGCTAAAACTGTAGCAAGTTGTAGGATTTGTTTTATGGGATGAGATTCTGTTTGTAATGTTATACTATCCTTGTTGAAATAAGCCCAGTTTTAAGGGATATTCCTTGTTCATGATGGTGAAAGTGGTCAAGGAAAAAGAGAAGTCATGAATGAAAGAGTTAAAACCAGGGTCACACAACTGTATCATGAGTGTTGAATGAGAAACCAAGAGCAGTGCATCTTCTATGGTGGCAATGACATTTCCTCCTGACTCTGACATTAACTTCATTTTCATTGCTATTTTCTTGAATTCTTTTTCATGACTGAGTTAACCTGGGCCAAGCAAAGCCCTGGGTGTTCTCAAGTGGCCAGTAAAGGAGGCAGTAAGCTACTCCTGTCTTGGTCCCTGAGATCAACAACCCCAAGACCAGGTGAAGAAGACTCTTCCAACCAAAAGCCTTCCAACAGAAGCCTGATGTTTTGTGAAGGGTGGCAGGATGCCTCGGGGCAGTGCTCACCTCAGAGAGGAGCCACAGGAGCTGCACCATGGGTGTAACAGGTGTGGTCACAGTCCTCCAATCTGGTCACATCCCTTTCCTCTTGCATAGTGCAGGTGTGCATGGGTGCATATGTGACTGTGATCACAGGATTCCATCCCCAGGTGGTAGCCTGTTCACCAGGGAAATCAGCCCATGAAATGTAGTATGAGATGATCCTTTCTCCTCTCCTCAACCTTCTCACACCCACTCTCTGATCTCAAAACCATTGTTTTAGGGATAAGCCTTTAAAAAACTCTGATCTTTAAAAGTCAGACTCGGTAAAGGAAGTAGAAGATTTCTCTCTTTCCTGAATGTGTCAGCTGAAGATTCCTGGGAAAAATTGTGCAATGGAACCCCAGACACCAAGAGGTTCTGGGATCTGTGTGAGAGGCTAGACAAGTCGAGGGCAATGAAGTTTTCACATTAAACTCAGTGAAGGAAATAATCACATACACAGTACCTTTAATGTGCTTTCTCTTACTTTCCCATGAATAACTCATATCTCATGACCTGGCTGTATGAGCTGAGAACATCCTCAGGCCCTTGGACAGTCAGTGCTGGTACATGTAAGTTCACTCATGGTTGTGTGTGGGGGGCGTGCGTGTGCATCAGTCACATCCATGGCCAACATTCCAGAAAAAATATAATTTTTAACTCTCTGAAACATGATAAGCCTGTCTAGTCTGCTGCATAGTAATTCATGAGTACTCTAATCTGACCAATTCTACTCGGTGTTTGGGGCAAAAATCTGACAGACACTCAGTAGCTACCCTTGAGGAGATTTGATTCTAGTCAGGGAGAAGGACATGGAAGAGGTAAGAACAATCATATGATTAATTACAAGTCATAGCACCTCCTCAAAGGAAATAGCAAATTGCCCTGAGAGAATCATGAGCTGATGTAACTTATGTGTGACAAACAGGTGACAGTGAAATGGCCTCTCTGAGCTTGCATTTCACTCATTTATTTAATCAGCATTTCAACATTTGGTATATATCTACCAAGTGCCTACTACTCTTGGTGTTGAGCCTCACACTGTGAACAAAACCGTGAATGCCAGGTCCCCCATGAGGTCACATTCCCGTGAGAAGCAACAGACAAGGGCCAAAATACAGAAATAATAAATGCTAACGTGTATGAACAAGTAGTGATGAGTACTATGGAAGCAATTGGAAGAGGCACTGTGAGTGGGAATGGTGGGTGAGGGTGGCACATTTATGCTGGGTCACTGGGTTGGGCTTCACGGGAAAGATTCCATGTGAGGAAAGTTTGGAATGAGTATGGAGGAAGTTGTGTGGGTGCTTCAGGGAAAGAGCCTTCCAGGCTGAAGTAAGAGCAAATGCAAAGACCTTGAAGCAGTGGGACTGGGGCCGAGTGAGGGAAGAGGAGAAGGATGGGATGATAGAGGAACCAGCTCAGAGGGAGCACTGTGAAGTGCTGGTTACTACCCTGAGGAAGACATGGAGCCCCTGCAGGTGCAGAGCTAGACAGTGACATGATCTGATTTGTGTTTTCACAGGTCCTCTGGCTACTATGTGTAGGGAGGCAACAAAACCACTGAGACTGAGACAAATAGAGGTTGGCAAAGGCATTTTAGAGGGAAAAGACACATAAGGTGTTCTTTCTCTTCTCCCAGGTACTTCATGCCCCCTGTCCTAGGCTTCCAGCCTAGAGAGGAGGCTGGAATCTCCTCTGTGTTCTGTGTAGTGAGACTAGATGATGTGGATAAACAGCCAAGGACCATGGAATCCCAATTTGTGATTGTTGGTGAGAAGGTCAGAGCTGTGTGTCTGTGCTCTGCGATGGCCCAGGTAGCGTGCAGGAATCCTGCTGACTTTAGAGCCAGAACGCAAAGGTTGTTGTCCCCCTGGGCCCTGGATTTCTCATGGTACTGTGTGTATATAGTTCCTGACTCATCGAACAGGTTTGTTGGGTACAAGAGAGGAGTGTGAAAGTGCTTCAGACATTTTAAGAGCAGCACAAATCTAGACACTTGTATGTGGAATATAGGAAACAGCACAGAGGATCGTAGGGGAAGGGAGGGAAAACTGAGAAGAAATTAGAGGGAGACAAACCAGGAGAGACTCTTAACTGTAGGAAACACACTGAGGGTTTATGAAGGGGAGGGTGTGGAGGGATGGGGTAACAGAGTGATGGGCATGAAGGAAGGTACATCACGTGATGGGCACTGGCTATGATGGGCAACCGAAAAATTGTTGAACACTACATCTGAGACTGAGGATGTACTATAGGTGGCTTCATTGAATTTAAGGTTTTTAAAAAAGTAAATAAAATTCCCATTCTGATTTTAGTCTTCCAACTTCCAGATTTTAGACGATTGGAAACTTTCTCCTTGGGAAATTTCAAATGAAAATTTTTTTTCCCTTAGTGTGATTAAAATATTTTCCTTGGAATCATTTTAGATTCACACGAAATTGCAAAGATAGTACAGAGAATTTCACATTGCCCTTACCCAATCTCCCCTCATGTTAACATTTTACATAATTATAGTACATTTGTTAAAACAAAGCGTTTATCTCTGGCACATTACTATGAACTAAACTCTAGATTTTGTTGGACTTCACAAAGTCATAACTTCACTAATGTGTCTTTCTGGTTCCAAGACCCAACCCAGGACAGAATATTGCATTTAGAACCTGTTCGTGGACGGTGGCCTGGGTGGGTTTGGGATAGAGGGTGACTGATGTCATTAAGCATGGCAAAGATGACTGCAAGGAGCCCTTGTAGAAGCAGATGCTCAGTTCCTGGTTTTGGATATTGTGGAGAATGAAACGTAAGAGGGGAAAACAAGCTATAATCTTAACAAGACATATTTAAGGTAGATAATTTTTAAAAAATGGATCTTCAAAAGAGGGTGACCAAGGCCCTGGGGGGAGACTATCAAGGTAGGTTGTGACTTCCATCCACTGGAGAAGATCCATATGAGATAAAAAGTAATTTCTCTAGAGACGGAAGCTGCCCACACCTGGGCCATGAATTCAAGAAACAATGGAAGCCAGCAAACAGGACAACGGAATGGTTTAGCATCTTACAAATTCAGTTCACCTTAGCTAAGGAAGGACTTGCACACTGGCTGCTCAATAGAGAAAGGATTTGGGCTCAAATGTGTGAGAAATGCAGGTAGGAATTGGATTCTGCACAAATAAGCCTCTAACCTATGGTTGTTTTGGGGGTTGGAGAAAGCTGGTCAGATCACCCATGGGTCCCAGGACGATGGGCAGCAAGCCCTTCACCAGTGCTACTCCTCTCCCTCCCGCTGAATAGTCTTTTCTTGGAAGCTGAATCTCAGGATGGTAGTTTGTGACTGACTTTTCCTAAGTGTTGTTATGGATACCATTACCTGTCTGGCAGATTCATGAAGGGTCTATGAACCAGGAAGCCCCTGCTAACTGCCCCATCTCTGTACTTTGGAAGCCTGTCCAAAGACGCAGATGGGTCCCAACATCTGGCTTCCTGAGGCGATGTCCTCATTGAAGTGGGATCAGTCTTGCAGCCATCAGGCTGGAGAGGAGCTGCAAGTCACACCCCTTACAGGATGGAGGGGAAAATAGGGTCAACGTGAAGTCCACGGGAACAGCAGTCAGACCTGACTGAGGACAGAGGCTGGTGGAATGTATTTAGACTCAGAGATTCTGGTTCACATGTGAGGAAAATGCTATGGATTCTGTGGAGACTATATTTTTTTCACAGAGAGGCACAATTTACTGATGATCAAATAGTTCATTTGAGCAATTCCAGTAAACAGTAGAAGAAGTGAAGGAGATATTACAGATGACATTCATGAATTGAATGGAGAGAAGTTACCCAGATGATTTCTAAGAAATCCAAACCCTGGGGTTCTATATCTGTGATGTTTATGTGAAATGATATAAGCTAAAGTAGGTGATTCACACTTTGGGTGTTCAGCTCTGTGCCCAAGAACACCGAGTGTGAACCAGGAAAAATCTGTGCTCATAACCTCTGTGCCACCCAGTCCTTCCTTTTGCAGAAATACAACTCACTGCCTCACATTTTTCAAGGCCATTCATTGTCCCCATGGTCTCATTCAGTGGTTTTCATTCTCTGCCATGCAGGAACGTCACGTGGGAACGTTTTGTTCCCTGCAGACAAGTGTTTCTCAGCACAGCAGCTGAAGAATCAGTATCTCTCATTTGAGGGCCAGGGATCTGGTTTATGCATCTCGACAGAAGACCCTAAAGCACCAAGACTGGGAGCCCCCTGTGTCCCCCAAATCCCTCCTGCTTCAGGCCACACAGAGCTCCCTCCCTAGTCTTTGCCACAATATCTGCAGACGGTCCCATGTCTGTTGCCTGCAGCCCAGAGCCGCGAATGACTTGAAGCAAAGCTCTGCCCAGGTCTTGTTGCCCAAAGGGATTTAGTCAAAGGATTGGCGCTCGGTAAGCCTGACTGTGGCTCTGTGTGCCAGAGACAAATCTGCTGGCCAATAGCAGGGTGGATGACAGACAGGAAACCCATGGGTTTTACCACTGCTTTGGATCTCATTGCTTTATTTAACTCAAATCTGAAAAAAAATGCATACACCATTTCAAAGACGTTTGAATTGATTTCAAAAGTATAAATTTCACCTGATTCCATGTTATTTTTTAAACAAATAGACAAGGGATGGCCTCTCTTTTGAGAAGGCTCAGTTGTGAAATGGAGTTTGGGGGGTGGGCGGAGGCAAATGTTTTTATTTTGGGCTGAAAACCTCATGGAGCAGAAATCTGACTTTGCTGCTGTACACAAGTGCAGAGCACTGCAAAACTTCATTGGAAAAGCCAGGAAAACAGCCTGACACATCAATGCTGGCAAGTTGGAAGCCTGTAGTTAAAGGCTGCTTTCGGGTATCAGAAAAAAATGGGAAGATTGTCTGGGTGTCAAATTATTCAAATACATGTTCTGGATATGGTCTCAGGTCCTTCTAACTCCAAGGAGGCTCTTCATACGATTTTTCAATTTTCTCTAAAAGAAAAACTAAATTCTGACTTTAAGAGTCCATAAGATGAGTAATTATCTTACAGAACGTACAATTTTTGCATTTCTTTTCATGTTATTATACCTCATTTTTCTTAAAAGCTTTGTCTAGGGAAGATGCTATACCATTTTATTAATATTCACCATAGGAAGGGTCCACTTCACACCTTGATGCTCTATTTTTAACACTCTGAAAGCTGGCATTAGAAACCAGATCCGGTAATTTGCTCCTTATTCACCTGTGAGGGGATCTAGGGCCCCGGGTCCCCTTTGCCACCGCCAGCCCTTGAGGGGATCTCTGAGCTGTGGTGTCATTGTGTAGAGCTTTTTGGGTGTCTGTTCCTGAGGACCATGGGATGCTCTTCCGTGTACCATGAAGAGATTACATTCCCTAGGGCTGTGCACTGAACAACACACACAAATACAGGCTTACTCAGTGGTGACCCTCGCAGGTAAAAGGGCTGAGACACGGAGGATTCCTAGGCTGCCACAGGGAGGAGAATGTTGTTTGAGAAGGGGATGGTGATGAGGTGACTCAGTCCTGGACCAAGGGCATCTGTAGAGCGATGGGTGTCAGGAAGCAGAAGTCCTGTATAGCCTCCTAAGGCAAGTTTCAATGGAGGAGAAGAAAAGCAGCAGCCATGGGCCATGTCTCTTTCCCAGCAGGCATGGGTGCCCACCCGGGTCAGTGGCCAGAAGAGCCTCTGTCGGTGGGAGGAGAGCATGGGGGAGTCCTGACCCGGGGGTTTGTCCAGCCCAGGGCATCCTTTTGGTTGTCCTTGCCAGTTATGGGGAGAAGGCAGAGGGAGAGGTCAGGAGCTTGCAGTGGGAAATAGGGGCAGGCCCACCTTTCAGAGGTTGGAAAATGAACGTCCAGAGGGGCTGGGTTTGCTCTGGTCACAGACAGAGCCTGGAGCTCAGGCTGCTTATTGTCCCCCAAACTTTGTCCCTCAAAGGAAGGGCAGCTCCTGTGCCATGGCCTGCTGCCCTCTAGGACAAGCACTTCCCCCTGCCCCATGCCCAGCTTGAGTCTAGCAGGTGGGGAAGCCCTGGGAGCCCTTCATGTCCCTACCTGATGCCTGTGCTCCCCTCCCCTCCTGCACCTGCCCAGCCTGTGAAAGTGTGGGGCAATCGTCTGCAGGCCACATGGACTGAAAAGATGGGGTCTGGTGCCTCCTACACACGACCACTTTAATATGGAGACACAAGACACAGTGGATCAGGAGTAGGAATTCCTCGTCTGAGTGACATCTCTGCCCCTTACCAACCTCTCTGGGCTCAGTGTGCTCATCTGAGAAGTGGGCATCCTGACAATGTCTATGGCACTGCTCACTCATTCATTCAGCTATCGGCATATTTATTGGCACCTCCTGTAATCCAGATGCCAAGGGTATGAGTGTAAATGGGAAAGACTGAAATTCTGGTCTCATGCTGAACATATTCCACTCATGATGTTGCCCATTCACTCACCCCCCCATGGGTGTTCATTAACACTTGCACACCCTGGGTAATGCTCACTCACTTACTCCTCCCGCCCTGTGCTTGGAGACAGGTTCCTTGGGGAACAGGCTGTAGCACAGAGCCTCATCCCTAGGTGTTCCCCTACCTTCCCAGATCATGTGACATGCAGGAAGGCCTTAGGGATGCTTATGGATTTGCAGCCAGCTAGGCAACACAAATCCCTGAGTGTGCGCTACCTTCCTGAAAGTAAGCTACATAGGGATCTGCTTAAGGCTGGTGAGGACACGGGAAAGCTCAGGGCCAGGGGCAGGGGGGCGGGGATGCACTGAAGTCACAGGTTATGCATTTTTAGATATTTGCTTCATTTTCAGTCCTAGAATTATTCAAACAGGCACAGGAGTTACCAGACAGTAATGTTGAAAGGAAAAAAGATTGTTTCTTTTAAAAAAAATTTTTTGGAGTTCAATTTGCCAACATATAGCATAACACCCAGTGCTCAACTGCCAAGTGCCCCCCTCGGTGCCCATCATCCAGTCACCCCAATCCTCCACCCACCTCGCCTTCCACTACCCCTTGATCACTTCCCAGAGTTAGGTGTCTCTCAATTTTTGTCATCCTCACTGATATTTTCACTATTTTCCTCTCCTTTCCCCTTTATTCCCTTTCACTAATTTTTATCTTCCCCAAATGAATGAGACTATATAATGGTTGTCCTTCTTTGATTGACTTATTTCACTCAGCATAATACCCTCCAGTTCCATCCACGTGGAAGTAAATGGTGGGTATTTGTCATTTCTAATGGCTGAGTAATATTCCATTGTATATATAGACCACATCTTCTTTATCCATTCATCTTTCTATGGACACAGAGGCTCTTTCCACAGTTTGGCTATTGTGGACACTGAAGCTATAAACATTGGGGGTGCAGGTGTTCCAGCATTTCACTGCATCTGTATCTTTGGGGTCAATCCCCAGCAGTGCAATTGCTGGGTCATAGGGCAGATCTATTTTAAACTCTTTGAGGAACCTCCACACAGCTTTCCAGAGTGGCTGCACCAGTTCACATTCCCACCACCAGTGCAAAAGGGTTCCCCTTTCTCCCCATCCTCTCCAACATTTGTTGTTCCCTGTCTTGTTAATGTTCCCCATTCTCACTGGTGTGAGGTGGTATCTCATGGTGGATTTCATTTGTATTTCCCTGATGGCCAGTGATGCTGATCATTTTCTCATGTGCTTGTTGGCCATGTCTGTCTTCCTCTGTGAGATTTCTGTTCATGTCTTTTGCCCATTTCATGATTGGGTTGTTTGTTTCTTTGCTATTGAGTTTAAGAAGTTCTTTATAGATCTTGGAAACTAGCCCTTTATCTGATACGTCATTTGTAAATATCTTCTCCCATTCTGTCGGTTCTCTTTTGGTTTTGTTGACTCGCTTTTGCTGCGTAGAAGCTTTTTATCTTGATGAAGTCCCAATAATTCATTTTTGCTTTTTTTTCTCTTGCCTTCATGGATGTATCTTGCAAGAAGTTGCTGTGGCCATGTTCAAAAAGGGCGTTGCCTGTGTTCTCCTCTAGGATTTTGATGGAATCTTGTCTCACATTTAGATTTTTCATCCATTTTGAGTTGATCTTTGCATCTGGTGTAAGAAAATGGTCTAGTTTCATTCTTCTGCATGTGGATGTCCAATATTCCCAGCACCATTTATTGAAGAGACTGTCTTTTTTCCAGTGGATAGTCTTTCCTGCTTTGTCGAATATTAGTTGACCATAAAGTTGAGGGTTCACTTCTGGATTCTCTCTTCTGTTCCATTGATCTATGTGTCTGTATTTGTGCCAGTACCACACTGTCTTGATGACCACAGCTTTGTAGTACAACCTGAAATCTGGCATTATGAGGCCCTCAGCTCTCGTTTTCTTTTTGAATATTCCCCCTGGCTATTCAGAGTCTTTTCTGATTCCAAATAAATATTAGGATGATTTGTTCCAACACTCTGAAGAAAGTCCATGTTATTTTGATAGGGATTGCATTAATCGTGTAAATTGCCCTGGGTAACATTGACATTTTCAAAATATTAATTCTTCCAAACCATGAGCATGGACTATTTCTCCATTTCTTTGCAAAAGACTTGTTTCTTATTCACTGAATGATTTGTCCCCTGGTGGCAAAGATTTGAGAAAAGGACCCTGAAGTAAAGCGAGGAAGGGTAGTGGTGGCAGAGGCAGCAGGGTGGTTACTGGAAGCAGAGAGGTGGTTCCTGGGACCCTTTAAGCATCCCACTGAGCAAGCCCATCCAGAGGAGGTGAGGAGGGCAGCGCTCTAGTTCAGCCTGGCATGGCGAGGCTCCTGGGAAAGGAGTTCTCTTAAAGGCAGGGCACTTCTGCTCCCCTGCTATGGTCATGAGTGAAGCAGGTTTCTCAGCTGCAATGAGGACCACAGACCAGTGTCTGCTGCTCAGAGCTGCATGGGGCAAGGCCAAAGGCAGCTTAGCTTCCTGCATGTGGGGGGCTCTGTGGTGGATCACCTGTCCTCTCAGGCCAGGAGAAGCTGTGGGTGCCCCTTGATAAGGGGCTCTCTGCTAGCAGGTGGAGAGGAGATGGGGAGCCAGAAGAGTGGTGACTTGCTACCCCGAGCTCTGGAATGTGGGTTCATCTGCTGACGAGAGAGGACATCAAGGTGAGAAAGGAGAGTCTGATACTTGGATAAGTGAGAGGCATCCACATTTGTATCACCTAGAAACCATGGACAGGAGCGGCAGAGTGCTAAACCCCAATTGTGTTCAATATTGTTGGGGACACATGTTCATGTCTCCACATAAGAGAGGGGAGGACATGATGAACTGTCCTATCCTTTGTGATTTTCATGGGGAATTCCCATTTTAGGACCATAGAAAACCCAGAGGAAATGTCTCCTCCCCATTGTTATAACCACCCATGCCTCCATCACTTCCGCCTGAAGCCCAGGGAAGTGTCACACACAATAAGGAACAAAAACAAACATTGTTGAGTGCCTACTATCTAGCAGATCCAGCAGGTACCATAAACCAACCACCTTCAACTATTCACCAAAATTGTACTACCCAACTTATGGAGGAAAACTGAGGTCTGGTGCATTGGCCATGATCGCAGGGCCAGAAAGTAGGAACACCAGCGTCCAATCTGTCTAGGGCTCCTGCTCTTTGCACTTTCAGGTGACTAAATTCATATATTGGATCCCTTAGCCCAACGTGAGCTTTTGGATATAGGGTCTATGAGGAAGAGAATTAAGTTGAATGAGGTCCTAAGTTTTGAGCCCTAATCTGATAGGACATGGCCTTATAAAAAGAGGAAGACACAGCAGATCTCTCTCTCTCTCTCTCTCTCTCTCTCTCTCTCTCCCAGGTTAGGACACAGCTAGAGGGCATCACCTGCAATAGGAAGAAAGCCCTCACAATAAACCTAACCTGCTGACACCTTAACCTTGGATTTCCAGCCTCTAGGATAAGAAAGTAAATCTTGCCTCCCAGCCTGTGGTATTTTGTATGTCCAGCTCAGACAGTATAGACAGAAAGGGAGTAGAGAGCGAAGGGGGTGCCTTTCTGGTGACGCTGTGTCTCTGTGCACCCATGTGTGGCTGTGCAGCTGTGGTTGTCCTTGTAGGTCCCTGCTTCTGAGTCTTGGTATTTCTGCATGTCTGGTCTCTATAGGACCTCATGGTGTTACTTTGTGACTTGTAGCTGGGTAGGGGTGCTCTGGCAAGATGAGAGCTCCCCTCTGTGACACAAGTTCAAAGGCTCAGTGATGGCCACCAGGGCCTGGTGGGCCTCGGATGTTTGGAGTCCATGGGGCCTTCATGCAAAGGAGGCTTTTGGCTGACCACGGGTCTGAGCTCCCAGTCCAGACTGAGCCAACCTCTGCTGTGTCTGAGCCCAGCTAGTGAGAGGACTCTAACCCAGGCCCAGGGAGTCCACCTCCTGCACTGCAGCCCCTGCTGTACAAGGATAAGGGTCCAATCAAGACTCTGCAAGCAGGGGGTCTCAGGCACAGTGCAGACAAACAGGGAGGCTAATTCCTGCCTCTCTGTCTCCCTGCCCCTGTAGAGGTAGCTTTACTCAGGCCCCGGGATCACAGCTCTAAGAGAGGCCTGCCGACCTGCCTTCCGCATACCTGTCACCATGTGGAGTGGTCCTCAGGAGGCTGAGCTGATTCTGGGAGGGCCACAAGAGTACTTTTTTTTTAAGACATTGTTGCAATGCTCTACACTGCTTCCCAGAGCACTCGGGTGAAGTTCTCACCCCTTGGAGCCTGGAGCCCCTAGGAAAGCATCACTCACAATCCTCCCGTGTGAGATGAAGTTGTGCATCATTTCAGTTCCCAGGGCCTGGTGCCTATGTGAAGACCATGCCCACTGGCAAAATGAGTTTTGATGGTTCAGCCCTGGGAATCCCAAAATCCAGGCTGAAGGGACCTCTGAGGGGCTCTCAGGAGATGGTCTTCTTGAGAAAGGAATGTAATGTAATAATAGCAAGAAACAAAAATCCTCACATCTCAGAGATTTCCCCCAGTTCCAAAGCCTGCTTCTAGTTGCTTCCTTAGTAAGTCATCCAGGAGTCGGGCACAAAGATGGCTTTAATCTCCCAGGTAGAAATGCACTCCTTTCCCCACAACCTGAGAACAGGGGTCTCTGTGGGTCTTCCCCACTCAATTCAGATGGTTTGGTTCATTTCTGAGACACACATGCCTGCACTGATATCCCCTCTGCCCCTTGGGAGGATGATACTAATCATAACTCTTTTTGAGTACCCAGTCTGTGCCAGATGCTATCCTAAGTGCTTTGCATATATTCCCATATTTTGTACCACAACGACTCTTTAAATAGGAGCCATTCACTTCATTTGCTAATGGAGGAATCCAAGATACAGTGATCTTGGGCGACCCACCTTGGATTACGCAGCTGGGAGGTGACTGAGAGAAGATTTGAACCCAGGACTGATGGGCCCTAAATCCCACCCCACTATACTGCTCTATGTTGCTGTTTGATTTCCATTCCCCACTCCCTCCCATCCAGACAGAGCAAGCTCCTTGTGACTCTGTGTAGCGTCCTCACCTGCCCTTGACACTCAGAGATTTTTGCCTCAGTGTTTGGTAATTGCCTCAGTTGGAGGCTAGCCTGGGAAGATTGGCCGGGTTGAGGGCACTCCTTCAGTGCTCATGGTCACCAGGCCAAAGCCCCTGCTTATCCTGGACACACTCAGAATCTACAGAGTAGATATGAGCCTAAACCCACCCCCTTCCCATCCCACCCTGTAGATGGAGGGCTAACACCTCTTGTTCTCATTCCCATCAGCCTGTGGGGATTGAGTCAGAGAGCAATGGCCAGGCTGAGCCTGCCTAGGTGGCTTGGGGACCTCATTAGCTGGTGTTTCTGGAACTCGCTGAACTCTGCACATGATGTGTCCCACAGATGTCTGCGAGAAGGAGCACAGCCACCTCCTTGCTGTAGGGAGAACATTTTTCATTTTGTCCATTTTGGACCTGCATCTTCTCCAAAAGGCCGGAGCAGAAGTGGCCCAGTAGGGATCATTTGCTTTTGGCGCTCATTCTATGATCATGGATAGCCATGACCAAGTCTTGCAGGGCATCAGGGGGCCTGCAGGCTGTTATTTTAGTCTGAGGTCATGATAATCTGAGGAAGAAATAGTGTCACCTCTCCCAATCCTCCCTTGGGACTGGAGCATTGAAAGCAATGATCTAGGAAGAGAAAACACTGTTTGGGTGCCAAACGTAGTCGCCGGTTTTAGAAATGAAAGTCACCTCACAATAGCAGTTTGATACTTGAGCTTTGAGGTATGGCCAGATTATATGTTCTGTGAGTAAAGGAACACTGCATGCTGCAGCCCCAGACATGCAGGCTACTCCCTGGCTGTACAGGTGAGGGTGTGGCATCCATGGAAAGAAGGGAACTTGCCTGGGGTTGGTGAATGCTGATGAGTGTCTTGGAATTAGCATCCAGCTCTCCTATATGCCTGCCTCTTGCTATTTCCACTTTGTTTTCTTCATTTTACTTATGCTTAGCAATTTCCGAAGTGCTGGGCTCTCAGCAGGTTTCCAGATTTAAAAATATTCAATTGATGGAGAGTAAAGAGTTAAAATTAGATATTGTCAAATTGAAGACCCCATGATTCTTTGGAACAGCCACAGACACTTGGGTGACAGTTTCTCAATGAGGCCAGGAGTGCCTGCTGTGAAGGAAATGGGTTAATGGGTTACAGTGGCCAGGCTGGATTCCCTGACTCTGGATTATCCAACACGGTTCAGTCACCTCCATGAAAGCAGTGCTGCCAAGAACCTTTCTAACTCTTCCTGGATGACCTGACTGTCCTCAGATATTGTGGGACTGTCCCCTGGTGTGCCTATACTTCACTGGGGCAGGCCTTGCTCAGGCCTGGGAACTCACCTTCCCACCTGTGCTTCCACTTCCCATTTTGCCTCTGGCCTGTGGGTCCTCTGGGCCCACATGGAGGATGGGGAGAAAGGGTCTGTGTAGTGGGGTATGGGTGGGAGAGAGCTCTCCACAGGAATGACCAGGAATTGCCATGGGAGAGGAAGCACAGGCCAAGGACACTAGGAACAACTTTTAGTTCCTCCTTTGCTTCTTTTTTGCATGCTTTTTCTTCTCATCAATATTGAAAGTATTAAAACATTACAAAATTCTAGAGAAGGTTTGCTTTGTTCTTAAGCAGGAAGGAACAGAACAATGAGGTTGATTCCCTGTGCACCTGGGTGAGAAGCTGCAGGTTGTGGCAGCCAGAAAGGGAAGCAGACATTAATATTTATTAATTTTATTTTAAGTAGCAATGTGTGGCTAGTGGCTGTCATACTGGTCAGCAAAGTTCTAGACTTTCTTGAGAAGAGTGAGGATGGGGAGTCCAGGACACTGAACCAGGAGTCAGCAGATCAGGTTCTTCAGTCCAGCCCAGTCACTGAACCTTGTGTAGACTTGAGGAAGTTGTTTAAATTCTTGGTGCATTAATTTCTCTCCCTGGCTTAGGGAGTGTGGGTGGGAGGTTGGCCCTGCCTGCCTTGATAAATGTACCTGAAAGTTTGGAGACATCTGTGTGACCAGTACTCAGGTCAAGAAAACAGAACATGGGCCTCCTGGGTGGCTCAGTGGTTTAGTGTCTGCCTTCAACTCAGGGCATGACCCCAGGGTCCTGGGATCAAGTCCCGCATTGAGCTCCCTGCAGGGAGCCTGCTTCTCCCTCTGACTGTGTCTCTGCCTCTCTCTGTGTGTCTCTCATGAGTAAATAAATAAAATCTTTCTTTTTAAAAGAACATCAACAGGATGTTAAAAGCTCTTGCTCATCATTACAATCAGCCCCCAAGGACAAACCCTACCTTTACTTCCAAAAGAAGCCATCAGTTTTACCTGTTTTTGAACTTACTATAAATGAATCACACAGTATGTATCCTCTTGGATCTGGATTGTTTCGTTTGGCATTTCTTGTGACATTTTTCAAAATTGTTATGTGTTGTTGAAGTTACTGATTCTCATCGTGTATCTGTGACTATATTATACTTTATGTGTTTATTTCTATTGATGGACATTCGGGAAGTTTTCTTATGGGGGTTATTATGATGATGTTTCCACAAACTTTTCATTACCTGTTTTTGGAGATTATATGTTGGTGATATTCCTAGGAGAGCAACTGTGCTCAAGATAAGATCTTGAGAAAGGAGAGGTGAGGAGGAGAAAGACATTCACAAGAAAATAGTCGACATGTCTCAGAAATTGCAAAACAGGTTGAAGTGTTCGTAATTCATCTGAAAGATGACCAAGGATAGGAGAGACTAAGAGCCAATCAGAGAAAGACAATTATCACATGGTTTCACTCATATGTGGAATTTCAGAAGCAAAGGAGATGATCACAGGAGAAGAGAGGTAAAAATAAAACATAATGAAATCAGAGAGGAAAAAACATAAGACACTTAACAACAGGAACAAACTGAGGGTAGCTGGAGGGGAGGCTGGCGGGGTGATAGAGTAACTGGGTGACGGGCATGAAGGAGGGCACGCAATGTACTGAGCACTGGGTGTTACATGCAACCAATGAATAACTGAACTCTACGTCTGAAACTAATGATATACAGCATGTTAACTAATTATAAAATAAATCAATAAAAAGTGTGTGAGCACAGGTGTATGGGAGACAGCGTGTGTGTGAATGTGAGAATGTGTACACATGTGTAGGGGCATGTGAACTCCTGTGTATGAGCATGTGTGGTATGCACATGTGTGTTGTAGGAGAGGGGCAGGAGCAGGCCGGACATTAGGGTCAGAAACTGTGGACGTTAAACTCTGTATAGCAGCATTTTTGCCATCAACAAACATTGGCCTCACCCTCTGCCCTGCACATGGGTTATGGTGTCACTTTTGAAACCGCTGGTCAAAGCAGAGATAGGAAGGCTTAGACATAAGTAAAGGCGGGTGCCTGGCTCAGATCAGCAGTCATTCTAGAATCCTTTGTGAGAATTTGTGATGATCTGTGGTGGGTCTGGGAGGGTGGGGGGGGCTGTGTGAAGGGATTATGAGAGTCTAAGATCGGGTCTATGGGAGGAACTGTGGAGGGTGTGTGAGGAGGTGGGGGATCTGTGTGAGGGGGTCTGTGTGAAGGGAGTATGAGAGTCTATGGGAGGATCTATGGGAGGACCTATGGAGGGTGTGTGAGGGTGTGGGGAGTCTTTGGGAGGATGTGGGTAGGGTAAGTATGAGGGTCTGTGGAGGGTGTAGGGTCAGCATATAGGTGTGGGAAGGTGTGTGGAAGGATTGGTGGTCAGATGTGTGGCAAGGTGTATGAGAGCCTCTGTGTGGGTCCCCGCAAGTTGTGTGAGAGAGTCTGTGGCAGGTCGGAGGGCACAGGTGGACTCAAGCCTGCCTCCAGACTCAGGAGAACCACAGGACAAGAAGAGTAGGACAGTCCAATGTTGCATCATGTGCTGCAGGACCAGTAGGACCGTTAGCTGAGGAGAAGGGGACGGGGACAGCACGTAGAGCAGAGACACTGACAGGGTCACGGGCCTGAGAACGGGTCTTGCTGGTGACTCAGTTCAGAGATCGCAGCTTCACGTTAGAGGTGCTCTCACACTGTTGCTGGATTTGCGATTCCTTGATGGCAAGTGATGCTAAGCATCATTCCGTGTACCTTTTGCCACCAGGTTCTTGGTGACACACTGCAAAGTCAGGTCTTGCAGCTAGCAGCTCATTGACGTCCATTCAGTGTCGGGAGAGGCCAGACTTCGGGTCAAGCTGGAGGTTCACTGTGCGGTTGGAGATGAATCTGAAACTATCCGTTGTGTCCAGATAATGAAAAGCTACAGGCCTTGTTCATGATTTGCAGCTTTAATTCTTGGGAAATGAGCAGTCCCCGGAGGCGATCCAGTGGAAAATAGACACTAGTACTGCCGCCCTTTTGCCAGGTGAAGAGGGATTGAGCCCAAGGGGGAGTGATCACAGTGGCAAGCCTGAGGGCCAGGGGTGCCATGGGTGCAGGCGCCAGGGATGCCATGGGTGCAGGCGCCCCTATCATGGTTGGTCTCATTTCACCAGGACCCCAAAAGCCCAGGAGCAGTGGGCCATGGGCCAGAGGCTTCTACACTGGGTGGCCCTGAGATGTGCACTGAGAAAGTCCTCGGTGGCCTCATCCTTCAGGGAGAAGGCCTCCCGGGGTGATGGGCAGGAAGGTGAGTCAGGAACAGGATCGCAGAATAAGCTCCCTCTGGTGACCGTCTTTATTTTCAGAGCCATCAGGAAAACACATCCGATTCTCATGTCAGTGAGATTGCTCCTTATTTGCATTGTTCTGTGTCTTGGAGCTGAGGAATATCTGGGTCTCTAAATGCTGTCCAGCAAGGGTCAGGCTCCAAGTCACTGCCAAGGTCAGGCTGTCAAACCCATTTCCTGTGCCCCCTTCATGGAGGACCTTCCTGCACGCAGAGTGCCTTCCTGGGGGGTGGATGGCCTCCCCCATCCCTGGCATGTTGGAACTGACATGCCCACCCACCTCTGAGGAAGGGGCCTTAATGTCTGACAGAGCTTCGGACACAACAGAGCCTGCAGCCCAGAGCCAGGGGCTGGGCCCTCATAGTGACCTGTGAAAGGCTTAGCAGAGAGATCTGAGTTTGGAGTCAGGTACAGGGGGACAGCTGGGCTCAAATCTCGCCCCTGGGCTTCCTCTGTAACACCGGACAAGACAGTGTAGTTTCTAATCCTCAATCTCCTTGTTTGAAGTGTGGAGTCAACAGTCCCAACAGCATCAAGTGTTATATGGAGATGATGGTACTTTACAAATCACAAGGCACCCTGCAAACTTCAGGTGGAAAAGCGATGCAGTTCAGGGTTTGCAAGCACAGCCGCTGATTACGCCTGAGCCCTTTGCAGAGTTGCCCCGTGTTTCCATCCCCACATGTACTGTGCTGCCCACATCTCACCAGTGAAGGACGTGGTGCCTCATCCCCCAACCCCAGTGATTGCAGTCAGCACACAGGCACTCAGTCCACCTTGACCAGCAGAGATCCTCAGGTGCAGGGGTGCAGATTTGCTTGGGATGCCTGTGGAGAGCATAAATCACAGAGGCCGTGAAGCTGCCCATCTCAGCCAGTGTGAGACAGCCCTGGTGGGCCTCACCCCTGTCTCTCCATCAGGTAGGCAAGGCTTTTCTGGGGCTGCGTTGCACCCAGAATTCTTTATCTTTCCAGTCCTACCACCCCATCTTCCCAGGTGCTGATCCCTAACAAACATCTTGCACCCTAAACTCCATCTCAGAGTGTGTTTCCAGGTTATAAGCAAGTAAACATACAACACCAAAGTAGGACTGTATTGTGATAGTTGAGGTGAGTTAATAGATCCCAGGAATTTTGCGCAGTGTCTGGTATATGATGCTATTATTATTATTACTATAGATTGTTGCTATTGGTTTTCTCATCTGAGTCCTGAGTAGAGTGGTTCTCACTTGGTCCGGTCCCCTAGGATCTCCAGTCCCTGCAGCAATCACAGGTGTCGCATTCCATATCTGTTTTTCCCAGGGTATCATTGGAATCATTAGACGTTGCCATTGGAGCTGACAGGATGGCAGATACTTCCTCTCTGTGTGCGCTGCTGTGCATTGAGCACTGTCAGACCTTCGACACCATCTCTAATCTTCACAATGACCTCATAAGGCAAGGTAAGTGATATTACCCCTCTTTACATGCAAGGAACCTAGACTCAAAGAAGCTAGTGACTCGCCCATCCCCAAATTCTAGCTGGTGGCAGAGCTGGGATCCATGTCTCCACCATATGCCATGCAACCTTCTCATGTGCAAATGTGGTCACTGATCCCCGGGGGTGGGCTAGCTTACTTGATGACTAGAAGCCGGTGTTTCTGACTCACACGGGAGACTGTGATATCAAAATGACTAAATGAAAGAAAATGCAAAGTCAGTAACCAATTTCTCTTTTCATTACAGTCCCCACCTTTCTCTTTTGTGGTTTCCTGGTCTGTGTTTGTAATACATCATCATTGCCTCTCAAAGGCCCCTGGATTTTTGGAGGGAAGCTGATCAGTATGGGAGGTGCTGGTGGCAGAGTGGAGAGGAGACAGATGGAGGGCCAAGTCTGTGTCCATCTGCGGAGCTGGTTGGCCCACCTGACACTACAGAGGCTTCTCCAAAGTATCCAGTCTTTGGGCAAGTGGGGAAGCCACTGGAAGTACTGGGAAAGTGAGATGTTGGTAACTTGACAGTTGGGCTCCCGGTCTTCCAGACAGAGTGAAAATGTCAGTCACAGGAAGATTGGTAGCTGCGCCCTCCCCTCTAAGGTTCTGTTTTGAAAGGGAATATTGAGCATGCTGGGTACTTGCCTAGGAAGATTTATTTCTTTTCGTCCAGATAAGATTGATCATTGATCTAACTTTTGCCTCTATCAATTTGCCTTCTCTGAATATTTAATATAAATAGAATTATACAGTGTGGTTTTTATATTTTCTTCTTTCATTTAGCATAACACTCCTGAGGTTAAACTGTGATGTGTGTTGGTACTTTGATCTTTTTTTTACCGTCAAATAGTATTCATAGTGCCTATTGCATGTATTTTCTATTTTTTTACAGAAACTTTGAGGTTTTGAATGGCTTTGATTCATATAAGAGTCATAAAGATATTACAGAGACTTTCTATGTAGTCCACACTTGGTTTCTCCTTTTATTGACATCCTATGTGAGTATGGTACTTTTGTTACAACTGAAGAACCTATGTTGACATAATAATGTCACAAAAATCTCACATTTAAGAAGGAAGGAGTTATATCCTCCTTGAGGACTCCTTATGCCTGGGGCATGGGTCTCCTCATTTATCTATCTATCTGTCTGTCATCTATCTACCTATCATGTATCATCTATCTATCTATCTATCTATCTATCTATCTATCTATCTATCTATCTCTATCTATCTCTATCTATTTATCTATATCTATCTATCTATCTATCTATCTATCTATCATCTCTCTATCATCTCTATCATCCATCATCTATCTTTTATAGATTTTCATACACTAAAGTTCTATAAAAGTTCTACGAGTTACCATTTCAGTATTGTACAACTAATTTCACTGCCCCAAAATATTCCTAGTTCTCCCCTATACATGGATTCATGGATATTTATTTTCTATTTTGGATTATAATCCAATACTGCCTAGTTTATTTTGTCACCTAAATGATTCTTTCTGTTAGCTCTGGTGTCCATTTCACATAACCTGTGTTTGAGTGTGTTTTGAATATCAAGCTTTATTGCAGAAGGATATTAAAAACCAAAATTTGGTTCCTAGGTGTGCTTGTTACTCCTGGGGTACTATTGCTTTTTATGCCCTCTCAGTGATCAGGGCAACCCATTTATGTGTGTTTGTTAACCCCTGCAAACACACAAATCCATCCACATCTCCATTAAGTAAATATAACTTCACAATGATGTCCGTAACTCTAATCCAGTCCAAACTTATCATCCTAGTCTTCTCCTCATGCTTGTCTGTAACATCTCACTATCAGCAAGAAAACGGACTCTCACCATCCACTTTCCATTTACTTAATTGTTCAATTTCAGTAGGTATATACTTACATACTCTAGTTTTAAAGACTCCATCCATTTCCAAAGTTGGCACCCCTGACCTCCCAACCTCCTTCCTTTAGCTTATTTCAAACATTTGTAATAAGGCTAGATTCTTTTGCCAAAGTCTACAAATCCTGTGATTGCCCTCCCTCCTAAATTATCTTTTAGGTTTACATGCGTTGATGTACTACAATATTCTATGGGTGTTGAGAAATGCAAAGTGTTATGTATTCACCACTTCAGTCTCTGAACAACTTCACTGTCCTCATGATCCCCAATGCTTTTATGTATTCAATCCTTTCCTCCCTGAACCCCTGGAAACCACTGGTCTCTTTATTGGTTTTACTCTGCAGTTTCACCTTTTCCAGAATGGCATATGGTTGGAGTAATACAGGATGTGGTGTTTTTAGACTGGTTTCTTCCACTAGGCAACATTCATTTATAATTCCTCCAGGTATTTGTGTGTCTTAATAGCTCATTCCTATTTGTCACTGAATACTATTCCACTGTATGGATGTTTGTGGGTTCTCAATCCTCTCAGAAGCTTTCCTGGTATAATATGAAATTGATTTTCATCACACAAAGGACAGGGGGAGACCAAAGAAGGGAATGATCGACTCAAGTTTGGTAGGCGTCGATTTTAATAGGAGGAAATGGAATTGAATTTAATGGGAGGAAATGGCTTGAATTGGGGGGAAGCAAGATGAATGGATCCCCTTGACCACCCTCCCATGCACACAAGACTTATATAAAGAGTCCTGAAGTAGCCCCAGCCATGTATGCCATGCAGGTGTTCTCAGCGTCACATGACCATCTCACGGCATTGTCCTTGGAACAGCCTCTAAGAGTGAGAAAGGCAAGTGGAGCCCACATTATGAGACAGGGGAGGGAGTAAGGAAGATCCAACTGCCTAGGTTCAGCTTACTCGTCAATTGGTGATCACATCTTTTTGATCATGTTCCTCAACAGACTTGTCATAGTTTTTAAAATTCATTCACCTATTGAAGGGTATCGTGGTTACTTTCAGGTTTGGGGAATTATAAATAAATCCACTGTAAACATTTGTGTGCAGGTTTTGAATGGACATAGATTTTCAAATAATTTTGTTCAATATCTAAAAGATGACTGCTGGATCTTATGGTAGGACCATATTTAGTTTTATAAGAAACAAACTATTTTCCAGAGTGGTTATACCATTTCATAATTCTTTTTACTTTATGTTATTTATTTTATTTTATTTTATTATTTTTAGTATATAAATTTATCTTTTATTGGTGTTCAATTTGCCAACATATAAAATAACACCCAGTGCTCATCCCATCAAGTACCCACCCTCAGTGAATGTCACACAGTCACCCCCACAACCCGCCCACCTCCCCTTCCAAAACCCCTAGTTCGTTTCCCAGAGTTAGGAGTCTCTCATGTTCTGTCTCCCTTTCTGATATTCCCCACGCATTTTTTCTCCTTTCCCCTTTATTCCCTTTCACTATTTTTTATATTACCCAAATGAATGAGACCATACAAATTTGGTCATTCTCTGATTGACTTATTTCACTCATCATAATACCTTCCAGTTCCATCCACGTTGAAGCAAAAGGTGGGTATTTGTCGTTTCTAATGGCTGAATAATATTCCATTGTATACATAGACTACATCTTCTTTATCCATTCATCTTTTGATGGACTCCGAGGCTCCATCCACAGTGTGGCTATTGTAGAAATTGGTGATATGTACATCGGGGTGCAGGTGTGCTGGCGTTTCACTGCATCTGTATCTTTGTGGTAATTCCCCAGGAGTGAAATTGCTGGGTCATAGGGCAGACCTATTTTTACCTCTTTGAGGAACCTCCACACAGTTTTCGAGAGGGGCTGCGCCATTTCACGTTCCCACCAACAGTGCAAGAGGGTTCACCTTTCTCCACATCCTCTCCAAAATTTGTGGTTTCCTGCTTTGTTAATTTTCTCCATTCTCATTGGTGTGAGGTGGTATCTCATTGTGATTTTGATTTGTATTTCCCTGATGGAAAGTGATGCGGAGCATTTCCTCATGTGCTTGTTGGCCATGTTTATGTCTTCCTCTGTGAGTTTTTTGTTCATGTCTTTTGCCCATTTCATGATTGGATTGTTTGTTTCTTTGCTGTTGAGTTGAATAATTTCTTCATAGATCTTGGAAACTAGCCCTTTATCTGATAAGTCATTTGCAAATGTCTTCTCCCATTCTGTAAGTTGTCTTTTAGTTTTGTTGACTGTATCCTTTGCTGTGCAAAAGCTTCTTATCTTGATGAAGTCCCAATAGTTCATTTTTGCTTTTGTCTCTCTTGCCTTCATGGATGCATCTTGCAAGAAGTTACTGTGGCCAAGTTCAAAAAGGTTGTCGCCTGTGTTCTCTTCTAGGATTTTGATGGAATCTTGTCTCACATTTATTTTTTTAATAATAAATTTATTTTTTATTGGTGTTCAATTGGCCAACATACAGAATAACACCCAGTGCTCATCCCGTCAAGTGCCCCCTTCAGGGCCTGTCACCCATTCACACCCCCCCCCGCCCTCCTCCCATTCCACCACCCCTGGTCCATTTCGCAGAGTTAGGAGTCATCATGTTCTGTCTCCCTTTCTGATATTTCCTACCCATTTCTTCTCCCTTCCCTTCTAGTCCCTTTCACTATTATTTATATTCCCCCAAAGGAATGAGACCATATAATGTTTGTCCTTCACCGATTGACATAGTTCACTCAGCATAATATCCTTCAGTTCCATCCACATTGAAGCAAATGGTGGGTATTTGTCATTTCTAATGGCTGAGGAATATTCCATTGTATACATAAACCACATCTTCTTTATCCATTCATCTTTCGATGGACACTGAAGCTCCTTCCACAGTTTGGGTATTGTGGACATTGCTGCTATAAACATCAGGGTGTGGGTGTCCCAGCATTTCATTGCATCTGTATCTTTGGGTTAAATCCCCAACACTGCAATTGCTGGGTCATAGGGCAGGTCTATTTTTAACTCTTTGGGGAACCTCCACACAGTTTTCCAGAGTGGCTGCACCAGTTCACATTCCCACCAACAGTAAGAGGGTTCCCTTTTTTCTGCATCCTCTCCAACATTTGTGGTTTCCTGCTTTGTTAATTTTCCCCATTCTCACTGGTGTGAGGTGGTATTTCATTGTGGTTCTGATTTGTATTTCCCTGATGGCAAGTGATGCAGAGCATTTTCTCTTGTGCGTGTTGGCCATGTCTATGTCTTCCTCTGTGAGATTTCTCTTCATGTCTTTTGCCCATTTCATGATTGGATTGTTTGTTTCTTTGCTGTTGAGTTGAATAAGTTCTTTATATATCTTGGAAACTAGCCCTTTATCTGATACATCATTTGCAAATATCTTCTCCCATTCTGTAAGTTGTCTTTTAGTTTTGTTGACTGTATCCTTTGCTGTGCAAAAGCTTCTTATCTTGATGAAGTCCCAATAGTTCATTTTTGCTTTGTTTCTTTTGCCTTCGTGGATGTATCTTGCAAGAAGTTTCTGTGGCCTAGTTCAAAAAGGTTGTTGCCTGTGTTCTCCTCTAGGATTTTGATGGAATCTTGTCTCACATTAAGATCTTTCATCTGTTTTGTGTTTACCTTTGTGTATGGTGCTAGATTCATTCTTCTGCATGTGGATGTCCAATTTTCCCAGCACCATTTATTGAAGAGACTGTCTTTTTTACAGTGGATAGTGTTTCCTCCTTTATCGAATATTAGTTGACCATAAAGTTGAGGGTCCACTTCTGGATTCTCTATTCTGTTCCATTGATCTATGTGTCTGTATTTGTGCCAGTACCACACTGTCTTGATGACCACAGCTTTGTAGTCCAACCTGAAATCTGGCATTGTGATGTCCCCAGCTCTTTTTTAATATTCCCCTTGCTATTCGGGGTCTTTTCTAATTCCACACAAATCTTTAAAAAATTTGTTCCAACTCTCTGAAATATCCATGGTATTTTGATAGGGATTGCATTAAACGTATAAATTGCTTGGGTAACATTGACATTTTCACAATATTAATCTTTCCAATCCATGAGCATGGAATATTTTTCCATCTCTTTGTGTCTTCTTCAATTTATTTCAGAAGTGTTCTGTAGTTTTTAGGGTATAGATCCTTTACGTCTTTGGTTAGGTTTTTTGCTAGTTACCTTTTGCTTTTGGGGGCAACTGTAAATTTCGTCAGCAATTGATGAAGGTGCCTGTTGTTCTATACCCTCACTAGCAATTGTTATTTCAGATTTTAAAAAGCCTTTTACAGTAATTCATAGTGCTATCATATTGTTGCTTAATTTGCAATTTTATAATGACTACTGATGATGGGCATCTTCTTTTATATACTTTTTGCTATATATATGTTTTGCTTCGTGAGGTATTATATGGATATTTTTCTAATTTTAAAATAATGTTGTTTGCTGTCTTGATTTTTAAGAGTTCTTTATATATATTTTGAACAAAAGACCTTCATTAAGTATGTATTCTACAAACATTTTCTCCCACTTTGAGCTTTGCTTGTCTTTTCATTCCCTTAACAATGTCTTTCATGGAATATAATTTTTAATTTTAATGAAACTCAGTTTATGATCTGTTTTTTTCATGAATCATAGTTTTGGTGTTGTTTCTAAGTGTTCATTATCAAAATGAACGTTGTTTGTATTTTCCCTCTATTTTCTTCTAGAAGTTTTATACTTTTGCATCTTACATTGATTTCTCTAAGATATTTTGAGTTAATTTCTGTGTAAGATATAAGGTCAGTGTCTAGGTATATCTTTTACATTTCTAGAATTTTTATTGTGATTAAAATGTGTAACGTAAATCTACCAATTAACCATTTCTAAGTGTACAGATGTGGTGGTCATAGGATTACTGAAGAGTAAAGGGAACGCAGGTAGGGAGCACTTTCGTTCAAATATTCTGGAAGCACCAGCTGGTAGACTAATGAGGTCACATTCATGTCCAAATTAGACTGGGCCAGCTCTGCCTTTCTACCCTTCAGCTGATTTGTAAGGATGATCCTAGGGTCGTTATGCTTGTGGACTCAAATATAAGGGTTATATCGGGGCAGCTTTTCCTGTTCACCCACAGCGATTTCTCTGAGAGTGCACAAACTCTGTTAGGTATCTGGGTCATGACAGGTGACTATATCGAATCCTCCAGTGGAAACTATCACCACTCTTCATACCTCAGGTCATGTTCCTAAATCTGGTCAAGCTTTGTCCTCACCTATAGGGCATTAGAGCTCTAACCTGGCTTACATCATAATATTTTCAGACACTCACATATGTCTGGATTTGTTTGAGTTTCTTGTTTCACAGACATCAAGAACTTCCTACTTGGATCAAGTACTAAGTTTCCCAAGAATCAACTCATGTCCTTGAACATCGAAGGATGGGCATGTTTACCTAAGGTATTCCAAATCTTCACTATCTGGACTTACCTGTATCTCAATTATGGTCTATTCAACATTTCACTTGTAATTATGTGTTTGTGTACCTGTCTTCTCCTGTAATTTACAAGCTTCTGGAGCTCAAGAATTTGTCAGTACATTTTTCAGATGCTGAATATATATTGGTTGAATGAAGCAGAGAAAGAAGAAAATTGGTAGCTTTAAGAAATTGATTACAGCATTTCCACATGTTCCAATAAAGACAGAAAGACTGAATAGTGAGAGCAAGGATCTTCTTCAGGACATAGAGAATGTAGGTGGCATAATTTCTGACACAAGAGACTTGTTTGTGCAGGCGAAAAGGAAGGATGGGGGGAGGCTTATATAAAAAAATCATACAAAAGGTCTGAAAGGCCAAAAAAAAATGTAAAATTTGCCACAGAACAGAGAAGAGGCCACGAGGATACTGACTAGCTGCTAGTAGGATCCTACTCAAAGAAGCAAATAGACCTTCCAAACAGCTATTGTGTTAAGATAGTTCTAGGTCCCAGCAGCATGACCAACAACATTAAAGCCTGGAAAACTCCTCATTGCTGTACCTCTTAGGGGACGGGAACTAAGGGTGTATATATAAGTAATACAGACATACTCCTTCCTCTGGGCTCGTGGGGAGGCTGGAAACCTGTTTGCATTGGTTCAGAGCTCAGGAGAATCAGGAAACCTCTGATTTAGAATACTCAAATGATTTTTCTGGTTCCTCAGTGGTGAAGCCAGGAAAATGTGGCTTCAGGAGTATTCTGCTTGGCTTTCAGGCTTGAGAAAAGTTTTAGCTTTTTCTTTCTCCAGTCCTAGCACCTTCTCAAATCATGATTACTAAGGATTAATAATGTAAGGAAACTTCCTTACCCTTCTTCCTCACGTCACAAGCTAAATCTATTTTCTAAACCTGAATGTACTCTATGCCTTCTACCTGAAACATGGCTGTCATTAAGCATGCAAATTAAAAAAAATCCTTCTAAGGCCAACCTAAACTCATTGTGTTCCAATTCAGGGTGGAGTTTGACAGCCCCAGATGATTAGAAGGGCACAAGTTCAGCTGATTTTAAATTCTGCTTACTTGTATCCTAAACACAAGACTACAGGTTAAGGTAAACATTATGTATCTAGGCAACACGTGGTCCATGCATCACAGAATCTCTGCTTCCTCCCCCTAGTGTATTCATCCCCCAAACTGAGTGTTGAAGTTAAACCATGATTCCACATGTCACTTTTCCAGGAAACATGCTTAATGACGTTAGAAAAGGCACTAATTTGCATTGAGGCTGTCAAGGGCCTTTGTAAAGCAAAGAAATGCACCTTGTTAAACAATTAGAATAACATTGGCTACAACTATGAAAACAATTTTACAGCCAAATAAACATATTAGTGAAAGAAGTGCAGTGCAAAAGCAATTTCAGCACTAGAATTTAGTCAGCAGCTAACAGAGATCCCCTGAGATAGTAAGCAGATATAGATAGCATCCTACCTACCCTTGCTGAGTCACTTTCTCTGGGAACTCTTCTCTGGCTTGGTAAGATTTCCTGCCTGAAATGAGGGATAAACTCTAATCAAGGAAAGGAATGGAGGAATAGCTCACTCAGGAAAGAAATTGGAGGACAAAATCTGTACAAACTATGGGAAACTTGATGTGAGACATGGGGAAAAAATCAGGGATGAGGAGAACGGAGAAAATGTCTTTTATAATGTCGTGATAATCAGTCTGAAAACAATGGATTCAAAATTAAATAGGAACAACTTTACAGATATAAAAAGGAAAAAAGGAAATGATTAAAATTGCCAATGCAGAATTCCCAGTTTTAATTGGATTCATCTTTTTTTCGCCCCAGATTTCTTTTGTTCATGTCCTTTCTACTGAAGGGAGAACCTTTCTTCCCTATGTCTTCTCTACAGACTATCAGGTCCCTCCTTACACAGCGGCCCTGGACGCCCAGGCCTGGTGGTCACTGTCCAGTGCTGAAAATGGCTATGTCATGAACACTGATAAGCAAGCTCTTCATGTGTGTTGCTTCGGAAAATCTGAACCAATGAATCTTGCTCTTAACCTCACACTTGGTTTTCCTTGTGGCAAAAATCCAGGAATATTTGAGTACTTCTCAATCATAAAAATAAATGACACTGGAAAGAGGCAAGCACGTCAACATCATTTAAAATCTCTGTACTGTAGGTTGACAAGTAATCACTGGGCCTGGACTAGAGAAGTCTTTCTTGAAAAAAAGAGAGAAAGGAATTTATTTTGATGGAAATTTATCACCATAAGCATCAAGCATATAAGCATGATTTTTGCTGAGGTGATAATTTTTCAAATTAGATCAAGCCCTTAGGAATCACAGAGCATGTGCCCTCTATATATGTCACTATATGTCCCATATTTTATTTACCACCTCGTAGAGTATTTGGAGTTTTCTGGATTAAATATTCTCCACTTCAAAGATAAATGCTCATGGGGAAAAGAAATTTATAACCACATTCATCTTAAACTGAAAGCACAGGTAAAACTGAGAATAAGAGAAAACTGTGACATCTAGCTGAAAGCAAGTTTCTTTTTGATTGAGGCATAATGCACTGTCCTATTTTCTCACTCTGCCTTAACCCCTGTCACATTCCTCCCTATCTTGTATAGGTTCTAGGTCCATCATCATTATAATGGAAATGTGCTTAAATTTCTTCACCTCTGCGGTTTCTCCATTTGTCCTACAGACTCCATTCTTCTTAAATTTTTCAAAGTCTTCTAACTTTGGAGACAAAGCAAATTAGCATCCCTTTCAACTGCCATTCAGTGATTCTCTTCCCTATCCAAGAAAATGTTATTGAAGGACTTGTCCACGCTCATTTTATCTCTCATTCACTTTCAACCTCATCTAATCTGCCTTCTGTTGCCAGTGTAAACCAAAGTTATTAATTAGTTTCGTGTTGCCAAATGCAATGGAAGTTTCTCCATCGTCCTCCACCCAACACTTCAGTGGCATCAATACAACTGACCAGTCTTCTTTTTGAAGCATTCTCCTCTCCCTTGTCTCTCCTACCGTACTGGCTGTTCTTTATCCATCCACTTTGCTGATTCTTTCTACTCTAACCAAGTTCTAATTATTGAGTATTCTCAGAGCTTGGTTCTGGATCTTATTGCCTGGGTAATCTCCTTTGGTCCCATTACTTAAACTACTACCTATGTCCTGATGACTTTCCGGTTGAGATCTCTCAATTAGCACACTAACTGCATACAATACATATCCATTCGGATGTTTAATAAGCAACTAAAACTCTTGCTTATTCAAAACTTATTTTATACATCCATATAAACTCTCCTTAGGTTGACCTCAGTGAACAGTAACCCAATCTACCCACTCATCTAGAAACTAAGGTCTTGGGTCTCCTGGGTGGCTCAAGGGGTTGAGCATCTACCTTTCAGCATAGGGTGTGATCCGAGGGTCTGAGGATTGAATCCCACATCAAGATCCCCATGCCTCTGTCTATGTCTCTTTCTGCCTCTCTCGCTCTCTGTCTCACATTAATAAATTTTTAATTAAAAAATAAAAACTACGGTATCACATTTAAATCTTCTCTTTTCTGTCATCTTCCCCCACGCAATTATTAGCAAATCCTGTAACTTCTACATTCAAAACAGTTCAAGAGACTGCCCGCCTCTCTCCACCACATGTCCAGACCATCACCATTTTTCAGCACACTACTATAGCTACTTGCTGCTCACTTCCACTTTTCTCTGTTTCATTTCAAATTAACAGAAACTAGACACAGTGGCCCACACTTAAGGAGATGCCAACAATCCCTTATAAGAACTCCAAGGCCTTGAAATACCAGTTTATCACCTGTGATCTGGCCCCTCTTCCTCTCCACCCTAATTATATCCACTAGAGTGACACAAGAAGACACTCCATTCAACAAGTGCTTAATACACTGATAAAGAGGACAACAGCATCCTTGGCAAATAGTTTAGTTACTTTATAAGCCAAGAATGTTGGTAGAAGGAATGAGGAAACTATTTTCAGTGTGGATGGAAAGAGTCTAGGAAGAATCCAAAGGGCAGTTCTTACCACATAGTACACTCTGTCAGGAGTTTGTCATCAGAATTGATCCTACCACAGAGTTCATTAGTACTGGTTAATAGACCATAAACTCCCAAGGACAGAAATAAGTCAGCCCACTAAGATACTACTTCAATAACTGAAAAATCCCTAATTTGTTCAACAAAGCCCTAATTTGAGCTACAGCAAGTGAGTTGATCCTTCATATCTTGCCAAGGCCTTGCTTCCTCTCCTGCTTTTAAAACCATGGTATTATCTTTCTCAGCTACATTTTTTTGAGAATTTGATAGATAATAGACTCCCTCCTCAGAAAAAAAAAGAGTGAGAGAAAATACTGCACTCAGTTCAAAGTTTCCTGGAGGCCTTCTGAAGAATGTACGCTCAGGCTGGACACCGGGCTGACTTCTCTATTGGTTCTCTATTGGCCTCTTTCATCCATTAAAGGAAAAAATAATAATGATGATGTTCTTTAGTCATGCATTCTCTTCTAAATACTGTCCTTTCTCCTCCCCCTCTCATGTGAGCTCTGTAAGGCTAGTCTAACCATTTTTATGGGGAGAGAGGTAAAAATGCACATATATGTACATGTTGTAAATGCAGAGAAGCCCTGGAAGGACATACAAAAAAAAAAAACGATTAACAATAATTTCCTCTCAGAAAGAGGACCTCAGTGGAGAGCCGGGAGAGGGAGGGAGACTTTTTATTGAATATTCTTTGATCCTGTGTACGAATAACCTAATCAAATAGTAACAAATCAAAATTTTAAAACTTTTAAATGAGCAGGCTACATTTTGCTTCTAATTCTTCATTTTCCAGAAACTTTCCAGCCTTCTAAATAGGACTTCTGGTTCCTCAAAATTGGTTATGAAAGGTCACCAGATGCCTTCTAATTTGGAAATCCAATAGATACTACAAAGTCTTTATCCTCCTTGATCTTGCCATGTCACATAAGAAAAACTTTTCTTAGGTTTTTAGTACACTATATTTTCTTGATTCTCCTATTACCTTTCTAGAAGAAGTTCCTTCTTACTCCCAAGACTAATTGATTCATTTATTCACTACCAACAATGTGACAAGATACTTTTATCCTATTTGCCCCTTTCTTAGGCAATCCTGACAAGTTATGACAAACCACAATGAAAGGACTTCTCAAAGCGTGACCTGGGAGCTCCTGGGGGAGCAACAGATCCTTTCAGAACTCCAAGAAACAAAACTCTTTTAACTGGGTCTTCTTCACTTCATCCCCAAACTTGTTCTCCCTCCCCTCGTCTTTATTGACCTTCACCTCAAGTGACTCAAGCCAGAACTGCAGCGGGCATGAACTGTTCTACCTCTCTAAAATCATCAGCACTTATATCTACTAATTTCTCGATTGAATCTCACAGCTTTCCATAAGTCCTGTTATAGCATTAGTTGCCATCATCGCTTTTCTAGACTGCAACAGCCCAACCACTATCCCCAAATCCAGTCTCATCTCCCAAATCCATTCTGCCCATCGCTATAGCCCAGGGTGGGCGGTGGGGGTCCCTCTGTCCCCTTGGCCATCGGCCCCTCCTGGGGGCTCCGCTGGGTCCCGCGCACCGCCGCCCGCGGCTGCACCACCTGCGGCCAGAGCCTTCCTCCCTTGGCCCGGGTCTGGCGTGAGCGGGAGCGCGAGGTGCTGGGGCTGCGGGAGGCGGCGGCTGCTCGCACCGGAGCGGCCTCCGGAGCTTCTGAGCTTAACCCGCGCCCCACCCGCCGGCTGGACTCCGGGCGTTCGCAGCAGCCCGACATGGCAGAGGCAGCCTGTGCGTGGCCGCCGGGGGCATCTTCGCCCCGCCGGCCGCGCTGTTCCAAGCCCCCTTAGTCCCCCTCGGGGGCTGGACGGGTTAAGGCTCCGCGCTGAGCCTGTGAGCCCCCATGGCGCATGCCTGAGGCCCCCGGGGGACCGCCCCCCCCCCGCGCTTGCGCACTCGGAACCCAAGCCAACGCATTGCAGGCACCACCGCAGGGAAGCTATTCAGAGCCAGTCAGGCGCAGGGGGGCGGTGGGACCGCAGGGGCCTCGCTGTGGACGCCTCTGGCTGAGGCGGGAGGGTTGTCCGCTGTCCGCCTGGCCCAGAACCCCGCGCCAGTGGCGGCCACAGCGGCAGCGGCGGCGTGCGGAGTCCGCCCTGTGTCACGGAGGCCGGTGAGTGAGGCTTGGGCACAGGCCTGGGGTGGGGGTGTGGGTGGGGCCCGACGAGGTGCCGGGTTGCCCCTGTGCTCCTGCCGGGGACCGAACAGGGGCGGGAGAGGCGGTGGCGCCTGTGGCAGCGGCGTGCGGAGCCTGCCCTGTGTCAGTGGAGGCCAGGGAGCGTGGCGCGGGCGCAGGCCTGGATGTGGGGTTGGCGGCGGCCATGGTGCGGGTTGGCCCCCTGCGCTTCCTCGGGGTCCGGACAAGGGCGGGAGCAGCGGCGCACTGGCGGGGGCGGGGGCGGTGGCGGCGGCGGGGCCAGAGTCCGCCGTCTGTCGGTGCAGGGCGGTGAGTGAAGCGGGGGGCGCAGGCCTGTGGGTGGGGCGGGGGCGGCCGAGGTGCGGTGAAGCCCCCTGCGTTACCGCCCGTGTCGGACAAGGGCGGGAGCGGGCGCGGCGGTGGCACCCGCGGTGGCGGCGACACGGGTGGGCCGCCCTGTGTCGTGGCAGGCCGTTAAGTGAGGCGCGGGCGCAGGCCTGGGGTGGGGTTCAGGTTGTGTAGGGGGCGGCCGAGGTGCCAGGTGGCCCCCTGCGCCCCCCCGCCGGGGTCCGGTCACGGGCAGGAGCGGCGATGGCGGCGGTCAGAGTCCGCCCTGTGTCGTGAAGGCCAGTGAGTGAGGCGCGAGCGCAGGCCTGGGGGTGAGGGTGGGGCGCCCGAGGTGCCGGTTGGTCCCCTGCGGCCCCCGGCGGTCCGGACAAGGGCGTGAGGTTGCGGCCTGACTCCGTGCGTTCGGAGCCCCCGACATGGCCGAGACAGCCTGTGCGTGGCCGCCGTGGTCAGCTTGGCCCCGCGGGCCGCGCTCTTCCACGCCCCGTGAGCCCCCCTCAGGGGCTGGAAGGGTTAAGGCTCCGCGCTGAGCCCGGGAGCACCCTCTGCCCCTGCGTGAGTTCGGCGGAGGAGCCTCTGGCGCTTGCGCACTCGGCGCCCCGGCCGGCACAGCGCTGGCGCCAGGGCGCGGAAGGCGTTCAGGGCGCGTCCGGCACAGGGGACTGCAGGCCTTAGGGGCCTCCCTGCGGACGCCTCTGGCCCATGCGGGAGGGTCGTCGTCACCCTGTCCGCCTGGTCTGGAACACCGCGGCGGCGATAGGGGCGGCGGCGGCGGGTGGAGTCCGCCTGGTAGCGTGGAGGCCGGTGGGTGAGACGCGGGCACCTCTGGTGGTGGGGGTTGGTGTGGGGGCGGCCAAGGTGCCATTTGGCCCCTGCGCGCCCCCCCGTGTTCCGGACAAGGGCGGGAGCAGCGGCAGCACTGGCAGCGACCGTGGCGGTGGGCGGAGTCCGACGTTTGTTGGTGGAGGGCTGTGAGTGAAGCGCGGGCACAGGTCTGGAGGTGGGGTTGGAGGCGGCCGAGATGCTGGGTGGCCTCAGGAGACAGCCCGGATCCTGACAAGGGCGGGATCTAAGATGGCGGTGCTGGCGACGGGCGGCGTCCGCCCTATGTCTGGGGAGGACGGTCAGTGAGGCGCGGGCCCAGGCCGGCGTGGGAGTTGGTGTGGAGGTGGAGGTGGCGGCGCCCGAGTTGCTCCGCGGCCACTTGCACCAGCTCCGTGGTTCGGACGAGGCTAGAGCAGCGGCCCCGTCGGCGGGCGGAGTCCAGTGAGTGAGGGGCGGGACGCAGGCCTGGGGGTGTGGGTGAGGGTGGGGGCGGCCGAGGTGCCAGGTGGCCACCTGCGCACCCCTGGGGTCCGGACGAGAGCGGTTGCGGCGGTGGCGGGCGGAGTCCGCGGTGTTTTGTTGGAGGCCAGTGAGTGAGGCGTGGGCTCAGGTCGGGGCTGGGGGTGGGGATGTGGGTGGGGGCGGCCGAGGTGCCTGTTGGCCCCCTGTGCTCCCCCCAGGGTCCGGACAAGGGCCGGAGGCGGCGGCCTCACTCCGGAACTCCCTCCGGAGCTTCTAACCTTAACCCCGCGCACCACGCGTCCGGCTGGGCTCCGGGCGTTCAGAGCCACCCGACATGGCCGAGGCCGCCTGTGCGTGGCCGCCGTGGACATCTTCGCCCCGCTTGCCGCGCTCTTCCAAGCCCCCCTTGTCCCAGTACGGGGCTGGAAGGGTTAAAGCTCCGGGCTGAGCCGGGTAGCCCCCACTCCGCAGGCGGGCGGCTGGCCACCGGAGCGCCCGTGGCGCATGCGCACTCAGCCCTAGAGGTCGCAGCCCCGCCACCCTGGGAAAGCCAGTCAGAGCCCGTCTGGCGCAGGGAACGGTTGGTCCTCAGGGGCCTGGCTGCGGACGCCTCTGGCTGAGACGGTAGGGTCCTTGTCAACCCTGTCCGCCTGGTCCGGACAAAGGTGGCGGTGGGCGCCGGCCGCGGTAGCAGTGGGCCGAGTCCGCCCTGTGTCCTGGGAAGCCGGTGAGTGAGGCGTGGGCGCAGGCTTGGGGGTGGGGAATGGGGCGGCCGAGGTTCTGGGTGGCCCCTGGGTTCCCCCCGGGGTCAGGACGAGTGCGGCCGTGGCGGGCGGTGGGCGGAGCCTGCTCTGTGTCAGGGGAGGTCGGTGAGTGACACGGGGGCGCAGGCCTGGGGTGGTGGTTGGGGTGTGGGAGGCCGTGGTGCGGGTTGGCCTCCCGCGCCCCGCCCCCCCCCCCCCCCCCCCGGGTCTGGAAGAGCGCGGGAGCGCGTGGTGGCGGTGGGCAGAGCCCACTCTGTGTCTTGGAGGCTGGTGAGTGACGCGGGGTCTCAGGCCTGGGGTGATGTTTGGGGTGTGGCTGGGGGCAGCCTTGGGGCCCTGTGGCCTCCTGCGCTTTCACCAGGTGGCTCCCGACTCAGGGCTGGATCCCAGGATCCCAAGATCATGACCTGAGCTGAAGTCAGGTGCTTTACCAGCTGAGCCACCCAAGTATCCTTCAATTTCTTTAATAGTTGTAGGACTATTCTGATGTTTAGATCTTGTGTCAGTTTTAGGAAATTGTGGTTTCCTAGGAATTACATCTTTTATCTAAACTTGAAATATATTACTCCATTTTAATTGATAAATATTGATCACAGTGTTCTCTTGTGATTGATCGTTTAATATTTTAGATTTCTTCTTTAAAGAGTTTATTCACTCACGAAGGACACTTAGGCAGTGGGAGAAGCATGCCCCCTGCAGGGATCCCAATGGCTGGACTCAATCCCCGGACCCCAGGCTGAGGATCTGAGCCAAAGGCAGACTCTCAACCACTGAGCCACCCTGGTGTCCGTGGTTTCATTTTAGGTCCGTCAGGGACATCTTCATTGTTATGTATTAGCTTATTTCCCCTCTCTTTTTTCAGAGTCGATTCTTACCAGTGGTTTCTCAATTTAATTAACTCACTATTTTTTTTCTGTTTTCTATTCATATCTTGTTTTCTTTATTTCCTTCCATATATTTAAGGTGGATTTAATTTATAGTTTTTCTAACTTCTGGAGATAATTCGTTTAGCTTAACTTGTCTCTGTTTCTGCTTCTCTTATATAAACATGTGATGGTATACATTTACCCTTCAAGCAAGGATGTTGTGTCCCATAGTATTTCGTACATCCTATATGTTTAGTTATCTCATATGGTTTTTATTCCATTTAACGTATTTCCCAATATCTCTGGCCCATTGTGTTTTACAGGTATATTGCCTAGTTTCCAAACATTTGGGGAGTTTCCAAATTTTTATTTTTATTTTTTATTTATTATTTATTTTATTTATTTTTAATAATAAATATATTTTTTATTTTTGTTCAATATGCCAACATACAGAATAAGACCCAGTGCTCATCCCGTTAAGTGCCCCCCTCAGTGCCCATCTCCCATTCACCTCCACACCCCCGCCCTCCTCCACTTCCACCACCCGTAGTTCGTTTCCCAGAGTTAGGAGTCTTCATGTTCTGTCTCCCTTTATGATATTTCCTACCCATTTCTTCTCCCTTCCCTTCTATTCCCTTTTACTATTATTTATATTCCCCAAATGAATGAGACCATGTAATGCTTGTCCTTCTCCGATTGACTTATTTCACTCAGCATAGACCCTCCACTTCCATCCATGTCGAAGCAAATGGTGGATATTTGTAATTTCTAATGGCGGAGTAATATTCCATTGTATATATATACCACACCTTCATTATCCATTCATCTTTCAGTGGACACCAAGGCCCCTTCCACAGTTTGGCTATTGTGGACATTGCTGCTAGAAACATCGGGGTGCAGGTGTCCCGGTATTTCATTGCGTATGTATCTTCAGGGTAAATCCCCAACAGTGCAATTGCTGGGTCGTAGGGCAGATCTATTTGTGACACTTTGAGGAACCTCCACACAGTTTTCCAGAGTGATTTTAATATTTTTTCATCTGAGACAGACACAGGCAGAGAAGAAGCAGGCCCCATGCAGGGAGGCTGATGTGGGACTTGATACCAGGCCTCCTGGATCATCTCCTGGGCCGAACGCAGGCACTAAACCGCCGAGCCACCCAGGGATACCCTCTTCCATTTTTCAAAATATTTTCTATGCATGTGACAGAAATGCCTTGGTGTGATCCTTGGTTGCTCTCTTCTCTGTATTTTATTAAGGTAAAACTTATTAAATCATAGTGTGGAAACTACACTTAAAATTATTGTACTTGTTCTTTCGGTTACTTAGATATTAATGTCTCACACTATGATGATGAATTTGTCTGATATTCACTGTGAGTCTGGTAGTATTTACTTTAAAAATTTTGAAGCTTTTTAGGTACATACAAATTAGAATGCTCTCTCTCTGAAGAGGGACACTATATTGTACTTAAAGGGTCTACCCAACAAGAGGACCTAAACATCATGAATAGTTATGCCCCTAACGTGGGAGCTGCCAAGTATATCAATCAATTCATAACCAAAGTAAAGACCTACTTAGATAATAATACACTAATAGTTGGAGAATTCCACACGGCAATTTATGCTAATGAACGATCTTCTAAACACTACATCTCCAAAGAGACAAGAGCTTTAAATGATCCACTGGTCGAGATCAATTTCACAGGCAGAAGGAGAAGCAGGTTCCATGCAGGAGGCCTGAAGTGGGACTCAATCCTGGGTCTCTGGGATCCCACAATGGGCTGAAGGCGGCGGTAAACTGCTGAGCCACCAGGGCTGCTCACACCTTTATTTTTGAAGCATGTGTTTGTTTAGTACAGACTTGCCTGTTAGAAATAACTCAGCAATTTGAATAGATCATTTTGCATTTCATTTTAAAAGTCTGTTACCAATCTTCCTGTTAACTTTACTAAAGATAATGTATTTTACTACTGGCTGCTCCCAAAACTTTTTACTTTGATTTTTATCTATTTTACTGTGATGTGCTTTGATATCTTTTGTTTTATCCTGCTTAGTGTGTGTAGGCCTCCTAATATCTTGAATTGTTGACTTTCACAAGTTTTAGAAAATTCTTAGCCTGTATATCTTCCAAGAAACCATTTGTTCCATTATCTGTCCTTTATCTTTTGAAAATTCATGTACAAGTATGTTAGGTTTTCTCAGAGTAGCTTTTTTCCTGGTTCTTCTGTTGTGTATTTTCTGTTACTTTCTCTTTCATAGTTTATTCTGGATTTTTTTTTTCAGACTTATAAGTCTGATAGTTTTTTCAGTTGGATCCAGTTTTTTATGAAACCCATCCACTGGATTCTTAATTTGTTACTGTCAGTTTGGATTATATGATTTTCTTTTAATTCTTTTTAATAATTTCTAGTCCTCTGATTCTCGTTATTGTCTTTTATGTCATTAAGTATGTGTTAGGGATCCCTGGGTGGCGCCTTGGTTTAGCGCCTGCCTTTGGCCCAGGGCACGATCCTGGAAATCCTGGATCGAATCCCACGTCGGGCTCCCGGTGCATGGAGCCTGCTTCTCCTTCTGCCTATGTCTCTGCCTCTCTCTCTCTCTCTCTCTGTGTGTGTGTGTGTGTGTGTGACTATCATAAATAAATAAAAATTTTAAAAAAGGTATGTTTTAGATTTTATGGTTTAGATAGTTATTTTAGATTTAGATGTGTTTTGGATTCTGATGACTTCATTGCTGTATATCCCTCATGAGTCTGTTTCTCTGGGATTTGGGCCACATTATCTTGGAACGTCATGTGTCATTCATAAATGGAGGGGTAGACTTTTATATGAAAAGTCCCTGAAATAATTTGAGGCCATGGGAAGTACAGTCTTCCATACAGGATTTCTGTTTGCTTCTAACATGAATGAGGAATACTAGCAGTCTCAGATCTCTTTAGTCCAGTTCTGAGATTGAAGCTGATTGGAACTGGCCCTCTGTCCCTCTGAGGGGCTGCCTAATTTTGGTTTTCCTTTTCTCTGAGGGTGTGTAGCCCTTTGTGGTCTCACCCGAAAGCATGGGTGTTTGCCCGGCTATTCCTTACCACTAATCATTTTTGGACACCGAACTGTGTTTTTATACCCTCACTCCCATAGGAATAGCTTTGCTGAATGTCTTCTTCAAGTGTTATCCACAGCATCATCTTGAGGCAACAGATTCCGCCCCCCCTGCCCCCCACCAAGGGAAGAGCCTCCTCAGTACTGGTATCGTTTCTTGTCTTGGATTTTGGCCCAGTGGTTTTTTTGTTCATTTTTTAGCTCGCCAATGCCTTCTACGAGATGCTTCTGGATATGCTATCCAGCTCTAATTGCTCTCAGCCAGAGTTAGTTTGCATTGCTTAGTCTCCTAGTACTGGAGATAGAAGCCTTACCTTGGATTTTTAAGTATTAGATAGGTTTATGTTTCTTTGCTTTTGGTTCCATTTCAGTTGTTTTCCCATGGTTCATATTTATGTCTGGTTTATAAATCATTCTAACAATTGAATGAAATTACCAAGAATTATACTTGGAATCACAATGGCTCAATGGTTTCTCAATCTCAGTATGTTAAGTTTCTGTTTCATTTTTTAATTATTGACAGAGAGACAGAGAGAGAAAGAGAAATGTCCCAACCAAGGTGAGTGGCAGAGGGAGAGGGAGAAGCAGATTCCTCCCTGAGCAGGGAATTCAATGCAAGGCTAGGTCCTAGGACCCTGGGATGATGAACTGAGCCACCATTGGGCACTTAACCAACCAAGCTACCCAGGCGCCCCAGTTTTTTGCTTTAAATTACTGTTTGGTTCAGTTTTAACTTCTCTTTATCATCTCTTTAACTCCTGAAGATTTTTGTTTACTTGATAATCCAACTCTGAGTAACCCAGTACTCTATCATTAAAGTTGATACCAAGTGTCCTTTATTTAATGAGGGTATTTAATCGGTATGCCATTAACTTTTAGCTGCTGTGAAATTTTATGTAATGTCTAAAGATTACACTAATATGTACATGTCCATGGAACTGAGTAAATTTATCTGATGTGAATTTTCTTCTTTCTAGGACAATTTCTTCATGGGTCGGAAAGCCCAAAGAGACAAAACACAAGCTACCTACTGGTGCTGATTCTGTACATAGGATAAGCACCGTTGCTTCAGCCATTGCAACTGCATCAGTGAGTACTGATCCTTCCCAACTTGCTGCCATGATCAAGGCGCTTTCAAAAAAAATCCAGAGAGAAGACTTTTCAGGAGGATAATGAACAGAAGGACTATTCCACTGAGTCTCATTCCTTCCCTGGTGTTATAGAAAAATTAGTGGCTCCAGCATGTTTGATATGGAGAAATACCTTACCAGAACAGAAGTTAGTAAATATGAATGTGGACTGGAAAACTTTTCAAGAGCCAGTAGTACGTCTGATATTTGGGTTTTATCTTTGCCAAACGAACAGACTACACAAGACATCCATACAGTGGACTTGGGTGCTTTCTAATAAAATCCTAAGGGAATCGGAAGAAAATGTAGTATTTATTTTTTATGGTGAAAATGGAAAGAGTGAGAATCAGGAATCATTTAGAACAAACTTTCCACATTCAATTCTTACAAATAGAAAAGAGAGTGAATATATGGTAATTGACGTGAAGACCTATCCTATTGACAGCAGATTACCAGATATTGGTAACTGTGTAGCAGCCCCATCGGTATCCACTCCAATATCTGATAGTGATTCATTAGTAAGGAATCCTGGCCTAGCATCTGTTTGGCTGTCAGGAAAGTGTGAAGAAATACCAAATAATGAAGAAAATCAGAGGGGAAAATGAATGTGCTAGTGAAGCAAGCAACAGGGAAAAACATGTGACTTTTGTTGGTAAACATTGCATAGTTGCACCTAAGAATGTTGGTAAGTGTTGAAGTAATTGTTCACGTTCACAGAATTATAAGTGATTGTGTTGTTCTTCTCATTGAAAAATAACACTTTTCTGATAGGTTTGCAAAAATCCCTCTCCTGAAGATGGTGGACATGGCTCAGAGGATGACCAAGATACCTTCAGACCTTCCTCTTTTCCACTGAATCATTCTTCTCCTAGTGAAATTTCTGGAACAAGTTTATGAGGGTAGGTACTTACCTTTTTTTTTCCTTAATAAAAATATGTGTTCAGTATAAGAGAATTGGAAAAAGAGCAGAGAAGAAAAATATCACTTGTAGGTTCATTTCTCAATGGTAACCATTGCAAATATTTTTTGAATTTGTTTCAAGCCATTTTTCTCTGCAAATTTTTGTAGTTTTTTGTTTGCACTTATTATAATGATTCTTTGTATTTAAGAGAAAAGTAATAATGTTACAGCCTACATTGTGAATCAGTCATGGATTATTTGATGTCCCTGGTGGGTAGGGGTTGATACTATATTTTACTACGTTTTGCCATTTTATTTTATTTATTGTGTGTTTTGCCATTTGAGATGAACAGCTTTGCCTATAAATTTTTTTAATATTTTGTCTGACTTCCTAAGGCTAGATACCTAGAGGTGAAATTATTAGCACATTATTTTCTAAATAGGTCTTAAAGACTTGTGTTCTCACCTCAGTGTATGAGGAGAATATCCATCTCGCTGTTTTCTTTTTTTTTTTTTCGCTGTTTTCTTATCAGCATTTGAAATAGATTAAAGGTTTAGATTTTTTTTTATCCTGTACTATTAATTTGAGGTTTTAAACCTTGAGATTGGTAAATACTAGAAGAATACTGATACTTCACTGATTTTAACTGAAGCTGTAAACTAATTTAACCATCAAGTTATAAGGACTTTTTAAAGTGTCATATTTTAAAAGGCCATAATTTGCATTATTCGAAAATGGTTTACATATATAGGTACATGTGTATGTATCTTTTGAACAGTGTAAATTCATTGCTTTATGAAATGTCTACATGCATATTTGCGTGTAGATGCACTCATGCACCTGTGTGTATTTTCCTTTGTTACTGTGTCCCTTGTCTGCTTGTTCCCTAATCCCTTCCCACCAGGGAACTGCTGTTTTTGGTTTCTCAGGTATCCTAGAGTTCCCTTATGCATGCAAAACCAAATATGACTATATATCCTTACTGTGGATGTTTGGCTATATAAGGCTACTTACTACAGCTTCATTTGTATTATCATCACTTTGGTCATGTGAAATAGATCTATAGGGTAAGTTCTCAGAAATTAGATTTTTGGACCAAAGAGTATTTGTATTCCTGTTCATAATAAATTAGTAGAACCACTCCATAAAGGTACTTATTTAGTTTTCCTACCAACAGTTTTAGAGAGGGCCTGTTTTCCCATACCCTCGTCAACAGAATGTTTATAAAACTTTTGGATGGTTGACATTTTGTAGGCAAAAGAAATAGTACCTCGGTATAACTTTAATTCAAATTGTTGGGGTGTGATTGTGAGCATCATTTCCTCTGTATTTGCTATGACTATCCATGTTTGTTGCTCCTTTATTTTTCATGGATTTTTAGTCTTCTTTTGGCCTCCATTTCGAGGAATTCTTGATGTATTAGGGAGAATGAATAGCCATTTGTAAAGAAGGAGTTATATTTCCTAATCTTTAGAAAAATCTTTTTTTCTTTTACTTTGCTTGTATTTTTTGCCATATAGAAATTTTATTATTAAATTTCCCAATTTGTCTTTCATGTTTTTTTTTCTTTTAAAGCAGGCAGGGAAGGAGAGAGAATCTTAAGCAGTCTCTGTGCCCCGCATAGAGCTTGATGTGGGGCTCAGTCTCACAACCCTGAGATCATGACCTGAACCAAAATCAAGAGTCAGACACCAGCTGAGTTCCCTCGGTGCCCTCTTATGGCTTTATAAAAGATCTTTTGTATGTTTCCCTTCTGGAAGATTTTAATAAATAGAAAACCTTACCTAAACAGTGACATTATCAAAAATGCTCAGTAATTAGAAACAAGTTGAAATTCAATCTGACTTCAAGGTTACCTAGTAAATTCTTCCCTAATTGCCATTGGAGTTTTGCATATTTCTCTGAAATGGTATGGGTAAGCTAGAACTATTAGTAGAGGGCTAAAATTCTTTCCTGTTTCAGTGACACTTAGATACCTCATCTTAACACTTTTTCATATGCACAGCCTCGTCTCCAGAGTTTATGTGTGTAACCCATTAAAATTCATCTCATCCAATGAAATTTGAACATTATCTGTCCTTGATTTGTCATGACTGATGTCATCTACTGATTTTTCTTGGTCTCCCCTCTCATATTTGTCTGTAAAGTTATCTGTGCATTTATCTTTGTACTGTCCAATATGCTTCTGCTTCTGACACTTGCTTTGCCAGATTTTAAGTGATAGTCTTTGAGTCCCAAGTTTATTAGTTTCCCATGGCTGCCATAACCAGGTGTCCCAAACTGGGCAGCTTAACACACAGAAAGTTATTGCCTCACACTCTGTCGGCTAGAAGTTCAGGGCCATGTTCTCCCTGAAGATTTTAGGGAAGGGGATGCCTGGCTGGCTCAGTTGGAGGGCCCGTAAATCTTGATTTGAGGGCTGTGAAGTCTAACCCCTTGTGGGGTGTAGAGATTACTTACAATAAAGCCTTTCAACTGAAGCTTTGACAGGAGAAACCTTCCTTACATCTTCCAGCTTCTGGTAGTCCTAGGCATCCATTGGTTTGTAGATGAATTACTCTAATCTCTGTCTCTGCATTCACAGTGGGTTAAGGGCCCAGCCTATTCTTCTATGGTCCTATTTTAACCAGTTACATCTGCGGGGATCCCATTTCCAATACAGTCATGTTCTGAAGTATTGGGTCTTGATGCTTAAGCATATTTGTTTTCTCGGAAATACAGCTTAACCCATAATAGCATCTTTGACCAAGGACACAATTAGGGAGCTTATTCTCATGTTCTTAACCCTTTCCACCTTTTTCTTTTTTAGTTTCATAATTCCTTTATTGGCATTTCATTTACAATTTGATCGCCATATCCTACACTTGTTTAGTTCTTATTCTGTCGTTAAATATATTCTTATCTAGCCATCAGGTGTCCTTCCCCCACCCCCCTGCCCAACTGACAAAAGAATGTACTCTGTGGTCTTTTGCTCAGAGTACAGAGGGAACAGTACTCACTAGGCTCTTTCATGTTCCACAGTTAACCTGTGGCTTTGATAATGAAAGCATAGTAGTGTTTCAAATTGTCTGCTTCTGCTTTCATCCCTTATATTTTTATTTTGTAGGGATAGCTTTCCTGTTTCTGTGGAATGTAGGAGGGAAATCTGAGGCATCTCAGTTCTTCCTGCCTCATAATTGACTTGAATTTTTTTCTTGTAAGCTTCTGCCAAAGATGCTCTTTCCTTCAAGTCTACTTTAGTTTGATTAGGCTCTATCTCTTGTTGACTCTTCATGGTTACTCTTCTGTATGTAGACTCAAGCAATTTATTTATTAAGGACAATTTGCTCCAGCCCCCAGAACTTGAGTGATGCATATGCGGGATTTATTTTGCTTGACTTTGGCACTTATTGTCTTTGTAATCCATTAGGACTTATTATTTTGGAAAAATTATAGATCCACAGGAGGTTACAAAAATCTTATAGAGGGATTACCATTTCCCCTAGCAGTTACATCTCCCATCATGATACCATGGTGTCATCACCAGGAACTTGTCCTGGGTACCGTGTTATCACAGGTGTGAATTCATGCAACTGCTGTGCAAAAGTCAGAGATACAGAACTTCAGCATCACCACACTGATCTGCCTCTTTATTGGTTTCATCTTGTTTGCATTTCAAAATTTAATCTCTGCATTCCTTGCAGTGCTTTCTGCAACGTTCTTTCCTCCTGGGTACTTTCCAGTTTTATTTTCTGTGGTTTTGGTATTTTTTAAAAATGTATATCAAGGCATTGAATGAAATGCGTAAGTACTCTTATCTAAAACCTTCCATTATTATTGTTTTCCTCCATACTGCCCTTGGTCAGAGACAGTATGCTGGCTGGCTGGCCTTACTCTTGGACCCACCTGATTTTGTGTGTGTGTGTGTGTGTGTGTGTGTGTGTGTGTGTGTGTGTTTGTATGTGTGCGTGTTTCTGTACTTCTAAGAAAGTTATTAGGTGTCAGAAAGAGACCTTGGGGAGAAACTGAAGTGTCTCATGAACTTCTTATAGGTTCATATATTTTTTTAAAGATTATTTATTTATGATAGACATAGAGAGAAGAGAGAGAGAGAGAGAGAGAGAGAGAGAGAGAGGTAGAGACACAGGAGGAGGGAGAAGCAGGCTCCATGCCAAGAGCCCAATGCGGGACTCCATCCCGGACTCCAGGATCGCGCCCTGGGCCAAAGGCAGGCACTAAACTGCTGAGCCACCCAGGGATCCCCTGTGTTCAGATATTTTGAATGACAGCATCATGTGTAATCTTTTTGAAGCGACCTTGGATTTCATAAGCTAGACAAGCACCTGCACCCCCACCTCTTAGTGTGGGGCAAAACCACAGGACATAATGGGAAGTGGCCAATTTAGAAGAGGGTAAGTGTGCTCTGAATTAAAATCACTGGGGAAGATGAAAGGAGAATGATGAGATGTTGCTGAGTTGCTCAGCATACGTGTTTTGCTGCTCTAGCCACTAAAGCAAATACTAGTAGAGATCTCTCCATCAGTCTCTGGCCTGTAGATTAATCCGTGAATCATTTTGGGGTGTGGTTTAGACTACTAGCATGCTTACTGTCAGGTTTCTGGCTCACTCTTAACCCAATTTTAGGCTTTCACAGTATGCATCGTTAGATTTTTGCTGATGTATAATTAATATGTAGTGAAATACACAGATCTTTGTGGTTTTATTCACAGCATTTCTGACACTTAGCGACCTATTTTAAACCACCACCTAAGATCTGTAGAACACACACGTCCCCCCACCCCCATGCACAGTCCGTTGCCTTTTTCATGTCAGTTCTCCTGCTTCCCCCACCCCTTCTCTACCACTCACTTTCTGATTTGTATCCTCCTAATTTAGTTTTGGCTCTTACTACATTTGAATGGATTCATACATTTTTCTGTCTCCCCTTAACATGTTTTTGAGATTCATCTGGTGGTTACCTGTACCAGTAGCTCATCGTGTTGGAGGAGCTGTTGGAGCACACTGTCGAGTGACTGTGGCCATGCTGTGTATCTGTTCTCCTGTTGCACAAAATGCATTGTCATCTAAGCCTCATTTCCAGCTCTGTTAACTTAGGTTCCTCCTGCAGCTTTCTCTCCTTTTCCCCTTATCACCTTGAAATGCCTGTGTCAGTTTCTTAGTTGGTTTTCCAGGATTATGATAAACTCTATACACAGTTAATTTCTTCAGCTGAGGAAGTTTTTTGTTTTCTGTTACTTTTGGTAATTGGCTGGGTTCCATCTATTCTCTCTTCCTTTTGAGGAACTAATGGTTTCCCATTAATTAACACTCCCTTCTCTGGTCACTTAGGACTGTTTTCTTTTCCCTAATTTTCATTTTTTATACGTTCACTCTACTGCGGGGTAGCTACTCAATGGGTTCATTCTCGGCATCACAGATTTTTCTGTAGTACGAATCATGCTTTTTATTGCTGCCAACATCGACTTTGATTTTGTGTTTATTTTAATTGAAGCCCTCCTTGTACTTTTCATTATGGTAAACTGAGTGTGATTTATTATTTTGAGTGTGATATTTTTATTCTTTTTCTCTGGTTTCTGCCAACTGATATTCTTTATTGTGTGTGTGTGTGTGTGTGTGTGTGTAGACTATTGATTTGAGAGAGAGAAGTGCACACATGGGGTTGGAGTGGGGAGGGGAGTGGCATGCAGAGAGGGAGAAGCAGACTCCCCATTGAGCAGGGAGCCTGACTCGGGGGCTTGGTGCCAGGACCCTGAGATCATGACCTGAACCGAATGTAGATGCTAATCTAATGGAATCACCCAGACATCAGTGCTTCCTGTCCCTTGGGACTGTGCCACTCTCTTCAGGTGATCCTGCCTCTTTCCTCTCCTTGCGTTGGGCTGGGCTGACTCTGTGCTGGGAATGGCTCACAGAAGGTGGTGTATATGAGATCCATGTGGCATCGTACTGTATTTGTTGCTTTCTAATCTTTTTTTTTAATGTCCTAAACATCTTTCAGAGTCAAAGGGTAGTACTCGACAGCATGATTTAAAATAGCTGAGTAGCGTTTTATTTCATGTTTGTGCCATAATTTCTATAGCCTAATTTCTCTTACATGTTCATATCTATTCTTTTGGCAAATCTTTACAGTTAGCGTTGAATTTTTTTCCCTTAGGATTAATTCCTAGACATAAAATGTCATAGTCAACGTGGCTTTGGTAGGCGTTGCTTAATTTCTCAATCAAAAGTTGTACCACTTCATATTGCACTCAGCAATGTAGGACTGATTGTATTTCTTAGCACTTAAGTACATGATTCTTTCTTTTCATCTGTGCTCCTTGAGGCCAGGAACTTTTGAATGCTCTACTCGAAGCTTTATATCAGGTATTCAAAAAGTGTTTATCAATTGAATAGCTAACATAGTTAGGAAACTACGTATGAGGTTTATTAATGAAAATGCTACAGCCTTGAGATGCCGGGGTGGCTGACCAATTGAGTGTCTGACTTTAGTTCAGGGTGTGATCCCGGAGTGCCAGGATCAGTCCCACATTGGGCTTCCTATATGAAGCCTGTTTCTCCCTCTGCCTGTGTCTCTACCTCTGTCTCCCTGTGTCTCTTATGAATGAATTAGCAAATGAATGAATGAATGAATGAATAAATAAATAAATAAATAAATAAATAAATAAATAAATAAAATCTTTTTTAAAGGCCATGGCATTTTTCTTTTAAAATAGTTCATTCAATAGGAAAATGATTTAGAATTTTAGATAACTAAGACTGAAAATCCATGGTTGAGTTACCATATATGGCAGGTAGAGCAGAGCCTAAGATAAACAAGCCCATTGGGCAGGCAGAAAAGGCTTTTTGCTAGTGGAGATAATGTTGTATAAAGGAATGGAAGACTAATTATGAAATGTTCTCCCTTTCAGGTGAGCTTTAGAGTCTTTTGGTTAAGCAGCTCCTCAGAAGCCCCCCTGTGAGAGTGAGTCATCTCCGTTGGTGTGTCTACAAGCCAGTGTGTGTAGGCTTACTTATGTGTCTGAACAAGAGAGCACCTGTCCCACTACAGCCTCAGATCAATGCTTTGAGGATCACAAGGTGGGCAGCATTTCTGTTATTTCTTTGGGAAGGCTTATGAGTTTTAAGTGATACTGATGTAGCAGTCAGACTCAAGTTTAGGCCTGTGTAAATTCTGTTGCTTGTTTTACCTTAAAGGTGTGTGTGTTTGTGTGTGTGTGTGTGTGTGTGTGTGTGTGTGTGTGTTTTGATCAAATAAATACTCTTGCTGGCTAGGCAGTAGAAGTCCAGCTCTTTAGTATCTGCTCTCTAAAATATTTCACTCTGGTGGAGGGTGCTTGGCAGGCACACTGGAATGAAGTACACTGTGATCCACCTATGCTTAGATTTGGAGGGAGGTAATTTCAAATATGACCAGACTTGGTGATGGTTGAACAGAGCTCTATGGAGGGATAAGTAATGTATTGAAGCCATATCTTTTAAGACTACTTGGCAGGGAGGCAGAAGATAAACAAGTGGGGGAAGGTATGGAGTTATAAAAGAAACACTGCATTTGAAGGAGCCCGGAGCTTTGTAACGGCTGCAGTAGATTGTATGTGGTGAAAGGAGGAAAGGCCAAACAGGAAGAGTCTCATATATAAAGTTTGGAAGTTCAACAGCTTAAGCAGGACACTGATGTGATGTTGATGTTTAATTTTTAATTTTTTAAGGTTTTATTTATTTGACAGTGAGAGTGCAAGCATGTGTGTGAATGACTGCAGGAGCCAAGGTGGGGGAAGGGAAGTGGCAGAGGGAGAGGAAGAAGCAGGCTCCCTCCTCAGCAGTTCCACCCCAGGACCCTGGGATCATGACCAGAGCTTAAGACATGTGATTAACCAGCTGAGCCACCCAGGCACCCCTGTGTTGATGGTCTCATTCATTTGGGGAATATAAAGTGTCCTGAAAGGGAATAAAGGAAATAAAGGGGAAAGGAGAGAAAATGAGTGGGAAATAGCAGTGAGGGAGACAGGACACGAGAGACACCTAACTCTAGGAAATGAACAAGGGGTGGTGGAAAGGGAGGTGGGTGGGGAATGGGGTGACTGGGTGTCAGGCACTGAGGGGGTCACTTGACAGGATGAGAACTGAGTGTTATGCTATATGTTGGCCAATTGAACTCCAATAAAAATATACATAAAAAATACAAAAAAGCTCATGCCATGAGCACTGTGAGGGAGGCATGGAGCAGGGGCAAGGTTACAATCAGGAGACTTTGACACAAGGCTGCTATAGTCAGGCAAGAGGTGGTGTGAGCATGGATTAAAGTAGGGGCAGTGGGGTTGGGAGAGAAGCACGGAGATCTGAGAGGTCTATGTGGGAGAAGCTAGACATTTCCTTATTTTTATTTTTTAACGAATTTATTTGAGAGAGTAAGTGATAGAGGGAGAGAACATGAGCAGGGGGAGGAAGAGGACGACACAGGCTCCCCACTGAGCAGGGGGCCTGATGCAGGGCTCAATCCCAGGACCTTGGGATCAGGACCTGAGCTGGGAACAGACACTTGACCAACAGGGTCACCCAGGCATACCAAAGCTAGACTTTTATTATCTATGTTTGTGTTTTGTGAATATGACAGTATTCCATTTTTTAAGTGAGCTGAACATGAATACGGTGTGCAATATAGCTCTGTTCTGTACCAAACCCTTAGTAAATATATTCAGGAGAGTTACTAAAAGTATGGTGTCATGTTGGACAAATCATTGTAAGCCATCTTTTTGATGACGCTGTTGAGTGTTGGGTCTCTGTGTTCTTAGCTAGTGGTTTTTTTTTTAATAAATATGGTCTTCTTAAAATTTTATTTATTCATTCATGACAGACATGGAGAGAGAAAGAGGCAGAGGCACAGTGGGGTAGACACTGGTACCACATTTTATATATGGTAGATGAAGCTGACTGTCAGAAGTTAAGTACTTGCTTAAAGCCACACAGCTGGGTAATGGTGCATCTGAGCTAAGAACCCTTGCAGTCTGACTCTAGGCTATGTGCTGATAGGAAGGATACTGCACTGCTTATTTCCAGGATTCTATGAACCTATGTCATGCCACATTTGACTTATTTCTCCTACAGAGGAAAAAAATATACTTTGTTTATCTTTGTTATATCATTCTCCAATGTTGTATTTTAATAGACGTTTTGCTTCCTCTCTGCTCTGAATTCAGGCTTTTTCTTTCTTCATTTGATCTTTAAATGAATGACAAGGAATTGATTATGTTAACAATTATGAGAATTGAATCATTTTATTGATATTGGGACATGTATTTTCTTCGTTAAAATCTTCTGGTTATGGAAGTAGCTAGACTGGGATAAATTTGAGCAAAAGTTTTTATTTCCCAATGTCTAAGTGGAAACTCCTAGCTGAAAATGTAACTTATACTATTGGCTTGAGGTTCAAAATGGCGTGTGACACATAGGAGTTTAAGCTCCCCATGCTTCCACGAACTTCTTTGAAAAGGCAGGAAAATGTATGTATGTGTGGAGAAAGCTGGCTCAAGGATCTTGGTAAGCAGGAAAGGATACACCCAGAAAATAAGACAGTTTGATACATTTCTAAAATGTGTTCAACAAGTGGGGTGAAGGAGAAATCAGAGCAGAAAAATTTAAAACAAAAATTGAAGCTGAAATTGGCTTCAGAGCAAAGAGACATTGTTCACTGTGGAACTCAAAAGAGATTTCCTCCCCCCAGAGGAGTCTGCTAAAGCATTGGTCCCCAGGCAGCCCTCTGCTTCTCTGCAGACTTCAGTGTTTGTGACCTTGGTAAACGTAGGAGAACAGGTGTTGAGGCTAAGAGAGAATTTCCTTGTTCTGGTTTAAGGGAAAGAGACTAAAAGAAGAGCAAAACAAAGCTGTCTGAAACCTCAGTACTTCACATCTGATGATCAGAGGTACTTTCCTGTTTGCAGGGGGTTCTCAGATTAGTTCATGATGCTCTAGGATGAGAAAGAAATGAGTAAGGAAGAGGAAAATATTACAGCAAATGGCTAGAGAAAGGTATACCAGGCAAAAGGAACTCAAGGATTAGAAAATATCAGATAATAGATAGAGACCGTTGCATTCAACAGAAAAACACAGTTGTCCAAGAGGGGTACAGTATGTTAGATGATAGTGCTGTTGCCTTTTAGATGACAAAATAGAAGAGACTCAAAAACAAATATAAACGAATAAAAACTATGAAAATACAAGGGCAATTTGACAAATCTACAATGATACAAAATTTCTGTTTTAAGCAATAAACAACAACAACAAAATCTAATTGGGATATATATAAAGGATGTTATCACAAAGGTGAGGAAATTCATTTTATTAGATGCATTGTACAGTGTTGTACCTTACTAAGAATAACTTTTTATAGGATATTTGCAGACATCACACATACATTAGGTCATGGAGAGAATCCCAATGTATTTCCAAAATTGATGCTCATTGGCCACATTTCTTGCTACTGTGAAATACAAATAAAAGTTCAGAGCAAATCGGGCACCTGGATGGCTCAGCAGTTGTCTGCCTTTGGCTCAGGCCGTGATCCCGCCATCCCAGCATCCAATGCCACATCTGGCTCCCTGCATGGAGCCTGCGTCTCCCTCTGCCTGTGTCTCTGCCTCTCTGTGTGTGTCTCATGAATATATAAGTAAAATCTTTTAAAAATTCAGAGCAAAAAGATACATTCTTTGCCTCCCTATCCCAAGTCTGTATCTCAGAAAGGATCACTGAACTCCAAGCTTGATTTGTTCAAATGGGCAAGAAAATTGATGGATTACTGGCAAGTCTAAGGGAAGGAGGGAGAGAATACACCGTGCAAAGTGCTGTTTGGGAAGAAAAGTGAATAGCAATCCTGACATCAGCAACAAATCCAATAGGATGAAGAATGCATAGTATAATTGTGGAATCAAGTTTGGTACAAGACACACTCCATGTTACTTATTGGTTCTGTTTATCTTACTTTGAAGTCTTTTAAAATTGAAATCACAAAGGATTGACTAATTACTGATTTCAGATTATAAAGCTTCCTAAGGAAAATAAAGTCATTTATGTATTGCAGCATAGCTCCAGATGAGTTTGTTTCCTGAAGTAACATTGCTTTAATGAAAAATACTTGAATATATTAAGATTACAGATTGGATTCTTTTATTTGTGGTCTTTTTTGTCATAAGACAAAGTTTCTGTGTCTATTAAATTACTGAGAACTATATCCCATAGTTATTTATAATTATAGATTTCTAGAATAGCTTCATCTTTGCTAAAATGAGCTATACAAAGTACATATCTGCAAAGATAGGCTTCTGTATATGACAGTTAAAGTCATAATTTTTATAGCAATGAATCTAAGTACCAAAAATTGATATGTGATAATAGGATGAGTATGCTGATGAAAGGGCTTAGAAATTAACATGAATACCTCTTAGGTTCTTTATAGTATTGAGCTAGATTTAAAAAATCAAAGACTCAGTCAACTGCTTTACAATCAGGATGATTCCTCATAAGTACAGTTTTCTCATTAAATTTCTTACTCAGATTTCGTGGAACTATATTTGATATTTCCCGTAGGAAGTCTAATACTGGGTTTAGGGTCAACTCAGCTGAGTCCACAAGATCTGGATCTGGGCAAACTCATGAATTTCATAGGCATTGATTAGAATACTCATTTTAAAAAGCATATTTAGTGTTTTAAAAAAGCACAAAATCATATTTAAAGTAGAAATATGATAAATGTAAGCTGTTACTTTTTTAAGTTTGTAAGGCAATTTAAATTGTAGAATACAAAAGAAGCTTTAGTAACCTGAATATCTTTTTTAGCCTACGGAACAAGACTTAAATTTAGACTTGGTTCTTCTTCTTTCTTCTTCTTTCTTCCTTCTTCTTCCTCCTTCTTTCTTCTTCTTCTTTCTTTTTTATCTCATTTGCTCTTTATAAAAACGCTATGTTTAAAATCTTCTAACTTTATCAATGGAGAATCTGAGAACTTCAACGACATTCTGAAACTTGTGCAATGGTACATAGTGAATAAATGTTGGAACAAGTCATCATGCTATACCGCTGACCTGTTTATTCTTGAACTTGATGTTCATAATGGTACTATTTATAATATACTTTCTTTTGCAATTGTATCTTTTTTACATTTTTAGATCCTCTGGTCAGATTTGATGCAGTGCTTTTCCCAAGAACTGACTATTTCTTGGTGGGTCCTCCATAAATATTCGTCAGTTGATTTCTGGTCCACATTGGTCCCTGGAGGGAGTGGGCTAGCTTTGTCATGTGGCAGCTAACCTTCAACCATTGAAGATGGAGAAGTGCCATCCAGGAGTAAGGTAGCCAAGTGCTTGAAACGCCCAGGCATTTTCATTTTCCTCTTCCCTATGTCTGCTTTTTTTTTTTTTCTGTTAAGGCAGAAATCTTAAAATTTTTGTTTGACCTTTTGACGGAGATTGCCTATTCTTGACCTTGTTTCCGACTTGGCTTTTTCCTGATCTGCCTCATTTTATTTTTATTTTTATTTTTTTAAGGATTTCATTTATTTATTCATGATAGGCACATAGAGAGAGAGACAGAGAGAGAGAGAAGCAGAGACACAGGCAGAGGGAGAAGCTGGCTCCATGCAGGAAGCCTGACGTGAGACTCGATTCTGGGTCTTCAGGATCAGGCCCTGGGCTGAAGGTGACGCTAAACCACTGAGCCACCGGGGCTGCCCCTGATCTGCCTCTTTTAGAACAGTCAGCCCTTCCTTTCTGATTACTTCTTTCATTTCAAGCATTTATTGTGACTCTATCCTGTCTTTTACTCTGATTAACTCAGGCAGAGTGGCTCAATAGAAAGGGTGTGGGCATATTTCTTGCCAATTTCAGGGGCGATTTACATTTTTGAGCTTTAATTTTAATTTTTATTTTTTTAAAGATTTTTTTTATTCATAGAGACAGAGAGAGAGAGAGAGAGGAGAGAGAGAGGGGGGCAGAGACACAGGCAGAGGGAGACGCAGGCTCCATGCAGGGAGCCTGACTTGGGACTCAATACAGGGTCTCCAGGATCACGCACTGGGCTGCAGGCGGCGCTAAACTGCTGCGCCACCGGAGCTACCCTAGCTTTAGTTTTTTTTTAATTAGACTTTTTATTTTGAGATAATTCTTGATTCATATGCTCTTATAAAGACATACTGGAGATCCCCTGTACCCTTGACCGTATTTCCCCTAAGGGGAATGCAAATACAAAACCAAAGTTCAGTATCCCAACAAACTGACACTGGACCAGTCAAAATACAGAACATTTCCATCACTACGTGGCTTGCCCGTTTTGCCCATTTAGAGCCATCCCTGCTTCCCTCCCACATTCTCCTTTTCCGTAACAAACCACTATCCTGATCCACTAACCTGTTCTCTAATTCTCTAATTTTTTCACTTCAAGACTATTATGTAAATAGAAGCATACAACATGTAACATCTTATGATTTTTTTCCCACTCAGCACAATTATCTGAAATTCAACCTGATTGTGTTTCACTAGTGTGATTTTCAGTTTTTGGTTTTTTTTTTGCTTTGTGAGTACAATCTTATGGTATCATTCTAGCACACTGTGTTTAACCATTCACCTTTTGGATGACACCTGAGTTTCTGTTTTTTAGCTATTTGAATAAAGCTTCTAGTAAATATTCATTTATGTTTATGTATGAATAGAAATTTTTAATTTCTCTGGATGACCAAGAATGCAGTTGCTGGGACATATGTTTATTTTTTTTTAACAAAGTGCCAACCTGTTTTCCATAACGTACCATTTACACCTCTGCATCTTTGCTAGTATTGATGCTGATGAACATTTTAATTTTAGCCATTCCCATAGGTGTCTCATTGTGGTTTTAATTTGCATTTACTTACTGGTTAACTGTATTGAACGTATTTAGCATCTGTAAATCTGTATATCCTGGGGCACCTGGATGGCTCAGTGGTTGAGTCTTAGCCTTTGGCTCAAGTCTTGATCCCAGGATTACGGGATGGAGTCCCACGTTGGATTCCCCAAAGGGAACCTGCTTCTCCCTCTGCCTCTATCTATATGTCTGTGTCTCTCATGAATAAATAAATAAAATTAAAAAAATAAATCTGTATATTCTTTTCAGTGAAATGGATAATTTTCTTTCCCCATGTTCTAATTGTATTTTCTTAATTCTGGGATTTTGAAATTTCTTTATCTATTCCAGACATTAGTTTGAAGGTACTCTTTACAGGGCCTAAAGTTTTTAATTTTGATGAAATCCAATTTATCAGCTTTACCCTTTACAAATGGTGTTTTTGGTGTTGAGTATAAGACCTTTCCCTAGCCCTAGATCCCAAAACATGTCTTCCATTTTTTTCTAACAGTTTTTTAGTTTCACATTTTACCTTTAAATCTCTTATCAATTTTTGTTTTTTTTTGTTTTTTTTTAATAAATTAATTTTTTATTGGTGTTCAATTTACCAACATACAGAATAACACCCAGTGTTCATCCCGTCAAGTGTCCCCCTCAGTGCCTGTCACCCACTCACCCCCACACCCCGCCCTCCTCCCCTTCCACCACTCCTAGTTCATTTCCCAGAGTTAGGAGTCTTTTATGTTCTGTCTCCCTTTCTGATATTTCCCACACATTTCTTCTCCCTTCCCTTATATTCCCTTTCACTATTATTTATATTCCCCAAATGAATGAGAACATACACTGTTTGTCCTTCTCCGATTGACTTACTTCACTCAGCATAATACCCTCCAGTTCCATCCACATTGAAGCAAATGGTGGGTATTTGTCGTTTCTAATGGCTGAGTAATATTCCATTGTATACATAAACCACATCTTTATCCATTCATCTTTCAGTGGATACCAAGGCTCCTTCCACAGTTTGGCTATTGTGGACATTGCTGCTAGAAACATCGGGGTGCAGGTGTCCCGGCGTTTCATTGCATCTGAGTCTCTGGTGTAAATCCCCAACAGTGCAATTGCTGGGTCGTAGGGCAGGTCTATTTTTAACTCTTTGAGGAACTTCCACACAGTTTTCCAGAGTGGCTGCACCAGTTCACATTCCCACCAACAGTGTAAGAGGGTTCCCTCTTCTCCGCATCAATTTTGAATTAATCTTTGAATAAAGTATGAGATTTAGCTCAAGGTTCATTTTCTCATGTGTGACAATGGATGTTGAATTGCTCTAGCAGCATTTATTGAAGGGGCCATGTTTCCTCCGTTGAATTACTTTGATAGTTGTACTGAAATTGGGCATATGTGTGTGCATCTGCTTCTGAATATTCTATTTCACTGATCAATGCGTTTCTTTTGATGGTACCAGATAGTCTTAGTTTCTATAGCTATAGAATAGTCAGGTAGACAGAATAAGATACTTTATTCTTCCTTCAAAGTTATTTTGAATATTCCAGGGATTTTTGCCTTTTCATATACATTTTAAGGTGATCTTATCATGTCTATAAAACATCTTGCTAGGATTTTAAAATAAATTGGTTTAAACATATAGTTCAATTTGGAAGATAATTGAGATCTTTATTATTTCTCGTCTTCCAATTCAGAAGCAAGGTATGTCTCCCCATTTATGTGTATCTTTGATTTATTCCATCACATTTTGTAGTTTTTTTAGCATACAGATCCTGTATGTGTTTTGTTAGATTTACTTCTCAGTATTTTTAATTGTTCATAAATTTTTTTAATCTAGGTATTTATGTGTTCATTGCTTGTCTACAGAAATCAAATAGATATTTTTATATTGATATTCTACTGTAATATAGACAATGTTTGTAGCACCCCCATAGAGATCCAACCCCCAAAGATGTGGTATTTGGAAAGTGCCCTTTGGAGGTTGATTAGCAGTAGTGTCCTTATAACAGAGACCCCAAAAATGCTGTTATCCCTTCTGCCATGGAAGGACACAAGGAAGAGATGATTATTTGTGAACCAGGAAGTGGATCTTCACCAGACGATAAAGTTGCTGGTGCTTTTATCTTGGAATTCTTAGTTTCTAGAACCACGTAAAATACATTTCTGTTTGTTTATAAGCTGCTCAGTGTATAACAATTCTGTTAGCAGCCCGAATAGACTACGACATATAACCTTGCTGAACTCACTCACTGGTTCTAGAGGGTTTTTAATTTTTTTTTATTTGCGATTTTCTTTATAGAAAATCGTGTGTATGAAAAAGCACAGTTTTATTTATAAAGCTTTTTTAGGATTTGAATGCATTTTATTTTCTTGCATAATTGTACAGTTATGTTTATTGAGCCTCTAACACTCTGTTGAATACAATTTATTGGTGTGGACATTTTTTTGGAGAGAGAGAATGCATATGAGCAGTGAGGGGAGGGGTAGAGAGAGAGAGAGAGAGAGAGAATCTCAAGCAGACTCCCCACTGAGAGGTGCCAGATTTGGGGCTAGATCTCACAACCTGAGATCATGACCTGAGCTGAAATCAGGAGTTAGACACTCAACCTACTGAGCCACGCAGGTGGCTGGTGTGGACATTTTTGCTTTATTCTCCTTTTTTAGCAGCATTTAGTTGTTTGAACATTAAATATAGCATTACATGTAGTTTTTGAAGTTCTTTATAAAGGTGACAAAATCTCCCCTCTATACTTATTTTTCTGAGTGTTTTTATTATGAATGGGTATGTATCAAATATTTTTTCGGTATCAATCGATATGATAAAATAATTTTTTGGCAGGCTAATATAGGATTATATTGATTGAGTTTTATTTATTTTTTTTAATTTTTTATTGGTGTTCAATTTACCAACATACAGAATAACTCCCAGTGCTCATCCCATCAAGTATCCCCGTCAGTGCCCGCCACCCACTCAGGCCCACCCCCCGCCCCCCTCCCCTTCAACCATCCCCAGTTCGTCTCCCAGAGTTAGGAGTCTTTATGTTCTGTCTCCCTTGCTGATATTTCCCGCATATTTCTTCTCCCTTCCTTTATATTCCCTTTCGCTATTATTTATATTCCCCAAATGAATGAGAACATACACTGTTTGTCCTTCTCCGATTGACTTACTTCACTCAGCATAATACCCTCCAGTTCCATCCACGTTGAAGCAAATGGTGGGTATTTGTCGTTTCTAATGGCTGAGTTTTAAATATTGAGCTACCCTTGCATTCCTGGAATAGTTCTTTTTATATGTAGTTGCATTCTACTTACATATATTTTAGAGATTTTGGCATTTGTATTCATGAGGGATATTGATCTGTCGATTTACTTGAATTTTACTGGTTTTGTTTTAGAATTAGGGTAATACTAACTTCATAAAATGAATTTTTTCCTTCTATATTTTGGGAAGGAATTATTTGGAAATTCGTATTTTTTTTTAAAAAATGTATTTATTTATCCATGAGAGACAGAGAGAGGCAGAGGCACAAGCAGAGGGAGAAGCAGGCTCTCTGCAGGGAGCCTGACGGGGGACTTGATCCCAGGTCTCGAGGATCAGGCCCTGGGCTGAAGGTGGCGCTAAACCGCTGAGCCACCCGGGCTGCCCGGTATTAATCCTTTTAAAAATATTTTGTAGAATTCTGTAGTGCAACCAGCCTGAAGATATCTATTTTAGGAGTTTTTAACTAGAAATTCAATTTCTTTACAGCTAAAATAGTCAAATTTTCTATTTTCTTTTGTATTAGTTTATTTTACTATTATTGTTTTTTAAGATTTTATTTATTTATTCATGAGAGATACAGAGAGAGAGGCAGAAGCGTAGAAAGAGGGAGAAGCAGGTTCCCTGTGTGGAGCCTGGCGTAGGACTTGATTCCCGGACCGCAGGACCACACTGTGAGCCGAAGGCAGATGCTCAACCACTGAGCCACCCAGGCATCCCGTTCGTTTATTTTTTTTAAGGAATTAGTCCATTTTATTAAAGTTTTGAAACTTTTGTGTGTAAAATGATTGTAGTATAGCCTTATTAACCGTCTAATGTCTACAGGGTCTATAACGCTGTTGCTTGTTTCGTTACTGATATTGGCCATTGGTATCTTCATTTTTTGCTTGATCTTGATGAAGATTTGTCACTTTTATTGATCATATTAAACAAACAGCTATTTGTAACATTTATTTTTTGAATTGTTTTTCTGTTTTCAATTCATTGACGTGTACTCTTTATTATTTCTTTTGGCTACTTTGTTTTTTATTTTATTTTTTTCTTTTTCTTTTTCTAGGTCCTTGAGATAAGGTACTTTGCTCGTTTCTGATATATGTATGTCTAGCATTGCTATAGCTGTCCTGGACTACATTTGATACATTGTATTTCTGTTTTCATGAGTTCAGTGTACTCTTTTGATTTTCCTAAAACTTCCACTTGACCCATGAATTATTTAGAAGTTTGTTGTTTCACTTCTAAGGATTTGGAAATTTTCTTGTTATCTTTTTTTTTAAGATTTTATTTATTCATATGAGAGAGAAAGTGTATGTGTGAGTGAGAGAACACCAGCAGGGGGAGCATCAGAGAAAGAGGGAGAAGGAGTCTACACACTGAGTAGGAAGCCCAGTGCAGGGCGTGGTCCCAGGACCCTGAGATCATGACAGGAGCTTAAGGCTGATGCTTACCTGACTAAGCCACCTTGGAACCCCTTCTTCTCTTTTTCCGTCACTGATTTCTGGTGGTGGTTGGTGCACACATGATGCTTGATGTCAAATTTCTCCAAGTTGATGAGGTTTGTTTTATAGCCCAGTGTATATATCTTGGTATAGGTTCTGTGGGTCCTGGAAAGGACTGCATATTTTGAGGTTGACTTGTAGAATATTTTGTAAATGTTGATTAGATCCTATTGATGAATGATGTTTCTAGTTGTTCTGTATCCTTCTTACACTTCTGTGTAGTTATTTTCCGAGTTGTGGAAAGAGGGGTTTTGGAGTCTCCAAATATAGTTGTTAATTTGTGTAGTTCTCCTTTTATTCCTATCAAATTTTGTTTCACGTAGTTTTCTTTTTTCTCTTTTTTAATGTTGTTTTCATCTATGTTACACATGAAGAGTTGTTAGGTATTCTCAGTGGATTGGCTCTTTTATCATTATTTGATATTCTTCTTTGTCCCTGGTAATTTTTATTTCAATTATTGTGTTTTCACTTCCAAAATTTCATTTTGTTTTTATAGTTGTTGTATGTCTGCTGGGACTTCCCCCCCTTCCTTTTCTCAAGCATTTTATCAACTGGTCATTCAAGCATTTTTAGGATATCTGCTTTAGCTTCTTAGATAGTTTTGATACGTCTGGGTTTGTTGTTTTTTTTTTTTTGTTTTTTTTTTGTCGTTGTTGTTTTGTTTTGGGATCTGTTGGTTGTCTTTTTATCATTCAGTTTGAGACCTTCCTGGTTCTTGGTATGACTAATGGACATTTTATGAGACTAAGGTTCTCACTCACCCTATCGTGACAGTGGAGTGCCCTCCTTACTGCTAGGCAGGGATTGCAATTCTGTCCCCCTACTAGGCCTCCAGTAATACATCCATGGCTGGGAAGTAGAGGAATGCCAGTTTCTTGCTCCCCAGGTGGCTTCTACTGAGTCTGTGAGCTGAAGGGGTTGTCTTGGTTACTGATGAAAATTCTTTCTTTTGAGTAGGCCTCCCTGACATTATGACACTACACTATGACACTCACACCGCCATCACAAAAGAAAGAAGGAGGAGGGCACCTTGTTACTACCAACTGGGGGTAGAAGTCCAGGTTCCACATGTGGTCTCCCCTGACAGCAAGTTTGAGGGTGGGAGGCATCTACTCAGTTTTCTGTGAGACCTCTCTAGCAGGAGGTTGGGGATAATTTGTTAGCATCCAATAAGGATGGAAATCTAGGTTCCTCACTTAATATTTGCAGATGCAAGTGGGGCAGAACAAAAGTTTTCGGTGGTGTTTGACTCTCTGTCTTGGTGGACTGCCATTCTCCTTGTCCTTTGGCTAAAGAAAGCAGACTTCTTTTGGGGCATTTATATCTGTGCCCATTGGGTTTCTCAGTTGCCAGTTCTTTGCTTCAAGTCTAGAATATACGAAGCAAGGAGAAAGCTCACTGAATTGGGACACCTGTGTGACCCAGTTGGTTAAGTGTCTGCCCCTGGCTTGGGTCATGATCTCAGGGTCCTGGGATGGAGCCCCAAGTGTGGGCTCCTTGCTCAGCAGGGATTCTGCTTCTCCCTTTCCTTCTGCCCCAACTTGTTCTTTCTCTTGCTCCCTCGCTCTCAAATAAATCAGTAAATAAAATCTTAAAAAAGAAAATAAAAAACCAATACTGAAATAGTTGCCATGTCTTACTTTGGTCCCTGGGATCCACTGCCATTTTGACTTTTTCAGTTTCTCCAGGTTTCAGGGATTTTTTTGTTTGTTTGTTTTCTTTATATATATAGTGTTTAGGATTTCGAGTTATGTTCAACCAGAGGAGCAGGAATAAGTATATCTAGTCTAAACTTTTTTTATTTGTAAAATGTATTTAGTCTAATCTACTTGCTAGTTGCCTCTCAGGGAAATTCATGAAATGATTGATTTTTCTTTGCATTCTTTGTTTTAAAATTTATTTGTTATTGGTGTTCCATTTGCAAACATATAGAATAACCCCCAGTGCTCAGCCCATCAAGTGCCCGCCCTCAGTGCCCGTCACCCACTCGCCCCCACCCCTGCCCACCTCCCCTTCCACCACCCGTAGTTCGTTTCCCAGAGTTAGGAGCTTCTCGTGTTCTATCTCCCTTTCTGATATTTCCCACGCATTTTTCTTCTTTCCCCTTTATTCCCTTTCACTATTTTTTATATTCCCCAAATGAATGAGACCATATAATGTGTGTCCTTCTCCAGTTGACTTAATTCACTCAGCATAATACCCTCTAGTTCCATCCACGTCGAAGCAAATGGTGGGTATTTGTCATTTCTAATGGCTGAGTAGTATTCCATTGTATACATAAACCACATCTTTATCCATTCATAAAGATTCTATAAAGAAATTTTTGGTTCTTAGACAAACATACTGAAATGATACAGGCGTTTCCTAACATTACTTCCTTTATCGCTACTGGTGGTAAGGATATACATGCATACTATATATACACACACCCATATGTATATGTTATATATAAGTGTGTGTGTGTGTGTGTGACACACATATATGTTTTTCTGAAATTTATTTATTCTGAAGATGATCATAGTGGACACAAAATATTCATTAAGGCTTCTGAAGCAATATAGGAAATTAATAAGCTGCCAACTCTTTCCTTGGTTGTTTTGTTACTATAACTTCCTGGGAAATCATTGTGAAATAAGTTTTACTAAGTAATTATACCATGATTTTTATGGGCAAGTTTTTATCTAAATGAGCAATGGTAGACAATTATTTTTTGTATGATAAGTGCTATGTACGAAAATTGTAGTACTTTTTCATTGCTACTTTCACTGGTACTGCATTAGAGTTGTACTCTAGTCTATTAAGTAATAAGTGAACTGAAAATACTGTCTCTTTTGAGAAGTCACTATTATACTTGTCATGAAATATATGTCTTTTGCACTATTAACATTTACTACTCCTTTTACTCATTTATCAGTGTGACTAGGGCAATATTCTCTAGTTCTTATAGAATTAATTGCAAAATAGGAGAGCTGTGACAGATAAGACTAAAGAATTCTTGAGGAGGCAAATTAAGAAAATTTAATTTGTATCCTACTTCACTTTTTCTTTGGCTTATCTTTTCAAAAGAAAACTTACATAACAAGGTGTGTCTTTAAGAAGAAGATTAGTATACAGTAATTTTTTTCCCTTTTTGATCATTTTTAAAAGGTTTTGTTTATTCAGAGAGACACACACACACAGAGACAGAGTCACAGGCAGAGGGAAAAGCAGGTTCCCTACAGGAAGCCTGATGTGGGACTCGATCCCGAGTCTCCAGGATCACACCCCAGGCTTCAGGTGGCGCCAGACCGCTGCACCACCAGGGATGCCCCTTCCCTGTGGACCATTAAACAAGAATGAATCTTAGCTGATTCTGCTCAGATTCTGGAAGGCGAGGGTAGAGTGAGGCGGTTAGGGCACAACATTAGTGTTTCTAAAAGTCTGAGCTTTCTTTATACTGCTCCTCATCTGCCCTCCTATAAGGAAAAGGATTTACAGTTTCATTCCTATGTTTCAGAAAGGTTATTACTGTAATTTGAAAAGGACAAGTAGCCCAACATGGGATACTTTTTCAAGAGAAATGGTCTTTATAGCTTTAGGTCATAGAAATGGCAAAACTTTGAGCCCAGAACTCTACAGAGCCCCAGAGGAAGGCCAGATGTTTGATGATGTGATTTGTAGCTCCTGGGAGCTGAATACCAAGGTTCATGGCTCTGGGAAATAAAGTGAAAGATTCTAGTGCCCGAGGCAGGAAAGGAGTTCATCTTCAAATGAACTGCATGAACATGTTAAGAGAACATCACTGCAGCAACCAATTCTCACTAACCCCAAAGTTCTTCAAGTTTTCTAGGCAAAATATGGCTCCCTGGGACTTTAGTAATACCCTAGAGATCATTGAGGGTCCTTTCCTTTATCACCTGCCTTTCCAGAATACGATTCATGACTAAGAATTTCCTGTCATGTCTTTGTGACAAGAAGAAATAAACCATGTTAGATCTCTTAAAAAGACGTGGCTTGATGTTGAGTGCCAACAGAAGATAATACTGAGTACAGAAAGAATATTTTGTTGTACTCATAGTGATATTTTTTTACGTGTGCAATTGCCATTATAAAAGTAACACAAGAAAAATCATTACTTTTCATTTTCTACATCAATAACCAGTTAGGAAATGGGATGGGAAAAATCAAATCCATTCATAATAACGACATAAACTATAATACAAACTACAAAATACTTATAAATCTAAGAAGGAATGTGGGAGGTACACAAAAAATATGTAACTTTATAGAAGGATATAAGAAAAAGTGGAAGAAATGGAAGGAGACATATTTCTGTTTAAAACAAAATCCTGATGTAAAATAGTAGTTTGCTAAAGATAATCTATCTAGTGCATTCTAAATCATAATATTAGTGATAGCTTAATACTGGCTCAGGCCCTGCCTCAGCACCGGCCCCCAGGCCAGCGTCCCCCCCGGGGCTCCATCCTACACGGCACTCAGGCCAGAGCCCACTGGCGCCCTTCCCGGGAGGGGCTCTGAGCAGCCGTGCCAGTGGACACGGCCTGGCCCAGGGGAGCAGCCTTCAGCCTGGTGCCGCCGTGGCGGCGGGGAAATTAATGCTGCCAAGCTTCTCGGCTGGCATCCGCGGAGTGGCGGCTTTATGCGTGCATGTCCAGCGGGTCGCTGTCCTGGGTCCCTGCCCCGGGAGGCACTGGGAGGCGCTGCAAAGCCGCTGGTGCCTGCCTGGCCCTTGGCGGACGGTGGGTCGATGGCGCCTGGTGCCCCGAGCCCCACCGGGAGGGTGGCTGCCCCTGTGCTCCGGGCCCTCGGCCTTCGTGGTGCTCTCATCCAGGTCAGGACCGGCCCCCTGAGGACCTGCTTGGCCTTCCTCACAGCTCACGCCCCTCGCTGCCATCACGGCTCTCCCGGTGAGGTAGGTTTTGGCCTGTGAGATGGGTCCTGTGTGCAGTGTCCTTCCACCGGCGGCCCTCAGGCTGGGATCAGAGGCTCCTCTTGGGCCGCTGCCACTGCATGCTCCTCGAAGATGGGCTCCCCGTGCGTCCGCGTCCCTGCAGCCTCAGCCAGAGCTCGTGCACCCCGCTTCTCAGGATATGGGTATGTCGGGTTCCGAAGTCTCCTAGAGTCCGCCTTTGCCACGCAGCAGGTTACTTGTTAGGTGCCCCGTGTGCAGCCAGGGATAGAGCACAAGGGCAGTGTCTTCTTGGCGGGAGATCTGGCCAGAGGGCCCGGGCACTTTGATGACCATCCGAGGTCACACAGACCAGGAAGAGGGTAGTGCTAAGCTGAGCGCCACACAAGCCAAAGGAAGTGAAAGTGGACTTTTGCTTGGGAAATGGCAAAGGTCCTCCCCAGGGGAGGAGACCAAGAGGCAGGAAGGCAGACCCAGACAGGGAGGGAGAGTTAGAGACTGGGGAGAGACAGGGAGACAGCTAGGGACAGACGGGGAGGGAGAAGTAGAGACAGGGAGTGAGAGACAGGGAGGTAGACCAGGAGACAGGAAGGGAGAGATAGAGACGGAAGTAGAGTTAGAGGAATGGAGGGGAGAGACAGAGAAAGTGAGGGAAAGACAGGAAGGGAGAGACAGAGATAGGGAGGGGAGATAGAGATGGGGGGAGAGACAGAGAGACAGGGAAGGAAACAGAGACAGGGAGGGACACACAGATACAGGGAGGGAGAGACTGAGAGTTAGGGAGGGAGAGACGGAGAGAGGGACAGAGAGACTGAGAGAGGGAGGGAGAGTCTGAGAGACAGGGAGAGAGAGAACGAGACAGGGAAGGTGAGACAGAGAAACAGACGGACAGACACAGGGAGTTGGAGGGAGACAGCGATGGAGAGATAGAGACAGAACAGAGAGACTGCAAGGGAGAGATGGAGAGACTGCAAGGGTGAGACAGACAGGGATGGAGTGACAGAGACAGGGAGGGAGAGATAGAGAATGAGACAGACAGGGATGGAGACCAAGAAATGTAGGGATAGACAGAGATAGTGAGGGAGAGATAGAGGCAGGGAAGGAGACCGAGACAGAGTGAGGGAGACCAAGACAGGGAGGGAGAGACCGAGAGACAGGGAGGGAGACACAGAGAGACTGGAGGGAGAGACAGAGACAGGGAGGGAGTGACCAAGACAGGGAGGGAGAGACTGAGACCAGGAGGGAGACCAAGAGATAGGAAGGAAGACACAGAGACCGGGAAAGAGAGTGACATGGAGAGGGAGACACAGGGAGGGAGAGATAGAAAGAGGGAGGGAGACCGAGACAGAGACAGGGAGGGAGACACAAAGACAGTGAAGGAGAGACTGAGAGCAGGGAAGGAGACCAATGCAGGGAGGGAGAGATAGAGATAGGGCAGAGACAGAGAAACAGGAATGGAGAGACAGAGACAGTTAATGAAACAGGGAGGGAGAGTCCAAGATGGGGGAGAGACAGAGATGGGGGAGAAACCAAGACAGGGAGGGAGACACCGAGAGACTGGGAGGTAGAGACCGAGCATGAGGTTTGCATGACCATGAGCTCTGGAGTGGTAGGCCAGGGGCTGCGGGACCTGTCCTGGGTCCTGGGTCCCAAGCTGTGGGTGCAGCTCCGAGCGCAGTGGTTCTTGCCTCTTTCTCAGGTGCCCGGGGCCTGGGATGACTCTCCCTATGAGGGGAAAGGGCAGGCTGACTTTTCCCAGAGCCCTCATCCTGGGGCGGAGAGAGGCTTCCTGCCTCATCCAGCAGGAGGATAGGGTGCCTCTGAGCTCCTCAGATATGAGCCTGTGGTGCAATCCGTCGGGCCCAGACCTTTTGGGCAGCCAGGGTGCCCAGGGGGCTCAGGGAAGGTGTGGGTCCCATCCTTGTGGGCTCAAGGACGGTGCGGGTCCCGTCCACGCACACCCAGAGGGGTGGAGGCAGGCACCGTCCAGCATCAGGGCAGGACTTGGGGCAGGTGGCTTGAGTGCCAGGGCCCAGGCTGCTGGGCAACAAAAGCCCAGCCAAGGTCCTTTGCTCTTCCTCCTTTCCCATCCCCCCTCCACCCACCTCTGACCCTCCCCACTTGCCTATCGTTCTAGAAGCCCTGCAACCTTACTGGACACAGACAAGTTTTTTTTTTAATAATAAACTTATTTTTTATTGCTGATCAATTTGCCATCATAGAGAATAACACCCAGTGCTCATCCCGTCAAGGGCCCCCCTCAGTGCCTGTAAACCATTCACCCCCATCCCCGGCCCTCCTCCCCTTCCACCACCCCTAGTTCGTTTCCCAGAGTTATGAGTCTTTATGTTCTGTCTCCCTTTCTGATATTTCCTACCCATTTCTTCATCCTTCCCTTCTATTCCCTTTCACTATTGTTTATATTCCCCAAATGAATGAGACCATATAATGGTTTTCCTTCTCTGATTGACTTATTTCACTCAGCATAATACCCATCCACTTCGAAGCAAATGGTGGGTATTTGTCATTTCTAATGGCTGAGGAATATTCCATCGTATACATAGGCCACATCTTCTTTATCCATTCATCTTTCGATGGACACCGAGGCTCCTTCCACAGTTTGGCTATTGTGGACTTTGCTGCTAGAGACATCGGGGTGCAGGTGTCCCAGCGTTTCATTGCATCTGTATCTTTGGGGTAAATCCCCAACACTGCAATTGCTGGGTCGTAGGGCAGATTTATTTTTAACTCTTTGAGGAACCTCCACACAGTTTTCCAGAGTGGCTGCACCAGTTCACATTCCCACCAACAGTGTAAGAGGGTTCCCTTTTCTCCGCATCCTCTCCAATATTTGTGGTTTCCTGCCTTGTTAATTTTCCCCATTCTCACTGGTGTGAGGTGGTATCTCATTGTGATTTTGATTTGTATTTCCCTGATGGCAAGTGATGCAGAGCATTTTCTCTTGTGCGTGTTGGCCATCTCTATGTCTTCCTCTGTGAGATTTCTGTTCATGTTTCTTGCCCATTTCATAATCGGATTGTTTGTTTCTTTGCTGTTGAGTTTAATAAGATCCTTATAGATCTTGGAAACTAGCCCTTTATCTGATAGGTCATTTGCAAATATCTTCTCCCATTCTGTAGGTTGTCTTTGAGTTTTGTTGACTGTATCCTTTGCTGTGCAAAAGCTTCTTATCTTGATGAAGTCCCAGTAGCTCTTTTTTGCTTTTCTTTCTTTGGCCTTCGTGGATGTATCTTGCAAGAAGTTACTGTGGCCGAGTTGCCTGTGTTCTCCTCTAGGATTTTGATGGAATCTTTTCTCACATTTAGTTTTTTTATTTTATTTTATTTATTATATTTATTTGGTTTTTTTTTTTCTCACATTTAGATCTTTCATCCATTTTGAGTTTCTCTTTGTATATGGTGAAAGAGAGAGGTCTAGTTTCATTATTCTGCATGTGGATTCCAGTGTTCCCAGCATCATTTATTGAAGAGACTGTCTTTCTTCCAGTGGATAGTCTTTCCTCCTTTATTGAATATTAGTTGACCATAAAGTTGAGGGTCCACTTCTGGAGTCTCTATTCTGTTCCATTGATCTATGTGTCTTTTTGTGCCAGTATCACACTGTCTTGATGACCACGGCTTTGTAGTACAACCTGAAATCTGGCATTGTGATGCCCCCAGGTACGGTTTTATTTTTAAAATTCCCCTGGCTATTCGGGGTCTTTTCTGATTCCACACATCTTTAAATATTTTGTTCTAACTCTCTGAAGAAAGTCCATGGTATTTTGATAGGGATTGCATTAAACGTGTAAATTGCCCTGGGTAACATTGACATTTTCACAGTATTAATTCTGCCAATCCATGAGCATGGAATATTTTTCCATCTCTTTGTCTCTTCCTCAATTTCTTTGAGAAGGGTTCTGTGGATTTTAGGGTATAGATCCTTTTCACGTCTTTGCTTAGATTTATTCCTAGGTATCGTATGCTTTTGGGTGCAATTGTAAATTGGATTGACTTCTTAATTTCTCTTTCTTCAGTCTCATTGTTAGTGTATATAAATGCCACTGATTTCTGGGCATTGATATTGTATCCTGCCACACTACCAAATTACTGTATGAGTTCTAGCAATCTCTAGGGGTGGAGGTTTTTGGGTTTTCTAGGGAGAGTATCATGTCATCGGCGAAGAGGGAGAGTTTGACTTCTTCTTTGCCAATTTGAATGCCTTTAATGTCTTTTTGTTATCTGATTGCTGAGGCTAGGACTTCCAGTACTATGTTGAATAGCAGTGGTGAGAGTGGACATCCCTGTCTTGTTCCTGACCTTAGGGGAAAGGCTCCCAGTGCTTCCCCTTTGAGAATGATATTTGCTGTGGGCTTATCGTAGATGGCTTTTAAAATGTTGAGGAATGTTCCCTCTATCCCTACACTCTGAAGAGTTTTGATCAGGAAGGGGATGCTGTATTTTGTCAAATGCTTTCTCTTTATCTAATGAAAGCATCATGTGGTTCTTGGTTTTTCATTTCCTGATATGATGAATCACATTGATTGTTTTACGAGTGTTGAACCAGCCTTGTGTCCCGGAAATAAATCCTACTTGGTCATGGTGAATAATTTTCTTAATGTGCTGTTGGATCCTATTGGCTAGTATCTTGTTGAGAATTTTTGCATCCATGTTCATCAGGGATATTTGTCTATAATTCTCCTTTTCGGTGGGGTCTTTGTCTGGTTTTAGAATTCAGGTGATGCTGGCCTCAGAGAACGAATTTGTAAGTATTCCATCTCTTTCTATCTTTCCAAACAGCTTTAGTAGAATAGGTATGGTTTCTTCTTTAAATGTTTGATAGAATTCCCCTGGGAAGACATCTGGCCATGGACTTTGGTGTCTTGGGAGGTTGTTGAAGACTGCTTCAATTTCCTCCCTGGTTATTGGCCTGTTCAGGTTTTCTATTTCTTCCTGATCCAGTTTTGGTAGTTTGTGCTTTCCAGAAATGCGTCCATTTCTTCTAGATTGCCTAATTTATTGGCGTATAGCTGTTCATAATATGTTTTTAATATCATTTGTATTTCCTTGGTATTTGTAGTGATCTCTCCTTTCTCTTTCATGATTTTATTAATTTGAGTCTTCTATCTCTTCTTTTTAATTAGGCTGGTTAATGGTTTATCTATCTTATTATTTCAAAGAACCAAATCCTATTTTTGTTGATCTGTTCCACAGTTCTTCTGGTCTTGATTTCCTTGAGTTCTCCTCGAATCTTTATTATCTCTCTTCTTCTGCTGGGTGCAGGATCTATTTGCTGTTTTTTCTCTAGCTCCTTTAGGTGTAAGGTTCGCTTTTGTATTTGAGTTCTTTCCAGTTTTTGAATGGATGCGGTATTGCGATGTATTTCCCCCTCAGGACTGCTTTTGCTGCATCCCAAAGATTTTGAAAGGTTGTATCTTCATTCTCATTCGTTTCCGTGAAGCTTTTTAATTCTTCCTTAATTTCCTGGTTGACCCTTTCATCTTTTAGCAGGATGATCCTTAACCTCCAAGTGTTTGAAGTCCTTCCAAACTTCTTGTGTTTTAGTTCTCATTTCAAGGCATTATGGTCTGAGAATATGCAGGGGACGATCCTATTCTTTTGGTATTGGTTAAGACCTGATTTGTGACACAGTATGTGGTCTATTCTGGAGAAAGTTCCACGTGCATTTGAGAAGAATGTGTATTCAGTTGAGTTTGGATGTAAAGTTCTGTAGATATATGTGAAATCCATGTGGTCTGGTGTATCATTTAAAGCTCTCCTTTCTTTGGAGATGTTGTGTTTAGAAGACCTATTGAGTGCAGGAAGCGCTAGATTGAAGTCACCAAGTATAAGTGTATTATTATCTAAGTATGTCTTGACTTTGGTTATTAATTGATTGATATATGTGGCAGCTCCCACATTCGGGGCACATATATTGAGGATTGTTAAGTCCACTTGTTGGATAGATCCTTTAAGTATGATATAGTGTCCCTCTTCATCTCTCACTACAGTCTTCGGGGTAAATTTTAGTTTATCTGATATGAGGATGGCTACTCCTGCTTTCTTTTGGGGACCTTTTGAATGGTAAATGGTTCTCTAACCTTTTATTTTCAGGCTGTAGGTGTCCTTCTGTCTGTAATGAGTCTCTTGTAGACAGCAAATAGATGGGTCCTGCTTTTTTATCCAGTCTGAAACGCTGCACCTTTTGATGGGGTCATTAAGCCCGTTCACGTTCAGAGTTACTATTGAGAGATATGAGTTTAGTGTCATCATGATACCTATTCAGTCCTTGTTTTTGTGGATTGTTCCACTGAACTTCTTCTTAATGGGGAATTTTCAGAGTCCCCCTTAAAATTTCTTGCAGAGTTGGTTTGGAGGTCACATATTCTTTCAGTTACTGCCTGTCTTGGAAGATCTTTATCTCTCCTTCCATTCTGAATGAGAGCCTTGCTGGATAAAGTATTCTTGGTTGCATGTTTTTCTCATTTAGGACCCTGAATATATCCTGCCAGCCCTTTCTGGCCTGCCAGGTGTCTGTGGAGAGGTCTGCTGTTACCCTAATACTCCTCCCCATAAAAGTCAGGGATTTCTTGTCTCTTGCTGCTTTAAGGATCTTGTCTTTATCTTTGGAATTTCCAAGCTTCACTATTAAATGTTGAGGTGTTGAGCGTTTTTTATTGGTTTTAGTGGGTGATCTCTCTATTTCCTGAATCTGAATGCCTGTTTCCCTTCCCAAGTTAGGGAAGTTCTCAGCTATGATTTGTTCATATACAAATCAGCTATGACATTCTGTACATCTGCCCCATTCAACATCCTCAGGAACTCCAATTAAACGTAGATTTTTCCTTCTCAGGCTGTCATTTGTTTCCCTTAACCTATCCTCATCGTCTTTTAATTGTTTTTCTCTTTTTTCCTCAGTTTCCCTCTTTGCCAAGAACTTGTCTTCTATGTCACTCACTCGTTCTTCTACCTCGTTAACCCTCGTCGTTAGGACCTCCATTTTGGAAAGCATATCATTTAATTGATTTTTAATTTCAGCCTGATTAGATCTAAATTCGGCAGTCATGAAGTCTCATGAATCCTTTCTGCTTTTTTCTAGAGTCACCAGTAGCTTTATAATAGTGCTTCTGAATCGGCTTTCTGACATTGAATTGTAATCCACATTTTGTAATTCTATGGGAGAGAGGACTGTTTCTGATTCTTTCTTTTGAGGTGAGTTTTTCCTTATAGTCATTTTGCTCAGTGTGTAGTGGCGAAAAACAAGTTGTACTGGAAAAAGGAGAAAAAGAGAAAAAAAAGAAGAAAAAAAAAACAGAAAAAAGGGCGTAGGGAAACAAGAGATACAAACAGAAAAGACAAAAGAAGGGGCAGTATCGTCTTTTTCTATGTACTGTAAATCCCTCGAGTTCCCCTGGAACTTTCCAGTGCTGCTTGGTCAATAACTTGCTTTCCCCCTGACCTTCTAGAGGTCTTCTGCCTTCTGTGCTGATCCTCAGGTGTGTGCACCTGCGGGAGCTGCCCAGCCCCCTGCCAGGTGTATGGCTCAGTGGGCGTTGTTTATCCTGTGAGGCCCCTGCTCAGTCCCAGGTACAGGGTGACACCAGGAGGGACAACAAGAGTGGCGGCAGCCAGCTGTGCAGCCCTGGAGTCAGCTCCTATAGTAACTATTGCCGCTCATAGTCCACCGGGGCCTGGATGCTCCGGGGGGGTAGCGCTGATCTGCACAGCTTGGGGCCTCCCAGTGGCAGAGTCCTGGCTGTCCTGTGTCCTCCCCGCTTCTGCCTGTCCTGGGGGAGCACTGGATCTTGAGCTATTTCCCCCGGTGCCCTGGGCTCCGGGGCCTGCGACCCTGTGAATGGACTTAAAGTACCACGATGTATAATGCAAAACCATCAGAGTAAATTTTGTGTGAAGTTAGCTTATCCTTTATTACAAATAAAACTCATAAACCATTATACAGGTTAATGAAAAACTCAAAATATAGAAACAGTGAAATGACAGGGGAGTGCAAGCCTCCGTTGGGCTGCAGCCATCACGAGCCCCACGGTAGGAGCTGGGGCGGACTCTTGAGGTGGTTCAGGGTGTTGCTCAGGGGTCGAAGCCAGTTGCTCTGGAGGCAGGTGATGGATCTGGCACTTTGGGGACCCCGATTGCAGGCGCCGGGGCCTACTCCTCCTCCCGGGTGGCCGAGGGTGCAGGTGGCCCCTCCAGCGTGGAGCAGTGCACTAGAGCAGTGACCTCTATCTGCAGGGGCTTCGACTCAGCAGTTGGTATCTCAGTTCGGGCCAAGCCCTCAGCCCCAGCAGCCAGGACCGGCTCGATCACCTCAGGCCCTGAAGGTGCAGCAGGCCCCACAGTCGCAGCTGGCGCAGGCTCTTGAGGTGGTTCAGGGTGTTCTCGGGCCAAAGCTGTAGCTCCAAGAAGACAAAGAATCATCATCAGGATGGACTTTCCACTTCCTCCCCAAATCAAGAACACTCCTCCTACTGCTCAACATGTGTGAGTGCAAGAACCCTGGAAGGTTTTCCCAGACTGCATCGGATGGGGGTGTGAGCATACCCACTTCTCCCGGCCCAGCTGCATGGAGGCTTGATCTGTGGGGCCCACCCTGTCCCCAACTTGGCCACCCCCATTCCTCCTCACCCCCAGGCTCTGGCTCCACTGCATGGAGGCGTCTGAATTGTTTGAGGTAAAGCCAGGCATGGTGTTCCAGGTCTGAGCCTAGCATGCGCTACCTCATGAATTCCAGTAGCTTTGTCAGGGAGGGAATTCTGGGAACTGATGAAAATCCTCCTGATAGTAGTCCAACCAGATGTCCAGGATGCAGGAGATGGCCCTGGGGAGGGACAGGTGGGCACAGGTGTCAGAAGAGAGGGCTCCCTCACACACAGGTGTCCCGGGGAAGCCCTGCAGGAACTGGGGCCCCCGTCTCCCACTCAGGGCTGTCAGAGGCCAGTCCTGCTCTTTGTCCACCTGCCACGTGGCGTTCCTGCCTGCCACAGGCCTGCTCACTGAGGAGGGGCTGGCATGAAGCCTCTGTGCGTGGGAGCCTATGACCAGCGGTGTGACTCTCACTGTCTTACCTGGGGAAGCGGGACTCCCTCCTCAGCCTGACTACCTGCCCACTTGCCCCTTGAATCCACCGGCAGGTGTCCGGGGAGGGGGGCGTCTGGCTTGTCATTGCCCTCACTGCAGACTGTCGCTCTGGGAATGTCCAAGCAAGGAGAACTTGGGCTCGGTGTCTTAACCATGGTCTTGCCAGGAGCCACCCGGTACTGCCACCTTCCCTCCTGTGGCTCTGCGCTGACTCACGACAGGCCCCCAGGGGGTGTCCTTCCACTGATTCTAATCTCTCATCTCCCACGGGGTGAGTGCCATCTGGTCCGTGAGCCCTCACTGGCCCTCCTGAGCACATGCTGTGCACCCAAGTTCAGGTGCCACCAGATTGGTGAGTGCAATGTTCCACACACCCTCTGCTCTAGGTCCCAGGTGTGGGGTAGACCGAGGGTTGGGAGGGGGCAGGCATGGAGAAGGTCTCCCTTAGGGGTCCCAGTGCTCTCTCACAAAGCTCAAACCCCATCCACGGCTCTCCTTTGCACTTTTCCTGAGGGGCCCATATACGTTTACCCTGTCACAGGAATTGCAGATACGTGGGGTGAGGGTCCAGCAGCCCCTCTGACCCACAGCCCCCTTGCTGCCCTCCTGGAGAGGGAAGGCCCTCCTGCAGGAGTGAGAGCTCAGGCACATTTTCCACCACTGCAGGACAGCATCGTTGTCACCATAGGCAGCTACCATGCATCCATATCTAGAGAAGGGCAGGGGGCATCACATGAATCGTCCTGTGGACACGAACTCTCATCATGGGGGCTGTCACCCTCTGACCCCTGACTAGTCTGGAGCCCTGGGAGGCCATCAGCTCTGTGCTTGGGGCCATGGGCAGCTCCCAGAGAAGTACCTGCACCTGCTGGGGCTTCCTGAATGCTTGAGGAATGAAAGGGCTCCGGCCAGGCTCATGACCAACATCCGAGTGGTCCTGGGGGATCCTGGGGTGCCCCAGGGTGCCCAGGTCCCCCAGTCTGGTTGCCCCATGACACAGACCCCCAAGGGACTCTCAAACCTCCCTTTCAATGGGAAAACAGGCCAGCTCAAGACACTGGTGACAGTGGGGGAGGAGGCACAGGCTTCGTCATGGGGAGAGAACGATGGCTGATAAGCACAAGCACAGCCCCTCTAGCCGACCTGCCACAGGCCAGGCCCCGGGGGCTTCCCTACAGGACTCCACTAGGCCCTGTGTGACTCTACTCCAGTCGGAGTAGCAGTGAGAGGGGCTGGGAAGCTCAGAAACATTCCCCAGACTCCCAACCAGTAGGTGGCCCATCCCACTGGGCTGCAGATGGTCAGGGTGCTCACTTGGTAAACAGCAGGTCCAGGACCTCTTCAGTGCTGGCAAATTCATTGTAGTTTTCTAAGAAACTGAAAATAGAGATGATGTCCCTGCGCAGCAAGGTGGGCAACAGTTGTACTTCGTGCTCCAGCAGCTCCATCCGGCTGGGCTTCATTGGGGAGATTGGATTCCACTTCATGGCCGAGGCCCTTTCACCCTGAGGTGGGACAGAGGGGACGTGCAGCCTGCACTGTAGCCACCAGAAGGCCTGGGATTTGGAGCACAGAACAAAGCCCAAGCTCTCAGTAGCTGAGGTGTGGTGCAGGAGTCCCCACAGCAGGAACACGGGGTTTGACGCCTGCGGCTCAGTCACTTAGCATCTGACTCTCGGTTGTGGCTCAGGTCATGGCCTCAGCATCCTGAGATCCCGCCCCTGGCAGGCTCTGTGCTTGGGGCAGAGTTGACTTCAGGAGCCTGTATCTCCCTCTCCTACTCCCTGCTCTCTGCCTGTCTCTTAAACAAACAAGACAAACTCTCCAATAAAGAAATAATCTTAGAGTATAAATGTTCAAAAAAATTGGATCCATACAAGGACCTCAAGTGGAAGAGGTTAGTATCCCAGGTCTGATTGTCAGCTGAGTTTTGACAGCACCTCCCTGTGTTAATGGCTTCACCCCTTGAATTTGACCACACATTCCTCTCTTGAGGTGCCAACACGGAGACCTTTCCTTCAGTGGGAGGGCTCAGGGTGTGAGGGCTGCAGGATGCTCCGTGCAGCCCTGTGATTTGGCAACAGAAGGGAATCACATCGAAGTCCTGCATCAGTGAAGGGCTCAGTGGCTGTGGGAACCAACTGGCCTTCTGACGTGTTGTGCAGCACACAAGGTCCCTGTGCCTGACCCCGGAAGGGGGGGGCAGGGATGCGCTCCTTCAAAACCTAACTGCAGAGCAATAGACATAGTGAGCCCCGTGTCCCTTTGGGAAAAAGACTCCCAACTCACCAGAACCATGCTCAACCCTTGGAGGAGGTGGGGAAGGACCACAGGCCAATGGGGTGTCCTGGGAGCACCAGTTAGGAGAAAGCATAGCACAGTGCAAACTACTGGAGACCGCGTGCAATGAGATATGGTGTGTCTTTTTTTAAAAAGTTTTTATTTATTCATGAGAGAGACAGAGAGAGGCAGACACACAGAGGTAGAAGCAGCCCCCATGCAGAGAGCCTGAGGCGGGACTTGATCCTGGGACTTCAGGATCAGGGCCTGGGCAGAAGGCAGGCACTAAGCCACTGGGTGACCAGGCATCCCCTGAAGGTTCTACTCTGATATTCCCACAAATCTGTGCACAGGGACTCTGCATCTGGCCCAGGCAGGGACAGGGCCATGGGGGCAAGTTTGGGGAGAAGGGGAATCCAGACTCATGTGGGAGCATGAGTCTAGGGGGTACCCAGGGTGTAGCAGGCTGGCTTCTGGGACCCAGGGCCCTTCGTGCTGCATCGGGGCCCTGGGTGTCGGGTGGCCCCAGCTCCTGCACTCACTTTGAGCCCATGTTGGCCTCTGTTAGCTGTGCAGGGCAATTCCCAGTTCCTCGAGGCGGTGGGGCAGACAACCTCTTCTTCCCGCTCCTGCCCCCATTCCTGTGTGGAGCTCTGTGAAGACAGTGCCCGGCAGCCAGGCAGGAGGCCTTAGCACCCAGTCTGCCTCGGCTGGGCTGCACACCCAGCTGACTCCATTCCAGACACACCACAGAACAGTCGGCAAACACATCCCACAAGAAGAGAAAAGGGATGCAGCTGCAGGGCCTTGAGCTAACTTTGGGTTGGGTAAGAGGCACCTCAGGAATCCTCTTTCCACCCTGCCCACCATGATATCAGGATGACCCTGAAGGGATCACTGGGGAACCTGCTGCCCTGCAATGTCCTCCAGCGTGGATGCGACCTGCCCCCAAATCCCTGTTTACCTTAATCTGAAGGAGGGGATGGGGCTGCCCAGGATGGCTGGCACAGGTGGGCTGGCGTGGCCTGCACTGCTATTACCTTACAGCACCTCCTGATAAACGCCCTGAGGCGTTGGCTTTTTTGGTGGAGCCAAAGCCTACAGCATTTGAACAAGTGGCATCCCTGGGGTTCCTGGAAGCCAGAGTCCCCAGAGGTGGGCAAGCAGCAAGAGAATAACTTCCAATAGTGGATGTCTCCAGCCAAGTGAGCCTGAAGTGGGGCTGCACTAGAATGCGGGTGCCTGGTTACAGGGGTTCCAAGTTCTGTTGGGCTCTGCTGTCAAGGAAGTGACCTCACTGCCTGGGACCCCCTACCTGAGTCCACTCCTGAAGGAAGCTTCAGGAGCAGCACTCAGGGCTGCCGTCGGCTCCCCCTTCCCTGCAGGCAATGGCCTGTGCACACAGTGACACAACCGCACCCCTCTCCACAAGCCCCAAGGAAGGACTGTGTGCAGCCAGGGCCCCAGCCTGGAAACACACCTGGGTTCAGACACAACTTTCCATTCTTCCCTGGTTTTGACCCCGGAGAAGCCATTGTGCCTGTTGGGGATCGTCTGCGTCTTGCCTGTGGGATAGGGATTTTCCTAGCGGGTGCTTCCTCCAGACATCCCCAGGCCACTGTGGCATCATATCTATGACATTGGAGGTGGGTGTCACATGCAAGAAATACCTCCAACAACATGTTCTTCCTTGGTGTGTACATGCATCCAGGCCCACAAGGTCCTGTGTGCAAACATGTAGGCATCAGTACTCTCATTCTGGAGGCCCAGAAGATGACATTCCCACTGGGGCAGGGATGGGCAATAGCTGCCCACAATCCTAGGCTCCTGAATATAAGACAACCCAACAGTAGGTGTCAGAGTCTTGGCCTAGAAGGTGTGAGGCTGTCCTTATCCTGAAACCCTGCCTGTTGTGTGTTAAGTACCATTCCCTCATTTCCACTGGGTGAGCCGTGGACAGCGTTGCACCTAGTGGGTTGCCCTGACCTGGGCTCTAGGAAACCTGCTGTCAGTCACAGAACTGTAAGTAGACAGTAGGCACTGAATCTCCAGCTTGACCACCAACTGAACTGAAATCACGTTGTGTATCCATGCACACTGACAGAGAAACTGAGAAACGGATATAAATGTAGACGCATATGCAGAACTAGGGAGTTAGCAGAGGAGAAGTAACATCATTGAAGATCATTAAATAAAAAAAAAGAAATACAGCTGAATATTGAATGGAGAAAATGGAGTAATTAAAATAGAACCATGAAAAATAATTCATCAAACCAAAAAGCAGAAAGAGGGATAAAGAAGCAGGAGCAGATTGGTGACACAAAGAAAGTGGCAAGCCTCGAATGTATGATCATGCCTCATGGATTCCAAGGAACAGAAGTCGAGCAACAAGCAGCACCTTCCAGCAAAGGCCTAAGAGAATTATTTTGTGTTGTTTGTTTTTACTTAAAGATTTTTTCTGTCTTTATTCATGAGAGTGACAGAGAGTGAGAGAGGCAGAGACATAAGCAGATGGAGAAGCAGGCTCCATGCAGGAAGCCTGATGGGGGACTCGATCCCGGATCCCAGGATCAGGCCCTGGGCTGAAGGCGGACGCTCAACCCCAGAGTCACCTGGGGGTCTTAGACTAAGCTAATTATTGCAGAGACTGTGTTATTTCCAGTGGTCTACTGATTTTTTTGTTTCTTTATCATTTATTTCTGCTCAATCATGATTCTTTCTCTCCTTCTTTTGCCTTTAGGCATTAATTACTGTTCCTTTCCTAGCTTCCTTAGCGGTAAGTCTTGGTTGTGTATTTGCACCTCTTCTTGCATCTTGAGGTAGGCCTGTATTGTAGTATACTGTCCTCTTAGGACCACTTATAGACAAATAGAGCTTTTCCTCCAAGGTCAGCAAAAGTTTGACACTGTCCTGTTTTCATTTTCATTTGCTTCCATGTATTTTTTATTTTGTTTTTAATTTTCTGATTAACCCTTGTATTCTTTAGTATGGTATTCTTTAACCTCCATGCAATTGTGGTTTTTCCAACTTTTTCCTTGTGATTGACTTTAGGTTTCATAGTATTGTGGTGAGACATTATGCATGATATGATCTCAGTCTTTTTGTATTTGTTGTGGCCCGATATGAGACCCAGTGTGTGATCTATTCTGGAGAATATTCCAATGTGCATTCAAGATGAACGTGTATTCTGCTGCTTTCAAACAAAATGTCCTGAATATATCTGTGAAGACCATCTGCTCCGGTTTGTTATTTAAACCATTTTTTCTTTGTTGATTTTCAGGTAGATGATCTGCCTGTTGCTCTAACTGGGGTGTTAAAGTTTCCTAATACTGTTTTATTTCAGTGACTTTAAGTTTGTTATTATTTGATTTTTAGGTTAGGTGCACCAGTTTGGGGGGGCATAAATATGTACAACTGTTAGATGTTCTTGTTGGATAGATCCCTGTATTATATTATAGTGCCCTTTTTCATCTCTTCTTACAGTCTTTAGTTTAAAATCTAGTTTGTCTGATGTAAGTGTGGCTGCTTTCTCTTGATGTCCTTTTGCATGGTACATGGTGTTCCATCTGCTCACTTTGAATCTCTAAGTGTCTTTAAGTCTAAAATGAGCTTCTTGTAGGCAGCATAGAGATGGGTCTTGTTTTTTATCCACTCTGATATTTTATGTGTGTTGGTGGGAGCAGTTAGTCTGTTTCCCTTCACAGTGAGTGTTAATAGATATGAATTTAGTGCCATTGTGTTACTTGTGAGGTTGCTGTTCCTGTAGATTTTCTCTCTTCGCTTGTAGTCTTTGTGGCTTGTGATCTATCCTACTTTCCCTCTTGAAAAGTTCCCTTTAATATTTCTTGCAGGGGTAATGTAGTGGTCATGAACTCCTATTGCTTTTGTCTGTCTGGGGAATTCTTTTTCTCCCCTTCTATTCTGAATGACAGCCTTGCTGGAAAAGGATTTTTGGCTGCATATTACTCCCATTCAGCACGTTGAGTATATCATGCTTCTCCCTTCTGATCTATTAGGTTTCTGTGGAGAGATCTGCTGCTAACCTTATTTCTCTTCCACTATAATTATGCAGGGGACAATCCCAATCTTTTGGTATGATTAGGACCTGATTTGTGACCCAGTAATTTAATTTAGGGATTTCTTTTCCATTGCTGCTCTCAGGATGTTTTCCTCATCTCTATATTTTGCAAATTCTACTCTAATATGTCTTGGTGTTGGCCTGGTTTTGTTGATTCTGGCCAGAGTTCTCTGTGCCCCCTGGATTTGGATGTCATTTTCCTTTGGCAGATTAGGGAGGTCTTCAGTATAACTTCCTAGGTATGCTGTCTGCCCCATTTCCCTGGGACACCTATGCTCCGCCTGTTATTATGCTTTATGAGGTCACCAGTTCTTTAAGTCTATATTTGTGATTTTTTTCTTTCCTTTGACTTTTCAGCTTCATTATTCCCCATAATTTAATTTTTTAAATCATGTATTCATTCTTCTGCTTCTTCTATCATTGTGCTCATTATATCTGGTGGATTTTGCATCTTGATTACAGGATTTTTTTCTCTTTTTTTCAGACTGACAAGTGTTTAGATCTTTTATCTCTGTGGTAAGGGACTCTCTGGTGTCTCTATGCTTTTCTTAAGCCCAGAGAGTATCCTTAGATGCTGTTTTAAATTCTGGGTCAGGCATATTACTTATATCTGTTGGAATAGATCCCTGGCTATGACCTTTAGTCTTTCTTTTGGGATGAAGTTTTCCCTCTTGGCATTTTGCCCAAGTCTCTGTCTTCTAGGTGTTAGGAAAGCCTTTATGTTTCCTTGTCATGGGGGTGATGACTGTATTAAAGAGAGGTGGTATGCTGACCAGGCAGGGCCTGGGCTTCAGGAAGTGTCTGGAGGACGCTGTGTACTCTGCTGCTGTTTTGGCAGCTCTTTCCCTCAGGTCACCTGTGCAGTGTTTCTGCCTACCTGCAGTGATGCCCTTGTACAGTATGTGGTGAGTTTTACCTAGGTGTGCTGTGGTCATCTGGGTAGAAAGGCTAGATCCAGTATCCTCTAGAGCTGGTGTTCTACCACTCCATGGTCTGTAGACTTCGGTGTGGGGAGTGGTTGCTGGTTGTCTGGAGGGGAGAGGCCCAGCTGCCATTCCGGGTCTCAGGTACACTTACCCTCATAAGAAAGCACCTGCAGAGCATAAGGGGATGGGGATTGGTGTAAGTTTCTCAAGTTCCCACTTTGTTCTCTATCCTGCTGCTTGAAGTCCTCAGTGTTGACTAGGAGTGGAAAAAAATGGCATCGTGCATTCAGTGTTCACACCCACAGATATTCAGGAAGCCATCATATAAGAGGGAACCATGTCCCCTCATTGGCCCCAGTCTTCCCTCAGATTCCTGCCTTCCCCCTGTCTGTGTCTGACCTGTCTGACCCCCCAGTGGCTCACTGCTCCTGTTTTAGCTCATGCATGCAGGCTGGGTTTCAAAACTCCAAATTTTAGGGACCCAGTGTGGCATGCAGCCACACTAATCCTCTGGGGGAGGGTCTGGCCCATTGTGGCCGGTGCCACTATGTCCCTTAAGGGCAGTCACGTGAACACACTGGGGCTTGCAGTTTACGGTGAAGCACAGCGAAAAAAACAGTGTCCAGGTTAGTTGCCCTCAGCAGCTGCCTCTGCTCCTATGGTAATTCGTGGGGCATTTCAGTGCTGTCTGCTGCCTGGTTTGTCCCTGAGCAGCAGTGTCACCTCTCCCAGATGCAGTGCAGTGGGCTCCAGGGGATCCTCAGACATGCTGTCTGCTGCTGGACCTCTGCCCCCACTCCACCAGGAGCACTTCAGAGCTGGCCAGGCTCCACTCATGGGTACGGCGTGGAGTTCTGAGACTCCAGACTCTGAGCTCCACTGCTTCCAAGAACTTTCTATAATCAGCCCCTTTCGCTTTCTCCCCTCGATGGCTTTGGAGAAATGTTTCTCTTGTGCAGTGCCCCGCGCACATCCTCTCCCACATGCACTCTCCTCTCTCTCCATGATTTTTACTATGTTTTTAATATTTTTGTATATTTAAAATTTTTTTGTTGATGAGAATTTATTTTATTTTAATTAGTGAAAGCATTATTAATGATATGAAACTAATGTATTACTTGTGGATGAGGCACTGAGCTCTCTGGAACCCCCATCCTGTATAAGCAAAACTCTCCCTCCATCTTAAGCCTCTTGCAGGCTCCTCCATTTTCTGCCTGTCACTGGAACCTTGAGCTCCTATGTACAAGGGGACTAAGGCCACTCCAGACCATCACTGTCCCCTCCCTGAGACTCATGGTAGCTGTTGGCATTACTCTCTCTTCCACTGTTTGCTGTTATTAGCAAAGCTGGTCTCTTTCCCTCATGTGTCTCCCCCCTATCCTCGGTCCTCATCATCTTTCTTGACAGCTTCAATGTCTACATGGATGACCCACTGAATGCCCTAGCTCCTCACTTCCTTGGGTTCCTATGGCCAAAGAATGCCATTTACTTCCACTCTAGTACTGTCATCCTCTCCCATTTTATATACACATCACCAAAACTTGTATCACCTTCAAAATATTACACACACTAACCCCAACTTATCTTCTATGACACTTCCATCATATTTCACATTTATCACGACATAAAATCCGTTGACTTCTCCATCTCCATCTACCTTTTCCTTTGTTCACATTTCTTCTCATTAGGCTCCATGGCTCAATCACTGTGATGACCTAGCACCTCTCTCTCTCTCTCTCCACCACACTTGTCTGAACCTGGATGCCCACAGCCCCAAGTCTGCACCCAGATGTTGAACTTTGCCAGATATGCACAACAGGGCAAATCGGCTTTACAATTCATGATCCACAGCCCAGATGACCCCTCTTTGTAACCCACCACCCCACTGTTTTTATTGCTGGTAAGATTACTGTGCCTGTTTCCAGGAGAAACATTTTTTTCTCTCCTCTTATACCTTATACTCTTCCCAGATGCTCGCTCCAATGTTTCATCACCTTAGCTTATACTTGGTTGAGAAAGCAGGAGCTATCAGATGCTTACTTCCTTACTTTCCACCATCAGATCTACAAACTTACTTGCATCCATTCTGTTGTTTATCTTTCCCTTTCCTCATCAACTGAGGGAATGCTTCCTTTCTTATCAAAGTCTAATCCTTCCACGTGTTTTCTGGCTCCCATCCCTTCTCAAGGAATTTGCTCCTTAGTAATCTCTTCCTTTTCCTGCAATAACTATTTTTCCTTAGCTCATTTCCTATGTCATACTAACACAGGATCTTCCATCTTTTAGCATTTCAGCATATGCTAGGCAAGGCCAAGAGTTAAGGCTCTAGTTATGTCACTGGGTAGACATCCCATAAAACCAACACACTCGCATGCACATATATGTGAACTCAACATCTAACAAGTAATTTTCTGAGTTTCAACTAACTTGTCTTTTCACCCTTGAAGACCTGTATCCCAGATTTAGATTCAGCATCCCTTCTGAGGTTATTATAAGCTGTGGTAACCTTAACTTATGGAATAAACCTTTTTAAATTGATTTTTTTTTCTCATTCAGTTATTTAGATTCAATATTTATGTGACAGCGTTGAGAACTCTGAATATGTTTCCATCATATTCAAAGTATTTCTACTCCCTGGACACCTCGGGGTAATTTCTGACATTATGACAAATATAAAAACCTGAATGACTGAACCTGTGAGTGCAAGTAGTTATATTATGGCATGATAAAGTAGCTCTCAAAAGAACCCATTCAGTCATATATATTAGAGTTCATTTCTATAAAATAAAATTTCACACTAGGGAATCTCAGGAATAGTTGCTTTATATGGTTCTAGGCTTTGCTTCAAACACAACAGGAAAAAAATGCTTCTGGCATTTCCAGAAGAATACAAGAGGGAAGATGGATCTTGATATTGTTGGTCATAATTGTTAGCTACAGTATTGATAAAATATGACTATATATATTTTGTGGAATTTATTTAAACTTATGAATTTTTACATTTAGTAGCTAATATAAATAAAATACAAATAAGCAAACATTTTTGTTCATATATATAAATAGGAAAATTTAAATCTGTCAAAAAATGACAATTGAAGTATGGTAGATTTCTTTGGTCTTCCTCTTCACTCTTGGTTATCTCGCCTTTGGAAGACTCCTCCTCCACCTGCTTCCTTGATACCCATCTCCTTCTTTTCTTCTCACCTCTTTATCTACTACGGAGTTTATTCTCCTTTGATGGTCTCTGTTCCTCCAATCCCTGCTTCTCACTCTTCTCTCTCTCTCTCTCTCTCTCTCTCTCTCTCTCTCTCGGGATATCACTCATGCCTTTTCACCAACTGCAGATGACTTCCATGTGTCTTCTTTGAGCCCACATTGCTCTTTAGAACTTTAAAATCAAGGATGTATCTTCCTGCTGGGAATCTACTTGTGTGATCCATGGGCACCTCAAGCATCACATGCCCCAAAATCAATTAACCCTTCTCCCAAATATGCTGCTCCTTCTGTGTTCCCTTGTTCAGCAGATAACAGCATTTTCCCAACATGAAACATTGGGGCTTATCTGAGACTTCTTTCTCTCCCTTGCCTTAAAATTAATTGTTCAATATCTCCTATTGAAACTATAGCCTAAATATCTTTTAAGTTTCTCTATCATCTCCATCTTCACTTTTGATGACTTGATTGATGAATCAATATTTCTGTAATATTCCATAATTTTCTTCCTCTTTTAGAGATGATTTGTGAATCTGCTCCTTACATTATTGTCAGAAGGATTCTTAAAATGTACATAATGTCATGTCCCTTCACTGCTCAAAATCCTTTAGTGTCTCTTCATTATTTTTTAAAGCTTTTTAAAAATTTTAATTCAAGTTAACATACAGTGTTATATATTAGTTTCAGGTGTACAATATAGTGATTCAACACTTATATACAACACCCAGTGTTCATCACGACAAGCATACTCCTTAAAACCCACCACTTCTTTCACCCATCCCCTCACCCACTTCCTCTCTGGTAATCATTAATTCTCTATAATTTGGGGTCTGTTTCTTGGCTTGTCTCTTTTTTCTTCCTTTATTTGTTTTATTTCTTCCACATATGAGTGAGTGAGTGATATGAATACCTCCTCTTTACTCTCAGGAGAACATTCATACTCAGAGTAATCTACAAGGTGTTTTTGTTATTACCTTTCTCCCATTATACCCATTGCACCAGGATCGATCATAAACTGCATTTGAAAAGGGAGACAGAACATGAGAGACTCCTAACTCTGGGAAACGAACAAGGGGTGGCAGAAAGGGAGGTGGGGGGGTGGGGTGACTGGGTGACGGGCACTGAGGGGAGCACTTAATGGGATGAGCACTGGGTGTTATGCTATATGTTGGCAAATTGAACTCCAATAAAAAATTAAATAAACTGCATTTGATTTGCAAATATTGCTCTGCTGCCTCACCTGTCTTTGCCTTTGAACACACTGCTTGCTATCTTTCCCTGGAGTGACTTTCTTCCATTTGCTGCCTAACTGACACCCACTTGTCCCTGTGAGAGTGAGCTCAAGCAACATCTCACCTAGGAAGACTGTCCCAGTCTGATTAGATATCTCCCTATGTGCTAACACACTGTTCTGTTCATACAGCTATCAGGCAATATAATACAGCAATACTCATTTATCTTCTTGTCTGTGTCCTTCACTGGATTGTGAAATTCCTAAGTGTCAAGCTCTATCTTTTTAATCTCTATATCCACATGGCCTAGCAAGTAATACTTACAAACAAACATTAAATAGAAATCTGTGTTAACAACTCCTATCAAAGAATTTCAGTTCATTGGGTCATTCAAGTATTATAGTTGATATTGAAATTGAGCATTGATGGTGATACCCACAATTCAACATCCATTGTCTCAGCATCAAGTGACCATAGATTTGTTGCCACGGAAAGGAAAAAGTAAATTCTAAAATGGTCTGCAGAGGGATCCCTGGGTGGCGCAGCAGTTTGGCGCCTGCCTTTGGCCCAGGGCGCGATCCTGGAGACCCGGGATCGAATCCCACGTCGGGCTCCCGGTGCATGGAGCCTGCTTCTCCCTCTGCCTGTGTCTCTGCCTCTCTCTCTCTCTCTCTCTCTCTCTCTCTCTCTCTGTGACTATCATAAATAAATAAAAATTAAAAAAAATTCTTGAGGAACTGCCATACCATTAAAAATAATAATAATAAATAAAAATAAAATGGTCTGCAGAAAGTTGCCCTAATGATTGTAAATCCTTTAATAGCATTATGGTAGCACCATTAATTACAGATATTGTTCTGAATTCTCAATGTATTTTTACTTACATGAGAAACCTATTTTCAAATACTCTCAGTCTCACTTATGGTTTCTAATTTGCATCCAGCTGAAATGTAGCCAGTTGGAGATTTTGAGAGGAAATACTCTTTCATCATTTGTACAAGTGCTGCAGCTTCTATAATCTTTATGAGGCTCATATGAACCACTAATTTGTGACAAGATCAGTTGACATTTTATAGATCATCAGAATCTTCCTTGAGGCAGAATTTAGTCTTGCTTCTAATAGCCAACAGTCACAAAAGTATTCATGTACCTGCTAACATTCATATTCCTGAATATCACTATACAACTTCATTGTACTGTACAGCCTTCAACAAGAATTCTTTTTCTTATTTCCAAATATTTTTGGTTATGAAGCTATAAAATTATGAAAACATGAGGATTAGAATCTTCTTTAAAAATTTTCCTTGACTATGTTCTTTAATGGAAAAATGAAATTATTCAGCTAACCCTCCATTTCTTTTCATTGTCAGTCTGCTTCTTTCCAAGGGAAAGAGATAGTTCATTCCTTCATCATGAAGGACAGAGAATCCTAATTCCTCTAGAACTCCATCTTAGGAGCCATACTCTTGTTGAGATTATAGTCTAAAACATACCCCGCCCCCATTTTTAAAAATTTCAAGTGTTTCTTTAAATTCTAGTTAACCCTTATGGTAAAATTGGTTTCAGATGTAGAATTTAGTGATTCATCATTTACATATAACACCAGTGCTCTCCCTTTTGTTTCATCAATGTAAGGATAGACAGGAGTCTCCAGTATCCAAAGGTCAGGAGACACAATCATGTGGTAATGTGCAGCAATAGTTTAGCATCATACAGTGGGATAGCACTCCACCACCTATCTTTGATTGTTTTCAGTTCTCCCTAACACCATCACCCAAAATGAAACACATTACATGATTTTTTGGGATGCCAGAAGAAAAATATTAGAACTCTCATATATAATTATTGTTTTTTCTAAAAGTGTAAAAGTGAAGATTCATTAGTATTAAGTATTAAATATATGGATAGACAGGGGCACACGTGTATAGTTTTAAATATATATATTTAATTTAAATATATATATAAAGCATGCATGCTCAAAATATTTTTACTGATATATATATGTATATATATGTATATATGTGTATATATATGTACAAATGAGTTTTGAGATTGTTTCTAGAGATGATGGGGCACCACTGAAAATTTTGGTCGCAGTAAAGGCATGATGAAACGGGAATTTTAGGAAGAACAAACTAAGAACAATACAAAGATTAGATATTAGAAAAAATATACGTTGAATTTAGGAAAACTAATTAGGAGTTATTTCAAGAATCTAAATATCAGCCAGGCTGGCAGCATTGGGGAAACAGGAAGCCATTGCAAAAGATGTTGTAAAAGCAGAATCTTAGATGTTAGAAGTGAAAAAATGTCTCAAAGAATATGTGGAAATTTCAAGCTAGGCTGGCTAGGGACAAAAAACAAGAGTAAGCAGGTATGGGAATCAAAACACAGTGTAATCACTGCTGGCAAAAGGGTCCACATAAATAATGTGGAATCTATGGTATTTTTTTCTGGAAATCCTTATAGTAGGACATACATAGTTGAATAGCACAAAACCTTTCAGGGAAAATCAGGATTATGGAGCAATATTGAACTCACATTTGTGAAAGCCCTATGAATTTTTATGTTTGAAAAAAATAAAACAATACTCAGACCTAAGTATTTTTTTAAGAAGGGAAGGTGCCAAGGGAGAGGGAGAGAGAGAACCTAAGCATATTCCATGCTCAGCACGGATCCTGAGGGGGGGCTCTGTCTCACAACCCTGAGATCATGACCTAAGCTGAAATCAAGATTCAGATGCTTAACTGACTGAGGTGCACCCAGGTGCCCCAGTAGTTTTTTACCCACTAAATAAGTAATAAATATTAGATAAGAAACAGCAACCAATTAAGGAAACATCAGTAACACATACACATATATAGTTGGTAATAATAATTATAAGAAATTAATTTCCACTTCCCAGCCATAATACACCAGGAATTTTTCAGGTCTTTGTTTTCAAGATGTGCTTTGAAATTTGTTTTATTTTTTTGTTGGTAAAATGGCATAATACCAAAATTGTTTTGTTGCTGTTGAGACTTATCCTTCAGATTTCTTTCTGATATTTCACTTGGATACATTACTTTCTATTTCATGGATCTCTCTGTGACTCCAAAGATACAAAGTAGTTTGAACATTGAAGATATAAAACCTTTGGGTAAAATAATAATAATAATAATAATAATAATAATAATAATAATAAAATCTTTGGGTAACTTTTAAATCACCTTAACCTTGGTTCTACCCACAATAAATTACATGACAATGGTGTATCTTACTTTTCCCCTAGACAACCTCTGCTGGCCTTTGTGCAAATAGAAAAAAGTCCTTCCTTTGTATAGATACAGCCCCTGACATCACCGTCTGCATTTCAGACTCCATTCTGACCACTGGCCAGACCAGCTCATAAAGTGCACAATTTCTGGTGGTTTAAGCCCATCGGTTTATGATATTTTCTTATAGCAGCCCCAGGAAAGTCATTCACACACCTTCACCCTGCCCTCATCTCACACGCATCTCGGCTTCATGACCGAGAAGAAAAAATGCCTGGTTCAAAGATGACTCCATGTGCTACATTGAAGTGACCTACAAGCTCCACTGAAGATCCAATCAGAGGTGGCCCTGAGAGATAATGATGAGAAAGAAATCCAGTGGGCACTGTATCTCGTGATCCCTTTATGTTGAAGTGGTTTGGAGTAAGTATATATGTGGACTTGGAGGCAGTGATGAGTGGTTTGGGCTCACTTGTTAAGGGCATGGAAGGGATAAGTGTGGAAGGAGACAAGGAGTTCTAGGGAAGAGGCATGGGGATGCAGTAGTGGAAGTGTTTACGCGGCATGAAAATCTTTCCATTGTACAGCAATGCTTATCATCAGAGAGCTTCTGCTATGGAAGAGGCATTAAACAACCAGACAGATGGTCCAATTGACGTTAGCCACCCCCTATTCTTGCCACTCCAGTGCTCACGAACAGAAGAGTCATCAAGGCACGGATGGAGGAGCATTATGGAATTTGCTCTGGCTGTTCCCTCTCCCTGGAACACTCTTTTCCATATTTCCAATGTCCTTGGCTACCTCTCTTCCCTCTTTCTAATTCCGGACAATCTCTCCCTAGCAAGACACACCTGCAGAGGTAGATTTATATATGAAGGTGGCGAGCTTATGTCGCATGACACGCCTCGTACCAGCCCTGCTGGTACATGCCAGAGCTGCTGGTGGTGGTAGAGTGTGGAGAAGGCCACAGCTGTTTAAAATTATGAAGCATTTCTTTCTAAACCTTTCTGGTAAATTGCTGAGTAAGAAGATAGGGACTCAACTAATTTCCTATAATCTTTTCTTACTCTAAATAAATATTATCCTAGAGGACTAAGCTTTTATTCACAATTTTGTACATGTTTCTGGAGGAGGAGGACCCCCACCTCCCAACTTGTACAGGCTTTGGGTCCCACCACATCTGGCAGTCCCTGCCTTTCCCAGCTACTCTGCGTAACACTACACCCTCTGGGGGAGGAGAAGGCAAAGGGAGTAAAATCTCTGAATTCCTGAGCATTGACCTGGAAGAAAGTATTTAAGCTGGAAGTGAAAGATTTAATTGGCAAACCCTCCCTCCCCACTGCCACGAGCCTACCATACACATAGGCTGAAGGTTTGAGAACCAAATTATGTCGGTTACAGAAATAAACCATATATTCTTTGCATGTCTCAGTTGTAGTATATAGCTTTTTGAAGACCAAGTCAAACCCATGATAGAAGTGCCTGGAGTACACAGAGCAACTGGTGGTGATATTCTTCATTCTGCCAGGATTTAGATTGCTTTCTGGCTTATTAACTTGGATGTGGATGATGTCTGGTGGTAAATGTGGGATGAGTTGAGCTCAGGGCCCTCCTACTCAGCCATCTTCCTAAGATCAATCGACCTTCCTTCCTTCCTTCCTTCCTTCCTTCCTTCCTTCCTTCCTTCCTTCCTTTCTATAAATTTATTGGTGTTCAATTTGCCAACATATAGAATAACACCCAGTGCTCATCCCATCAAGTTCCTCCCTCAGTGCCCATCACCCAGTCACTCCCACCCCCCACCGACCTCCCCTTCCACCTCCCCTAATTCATTTCCCAGATTTAGGAGTCTCTTACATTCTGTCTCCCTCCCTGATATTTCCCTCTCATTTTTTCTCCTTTCCCCTTTATTCCCTTTCACTATTTTTTATATTCCTCAAATGAATGAGACCATATAATGTTTGTTCTTCTCCGATTGACTTATTTCACTCAACATAATACCCTCCAGTTCCATCCACATCAAAGCAAATAGTGGGTATTTGTCGTTTCTAATGGCTGAGTAATATTCCATTTTATACATAAACCACATCTTCTTTATCCATTCATCTTTTGATGGACACCACGATTCCCTCCACAGTTGGAGTATTGTGGACATTGCTGATATAAACATCGAGGTGCAGGTGTCCCTGCGTTTCATTTACCCCAAAGATACAGATGCAATGAGACCCCAAGCTCTTTCAGTATGCTTTATTCTATAAGGTCCGAGCATCCACGAAAAGAAGGTATGCCATCAATATTTTGGTCAATTTTATGAAACATAAGTCTTTGTTATTGCTTTTAGTTGCATGTGTGCTGACTTTTGACTAATGACAGCATCTTCCAAAATAAGAGACATTTGGTGGTCTTTATCCTGCTCGGGATGCTTTTGCAAAATCTTGCTTTAAATTAATTATTACATCATTTACAGCATTTTGTCATGCAGCCTTTGGGCATGTAGCTTCTGCTATATGAAAAGTTAAATTAATGATACTTTAAAAAATATTTTGTAAAATCAATGAAGCAAAGAAATACACCTTTACTGATGGTGACATTTCTACTACAGTCATGGGATAAGGGATACACACTATGGACACACACACACACCCTGAGCCTTCGAGGAGAAAATCATCCTCTTTGGCAAAAGAATACATTCATCTGAGATTTCAGAGAGCTGGAAATACAAAATATTTGTTTTTTGAGGTACACAAAAGCTCCCATTGCCTTATTCCCCTCAGGACATGGCAGGAAGCCTTCCCACTTGGACAAAGGCTAATTGCTCAAAGGAAAGTAGAAATGGAATTCGACCCATCGGTAATTTCCATTCCATGAAACACATATTTTCATCTGTTCTCAAGTCTTCCATAATATTAGTACCCTCAGTGGTAAAGGGAAATATCTACAGATTGTCATCTCGTTTTTGAGAGCCATTCAGAAAGAAAAAGTCATACTACAGGCTTGGGACCAGGAATAGATTTAATTCATTAAAAAAGACACAAGCCAAACTGTTCATCTCTGGTACATAAAAAATTGCCACTGTTGTTGTTAAAACCATATGTTCTAGGTAAGGGGACAGGTTTTGTATTCACTCTGACATTTGTTCTGAGGAATGTTAACATACTTAATGTGAGCATGTGCTTAGCAGCCATTTGTAAATTTGAAAAGTAACCCAGAGTTAAAAAAAAAATGAGTGAGGAAGATAAAGAAACCTCATCTGAGATATTTCTCAATTATCACTGTGTCTGCATGTGAAAGCAGAAGTGAGGACCTGTGACATTTGTCATTATCTCAGAGCTTTGGGTATGCAGATTCAACCTTTAAAAGTTTGTTCACTCCCAAGCAATTAAATAAACACTTAAAAAATGTTAAGCAGCTATGAGGTGGATTCTGTAGAGGCCTTGGTCACTGGAAGTGACAGTTATTTGCATCTTTCAGTTGAAACTCAGCTCGGTTCCTTAGTCTCCGGTTTAAAAAAACAACACTTTCCACTTTATATTGACGTAGAGCATAGGAAGCAAAGGTGAAGGATAGCAATGCGCATTAAATAGAAAAGAGTACAAAGCAGATGTGCTCATCTTGATGAAGGAAAACCAAGTGAAGACAACTACATAACTTCCACCCATTTAATGGGTGACCAGTTCCTAGAACCCCCTTACCTTGACTTCATTCAATCACTATTCCTTCTCCCTACCCCTGAGTCACCAAACGCGCTGACCTCTAGCATGCTAGGTTTGTTTTGTCTTCATTTGAACTTATAAATGGACTCACAAAAACAAAAACACAAACAAAAACAATAAAAAAATAAATGGACTCACGTGTATGTTTGCATACAATGGACACATAAGTTGACCAATACATTCTTTTGTGTTTGGCTTCTTTCCCTCAGCAATAGGTCTGAGACGAATCCACACTATTATGTAGAACAATAGTGTGTTCATTTTCATGACCGGTAGCATTCCGTCGTATGAGTAGGCCACAACTTATTTATCCACACTCTTGCTGATGAGTTTTTTTTTTATTGTTCCTAGTTTGGGCTGACTAATGCTATAATGTTATTGTTGTTATTGTATTTTGATACACAGGGGTCTGCTTTTTCTGTTGGGTTCATACCTGCTAAAAGTGAACCATAGGCCCAACATGGCATTCCTTGGGTTAAAACCCCAAGTCCATAAACCAAGACTTACTACCTAACCTAACTGCAGTATCACACCACCTCCCCTCAAGAAATGCAACCTTAAAACTGATTGCCAGAGGAGCACTAGGTGCTCCTGGTGAGCACTAGGAAATTTACTCATAGACCCCTTCCGTTCTTCTTAGGAAGACAATTTTGCCTAAAACAATGGATTCTTTGCCAATAATTGCTTTTTTTCTTTTTTCTCTATCTTTATTTTTTAAAGATTTTATGTATTTATTCGTGAGAGACACAGAGAGAGGCAGAGACGCAAGTAGAGGGAGCCTAATGCAGGACGTGATTCCCCAACCCCGGGATCATGTCCTGAGCCAAAGGCAGATGCTCAACCACTGAGCCGCCCAGGGGTCCCCCTTCTCTACCTTTAAAAACCTTTCCTTTTCTGTATCCTATAGAAATACCCTCCACTTACTAGACAGGATGTTGCCCGATTCATGAATCCGATAAATAAAGGCAGTTAGGTCTTTTAAATTTCCTGTTGAACTTTAGTTATTGAACATACCTCAACCTGAAATCTGGCATTGTGATGCCCCCAGATATGGTTTTCTTTTTTAAAATTCCCCTGGATATTCGGGGTCTTTTCTGATTCCACACAAATCTTAAAATAATTTGTTCTAACTCTCTGAAGAAAGTGCATGGTATTTTGATAGGGATTGCATTAAACGTGTAAATTGACCTCGGTAACATTGACATTTTCACAATATTAATTCTGCCAATCCATGAGCATGGAATATTTTTCCATCTCTTTGTGTCTTCCTCAATTTCTTTCAGAAGTGTTCTATAGTTTGTAGGGTATAGATCCTTTACCTCTTTGGTTAGGTTTATTCCTAGGTATCTTATGCTTTTGGGTGCAATTGTAAATGGGATTGACTCCTTAATTTCTCTTTCTTCACTCTCATTGTTAGTGTAGAGAAATGCCACTGATTTCTGGGCAATGATTTTGTATCCTGCCACGCTACCAAATTGCTGTATGAGTTCTAACAATCTTGGGTGGAGACTTTTGGGTTTTCTATGTAGAGTATCATGTCATCGGCGAAGAGGGAGAGTTTGACTTCTTCTTTGCCAATTTGAGTGCCTTTAATGTCTTTTTGTTGTCTGATTGCTGAGGCTAGGACTTCCAATACTATGTTGAATAGCAGTGGTGAGAGTGGACATCCCTGTCTTGTTCCTGATCTTAAGGGATAGGCTCCTAGTGCTTCCACATTGAGAATGATATTTGCTGTGGGCTTTTTGTAGATGGCTTTTTTTTTTAATTTTTTATTGGTGTTCAATTTACCAACATACAGAATAACACCCAGTGCTCATCCCGTCAAGTGTCTCCGTCAGTGCCCGCCACCCACTCAGGCCCACCCCCCGCCCTCCTCCCCTTCAACCATCCCCAATTCGTCTCCCAGAGTCAGGAGTCTTTATGTTCTGTCTACCTTGCTGATATTTCCCGCACATTTCTTCTCCCTTCCCTTATATTCCCTTTCGCTATTATTTATATTCCCCAAATGAATGAGAACATACACTGTTTGTCCTTCTCCGATGGACTTACTTCACTCAGCATAATACCCTCCAGTTCCATCCACGTTGAAGCAAATGGTGGGTATTTGTCATTTCTAATGGCTGAGTAATATTCCATTGTGTACATAAACCACATCTTCTTTATCCATTCATCTTTCGATGGACACCTAGGCTCCTTCCACAGTCTGGCTATTGTGGACATTGCTCCTAGAAACATCGGGGTGCAGGTGTCCCGGCGTTTCATTGCATCTGAGTCTCTGGGGTAAATCCCCAACAGTGCAATTGCTGGGTCATAGGGGAGGTCTATTTGTAACTCTTTGAGGAACCTCCACACAGTTTTCCAGAGTGGCTGCACCAGTTCACATTCCCACCAACAGTGTAAGAGGGTTGGTTCCCTTTTCTCCACATCCTCTCCAACATTTGTTGTTTCCTGCCTTGTTAATTTTCCCCATTCTCACTTGTGTGAGGTGGTATCTCATTGTGTTTTTGATTTGTATTTCCCTGATGGCAAGTGATGCAGAGCATTTTCTCATGTGCGTGTTGGCCATCTCCATGTCTTCCTCTGTGAGATTTCTCTTCATGTCTTTTGCCCATTTCATGATTGGATTGTTTGTTTTTTGGTGTTGAGTTTAGGAGTTCTTTATAGATCTTGGAAACTAGCCCTTTATCTGAAACATCATTTGCAAATATCTTCTCCCATTCTGTAGGTTGTCTTTTAGTTTTGTTGACTGTATCCTTTGCTGTGCAAAAGCTTCTTATCTTGATGAAGTCCCAGTAGTTCATTTCTGCTTTTGTTTCTTTTGCCTTCCTGGATGTATCTTGCAAGAAGTTACTGTGGCCAAGTTCAAAAAAGGTGTTGCCTATGTTCTCCTCTAGGATTTTGATGGAATCTTGTCTCACATTTAGATCTTGCATCCATTTTGAGTTTATCTTTGGGTATGGTGAAAGAGAGTGGTCTAGTTTCATTCTTCTGCATGTGGATGTCCAATTTTTCCAGCACCATTTATTGAAGAGACTGTCTTTCTTCCAGTGGATAGTCTTTCCTCCTTTATCGAATATTAGTTGACCATAAAGTTCAGGATCCACTTCTGGGTCCTCTATTCTGTTCCACTGATCTATGTGTCTGTTTTTGTGCCAGTACCACACTGTCTTGATGACCACAGATTTGTAGTACAACCTGAAATCTGGCATTGTGATGCCCCCAGATATGGTTTTATTTTTTAAAATTCCCCTGGATATTTGGGGTCTTTTCTGATTCCACACAAATCTTAAAATAATTTGTTCCAACTCTCTGAAGAAAGTGCATGGTATTTTGATAGGGATTGCATTAAACGTGTAAATTGACCTGGGTAACATTGACATTTTCACAATATTAATTCTGCCAATCCATGAGCATGGAATATTATTCCATCTCTTTGTGTCTTCCTCAATTTCTTTCAGAAGTGTTCTATAGTTTGTAGGGTATAGATCCTTTACCTCTTTGGTTAGGTTTATTCCTAGGTATCCTATGCTTTTGGGTGCAATTGTAAATGGGATTGACTCCTTAATTTCTCTTTCTTCACTCTCATTGTTAGTGTATAGAAATGCCACTGATTTCTGGGCATTGATTTTGTATCCTGCCACGCTACCAAATTGCTGTATGAGTTCTAGCAATCTTGGGGTAGAGGCTTTTGGGTTTTCTATGTAGAGTATCATGTCATCAGCGAAGAGGGAGAGTTTGACTTATATTTTGCCAATTTGAATGCCTTTAATATCTTTTTGTTGTCTGATTGCTTAGGCTAGGTGTTCCAGTACTATGTTGAATAGCGGTGGTGAGAGTGGACATCCCTGTCTTGTTCCTGATCTTAGGGGAAAGGCTCCCAGTGCTTCCCCATTGAGAATATTTGCTGTGGGCTTTTCGTAGATAGCTTTTAAGATATCGAGGAATGTTCCCTCTATCCCTACTCTCTGAAGAGTTTTGATCAGGAATGGATGCTGTATTTTGCCAAATGCTTTCTCTGCATCCAGTGAGAGGATCATATGGTTCTTGGTTTTTTTCTTGCTGATATGATGAATCACATTGATTGTTTTACGAGTGTTGAACCAGCCTTGTGTCCCGGGGATAAATCCTACTTGGTCATGGTGAATAATTTTCTTAATGTATTGTTGGATCCTATTGGCTAGTATCTTGTTGAGAATTTTTGCATCCATGTTCATCAGGGATATTGGTCTGTAATTCTCCTTTTTGGTGGGGTCTTTGTCTGCTTTTGGAATTAAGGTGATGCTGGCCTCATAGAACGAATTTGGAAGTACTCCATGTCTTTCTATCTTTCAAACAACTTTAGTAGAATAGGTATGATTTCTTCTTTAAACGTTTGATAGAATTCCCCTGGGTAGCCATCTGGCCCTAGAATCTTGTGTCTTGGGAGGTTTTGATGACTGCTTCAATTTCCTCCCTGGTTATTGGCCTGATCAGGTTTTCTATTTCTTCCTGTTCCAGTTTTGGTAGTTTGTGGCTTTCCAGGAATGCGTCCATTTCTTCTAGATTGCCTAATTTATTGGCGTATAGCTGTTCATAATATGTTTTTAAAATCGTTTGTATTTCCTTGGTGTTGGTAATGAATGCTCCTTTCTCATTCATGATTTTATTTATTTGAGCCTTCTTTCTCTTCTTCTTAATAAGGCTGGCTAATGGTTTATCTATCTTATTAATTCTTTCAAAGAACCAACTCCTGGTTCTGTTGATCTGTTCCACAGTCCTTCTGGTCTCAATTTCGTTGAGTTCTCCTCGAATTTTAATTAACTCTCTTCTTCTGCTGGGTGTAGGGTCCATCTGCTGTTTTTTCTCTATCTCCTTTATGTGTAAGTTTAGCTTTTGTATTTGAGTACTACAAAGCTGTGGTCATCAAGACAGCGTTGTACTGGCACAAAAACAGACACATAGATCAGTGGAACAGAATAGAGAATCCAGAAGTTGACCCTGAACTTTATGGTCAACTAATATTCGATAAAGGAGGAAAGACTATCCATTGGAAGAAAGACAGCCTCTTCAATAAATGGTGCTGGGAAAATTGGACATCCACATGCAGAAGAATGAAACTAGACCACTATCTTTCACCATACACAAAGATAAACTCGAAATGGATGAAAGATCTAAATGTGAGACAAGATTCCATCAAAATCCTAGAGGCGAACACAGGCAACACCCTTTTTGAACTTGGCCACAGTAACTTCTTGCAAGATACATCCACGAAGGCAAAAGAAACAAAAGCAAAAATGAACTATTGGGACTTCATCAAGATAAGAAGCTTTTGCACAGCAAAGGATACAGTCAACAAAACTAAAAGACAACTTACAGAATGGGAGAAGATATTTGCAAATGACGTTTCAGATTAAGGGGTAGTTTCCTAGATCTATAAAGAACTTATTAAACTCAACACCAAAGAAACAAACAATCCAATCATGAAATGGGCAAAAGACATGAAGAGAAATCTCACAGAGGAAGACATAGACATGGCCAACATGCACATGAGAAAATGCTCTGTCTCACTTTCCATCAGGGAAATACAAATCAAAACCACAATGAGAAACCACCTCACACCAGTGAGAATGGGGAAAATTAACAAGGAAGGAAAACACAAATGTTGGAGAGGATGTGGAGTAAAGGGAACCCTCTTACCCTGTTGGTGGGAATGTGAACTGGTGCAGCCACTCTGGAAAACTGTGTGGAGGTTCCTCAAAGAGTTAAAAATAGACCTGTGCTACGACCCAGCAATTGCACTGTTGGGGATTTACCCCAAAGATACAGATGCAATGAAACACCGGGACACCTGCACCCCGATGTTTCTAGCAGCAATGTCCACAATAGCCAAACTGTGGAAGAAGCCTCGGTATCCTTCGAAAGATGAATGGATAAAGAAGATGTGGTTTATTTATACAATGGAATATTACTCAGCCATTAGTAATGACAAATACCCACCATTTGCTTCAACGTGGATGGAACTGGAGAGTATTATGCTGAGTGAAGTAAGTCAATCGGAGAAGGACAAACAGAGTATGTTCTCATTCATCTGGGGAATGTAAGTAATAGTGAAAGGGAATATAAGGGAAGGGAGAAGAAATGAGTGGGAAATATCAGAAAGGGAGACAGAACATAAAGACTCCTAACTCTGGGAAACGAACTAGGGGTGGTGGAAGGGGAGGAGGGCGTGGGGTGAGGGTGAATGGGTGACAGGCACCTAGGGGGACACTTGATGGGATGAGCACTGGGTGTTATTCTGTATGTTGGTAAATTGAACATCAATAAAAAAATAATTTATTAAAAACAAAGATACCTCAGAGTGAAAGTGTTCCGTCATACAGTATGTATAGATATTCAACTCTATGTTGAATGCCAGTCTTCCAAAGTGCTTATACCAATTCACACTACCACCAGACATCCCTCCCCATCCCATGCAGGCATTGGCCTTTCTAATTTGACCATTTGGGTAGATTATAATTGTGTCACACCATGGTTTCAACTTGCATTTCCCTGACAACTAATGAGATTGAGTATCTTCTTATGTTTATTGGCCCCTTAAATGTCCCCTTTTCTTTTTTTAATATTTTATTTATTCATTTGAGAGAGAGCAAGTGAGCACACTAACAGGGGGAGGGACACAGGGAGAAGCAGACCCCCTGCTAAGCAGGGAGCCATCCAGGTGCCCCTGAATAAAACTGTTATTCAAAACTATTGATTGCTTCCACCTGGTCAAAACTATTGTTCACTTTACCAGTGTATCATCTACCTTTTTCTGATTGATTTACAGGATTCTTGTGTAAATTCCAGAATAAATTCTGTAGTTTGTTATATGTATTACATATATATTCCATAGCTTCTCTCCATATCTCTATAGGTTTTTAAATTCTTTTAATAAGATATTTTGATAAACAGAAATTCTTATTGTTAGTGGTCTGATTTATCTGTCTTATGACTTACTGCTAAATCTTTTAAGTCATGAAATGGATCCTGACTTTTATCAAATTCTTTTCTGCATCTCTTAATTGATTTTATGAATTTTCTTTTTTGTTATTTGAACTTGATGAATTACAACTCCTTGATATTTGAAAAATTTCAAACTTAGAAAACATTTAAAAGAACGATTCAATGAACATGTATATATCTTTCACTTACTTTTACCAATTATTAACATTAGGCTGTGCTGGTTGTGTCTATTTATCTATCTATCTGACATCTATCAAAGTACATCTGACAAAATATAATTTAGTGACCGCCTAGGGCTAGAGAGGAATGTGGAGATTGGGCTGTGACAGCTAATGGCTTTCATTTGGGAGAGATGAAAATGTCCTAAAACGGGTTGCCTTGATGACCACCCAACTTGGTGAATATGCAAAAAACACTGAATTGTGAATTTTATTTTCTTTCATCTTCTTTTTTTAAAAATTTATTTTATTTTATTTATGATAGGCACACAGTGAGAGAGAGAGGCAGAGATATAGGCAGAGGGAGAAGCAGGCTCCATGCACCGGGAGCCCGACGTGGGATTCGATCCCAGGTCTCCAGGATCACGCCCTGGGCCAAAGGCAGGCGCTAAATTGCTGCGCCACCCAGGGATCCCCTTCTTTCATCTTTTTTGATTTTAAGTAGGATCCAGCCCAATGTGGGATGTGTACCCATGACCCTGAGATTGAAAGTTGCATGCTCTACTGATTGAGCCAGCCAGGTGCCCCTGAATTGTACATTTAATTGTTTCTTATAAAACTCACCAAAAAATTATTGCAGACCTCTTGATCTTTTCTCCCTTAAATACTTTAGAATGCATACCCTGGGCAGGGCACCTGGGTGGCTCAGTCGGTGAAGCGTCTGCCTTTGGCTCAGCTCATGATCCCGGGGTCCTGGGATCGAGCCCCACATCGGGCTCCCAGCTCAGCGGGGAGTCCACTTCTTCCTCTGCCCTTCTCCCTGCTCGTGATCTCTTTCTCTCTCTCTCTCTCAAGTAAATAAATAAATAAAATCTTAGAAAAAAATAGAATGCATCACCTGAGAACTGGAGCTAAGATGTTCTATAAGTAAACAGCATTTTTCTGTGATCCAGAGAGCCAATGTTTCCATTAGACTGTGTGCGTGTGTGTAAATGTGGCAAGTAGGTGAGACACCCACATTTTTAGAGGCCACATTCCATTGAAAACCTTCCATATGCAGACATCAGATGTAGTGTAGAGTTTCTCGAGGCCTTTTCTAGCCCTCTTCAATTTGGTGAGCCCAAGTGAACTCAGCTTCTGCTAAAGCAATGAGAGCAGAAATCTTAAGTACAATTTTCTTCTCACTTGCTCAAGAGCAGATCTCTAGCCGTAGACTTGACATGCCACAGCGCCAGTGGCTAAGCCGGCAGAGTCCACCCTGATCTTGGAAGTCACTCAAGGAAGATGGTAGCGCTGCTGTCAGCCTGGGCTCTTGAATGACGTGCACGTGGAAGGGAGTCACCACCACCCCACAGTGCATGCCCTGAGCTGCAACCTGAATTGCTGTCTTGTTTGAGTCACTACGTGTTCTGTGCCCTCTGCTGCCACAGGCAATGGTACCCTAACTGATATCATAGTTTCTGGAATCACAAGAGGAAGAGAGCTGTTCTGCAGCCTTCTTATGACATTCTCTCATTGTATATGTAGCTGGAAGACACAGGCCACGCTCCCAAAATTCATGAATCACTGAGAAAATTCACTTCAGAAGCCAGGAGGATTTGAAGCAGCTGCTTGACAAGGAAAAGGACCTGGCTGACTGGCACCCAGCCACTCTCCATTCCCTTTCAATCCTCTACCCTGGCATGCATCTGTCTACCAAGGAGGAACACGTCTTCACATTCGCAGCCCTATCAGCTGTTCTCCTGCAGTACCCCGAGCCAGCAGGTGTCACTCCTCCTGTGAGAAGGCCAGAGTTATTTTTTCCAAGCATATCTACTTTGTTAAGTAAATATTGATCCTGGTTCTCAATATTTCTTCTTTTACTCTTTTATTTAATCTGTGTGTCCATGGGGAGCTTTGGTCTATGTGCACAAGGCTGACTGAGCTAATTCCTATGACACCTGCACACTTGGCAAATTTCCCTTGACAAGAAGTCCTCATGTTTGGGTTTTGGGTTTTTTTTTTCTATCATATTGAAGTGAAGTAACCTCTTGTTTTCCCACTAGCATTTGGCATATGCCCAGAGGCATTTTGAAACCATCTGAGATTTTCAGGGAGGACTATTTTTAAAATATCTGAGCATAGACAAGAAGGAAGGATGAGTGCTTTCAAATGCATGTGTTTATTACTAGAAAGTTTCCAGAATTCTAAAATTACAGTCCCCAAATTCTTTTTATTTCTTTATGGACCAGAAAAGGCTGAGATGGAATCCAATATAAAGCCACATGCAGTGATATTTCCTAATATTAATACTCTGTGGGGGAAAAGGGTGACATTAGAGAGGGATTCATTTCTGCTAGATGCACGTTTTTACATAAATTAATGCCTGAATGTACAGTTTCACTGCAGAGCTTTAATTGTCAAATCAAAACCACAGCAAAGATTCACCTTGCCTCCTTTTCTTGTATGTCCTGAACAAACAGGAAGCTTGAGGCACCTGGCTGGCTCAGTTGGTAGCACGTGCAACTCTCGATCTTGGGCTTGTGAGTTCCAGCCCCACATTGGGTGTAGAGACTACTTAAAAATATCTCTTTAAAAAAGAATATAATACCAAAAAAGTAATAAAATAAATAAACAGTAGCCTCGAATCATGGTTTCATCACTATCAGAGTCAGTGGAATCCCATCAAATATCTATAGCACCAACTATATCAACATTATCAAGGTAAAACCAAAATCTCAACTTCCCCACTTCAGACAATGATCTACAAGTACAGTTCCTCAGTTCTCCAAAACTTATACCTACTCAATGCCTTCGAGTCTTTTCTAATGCTTAGGTGTGAAGAAGACACGTTTTGCTCTTTAGACGGATTTTTAGTTTGAAACTCAAATAATGTGGGCTGTCAGTGAAGAGCACATAGTCATCTTTATTTCATCTAAACAGAAGGCCCTAGGCACAGGCCTCAGAAGAAAATTTCTGAAGACGTGTGGAGAAACCCAAGAATGTATGCCTGTGCATCTCTATAAATACAGTTAAGTCTACCTACAGCGATTACATAAGGTATACATTATATCACACCAGAGACTTTTTAAGAGGTGATCTTTCACATGCATAGAAGTTTAAAACAAGACATTTTCTGCATTCAATAAGTTACTAGCCTCTGAGACGCACAAGAGAAATTCTGAATTGACAGTTTTCCTCTGGAAAAGGTATGAAAGAAGGACCCTGGCAAACAATAATTTAATAATTTTCTCTTCTGTGTAACATTCAGTAAGTCCAGTTATTTTCTCTAACCAAGATCTATACGTACCTTGAAGGTAAATGATACTGCATCCACTGGACGCATTTTACATATATTCTGGCTAAAGACCAAACCCAATCTAATTTCCACAATAAATGAAGAATAATTGGAAAAGTAATGCATCTTAAAGCCTTATTTGCTTTTTCTTTTCAGGATTAAAGGAAAATATGTATAAGAAATTTTATAAGGTTCAATCAACATTAAAACTTGTCTTTTAAAACTTGGATCTGGTCTGAAATGTAATAATGTGAAAGGCAGGCCCATGAAAATTCATGAACTGCAAAGAAAGTCCTCTTTAACTGTTAGTCACCCCAGAAACCCATTATTAGATTAATATTAACCCCGAGAGGAGAAACATAGAATTAAGTAAATATATGGACCAAAGTATGACAGACTGGAGCTGAATAATTTTGTACTGGTGCTATTCACCAGCTTTGCTCACTCTGAACATAATTTTCTCATGATGTTCAACCAGGATCCTCTCAGCCCAGAAGTCTTTATATAACAGGATATTGGTGTACTTCTATAACATAAGACCCAATGAGGTTTATGAAGATATTTTATAAGAATGTCATAGTCTTGAGGTATCTGGCTGGCTTAGTCAGTGGAGGATGCAACTCTTAACCTCAGGGTTATGATTTCAAGCCCCATGTTGGGTGTAGAACTTACTTCATAAAATAAAATATCAAAACCAAAAAAGACTGTCATGACTTCACTCTGAGTGAGAATTTTGTACACTTCCTATTAATTTGAGCATCATTCTGTACAACCATGAAGAAAGCTCAATAAAGGGAAACCTGGGTGGCTCAGTGGTTGAACGTCTGCCTTTGGCTCAGGCCATGATCCTGGGGTCCTGGAATCAAGTCCCACATCAGGCTCATCACAGGGAGCCTGCTTATCCCTCTGCTGATGTCTCTGCCTCTCTCTGTGTGTCCCTCATGAAAAACAAATAAAATCTTTAAAAACAGAAGACTCAGTAAAATCCTCCACGCTGAAAAATGTGGAATAAGTTTTCTATTTATTTGTCCCAGTATCTACAAAAGCATTTCCACCAATATACTGAACGGTGAAAGGCTGAAGTCTTTTCCCGTGATCAGGAACCACGTAAAGATGTCCTTGCTCGGATCTCGTTTCTCACCATTTCTATTCAACATTCTTCTGGATGTCCTAACCAGTGCAATAGGGCAAGAATTTAAAAAAGAAACCCATAGATCAAAAGACAAAAGTAGAACTGTCTTTATTTGCAGGTAATATAAGCGCATACTAAGAAATTTACAAAAAGGCTACTGCAACCTAACTGGTTAACGTATCAGGGCCACAAGACATATCTATATATCAAAAGCAATTATATCTCTATATCACAATAAACAACTGGAAATGAAATTTTAAGATAATAGCATAAAGACACAAAAGACTTTGGGATAAATTTAATAAGATATATCCAAGACATACTTTATACATATTAAAAAACTAAAAAACACTACTGATAAAAATTAGAGATTTTTTTTCAGTTTTCAGCAAACCATTTATTCTTTATTTTATTTATTTTTTATTTTTTATTATTTTTTATATATTAAAATTTATTTATTGATTGATGATAGTCACACAGAAAGAGAGAGGCAGAGACATAGGCAAAGGGAGAAGCAGGCTCCATACACCAGGAGCCCGACGTGCGATTCGATCCCGGGTCTCCAGGATCGCGCCCTGGGCCAAAGGCAGGCGCTAAACCACTGCGCCATCCAGGGATCCCTTTATTATTTTTTAAATAATAAATTTGTTTTTTATTGGTGTTCAATTTGCCAACATACAGAATAACACCCAGTGCTCATCCCGTCAAGTGTCCCCCTCAGTGCCCACCACCCAGTCACCCCCACCCCCAGCCTCCTCCCCTTCTACCACCCCTAGTTTGTTTCCCAGACTTAGGAGTCTTTATGTTCTGTCTCCCTTTCTGATATTTCCTACACATTTCTTCTCCCTTCCCTTCTATTCCCTTTCACTATTATTTATATTCCCCAAATACATGAGAATATATAATGTTTGTCCTTCTCCGATTGACTTATTTCACTCAGCATAATACCCTCCAGTTCCATCCACGTTGAAGCAAATGGTGGGTAGTTGTCATTTCTAATGGCTGAGTAATATTCCATTGTATAAGATTTGTGTGGAATCAGAAAAGACCCCGAATAGCCAGGGGAATTTTAAAAAAGAAAGCCATTGCTGGGGGCATCACAATGCCAGATTTCAAAGCTGTGGTCATCAAGACAGTGTGGTACTGGCACAAAAAGGACACATAGATCAATGGAACAGAATAGAGAATCCAGAAGTGGACCCTGAACTTTATGGTCAACTAATATTCGACAAAGGATGAAAGACTATCCACTGGAAGAAAGACAGTCTCCTCAATAAATGGTGCTGGGAAAATTGGACATCCACATGCAGAAGAATGAAACTAGACCACTCCCTTGCACCAGACACACAGATAAACTCAAAATGGATGAAAGATCTAAATGTGAGACAAGAGTCCATCAAAATCCTGGAGGAGAACACAGGCAACACCCTTTTTGAACCCGGCCACGGTAACTTCTTGCAAGATACATCCACGAAGGCCAAAGAAACAAAAGCAAAAATGAACTACTGGGACTTCATCAAGATAAGAAGCTTTTGCACAGCAAAGGATACAGTCAACAAAACTAAAAGACAACCTACAGAATGGGAGAAGATATTTACAAATGACGTATCAGATAAAGGGCTATTTTCCAAGATCTATAAAGAACTTATTAAGCTCAACACCAAAGAAACAAACAATCCAATCATGAAATGGGCAAAAGACATGAACAGAAATCTCACAGAGGAAAAATTAGATTTTAATAAATGGAGAGATAAACTTGTTCCTGAATTGGATAGTATTATGGTGTTAATTTCCCCCAAAGTGATCTCTGGTTCAGAATCTTCTTTTGTAGAAACTGAAAAATTGATTCTCAAATGTATATGGAAATGAAGAGAACTAGAGGAGCCAAAACTATTTTGAAAAAGAGCAAATTTGGAAGACTTACCTACCTGCTCTCAAGGTTTCCTACAGAGCTGCTGTTATTAAGCAATGTAGTTTTAATACAGACAGACACTTAGATCAAAGTTACAGAGTGTTCAAAATTAGAGCCACATGTATTTATGATCAACAAATTTTTGACAAAGGTGCCAAGGTAATTCAATGGTGGAAAGGATTATCTTTCAACAAATGGGGTTGAGACAACTAAGTATCTATATAGAAAACAAAATAAACCCAACCTTTACCTCATGCCACACATAAAAATTACTCTTGTGGGCTGAATTGTACTCCCTGTCCCCCTACCACCACCAAATTCATGTGCTAAAGTCTTAATCCTCAATGCTTTCAAATGTATTTAGATATAGGATCTTTAAAGAGATTATGAAGTATAAGTGAAATATCATTAGGAATGTTCATATTTCATTATGACTGGTGGGATTTTTTAAAAAGATTTATTTATTTATTTATTTATTTATTTATTTATTTATGAATGAGTGTGAGCAAATGTGCTAGTTGGGGGCGGTGGCACGTGGGAGAGAATCCTTAAGCAGACTCCTCACTCCACACAGAGCCTGACCCGGGGCTCCATCCCACAATCCAGAAGATCATGACCTGAGCCAAAAGCCAAGCATCAGACAGTTAGCCAACTGAGACTCCCAGCTGCCACATGACTGGTGTTTTTATAAGAAAAGGGGATTAGTCAACTACACTTTAATAGTAAAAACTTTAAAAAAAAAAACTTCACACGTGTTCTCCCAAATATGTTAATTACTATGAAATGTATTATATAAAAATTAGAAACTGCCTAAATTTCCTTTACTATGGGATTGTGGAAAATACACTTTACAATCTGATAAATAAATAAATAAATAATCAAACAGGAACTTGAAAAAAACCTGTAATTCTAAAGAAAGAAGAATAGATCAGGATACAGACACACAGGAAAGATGGTATGAATATGCAGGGAAGAGAATGCAGTCTACAAGCCAAGGAGAGGGTCCTTGGACAGAACCAACCCAGCTGACACCTGGGTCTTAGACTTCAGGCCTCCAGAACGTGGAGAACATATATTTCTGTTATTTAAACCCCTCAGTCTATAGTACTTTGCTATGGCAGTTCTAGCAAACTAATAAATATCCCTTAGAAAAATTATTACCCATTAATATATCTGTAATTTAAAAGTCTCCTCACAAATAAAGAGCAGGCTCAAATGACTAACTAGTTCCAGTTCTGCCAAAGAGTCAAGGAATAGATAATTTCCATTTCTTCCGGAGAATGGAAAAAGAGATTGTGAGTCTAGCCTGCAGAGAAGTAAAAGTTTTGAACAAAATATAAGCAAACCAAATGCAGCCATGTATTAAGCCCTCATTGGGCTGATTTTTAAGAATTCAAGGCCAATTATGTAATTCGTTCACAATAACAAATCATCAAAGGAGAAAATTAAGGTAATCTAGAAAAATCATATGATGACAGTCAGTGTCCATTCATAATAAAAATTCAGGAAGCTGAAAATGAAGAACAACATTCTTAATCTCTATAAAGGACATCCCCCCCAAAAAAATCCTAAGAAAACATTATATGTAATCATGAAATGCTGAAAATATAAGATCAGAAACATCATTCTTCCTACTTACGATTATTTCAAAGGCCTAGCCAAGCAGTAAGAAAAGCAAAAAACAGGAAAATATAGAAGAACTTGTCAGAAGGAAATAAAATTGTCCTTCTGCAATTGACTTATTTCACTCAGCATAATACCCTCCAGTTCCATCCATGTCGAAGCAAATGGTGGGTATTTGTCATTTCTACTGGCTGAGTAATATTCCATTGTATACATAAACCACATCTTCTTTATCCATTCATCTGTCGATGGACACTGAGGCTCCCTCCACAGTTTGGCTATTGTGGCCATTGCTGCTAGAAACATTGGGGTGCAGGTGTCCTGGGGTTTCATTGCATCTGAATTTTTGGGGTAAATCCCCAACAGTGCAATTGCTGGGTCATAGGGTAGGCCTATTTTTAACTCTTTGAGGAACCTCCACACAGTTTTCCAGAGTGGCTGTACCAATTCACATTCCCACCAACAGTGTTAGGGGTAGTGGAAGGGGAGGTGGGGGTGACTGGGTGATGGTCACTGAGGTGGGCGCTTGATGGGATGAGCACTGGTTTGGCAAATTGAACGCCAAAAAAATAAATTTATAAAAAATATAGAAAAAGAAATAAATAAAATTGTCATTATTTGTGAGAGGATACAACTATCTACATAGAGAACGTAAAGAGAGCTGAAGGTAAATCATCATAATTAACCAGAATATAGGGCAGCCCGGGTGGCTCAGCGGTTAGCGCCGCCTTCAGCCCAGGCTGTGATCCTGGAGACCCGGGATCAAGTCCCACGTTGGTTTCCCTGCGTGGAGCCTGCTTCTCCCTCTGCCTGTGTCTGTGCCTCTCTCTCCCTGTGTCTCTCATGAATAAGTAAATGAAAATCTTAAAAATATAATAAATAAAATAAAATACTTTTAAAAAATTAACGAGAATATATAGCATGCTTGCTGGATAATACCGATCCACAAAATCCAATATACACTGATGACAATCAGTTAAGATACCTTTCACAATAATAACAAAAATATAAATACCTAGGGAGAAATCTAACAAAAGATATGCAAGGCCTCTAGAGACTAGTTTTCTTTTTGTATATTTTTTATTGGAATTCGATTTGCCAACATATAGTATAATACCCGGTGCTCATCCCGTCAAGTGCCCCCCTCAGTGCCAGTCACCCAGTCCCCGCATCCCCCCACCCACCTCCCTAGAGACAAAATTTTAAAAGATATTTAGGTTAAAAGTTAAAGTTTAAGAAGTCTATAGTACAATGGGTTTTACACTCAGATGCCTGCTATATATATATATATATATATATATACATATATATATATATTAGAATCTAACCTGATATTATATTTATATTTATTATATATTATATTATATTATATATTATATTATTATAATATATTTTTTAAAATTTTTATTTATTTATGATAGTCACACACACACACAGAGAGGCAGAGACAAAGGCAGAGGGAGAAGCAGGCTCCATGCACGGGGAGCCTGACGTGGGACTCGATCCCGAGTCTCCAGGATCGTGCCCTGGGCCAAAGGCAGGTGCTAAACAGCTGCGCCACCCAGGGATCCCTATTATATTATATTTTATCTCCCCATTCTAACATGTAATGTGTAACGACATCAGGTGATTCCACTGTGTAAGTACAAACCATTATTCTAGGATAGAGTAGCATGGGCTGGAGGAAGGGCACATGGGGCTTCCAAGGTACCAGAAATGTTCCACGATTTCATTCGGGTGATGGATTCCTTGGAACATTAGTCTTTAACTCACACATATGCGTCTTATATACTTTGCTGTATTTTGCATTTTATTTTATTTTTTATTTTTTTTGTATTTAACATTTTAGTGTAACATGATATAATGCCCCCTTAGCAGCAGTCATGCAAGAGTTTTCTTCTTTATCATACCATTCCCTCCCTAATGCTGCGACACATTAAATTTGCTAGTTTTCTTCATCGTTGCAGAAATTTGAGACTGCTTGAAGTCCTACTACTCATCATAGAAAGTGAAGCAACATCAGAAACAAAACACAAACATCTGTGTCTACCATTTTGAACAAATGAACCCATCAAGAAATGAACCCAGAGGCCCTGGGTGCCACCTAGATCCGTCACATTGACAGAGATAAGAAAGTAGGACAGTGGTTATCAGGTGCTGGGGGGTGATAGGATTATGAAAGGAAGGGTATGTTGCATTTAATGGGTATGGGTTCCAGTTAAGGAAGCTGAGAAAGTTCTGGAAACGGACGATGGTGATGGCTGCATGAGCACGGGACAGAACCTCACTGTACATTTAAGAACACTTCAACTGGTCAACTTTGTGTTATGCAATATTTTATCACAATCAGAAAGGGAGGATATTTGTTTTGAATGTGAGGTTGGCGCAGAGGAAGACATTAGTGAAACAATAAATTATGAAGAAGAGCTCACTTCTAAAGAAACCGGATATTTTGCAAACCCCTTAATTATGTTTGCTCCTGCTTAAAAGCTTGGAAAGAATTGATGTTAAAACATGAGGCATCCCTTCCACCAAAGTGGTGGGATATTGCGAGGAAAGCACTGTTAGCTTGATCTCTGTACCTAAACAAATCTCATGTTTGTTGCCACACTTTGATGTGTTCCTCCAGCCAGCAAACTCCCCGCGTGGCTGTGTAAACTTCTCATCTTGCCCTCAACCTCGGGGGGTGACCTGGCATGTCAGTGACTCCTGGCTGAGGTATATTATACAGCTCGGTCATAAAAGCAACTGCCAGATCTTTCCCTTTTATCTACCTCCATCCACTGTGAAGTGTCTCTCCCCCACTCCCTCCTACCAGGTATCAAAAATCCAGATAAAGGGGAAAGAAGTTATCTGAAGCATTGTGTGCCCCCTGTAAGAAATCCAATTACTTATGGTCACTGGAGACATTTTCTGTTAAGTGTGTTAGTGAGTGACCTAAATGTATAGTTTTCCTCCCACCGTTAGCAGAGCTCTTCCTTTATCTCGCATTGAAAGATCTTAAATAGTCCTTTGCCTTCTTCAAGACAATGAAAAAAGTTAGTAGACAATTATGCCCTGTCACGAGGCAGAGAAGATGGAGATGTTGGAGGCTGATCTTTAGATATCATTTTCTTGCCTCTCTTTTTTTAATTGCTCCTAGGATGATGGCTGATGTAATTTCTTGAGTGCCAGCTGAGCAGGACCCCAATCCAGAGCAGGCCTGCCTAAGTTCTGTGGCCAAGGAAGTGACACAGGAGAATTCAGTCATTAAAACCACTTCCAAGGTCTCCTGGAGGAGTGAGAGGGTAGGCCCTGAGCCCCCAGGGGGTGGTGTCAAGGTAGACCTGAAGATTAGCTGCATCTTGTGAGAAGCCATCCACCTACCCAACCCTTGGTACCAGTCCCCCCAGAGCGGTCAGAGGGCTCTACACAGGACTCCCACCAGGAGGCTTCATGAATTGAACCATGTGAGGGCTGTAATCTTTGCCTACGGGAGTGTTCCCACTTCAGGTGGCACCACACAGCTCAAGGGAAAGAGTTATGATCGTTCAGCCCCTTGAAGCCCTCTGCTCCGAGTGCTTGGGAGATAAATCCACAGGCGAAATTCCCAAGAAGGAGTTGAAGAGGGAAAGGTTGGGGTGGGGATCTAGCCACCGCCTCTTGTTACTGGCTTTGGCCTGTGCCTTTTCTGGACTTCGTGTTCAGAAAGGGTGAGAAAAAGCAGGAGGATCCAGGGCTCTAGATCATTCCCAGAGGCTGGCTCCAGATCACCAAGGGCAACAATGGTGGATTCCACAGTCACCTATGCTTCTCAAGTCTCCTCCCCTAGCTCGGTGTTCCCAACTTCTTTTTTAAATAATTATCGTGCCCAGAACACACCTTTTTAAAAAAATAATAAATTTATTTTTATTCCCATTCAATTTGCCAACATACAGAATAACACCCAGTGCTCGTCCCATCAAGTGCTCCCCTCAGTGCAAGTCAACGATTCACCCCCACCCCCCGCCCTCCTCCCCTTTCACCACCCCTAGTTCGTTTCACAGACTTAAGAGTCTTTATGTTCGGTCTCCCTTTCTGATATTTCCTAACCATTTATTCTCCCTTCCCTTCTATTCTCTTTCACTATTATTTATATTCCCCAAATAAATGAGAACATACACTGTTTGTCCTTCTCCGATTGACTTATTTCACTAAGCCTAATACCCTCCAGTTCCATTCACGTTGAAGCAAATGGTGGGTATTTGTAATTTCTGATGGCTAATATTCCATTGTATACATAAACCATATCTTCTTTATCCATTCATCTTTCAATGGACAACGAGGCTCCTTCCACAGTCTGGCTATTGTGGACTTTGCTGCTAGAGACATCGGGGTGCAGGTGTCCCAGCGTTTCATTGCATCTGCATCTTTGGGGTAAATCCCCAGCAGTGTAATTGCGGGGTCGTAGGGCAGGTCTATTTTTAACTCTTTGAGGAACCTCCACACAGTTTTCCAGAGTAGCTGAACCAGTTCACATTCCCACCAACAGTGTAAGAGGGTTCCCTTTTCTCCGCATCCTCTCCAACATTTGTGGTTTCCTGCCTTGTTAATTTTCCCCATTCTCACTGGTGTGAGGTGGTTTCTCATTGTGGTTTTGATTTGTATTTCCCTGATGTCAAGTGATGCAGAGTATTTTCTCATGTGCGTGTTGGCCATGTCTATGTCTTCCTCTGTGAGATTTTTCTTCATGTCTTTTGCCCATTTCATGATTGGATTGTTTGTTTCTTTGGTGTTGAGTTTAATAAATTCTTTATAGATATTGGAAACTAGTCCTTTATCTGATACACCATTTGTAAATATCTTCTTCCATTCTGTAGGCTTTTAGTTTTGTGCACTGAATTCTTTGCTGTGCAAAAGCTTCTTATCTTGATGAAGTCCCAATAGTTCATTTTTTCTTTTGTTTTTTTTTGCCTTTGTGGATGTACCTTTTTTTTATATATAAGTGTATATCACAAACAGATTTCATGGATGTATCTTGCAAGAAGTTACTGTGGCCGAGTTCAAAAAGGGTGTTGCCTGTGTTCTCCCTTAGGATTTTGATGGAATCTTGTCTCACATTTAGATCTTTCATCCATTTTGAGTTTATCTTTGTGTATGGTGAAAGAGAGTGGTTTAGTTTCATTCTTCTGCAAGTGGATGTCCGATTTTCCCAGCACCATTTATTGAAGAGACTGTCTTTCTTCCAGTGGATAGTCTTTCCTCCTTTATCGAATATTAGTTGACCATAAAGTTCAGGGTCCACTTCTGGATTCTCTATTCTGTTCCATTGATCTATGTGTCTGTTTTTGTGCCAGTACCACGCTGTCTTGATGACCACAGCTTTGTAGTACAACCTGAAATCTGGCATTGTGATGCCCCCAGCAACGGTTTTCTTTTTTAAAATTCCCCTGGTTATTTGGGGTATTTTGTAATTCCACACAAATCTTAAAATAATTTGTTTTAACTCTCTGAAGAAAGTCCATGGTATTTTGATAGGGATTGCATTAAACGTGTAAATTGCCGTGGGTAGCATTGACATTTTCACAATATTAGTTCTGCCAATCCATGAGTATGGAGAATTTTCCCATCTCTTTCTGTCTTCCTCAATTTCTTTCAGAAGTGTTCTATAGTTTTAAGGTATAGATCCTTTACCTCTTTGGTTAGATTTATTCCTATGTATCTTATGCTTTTGGGTGCAATTGTAAATGGGATTGACTCCTTAATTTCTCTTTCTTCAGTCTCATTGTTAGTGTACAGAAATGCCACTGACTTCTGGGCATTGATTTTGTTTCCTGCCACGCTGCCAAATTGCTGTATGAGTTCTAGCAATCTTGGGATGGAGGCTTTTGGGTTTTCTAGGGAGAGTATCATGTCATCGGCGAAGAGGGAGAGTTTGACTTCTTCTTTGCCAATTGGAATGCCTTTAATGTCTTTTTGTTGTCTGATTGCTGAGGCTAGGACTTCCAGTACTATGTTGAATAGCAGTAGTGAGAGTGGACATCCCTGTCTTGTTCCTGATCTTAAGGGATAGGCTCCTAGTGCTTCCACATTGAGAATGATATTTGCTGTGGGCTTTTCCTAGATGGCTTTTAAGATGTTGAGGAATGTTCCCTCTATCCCTACACTCTGAAGAGTTTTGATCAGGAATGGATGCTGTATTTTGTCAAATGCTTTCTCTGCATCTAATGAGAGGATCATATGGTTCTTGGTTTTTCTTTTGCTGATATGATGAATCACATTGATTGTTTTACGAGTGTTGAACAAGCCTTGTGTCCCGGGGATAAATCCTACCTTGTCATGGTGAATAATTTTCTTAATGTACTGTTGGATCCTATTGGCTAGTATCTTGTTGAGAATTTTTGCATCCATGTTCATCAGGGATATTGGTCTGTAATTCTCCTTTTTGGTGGGGTCTTTGTCTGGTTTTGGAATTAAGGTGATGCTGGCCTCATAGAACGAATTTGGAAGTACTCCATCTCTTTCTATCTTTCCAAACAGCTTTAGTAGAATAGGTATGATTTCTTCTTTAAACGTTTGATAGAATTCCCCTGGGAAGCCATCTGGTCCTGAACTCTTGTGTCTTGGGAGGTTTTTGATGACTGCTTCAATTTCCTCCCTGGTTATTGGCCTGATCAGGTTTTCTATTTCTTCCTGTTCCAGGTTTGGTAGTTTGTGGCCTTCCAGGAATGCGTCCATTTCTTCTAGATTGCCTAATTTATTGGCGTATAGCTATTCATAATATGTTTTTAAAATCGTTTGTATTTCCTTGGTGTTGGTAGTGATCTCTCCTTTCTCATTCATGATTTTATTAATTGGAGTCTTCTCTCTCTTCTTTTTAATAAGGTTGGCTAATGGTTTATCTATCTTATTAATTCTTTCAAAGAACCAACTCCTGGTTCTGTTGATCTGTTCCACAGTTCTTCTGGTCTCGATTTCGTTGAGTTCTGCTCGAATCTTTATTAATTCTCTTCTTCTTCTGGGTGTAGAATCTATGTGCTGTTTTGTCTGTAGCTCCTTTAGGTTTAAGGTTAGCTTTTGTATTTGAGTTCTTTCCAGTTTGTGGATGGATGTTTGTTTTGCAATGTATTTCCCCCTCAGTCCTGCTTTTGCTGCATCCCAAAGATTTTGAACGGTTGCATCTTCATTCTCATTAGTTTCCATGAAGCTTTTTAATTCTTCCTTAATTTCCTGGTTGACTCTTTCATCTTTTAGCAGGATGGTCCTTAACCTGCACGTGTTTGAATTCCTTCCACACTTCTTGTTGTGACTTAGCTCTAATTTCCAGGCATTATGGTCAGGGAATATGCAGGGGACGATCCCAATCATTTGGTATCGGTTCAGACCTGATCTGTGACCCAGTATGTGGTCTAGTCTGGAGAAAGTTCCATGTGCACTTGAGAAGAATGTGTATTCAGTTGAGTTTGGATGTAAAGTTCTGTAGATATCTGTGAAATCCATCTGGTCCAGTGTATCATTTAAAGCTCTCGTTTCTTTGGAGATGTTGTGTTTAGAAGACCTATCGAGTGTAGAAAGCGCTAGATTGAAGTCACTAAGTATAAGTGTATTATTATCTAAGTATGCTTAACTTTGGTTATTAATTGATTGATATATTTGGCAGCTCCCACATTTGGGGCATATATATTGAGGAATGTTAAGTCTTCCTGTTGGATAGATCGTTAAGTATGATATAGTGTCCCTCTTCATCTCTCACTACAGTCTTCGGGGTAAGTTTTAGTTTATCTGATATTAGGATGGCTATCCCTGCTTTCTTTTGAGGACCATTTGAGTGGTAAATGGTTCTCCAACCTTTTATTTTCAGGCTGTAGGTGTCCTTCTGTCTAAAATGAATGTATTGTAGACAGCAAATAGATGGGTCTTGCTTTTTTATCTAATCTGAAACCCTGCGCCTTTTGATGGGGTCATTAAGACCATTCATGTTCAGAGTTACTGTTGAATGATATGAGTTTAGTGTCATCATGATGTCTATTCAGTCCTTGTTTTGTGGGTTGTTCCACTGTACTTCTTCTTTTTTTATTTTTTTGTTTTTTTGTTTTTGTCCTTTTAAAAAGATTTTATTTATTTATTCATGAGAGACAAAGAGAGAAGCAGAGACACAGGCAGAGGGAGAAGCAGGCTCCATGCAGGGAGCCTGATGCGGGACTCGATCCCTGGACCCTGGGATCGTAACCTGAGCCTAAGGCACACGCTTAACCACTGAGCCACCCAGGCGTCCCAAAAGCCCACAGTATTAACCAGCTTCAGGAGGTGTGTGGAAGTAACAAGTCCATGCCGACTTCAGAGTCCCCTGCGGTTCAATATCAAGAGTGAGCTAGTTGCCTTAAATAATGTAACAGGAAAGTTGCAGTCTGAACTCTCACTCTGGGTGCCTTATGGGTGGGCCTTCTGTAGGGAAAATCGTGAAAATTCAAAGAGGGTCTTTGCCATGAGGAAAGGTGGAAGGAGGGAAGTGCTGGCTGAATGATTGGATGCCACCCCTCGCCTCTCAGCGCATACCTTACATAGGCAGTGTCCCTGTCTGGCTCTCTTCTTGCCATTTAGGTTTTTATGGCATGGGTATCTAGGACATCACTTTTGGCACAAATGCATGTTTTACCACTACTTTCTCTTAAAAATGATATACTTTGCATCCGATCTCTTCTTGCCCCTTGCTATCTCTGTGGAATGAGCCACCCTCCTAACTGATTTCCCTTTCTCTGTCCCTTTCTTCACTCTAGTATCAAGAGCTGCCAGAGTGACCTGACCCACTTAGATCCTATCCCTCCTCTGCCTAGAACCCTACAGGAGCTTTCTTCTCATCCAGTAAAAGCAGAAGTCCTTACAATGCCTGTATGATCTGGCTTCATTTCCTCCTTGTGTCCTCTGTACACTCTGTACCAGCCATACTGGCCCCCCAGAATAGCATGTCCCTCCACAGGTCCTTTGTACTTGCTGTTCCCTCTGTTTAGATTGCCCTTACCCCAGATGTTCACATGGCTCCTTCAGATCTTTATACAAATGTCTCCTCCTTAGTGGGCTTCATCAGGCCACCTGTCTAGCCACACACACACCTACATCAGATCACCCCCTTCTTCTTTCCTAATTTATTTTTTTCCATAGTGCTCATCACGAACATATTGTATATTTATTTGTTTATTATCGATCTCTCCTTCTCAAGGGTGAGATTCCTGAAGACAAATATTTTTGCCTATTTTGTTCACAGTTGTGTCCTAATCTCCTAGAACAGTGCTGGGCCATAGTAAGTGTCCTGCAATACAGATAGATGTGAACAACGGAAAGCTAGCAGTGCTTATTCTATGAACTGATCAGCAACCATCCCAGCTGGCCCCTGGGATTACTTCCCTCCTGGATTCCCAGGTGTGTAAAAAGTTAGATGTTTTGGCCTCTCTTCCTAATCCCCTGCTTCTATCTTGCTGTATGGACAAGAAATGCCAGGAAATCCTTTGAGCTATGCTTTCCTGTAAAATAATGGGTTTGAACTCAATGATACTGGGGCTCCTAAATCCTAAATTTAGTTTCCTAAATCTTAGACTTTTTTCCCTTCCATTTCTACCTTTCGGTGGCCAGCCTTCAACAAAACTGTCCTATTAGGGTATTTAGTGACTCCTACTGGTGAGTCTCAATCTCAGCTGCCTACAGTAGACCCCACCAGTGACCAACCCAACTCTTGGCACTCACCATTGCAGGACATGCTGACTGCATTCTACTGCAGGCCCCTGCACCTTTTTGCATAAGGCTTTTCTTTCCACAGTGAGGAGGCTGGAAGCTCTGAGGAGGAAGTGTTCCCCAGGATGGCCTTCAGCTGGTGATGTATAAGAGTTGGCAGATAAACAGCCCATCCCCTTTGTCCTGCCACTGGGCTAACTCTGAGGTGTGTTCTGTGCTCTCTCCTGGAGCTGCCTAGCAAGACTGAGTCCTGGTTGTGCAGGGGGTGTCCTGTTTGTTGCTACTTCCTGCCATCTCTATTTCTCTCACCCTACTCCTCTAACCAGCGTTTCGGAGGAATCACCTCCCTAATCATCTACTTGCACTCAGGTCCTGTCTCAGGTCAGTTTCCGGGGGACCACCCAAGACACTGCTCTCTGACTTCTGCTTAGTCACTCATTATGCCTGCTGCCTCTGTGGGTCCTCCTTTCTCAGGGACTGATGTCAGGACTGGCCTCATCATCCTATCTCTGGTCCTTTCGTTCAACCATATTGCTGGGACCCCTTTGGTCCCATTTCCCCTTCCATAGTCTCTACCCTGTTTTACAGGCCCCAGCAGGTGAATCCCAAATTATTATGCAGAATGATTTGATTATTCTTTATCCTTCTCTCTCTCACCTAAGCAATGCCCACAGGGATCTTGACTTTCTCTACCAACCCTACCTAACAAGATGCTTGGCTAAACAAAACAATAAGTCTCACCCTGCACATTTTGCTTACTTCTCTGTCTGTTAGCTGTTACTCGCACTACAGTTTAAAAACTGTATTTTCTTCATTATATCTGGCACGATGAGAAAAAGTGAGCTCAAGGTACACCAAGGAGACTTAAAGCCACAGCTGGAAAGTCCTGTTTGTTCACAGAGTGTTCAGGGTAAGGCATATTCTCTATTGGTCACATGAATGACAAGCAGAGATACAAATTGTACAAGAAGATAATGTTCCTTCTTCCTGGAATCTCTCTAAAAGAGGAATGATGAGGACTCTGGGTAGTATTATTTTAAAAATTGGCATATAGCCTCAAATTGCCAATCAACCTCAAGCACACACTTGAGCCTATAATTTTTCTTGAATATCTGGCTTCCATGTCCTAGACCAGCAGTATGGACACACTGAAAATACTGAATTGCCTTACCTGGAGGCAAGATGGATTTGAAAATAAATAATGCATTCTACAATCCCACACAACATCATGCTTCGTGGAGCCTTAGAGATGTAATGTGCTACCCTCACTCTGTACACCCAAAGCATTTTTAATTAACTCAAGGACTGTGGGCCCCTGCGTGGGACTGCAGGAGAAGGAGGAGTGGGGAGAGAGCACAGACCAGAGAGGTTTTTACCTTCCTTCTCACCCTTATCTCCATTTGGCCACCCCAGATGACTTTGTCTTAATGTTAAGGGGCAAAACAAAACAAAACAAAATCCCAAACTCAACTAATTGCAGATCTGTCCATCTAAACAACCAACCCTGAGATCCAGTGAGATGATCAAGTTATGACCATACATCATAGCCCTTACAGTCATATTTTAGAGAATATCGACATGCAGGGGTAAATGCTCACAATAGATTGCAAGCTGCAAGGCAGAATGTACAGAAAGTCCTCATTTTGATAAATTATATAGGCAAATACAAATTATAGAGATGTTTGTGAATTATTCCCATTCACACAACACGGGCTTGTATTATACATGTAAATTACTTACACATATAAACTACATATACAAAACATGGGGAGAGTAGACATGTCCGTATTCATAATGGGTACATTGGAAGGAGGGGGGATTTGGAAATTAGGGGAAGACACTATCGGTGTATTTTCACAGCATTTTTAATTGACCATATTCTTTTGGTAAACAGAACAATACATCAAGAAAAAGAATATTGTCTTCACCCTTGTTGATGCGGATATAGTAAGACTACTGCTTTTTTTCCCCCCCCTGGGTACACCATTTTTGTAATCATTTATTTGTTTTTGTTTTTCTTATTAATTAAATTTTTATTGGTGTTCAATTTACCAACATACAGAATAACACCCAGTGCTCATCCCGTCAAGTGTCCCCCTCAGTGCCCGTCACCCATTCAGCCCCACCCCCCGCACTCCTCCCCTTCAACCACCCCTAGTTCGTTTCCCAGAGTTAGGAGTCTTTACGTTCTTTCTCCCTTTCTGATATTTCCCACACATTTCTTCTCCTTCCCTTATATTCCCTTTCGCTATTATTTATATTCCTCAAATGAATGAGAACATACACTGTTTGTCCTTCTCCGATTCACTTACTTCACTCAGCATAATACCCTCCAGTTCCATCCACCTTGAAGCAAATGGTGGGTATTTGTCATTTCTAATGGCTGAGTAATATTCCATTGTATACATAAACCACATCTTCTTTATCCATTCATCTTTCGATGGACACCTAGGTTCCTTCCACAGTTTGGCTATTGTGGACATTGCTGCTATAAACATTGGGGTGCAGGTGTCCCAGCGTTTCATTGCATCTGAGTCTCTGGGGTAAATCCCCAACAGTGCAATTGCTGGGTCGTAGGGCAGGTCTATTTTTAACTCTTTGAGGAACCTCCACACAGTTTTCCAGAGTGGCTGCACCAGTTCACATTCCCACCAACAGTGTAAGAGGGTTCCCTTTTCTCCGCATCCTCTCCAACATTTGTGGTTTCCTGCCTTGTTAATTTTCCCCATTCTCACTGGTGTGAGGTGGTATCTCATTGTGGTTTTGATTTGTATTTCCCTCATGGCCAGTGATGCAGAGCATTTTCTCATGTGCATGTTGGCCATGTCTGTGTCTTCCTCTGTGAGATTTTTCTTCATGTCTTTTGCCCATTTCATGATTGGATTGTTTGTTTCTTTGGTGTTGAGTTTAAGAAGTTCTTTATAGACCTTGGAAACTAGCCCTTTATCTGATACGTCATTTCCAAATATCTTCTCCCATTCTGTAGGTTGTCTTTGAGTTTTGTTGACTGTATCCTTTGCTGTGCAAAAGCTTCTTATCTTGATAAAGTCCCAATAGTTCATGTTTGCTTCTGTTTCTTTTGCCTTCCTGGATGTATTATGCAAGAAGTTACTGTGACAAGTTCAAAAAGGGTTTTGCCTGTGTTCTCCTCTAGGATTTTGATGGAATCTTGTCTCACATTTAGATATTTCATCCATTTTGAGTTTATCTTTGTGTATGGTGAAAGAGAGTGGTCTAGTTTCATTCTTCTGCATGTGGATGTCCAATTTTCCCAGCAACATTTATTGAAGAGACTGTCTTTCTTCCAGTGGATAGTCTCCTCCTTTATCGAATATTAGTTGACCATAAACTTGAGGGTCCACTTCTGGGTCCTCTATTCTGTTCCATTGATCTATGTGTCTGTTTTTGTGCCACTACCACACTGTCTTGATGACCACAGCTTTGTAGTACAACCTGAAATCTGGCATTGTGATGCCCCCAGCAACGGTTTTCTTTTTTAAAATTCCCCTGGCTATTCGCGGTCTTTTTTCATTCCACACAAATCTTAAAATAATTTGTTCTAACTCTCTGAAGAAAGTCCATGGTATTTTGATAGGGATTGCATTAAACATGTAAATTGCCCTGGGTAACATTCACATTTTCACAATATTAATTCTGCCAATCCATGAGCATGGAATATTTTTCCATCTCTTTGTGTCTACCTCAATTTCTTTCAGAAGTGTTCTATAGTTTTTAGGGTATAGATCCTTAACCTCTTTGGTTAGGTTTATTCCAATGTATCTTATGTTTTGGGGTGCAATTGTAAATGGGTTGACTCCTTAATTTCTCTTTCTTCAGTCTCATTGTTAGTGTAGAAATGCCATTGATTTCTGGGCATTGATTTTGTATCCTGCCACGCTACCAAATTGCTGTATGAGTTCTAGCAATCTTGGGGTGGAGGCTTTTGGGTTTTCTAGGGAGAGTATCATGTCATCAGTGAAGAGGGAGAGTTTGCCTTCTTCTTTGCCAATTTGAATGCCTTTAATGTCTTTTTGTTGTCTGATTGCTGAGGCTAGGACTTCCAATACTATGTTGAAAAGCAGTGGTGAGAGTGGACATCCCTGTCTTGTTCCTGATCGTAGGGGAAAGGCTCCCAATGCTTCCCCATTAAGAATGATATTTGCTGTGGGCTTTTCGTAGATAGCTTTTAAGATGTCGAGGAAAGTTCCCTCTATCCCTACACTCTGAAGAGTTTTGATCAGGAATGGATGCTGTATTTTGTCAAATGCTTTCTCCGCATCCAGTGAGAGGATCATATGGTTCTTGGTTTTTCTCTTGCTGATATGATGAATCACATTGATTGTTTTACGAGTGTTGAACCAGCCTTATGTCCCGGGGATAAATCCTACTTGGTCATGGTGAATAATTTTCTTAATGTACTGTTGGATCCTGTTGGCTAGTATCTTGTTGAGAATTTTTGCATCCATGTTCATCAGGGATATTGGTCTGTAATTCTCCTTTTTGGTGGGGTCTTTGTCTGGTTTTGGAATTAAGGTGATGCTGGCCTCATAGAACGAATTTGGAAGTACTCCATCTCCTTCTATCTTTCCAAACAGCTTTAGTAGAATAGGTATGATTTCTTCTTTAAACGTTTGATAGAATTCCCCTGGGAAGCCATCTGGTCCTGAACTCTTGTGTCTTGGGAGGTTTTTGATGACTGCTTCAATTTCCTCCCTGGTTATTGGTCTGTTCAGGTTGTCTGTTTCTTCCTGTTCCAGTTTTGGTAGTTTGTGGCCTTCCAGGAATGCGTCCATTTATTCTAGATTGCCTAATTTATTGGCATATAGCTATTCGTAATGTGTTTTTAAAATCGTTTGTATTTCCTTGGTGTTGGTAGTGATCTCTCCTTTTCATTCATGATTTTATTAATTTGAGTCTTCTCTCTCTTCTTTTTAATAAGGTTGGCTAATGGTTTATCTATCTTATTAATTCTTTCAAAGAACCAACTCCTGGTTCTGTTGATCTGTTCCACAGTTCTTCTGGTCTTGATTTCGTTCAGTTCTGCCCCAATTTTAATTAACTCTCTTCTTCTGCTGGGGGTAGGGTCCATCTTTTGTTTTCCCTCTAGCTCCTTTATGTGTAATGTTAGCTTTTGTATTTGAGTTCTTTCCATCTTTGAATGGCTGCTTGTATTGCGATGTATTTCCCCCTTAGGACTGCTTTGCTGCATCCCAAAGATTTTGAACAGTTGTATCTTCATTCTCATTAGTTTCCATGAATCTTTTTAATTCTTTCTTAATTTCCTGGTTGACCCTTTCATCTTTTAGTAGGATGGTCCTTAACCTCCACATGTTTGAGGTCCTTCCAAACTTCTTGTTGTGATTTAGTTCTAATTTCAAGGCATTATGGTCTGAGAATATGCAGGGGACGATCCCAATCTTTTGGTATCGGTTCAGACACGATTTGTGACCCAGTATGTGGTCTATTCTGGAGAAAGTTCCATGTGCACTTGAGAAGAATGTTTATTCAGTTGAGTTTGGATGTAAAGTTCTGTAGATGTCTGTGAAATCCATCTGGTCCAGTGTATCATTTAAAGCTCTCGTTTCTTTGGAAATATTGTGCTTAGAAGACCTATCTAGTATAGAAAGAGCTAGATTGAAGTCACCAAGTATAAGTGAATTAATATCCAAGTATTTATTTACTTTGGTTATTAATTGGTTTAAATATTTGGCAGCTCCCACATTCGGGGCATATATATTGAGGATTGTTAAGTCCTCTTGTTGGATAGATCCTTTAAGTATGATATAGTGTCCCTTTTCGTCTCTCACTACGGTCTTCGTGGTAAATTTTAGTTTATCTGATATAAGGATGGCTACCCCTGCTTTCTTTTGAGGACCATTTGAGTGGTAAATGGTTCTCCAGCCTTTTATTTTCAGGCTGTAGGTGTCCCTCTGTCTAAAATGAGTCTCTTGTAGACAGCAAATAGATGGGTCCTGCTTTTTTATCCAGTCTGAAACCCTGCACCTTTTGATGGGGTCATTAAGCCCGTTCATGTTCAGAGTTACTATTGAAAGATATGAGTTTAGTGTCATCATGATGTCTATTTAGTCCTTGTTTTTGTGGATTGTTCCACTGAACTTCTTTTTAAAGGGGAATTTTAAGAGTCCCCCTTAAAATTTCTTGCAGAGCTGGTTTGGAGGTCGCATATTCTTTCAGTTCCTGCCTGTCTTGGAAGCTCTTTATCTCTCCTTCCATTTTAAATGAGAGCCTTGCTGGATAAAGTATTCTTGGTTGCATGTTCTTCTCATTAAGGACCCTGAATATATCCTGCCAGCCCTTTCTGGCCTGCCATGTCTCTGTGGAGAGGTCTCCTGTTACCCTAATACTCCTCCACATAAAAGTCAGGGATTTCTTGTCTCTTGCTGCTTTAAGGATCTTCTCTTTATCTTTGGAATTTGCAAGCTTAACTATTAGATGTCGAGGTGTTGAACGGGTTTTATTGATTTTAGGGGGGGATCTCTCTATTTCCTGGATCTGAATGCCTGTGTCCCTTCCCAGATTAGGAAAGTTTTTAGCTATGATTTGTTCAAATACATATTGTGGCCCTCTGTCCCTTTTGGTGCCCTCGGGAACCCCAATTAAACGTAGGTTTTTCTTCCTCAGGCTGTTGTTTATTTCCGTTAATCTGTCTTCATGGTCTCTTAATTGCCTGTCTCTTTTTTCCTCAGTTTCCCTCTTTGCCATCAACTTGTCTTCTATGTCACTCACTCGTTCTTCCACCTCGTTAACCCTCGTCATTAGGACTTCTAGTTTGGATTGCATCTCATTCAATTGATTTTTAATTTCTGCCTGATTGGATCTAAATTCTGCAGTCATGAAGTCTCTTGAGTCCTTTATGCTTTTTTCTAGAGCCACCAGTAGCTGTATAATAGTGCTTCTGAATTGGCTTTCTGACATTGAATTGTAATCCAGATTTTGTAACTCTTTGGGAGAGAGGACTGTTTCTGATTCTTTCTTTTGGGGTGGGGTTTTCCTTCTAGTCATTTCGCTCAGTGCAGAGTGGCCAAAAACAAGTTGTATTAGGAAAAGGAAAAAAGAGAGACGGAGAAGGAAAGAAAAGAGAAAAAGAAGAAGAAACAAGAAAAAAGGAAGAAAGAAGAATAAAAGGGAAGAGAAAGAGAAAGAAAAAGGTGAAAAAAAAGGGGTGTGGGAAGCAATCAGAAATCAAAAGGAAAAAGGAAAAACAAAAACAAAAGACGAAAAACAAAAAAACCAAAAAAACAAAAATACAAAACACACGGGGGAGTATCTTCTCATTCTGTATACTTTAAGTCCCTTGACTTCCCCTGGAACTTGTCCGTCTAGCTGGTCTTCTGGGGGAGAGGCTTTTTGTGCGATTCTCAGGTGTTAGCACTTGGGGCAGCTGCTCTGTTCCTGCCTGGTGCAGGGCTCAGTGGGGGTTGTTTACCCCGTGAGGCCCCAGGAGGAACAACCCAGTGGCTGCTTTGGAGCCCTGGAGTCAGCCCCCACAGTAGCTCCGGAGCTCTCGGTCCCCAGGGCCTGGAGGCTCCGGGGCGGGGCCGCTGATCTGCTCAGCTCGGGCAGGAGCGTCCTCGCTGTCCTGGGCCCTCCCGGCCTCTGCCTGTCCCGGGGGAGGCCGGATCCTGGGCTGTGTCCCGGTGCCCTGTGCTCCGGGTCTGCGCTGTTGGATTCGCGATCCCCCGCAGCCCCCTCTGCGGAGCAGCCCCCCGAGCCCCCCCGAGCTGCTCCCGGAGCCGCGCAGCCCCCTCCGCGGAGCCAGAGCGGCCGCCCGAGCCCCTCCGAGCTGCTCCGGGTCCCGCCGTGCGCGCTGCAGCCCTTAGGGAGCTCGGCGCACTCTCCTAGGCGCGCAGGTGTCTGTTAGTGTCCCAGGGGGCCCGAGGGTATCCCCGCCCTCCTGGGGTCCTGCCCTAACTCCCTGCGGGCTCCTTTCCGCCCGGGAAGGTCGGTGCAGCTCCTGCTCCTCCGGGACGGGGCTCTCCTGTCCTGGGGACACTCGCCCCGGCCTCAGCCCGGCTCCTCGCGGGGCCCCTCCCCCTTGGAGGCCTTTTGTGTCTTTATTTCTTCTTCCCGGTCTTCCTACCTTGATAGAAGCGCGAACTCTTCTCACTGTAGCCTTCCAGCCATTCTCTCTTTAAATCTCAGGCCGAATTCGTAGATTTTCAGGATGATTTGAAGGTTATCTAGGTAATTTGGTGGGAACAGGTGATTGGGGACCCTACTCTTCCGCCATCTTGCTCCTCTTCCCACCGTACTTCTTCTTAGAGAAGAGTCCCCCTTAAAATTTCTTGCAGAGCTGGTTTGGAGGTCACATATTCTTTCAGCTCCTGCCTGTCTTGGAAGCTCTTTATCTCTCCTTCCATTCTGAAGGAGAGCCTTAATGGATAAAGTATTCTTGGTTGCATGTTTTTTTTTTTTTTTCATTTAGGACCCTGAATATATCCTGTCAGCCATTTCTGGCCTGCGAGGTCTCTGTGGAGAGGTCTGCTGTTACCCTAATACTCCTCCCCATAAAAGTCAGGTATTTCTTGTCTCTTGCTGCTTTAAGGACCTTCCCTTTATCTTTGGAATTTGTAAGCTTAACTTTTAAATGTCGAGTTGTTGAATGGTTTTTACTGATTTTAGGGGGGGATCTCTCTATCTCCTGGATCTTAATGCCTGTTTCCCTTCCCAGATTAGGAAAGTTTTCAGCTATGTTTTGTTTAAATACATATTCTGGCCCTCTGTCCCTTTCAGTGCCCTCGGGAACCCCAATTAAATGTGGGTTTTTCTTCCTCAGGCTGTCACTTATTTCCCTTAATCTATCCTCATGATCTTTTAATTGTTTGTCCCTTTTTTCCTCAGTGTCCCTCTTTGCCATCAACTTGTCTTCTATGTCACTCACTCGTTCTTCCACCTCGTTAACCCTCGTCATTAGGACTTCTAGTTTGGATTGCATCTCATTCAATTGATTTTTAATTTCTGCCTGATTGGATCTAAATTCTGCAGTCATGAAGTCTCTTGAGTCCTTTATGCTTTTTTCTAGAGCCACCAGTAGCTTTTTAATAGTGCTTCTGAATTGGCTTTCTGACATTGAGTTGTAATCCAGATTTTGTAACTCTGTGGGAGAGAAGACTGTTTCTGATTCTTTCTTTTGTGGTTAGGTTTTCCTTCTAGTGCTCAGTGCAGAGTGGCCATAAACAAGTTGTATTGGGAAAAGGAGAAAAATAGAGGAGAGAAAGAAGGAAAGAAAAGAGAAAAAGAAAAAAGAAAAAAGGAAGAAAAAAAGAAAAAAGGGAAGAAAAATAGAAATAAAAAGAAAGAAAGAAAGAAGGTGGGGGGAGCAAACAGAAATCAAAAAGAAAAGAAAAACTCGGGGGAGTATCTTCTGATTCTGTATACTTTAAGTCCCTTGACTTCCCCTGGAACTTGTCCGTCTAACTGGTTTTCTGGGGGCGCGGCCTGTTGTGCTGATTTTCAGGTGTTTGCACTTGTGGGAGCTGCTCAGCCCCCTGCCTGGTGGAGGGCTCCGTGGGGGTTGTTTACCCTGTGAGGCCCCAGGAGGAACAACCACAGTGGTGGCGTCCAGCTCTGGAGCCCTGGATTCAGTTCCCGCAGTAGCTACAGAGCTCTCGGTCTGTGGGGTCCCTGATGCTCTGGTGGCGGGGCCGCTGATCTGCTCAGCTCGGGCCAGGAGTGTCCTTGCTGTCCTGGACCCTCCTGGCCTCTGCCGCCCCGGGGGGAGGTTGAATCCTGGGCTGTGTTCCCGGTGCCCTGTGCTCCCGGGCCTGCGCTGTTGGATTTGGGCCCCTGGCCGGGCAGTCCCCTCTTCTCGGAGCCCCCGGAGGCGCTCCGAGATGCTCCTGGATCCGCGCAGCCCCTTCTGCGCGGAGCCTCCGCCCGGGCCCCTCCAGGCTGCTCCCGGGTCCAGCCGTGCATGCGCTGCAGACCTTCAGGGAGCTCAGCGCACTCTCCCCGGGGCGCAGGTGTCTGTTAGTGTCCCAGGGAGCCTGAGGGCTTCCCCGCCCTCCTGGGATCCTGCTCTGACTCCCTGCCTTTCTACCCGGGGAGATTTGTGCAGCTCCTGCTTCTCCTGTCCTGGGGACACTCGCCCGGGCATTAGCCCGGCTCCTCGCAGGACCCCTCCCTCTTGTATGCCTTTTGTTTCTTTATTTCTTTTTTCCCCATCTTCCTACCTTGATAGAAGCGTGATCTCTTCTCACTGTAGCATTCCAGCTGTTCCCTCTTAAAATCTCAGGCCGAATTCATAGATTTTCAGGATGATTTGAAGGTTATCTAGGTAATTTGGTGGGGACAGGTGACTTAAGGACCCTACTCTTCCGCCATCTTGCCCCTCCTCCCCCAGAACATGCCTTTTAAGACACTTTTTTCCTAACTGCCTCCCTCCATGAAGTTTTAAAAGCACAGGTATACTGGATATCTCTTTTTCAGTCTTATGCATACACTGTGGTTTCTCATGAGAATAAGGCTTCTATCCCTTCCCAATAACCAGATTTTGCCCCCTTGGGGGTAATATCACCCATGTTGAAATGCTTGCCCTCACTCCTTTAGAGAGCCAGTTGCAGTAGATGTGGCTTGAAGACAAATGTATCATGAGGCATCGCGCCGTGGCCCACCTGGCAGGATGGCTGACGCTGGAATGAGACACATCAGGACCTGCCCCACAGCTCTATTCTTTCCTAGAGGGACCAGTTGATGGAATTTTAGGAAATCCTCATAATCTCTCAACACTCAGTATCCTCATCTATAAAGCAGGGATAATTTACACCTTCAGGGGTGTAGGAAAAAATAAATGGTGAAATGTGTATTATAGCAACAAGCGCCCTCTTTAGTTTCTGTCAAAAATATCATGTTTTTGGTTTATGGGGTCTATTTTGTGTTCTTCTCTTTTTTAAGATTTTGTTTATTTATTCATGAGAGACACAAAAAGAGAGGCAGATACATGGGCAGAGGGAGAAGCAGGCTCCTCATGGGATCTTAGGACCCTGGGATCACCATCTGAGCCAGAGGCAGACCCACAACCACTGAGCCAACCAGGGTCTCTATTTTGTGTTCTAATTTAGTAAGATTTTATTCTCTTTCCTGGGGATATGCTAGATTGGAAACTAATCTGCAAATGAACAATGTGTTGCTGCTGGTGTGGAAATGGTGTGGAAATGTTAACTACTTGGTGCTAGTAAACCCAAATCATACATCAATGGAAAATAAAAAGTTATATACATACCCACACTTTACAGCTCCCTGAAATTTCTTTGCACTTGAGAAATTGAGCTCATTAATCTCTCACTTCTCCCTACTTTCCTTTCCCTGTCAAGTTTCACAAGTCTTTACTGAGGACTTCTTGGCAAGGATGTCAATAAAATAGAGTTCCTTCTTTCTGAGGCTGGGCTCCACTGGGGACACCACTGAAGAATTTTAGGACAAGCAAGTCTCTCAGATGAAAGTTTCAAAGATGGTTGGCTTTCTCCAGTCTGCCCCACTCACCCCACACTATCCACCCAAAAGTCAGAGTTTTTAAATTGAGCCTGTTGATGGGGTTATGCCAAGGATGGGAGTGCTTTGGAGGTTTCGTGATGGCAGCAGTAGCGATTAATGGCAGCCTAATTTGGGAAGACGATGAGGCATCTAGAATGGCTTCCAATGGTGTGTTTCAAGAGATACCAGTCTGCCAGCAAGTACATAATGTACCCTCATGCGTGCTTAAAATGAAGAAAGTCACAGTTGTTTTAAATAAGAAAATAGATAAAGTTAAATATCGTGAAATATCAAAAGCTAATATGAGTTTCTGGCATCAGAGCCAATGCTTCCCCCACAAGAGTGGGCGGTGAGTGACAAATATTCCTGATTTGGATTATTACCTGCCATCAGAGTTTGGGCATCCCTGGGAACAGTGACTGGTGAGTCGGTTTCCCAAGAAGAAAACACTCCCTAGGGAGAAAATTCACTATTATGTCCCTCTGCACGTAATAGGGGAACAACAAATACTTATTGATTTGTGGGTTTGATTTTAGTTTGGAAAGATAAGCAGTATACAGCATATATAGGTGATGATACGCTGAGATAACAAATAAGTCCTGACATCTCCGTGACTTAGGGTCATTTCTAGCTCATACTTCTTTTTTCTTTTCTTTTTTTAAATAAGATTTTCTTTATTCATTCGTGAGAGACACAGAAAGAGAGGCAGAGACTCAGGCAGAGGGAGAAGCAGGCTCAATGCAAGGAGCCCCATGTGGGACTCAATCCTCTGGAATCCGGGATTAATCCCTGAGCCAAAGGCAGGCGCTCAACCGCTGAGCCACCCAGGTGTCCCCCAGTTCACACTTCTGCCTAGGACTGGTCCCCACCTAAATACAGGGGCCGAGTGTGCAGGGGATCACAGGGAGTGGGTGTGTTGATGGGCACTGCTGTGCCTACCACACACAGGTAGGCTTCATGAAATCTAGCTTTCACTCTTGTCAGGTGATGGCTTCCTCCTCATTATGCTTTCTACTGATTTTTTTGTGTGTGTGTGGGGAGTGAGGCTAACTACAATTCTTTCTTTCTTTTTTTTTTTTACTAGAATTATTTCTTAAAGGACTAGAAATCCCTCTCCCTTTCAAATGTATAAGCCCAGAGAGATTTGCAGCCTGCCTGCTTTGGAGTAGCAAAACCCCACACAGTTGGCTTGAATAGTAGGAGCTGTGAGTTCAGCTATTGTGTAGTCAGCTCTATGCAAGCCACAATTTGAGAAATCTTAAGCGTAAGGGGACAGTTGGTATTGCTGGATATAACAAATACTCATGAGCTGACAAATTCAGCATCTTATTTACCACTGTCCATTTCCTTGCTCAGGGTATTTCTGGTATCAAATCGGATTTTGTCTCCCAAGACTGCACTGCTTCTAGTAAAAGCCAATACCCAAACCCAAGGGTTTATCTGGAACATCCAGACATCTGGGATGTCAGACAGTGAAAAATGGGACTGTCCCAATTAGTGCAGATGGCTGGTAAGCCTGTGGTACCATGGGCCATTTTCAGGTATGAGATCAGTCACAAGTAAGCCAAGTTATTTCCTTTTATGAACTTTTAATGTTTTTCGGCATCCTGGGAAAGTGCAATCATAAATGAAAGATCAATATTAGTGTACAGTCCTACTGTTGCATGGTAATGCCATTAATTATGCATGGCTCCCATGGGGCAGTGTGTTTCAAGGGAATGGAAATTGAATACAAAGTCTTTTGTTCTTCTTTCCACTCCAGCTGGAGTCATTAGGGCCCGGGGAACCCCTGCGTCCCCTCTGTCCTCACCCTCGCACCGCATGTTGTTGGCCACCCCAAATGGCCCTACCTTCCCGTGAACATGCCACCTTCCTGCAAATCCCAGCAAGCGGGCCATCCTAGGTTAAGAAAAGGCTTAGTCCAAAATAGCCACTCATTTCTCTGAGTGCTAGTCAGCACAATCGTGCTCCCAGGAGCCCCCCCCCCCATGAGCCTGTCCCCTTTGCAACAGTGGAATTGCTCGCCGGCCCGCTGCCTGGATGCACTTGCTATTTCTGCCCATCACCGTCCACGTCCGGCACAGGGAGAAGCTGAGACAAGCACTTTCCTCATCCAAGTGAGATGATTGCCCAGCAGCTGGGCTCCCTTCTTTTTTCCTTTTTAATGAATAGACTTTATTATTTAGAATAAGTCAGAATAATTGAACAAGTAATATAAACAGCTGCCCTATATCCTTATCCCCTAGCACAGAATTTCTGCAAATGTTACACAATGATGCAAGTTTTAATAATTGGTGGAAATTTAATAATTGGCTCCCTTCTGGAGCCGCTGTGGTTTCTCATTCCCCTGCAGGCGGAGAGAAGGTTGCCTCCACTTGCAGGCCTGGCCCTCTCCTGAAAAGTTGGCAGGGTGCAAGCCTGGGTGCAGCGACCTGCGACCTGGGGCTCTGGAAACCTGCGGGCCCTGATCCAAAAGGAAGGACAGTGTGTGCCAAATGGACAGGAAAGCAAAGGGGGGAAGAAGAGAGACAAGCGAGGGCCAGAGCCAGCAGTGGGACCATGCTCCCTGAGATGGATGCAAGCAGGGGTGGAAGAAGTTGCGGTGCCCTACCTATGCACCCAGGACTCACCTGGGCCTCAGGGCCTTGCTGGGTAGGACCTGGCCCCGGGAGCGAGAGGGTGCTGCTCGGGTGCCTCCCCCAACTGCAGGAGACCCCGGGCCCAGCCATCCTGCCTTTTCATCAGACACACCGAGTGCGCTGCCTCTGAAGATACCGATTTCACTGCAAGATAAAGAGGGATGCCTCTTCTTCTGTGAAGCCTCCCCTGATTTCTCCCTCTCTTAGCCCTCATCCTGCCGACCTGTGTTTGCACCTGTCTGCAAACCCCCCACCGGGGACTGTATATTGCTCACTGTCATATTCTCAAGTGCCCTCCCTCCCCATCCCAACCCCACTGTGTACCCCCCCCATGGTGCCTGGGACATGGTAGGAAATTAACCAGTAAGTCAGTTACCAAATGAATGAAAGGTACATGTTATTTCACATAAAAATGCAATGCTGGGCAGGATATTCTTCAACGGAGAAGACCGAAGACTGGAACCCACCATGGAAGGTTTGTCCCTGTTGAGCGGTAAGGGTTTGCAGCCCTCCTGGACATGTCACCATGGAGGAAGGGTGTGGTTGGCTCATTCTATTTCGTTTCACGACATTTCTGACCACACAGTGGTTTTTTTTTTTTAAACTTAATCCTCTGAATCCCTTTACTTATTCATTCTTTAAGTTAACTTGAAGAGTCATTAACCATGACTGAGTTATTCGAACCACACATCCATCTCCGGATATTTGTATGGCTGGGAGTGCATCCCTGGGAAGCTGCTGGAACAGTTGGAGCGGGGGTAAGGAGCAGCTCTGGGGGCCGGAATTCGGGCCAGAGTGTCTTGTGCTGTGACTGCTGACAAAGCTGTGAAGGACTCGGGTGCTGGTATACCTGGCAGGTAAATGAAATTCAATTCAATCTTTTTAAAATAGTTAAGTAAGGGCAGCCTGGATGGCTCAGCAGTTTAGCACCACCTTCGGTCCAGGGCATGATAACCCTGGGGACCCAGGATCGAGTCCCACATCAGGCTCCCTGCATGGAGCCTGCTTCTCCCTCTGCCTGTGTCTCTGCCTCTGTGTGTGTGTGTGTGTGTGTCTCATGAATAAATAAATAAAATCTTTATAAAAACAGTTAGTGAGGTCCTATGGATGACAGTAGATTATGACAGAGCCTAGTGCTCCGAGATAGCCAGCCATCAGAACAAAAACCAGAATATAGTCATTTTACTTCCAAGGAAATTTAGAACGCTGGCTTATTCACTCTAAGGGGCACCTTCTCTGTGGACACTTTAAGGAATTTCATTTTTGGAAACAAAAATCTTACAGCTTTCATGATTGAATTCATTTTTGTCTGGTTTTAATTGATTGGTTCAAATTGATCACCTTGAAGAGAAGAAGTGAAGAAAATGGTACCTTGTAGAAGTCTTACCATCTATAGACACAGTAGAGTGTATCAAACCAGTCCGACCTGGTCGAGCCCATACAACTATATACTGAGTGACCGAGTCTCCCAAAGACCCTGAGCTGCTGGGCTCTTCCAAATGGCTCTCCCCACCATGATGTCTACATTCCTGGCCTTCATTCTGTGAGTCTTCACTACTGTTCTTCCACCAAAGATCACAACTCTGCTATGGTGGGCTGACAATGGCCCACAGACATAAATTTCTTTGGCTCGCTCACAGGATTGAAAATTTGCTTTAGATGCTCCCTGTTTTTAAAACAGGGAGACCTTACATTTTTAAAATATCTAGATTTCTGTCTTCTTAAAAATCAGAAATTGCAATACTGGGCAACATTATACGGCCACAGTGAGCGCGACTGACTCTTTAATAACATCGGTAATGGTAACAGTGATGAGAGCTAATTGTATCATAACAGCATGTATTGTGCACCACACACTATCCTAAGTGCTTTGCATATATTATCCTTTAATCCAAACATCAACACGATGTGATGTGTGCTATAATTATCTCTAATTTCTAAATGAAGAAGACAAGGCACAGAGAGGTCAAGTAACTTGCCCAAAGTCACACAGCTTTAAGTCACAGAGGAAAGATTTGAACCAAGAAGTCAGGCTCCAAAGTTTGAACAGTTAAGTCCTAAAAAATATAGTTTTCCAGAAGATTCTGGCCAGGAATGGACTGTTGTAGGCATATGGATGTCTGGACATGAAAGTTGTTGCAACTAATGCATAATGATTAAAATTGTATGGAGTCTAGAGGCAGACTGCCTCCATTCGAATCTGGGCTCGGCCACTGGGAGAACTTGGGCAACTTGGTAAACATCTTTAAGCTCTAGTTTTGTCTGTAAGATAGGAAAATAGTACCATCCCCATGGATTGATTATACTTTACAGAATTGAAGTATTAAAGTTCTTACCACAGGTAAGTGCTGACACATAGTAAGTGCTAAATTAATACTCATCATTATTATTATTTTATCTGGGGTCGCTCTTATCACTAAGAAGTTCATTCGTGTTAGTCTAAGAAAAGTCTTCAGCCTGGAGCACCTTCTCCAATTTCTAACATTTTGCAGTTTAAAAGAAATGTTTATAGACAAAAATTATATGCTCCATGCCTAAGAAATAGTGTTGAAGTATTATTTAGCTGGAAAACATCATTATATATAATAAAACTAACGTCTTTTTTTAAATGATTGTATTTGTTTATTAGCCAGAGAGGGAAAGTGAGAGAGCACAAGCAGGGGGGAGTGGTGGAGGAAGAGGGAGAAGCAGGCTCCCTGCTGAGCAAGGAGCCTGGACCGTGATGTGGGGCTCGATCCCTGGACCCTGAGATCATGGCCTGAGCCAAAGGCAGATGTTTAACCGACTTAGCCACCCAGGAGCCCCAAAATAAAACTACCTTCTAACTTGAGTTTCTTCCAGCAGGTGTTCATTGAGCATCTACTATATTGTACTCATCATTGCATCGCTAATGTTTTAGCTCGGCTTATGGTGGGAATGCAAGAAAGATTTGTAAAATGAGTAAAAGATAAAAGTAAGAAGTTGACAAAAACTTTTGTTCTCCCAAAAAGGTAAAAAAAAAAAAAATCAGAAAAAAAAATCCTGAGAATCGTTTCATGTAGAGTAAGCAAGAAAACAAACAGAAAATGTAATCAGAATTTTTTCTTGCTAGGATCAGAATACATTAATACTAAAGAGAACAGAACCAGACCTCTTCTGACATATTTTATACTGTTTAAAGATAAACATTTGTGCTCCGCAAGCCACCAATGGATTTAAACTCCAATGAGGACTTTATAAGCCATCTGCTAGTCTCCTAATGAGGCTAGTAACTATCATTGTTTACAGTTAGGCACCAGGGGTCATGGATATTTGTTATAATGAAATCTGCAATGCATCACTGCAGAATCTAAAAGAGTCTTTCTTCACAAGGGCTAATTACAAATATAATAAAACTACATTAAAAAAATCTCTTGAAGTCTGCAGAGAAACCTAACTTGGCACAAGTAGAAACCATCGTACCCGGTCTGTTTTTGTTTTATGAATTCTGATTACAGAAGCCAAATCATGTTGAACTATTAACAATACAAAGCCACCAATGGGTCCTTTGCTTCAGGTCACTTAATCACGAGGTGTTTCGTGAGCCATCTGGATCCAGAAGACAGTTGCTCTGACACGCTAGCATAAAGTGTGCAAATGCGTAGCAAGCTCTACAGATCATTTTAGAAAGGTGATTTCAGATTTTAAAAAGGTGCTACTTGGAAGCTGTGCCTGAGCTGAACTTGCGGATCCATTAATATAGCTGAGGTGGGGGGAAGAGGATGGGAACAATTAATTAGGGTCACAGAGACAAAGAGACTGATTGGCTGACTGAATTTTTACCTTCTGATTGGCAGCTTTAGCAGCCTAGAAATGTAGTCTGAACCATAATTGCTTTAATTTGCACATTGTGGCAGTATTTTCACAGTCCACTGGGGGAAAAGTATTGGCCTATTACAATGATTGGTGCTATCCCCATGAGTCCATTATGTTCAGCACCTCAGACTAGGAAAATATATAGAGCCTCAGTATGAAGGGGTTCTTATAAAATCTTTCATATTGGCAGGACTGTCAGACAGCACCTGAGATGTCAGAAATCAGATAATGCTTTTTATTTCATTTCATAAAATACCTGTGAATAGTAAGACTACAAGAATAAAAATATATTTGTAGAGTGCTCCCCACATGTTCCAAAGCCTTTCAAATAAAATCCCAAACCAAAAAACAAACAAACAAAAAACCCAAACCAAAATCAAACAAACAAAACAAAACAAAAAACCACAAAGCAATGCGTATATCCCCTTGGGAGAGAATGAAATTTGCCAGTACAATTTTTAAAATAGGAGAGAAGTTAGGTGGATGCATTACCGAATATCAAAACATACTAAACTTCTGTAAGGCTGTATCATACAGGAGCGAGGATAGAATGCTCAATGAACAGAAGAGAAAGTAAAGAAAGATCATATGAATGGAACCCATGAAATTGTGCCTAAGATACTTAAGGAAGTGTGTATGATACATGCGACATTTGAAATAAGTGGAGAAAATCAAAAGTATTTAGCCAATATTACTAAGATAATAAGGTAACTTTTGGAGGTTGGGGGTATTATCCTTATATCTATTCATACCCCAAAATAAAGTCCAGGAATTAATAATTATATGTAAACTATGCAACTATGAAAACAATCTCTTAAAAATGTAAGTAGGGATGCGTGGGTGGCTCAGTGGTTTAGCGCCTGCCTTCGGCCCTGGGTGTGACCCTGGAGTCCCAGGATCGAGTCCCGCTTTGGGCTCCCTGCATGGATCCTGCTTCTTCCTCTGCCTGTGTCTCTGCGTCTGTCTCTCTGTGTCTCTCATGAATAAATAAATAAATCTTTAAAAAACTGTAAGTCGATACTGATATCATTTCTGGGATGGAAAAGGCAAAACCCACAGAGCTGTGTGGCTCACAGACCACAGGTGGTCAAGCAGCCCGCAGGCATCAGCAGAGGGAAAGCTACACATCGATTTTGTTCATATACACGTCATAAATTTTATATGTAAGACAAACTATGATTTTCACAGAAATGCCAATAAAGTCCTAAAAATAATATGGGGTTAGGGGTTGCACATAAGCCACAAATCGTGTAGATCCTTTTGGAGGAAGCACTATCCAGCAAAGAGGATCTACTACATTCCAGCTTATGTGCTTCCAAATCATTTCCGTGATACCTCTTGTTTAATCAAACATCCCTTTTTATTTTTTCATCCACATCTTGAATGGTAGCTCCATTTCACAAAAGGGGATCAGTGACCCAGAGTGGTTTGTTGAAGGATAAAAACCATAATGAAATAATAACATAGAAACTGTGTACAACTCAGAAGAGCATTGTTCCCATATGGAGTGCGCAAGATTCCAGTTCTGAGTGTAAATATGACGATTTGTGCATGGTGGGACAGGTGAATCTGTGAAGGTGATGATTTCACACAAACTTTGAAAAAAAGAAGTGCGAATAAAGCAGGATTTTTTTCATTTTTTTAACCCTTTATTTTTTTATTATTTTTTTAAATAATAAATTTATTTTTTATTGGTGTTCAATTTACCAACATAGAGAATAACACCCAGTGCTCATCCCGTCAAGTGCCCCCCTCAGTGCCCATCACCCATTCACCCCCACTCCCGCCCTCCTCCCCTTCCATCACCCCTAGTTCGTTTCCCAGAGTTAGGAGTCTTTATGTTCTGTCTCCCTTTCTGATATTTCCCACACATTTCTTCTCCCTTCCCTTATATTCCCTTTCGCTATTATTTATATTCCCCAAATGAATGAGAACAAACAATGTTTGTCCTTCTCCGATTGACTTACTTCACTCAGCATAATACCCTCCAGTTCCATCCACGTTGAAGCTGAGTAATATTCCATTGTGTACATAAACCACATCTTCTTTATCCATTCATCTTTCGATGGACACTGAGGCTCCTTCCACAGTTTGGCTATTGTGGACATTGCTGCTAGAAACATCGGGGTGCAGGTGTCCCGGCTTTTCATTGCATCTGTATCTTTGGGGTAAATCCCCAACAGTGCAATTGCTGGGTCGTAGGGCAGGTCTATTTTTAACTCTTTGAGGAACCTCCACACAGTTTTCCAGAGTGGCTGCACCAGTTCACATTCCCACCAACAGTGTAAGAGGGTTCCCTTTTCTCCACATCCTCTCCAACATTTGTGGTTTCCTGCCTTGTTAATTTTCCCCATTCTCACTGGTGTGAGGTGGTTTCTCATTGTGGTTTTGATTTGTATTTCCCTGATGGCAAGTGATGCAGAGCATTTTCTCATGTGCATGTTGGCCATGTCTATGTCTTTGTCTGTGAGATTTCTGTTCATGTCTTTTGCCCATTTCATGATTGGATTGTTTGTTTCTTTGGTGTTGAGTTGAATAAGTTCTTTATACATCTTGGAAACTAGTCCTATATCTGATATGTCATTTGCAAATCTTCTCCCATTCTGTAGGTTGTCTTTTAGTTTTGTTGACTGTATCCTTTGCTGTGCAAAAGCTTCTTATCTTGATGAAGTCCCAATAGTTCATTTTTGCTTTTGTTTCTTTTGCATTCGTGGATGAATCTTGCAAGAAGTTACTGTGGCTGAGTTCAAAAAGGGTGTTGCCTGTGTTCTCCTCTAGGATTTTGACGGACTCTTGTCTCACATTTAGATCTTTCATCCATTTCGAGTTTATCTTTGTGTATGGTGATAGAGAGTGGTCTAGTTTCATTCTTCTGCATGTGGATGTCCAATTTTCCCAGCACCATCTATTAAGGAGACTTTCTTCCAGTGGATAGTCTTTCCTCCTTTATCGAATATTAATTGACCATAAAGTTCAGGGTCCACTTCTGGATTCTCTATTCTGTTCCATTGATCTATGTGTCTGTTTTTGTGCCAGTACCACACTGTGCTGTGCTCTGCCTCTCAGAGCTGTTGTCCAGCAGGTAAGAGAGTAATATCCTCATAGCAAGAAATTTGGTCGCAAGAACTCTCTCGCTCAGCCTGCTATCGATCCGGTATGATGTTCACCAGTGGCCTGTGAGAGAGGCAGATTGCCAAGAATTCTTTCCCTTCATCCTTTAAACATCTAATTGGCCATTAACTTTGGGGCTGGTTTTACATTTCTTAATGGTTGTGTCACCAACGTCCGATACCATCACTGCCTCTTTGCCTTTAGGGATAAAACTAATCAGCTTCATACTTAGAAAGCAGTATTTTGCTTTTCTTCCAGAAAACTCTACATGGATGCTAGAAAGGTTACTGGCTTGTTTGAAAATGATACAAAAGAATTGATGATTTTTCACTGGTGAAAACAGGATTATGGTATCTAAAAATTGAATTTTCATTCTACTAGTAATCCATTCACTCTTTGTCCCTAGCGCGCTTTCTGCATTGAAATTTTGTCCCCCCAGGACATGAAGCCATCAAATCTTTTGTATCATTTGGCCCCAGTTGCTCTGTGTGGCTGCTGTTCCGGGGCGGCCTCCTGCGCCACTCTGGAGGCTGGGAGGGACAGTGGCGGCCTCCCAGGCCCAGGCCTGGAGCTGGGAGCTTGGGCCACCGCTCAGTGCCCCCAGGGAGCTGGGCCATCTTCCTGTCTCCCTGGCCCGTCTGCTGCCCGCGCTCGTCCACCTGCGGCCCAGGGTCCCGGTGGAGTCCCCATGCCCTGCAGCCTCCTGCAGTGTGTACCTGCACCTTTCATGCCTGGGTAGGTTGGGGCCTCTCACTGCAGTGCTGCCCCCAGCTGGGCCCACGCCTGGAGAGCCAGCGGTCCCCATACCGTGCCTGGGCCCCTGGTTTGTGGCACCCAGAGCTGCAAGCCCACTCCTGGACTCCTGACTGCAACCGGCGTCCCTGTGTGCATGCCCAGGAGATCTGCCCCCTGGGGCCCTACTCTCCTCTCTGTGACCCTGAGGATCCAGACACCACACTGTCCTCCCTGGGATTCCGCCCCTCTGGGCCACCTAAGCACCGCTCAGGCTGGGGCCTCCCTCACCGCAACACATGTAAAACTCTGCTCTTGTGCTCCTCTGAGGCCTCACTGTCTGCCAGCCAGGTTAGGGAGCACCCCCTGCAGCTTATCCTCCAACGGATCACCTTTGATTTCCTTCTCTGCACCTCCTGCCTTGCAGCAGTTCTTCTCTTAAAGTTCCGGTTGAGTTCACAAGTGTTCAGAATGATTGGCTAGCCATCTCACTGGATTCCTGGGATCGTACAAAACTAAGGTCTCCTACTCCGCCACCATTTTGAAGAGTCCTTCTAAAATATATTCTTGACTGTGAATGATTTTGCCAAAATTAGTCAGCATCTCTCTTCCCTCTGAAAAAAGACAAATTTAACTTTACCTGTAGAGCTCCTAAGGCAATTTCTTATTAAAAGTATCTAGAATTTGTTTCAATAATTTTAACACAAAACATAGTGGTGTTATGTTAGTTAAATAACCAAATTCATATCAGTCTCTGTGTTTACCATTGATTCTCATAACTATCTTTTTCTCTCTGAGTTCTTTGTCAGGTTTGGTTTTTTCTTAGAATTTAGGGTTTTTTAAAAGATTTTATTTATTTATTTGATAGAGAAGAAAGCACAAGCAGAGGGAGTGGCAGGCAGAGAGAAAGGGAGAAGCAGGCCCTCTGCCAAGCAGGGAGTTTGATATGGGCTCTACCTCAGGACCCTGAGATCAACACCTAAGCTAAAGGCAGATGCTTAACTAACTGAGCCACCCAGGAGCCCTAGAATTTGACTATCTTGATTCAAACTTGAATCTGCAAAGATAGATAGGCAATAATAATATAGAAGGAGTGGTAGGGCCAAGTAATAATTACATAGTTTCAGTAAATAAGATAGTGTATTAATAACATGGGATTAAGCAGATATCAATGGAATGGAATTGGTGATTCTCAGTTTGAACCTGTGGGAATGAAAAAGCAAGTGCTATGAATCATTGGTCAGGTAATGGATTATTCAGAACCATATTCAGACATTACATTATTAATTTGCACAAAAAAAGCTTAGAATTCTATCTCATACTTTGTTTCAAAATAAGTTAGAGGTGTGTTAAATTTTATATGTATAATGTCAAGCTAGAGCAAAACTAGTAGAAAATAAAAAATATATATCAAACTTTTAAGAGGATTTTTTAAGTATCAGAATTATTGGTTGAAATGAATAGGTAATAATATATAAGTATACCTTTAAAATCAAAGAGTAAAAAAAAAACAAAAACAAAGGGTATATGAATGTGAAAATGTTTTGAGAAACATAAAGCCTTAGAGATACAAATTATTTACAGATTGTAGGTAATGAATGGAGTGGTCAGAGATAAAGCTTTGAAAGCAAGTATGACAGTTATCTCCACTGCAGAATCAGTATCATCCCCATTAACTAACATACTGTGCAAAAATGTGTTGAATTGATGTTCATGGAATACATTTTGAATGAGTCTGTCTGAGGCACTTTCCTCTTTGTTATGGTAACCAATGTATTGTAGTTTTCCTAGAGCTGTCATGATTTACACTTGTCCACCTATCATAATTATTAATATCTTTTGCCTTTATTCTCAGAAATGTAAATTTTGTCAGTAAATCACTTGGTCATCTCATTTATAAAATTTGGAAAATGCCAGTCTTATAGAGATGATTTAAAGGTTGCAAATGATCCATGTAAAGTTATATACATAATACTTAGCACATGTGGTAAATGTTCAATAATGGTAGCTACCATAAGGAACAGCTTAGATTGCTTGTGTAAATATTGATGTTTTTCTTTCAGTTTTTAATATTGAAACTACTATCTGATGATATTTAATATTCTTTGATATCTGAATTATCTTTTATTTATAGGCAAAGAGGTCAATACCGACACGGTAAGCTCTAATAGTAATGTACCAAAAAATTATAGATATTAATGGTTATTACTATGTTTTCCATGTATCTCAAACTCTTAATGAATAACCACTGATTTCAATAGTGATAGTTACAAAAATTTTGGTTTTTTTTTTTTTTTTTTAATTTTTTATTGGTGTTCAATTTATCAACATACAGAATAACTCCCAGTGCTCATCCCATCAAGTATCCCCATCAGTGCCCGCCACCCACTCAGGCCCACCCCCCACCCCCCTCCCCTTCAACCATCCCCAGTTCGTCTCCCAGAGTTAGGAGTCTTTATGTTCTGTCTCCCTTGCTGATATCTCCCGCATATTTCTTCTCCCTTCCCTTATATTCCCTTTCGCTATTATTTATATTCCCCAAATGAATGAGAACATACACTGTTTGTCCTTCTCCGATTCACTTACTTCACTCAGCATAATACCCTCCAGTTCCATCCACGTTGAAGCAAATGGTGGGTATTTGTCGTTTCTAATGGCTGAGTAATATTCCATTGTGTACATAAACCACATCTTCTTTATCCATTCATCTTTCGATGGACACCTAGGCTCCTTCCACAGTTTGGCTATTGTGGACATTGCTGCTAGAAACATTGGGGTGCAGGTGTCCCGGTGTTTCATTGCATCTGAGTCTCTGGGGTAAATCCCCAACAGTGCAATTGCTGGGTTGTAGGGCAGGTCTATTTTTAACTCTTTGAGGAACCTCCACACAGTTTTCCAGAGTGGCTGCACCAGTTCACATTCCCACCAACAGTGTAAGAGGGTTCCCTTTTCTCCGCATCCTCTCCAACATTTGTAGTTTCCTGCCTTGTTGATTTTCCCCATTCTCACTGGTGTGAGGTGGTATCTCATTGTGGTTTTGATTTGTATTTCCCTGATGGCCAGTGATGCAGAGCATTTTCTCATGTGCATGTTGGCCATGTCTATGTCTTCCTCTGTGAGATTTTTCTTCATGTCTTTTGCCCATTTCATGATTGGATTGTTTGTTTCTTTGGTGTTGAGTTTAAGAAGCTCTTTATAGATCTTGGAAACTAGTCCTTTATCTGATACGTCATTTGCAAATATCTTCTCCCATTCTGTAGGTTGTCTTTTAGTTTTGTTGACTGTATCCTTTGCTGTGCAAAAGCTTCTTATCTTGATGAAGTCCCAATAGTTCATTTTTGCTTTTGTTTCTTTTGCCTTCATGGATGTATCTTGCAAGAAGTTACTGTGGCCAAGTTCAAAAAGGGTGTTGCCTGTGTTCTCCTCTAGGATTTTGATGGAATCTTGTCTCACATTTAGATCTTTCATCCATTTTGAGTTTATCTTTGTGTATGGTGAAAGAGAGTGGTCTAGTTTCATTCTTCTGCATGTGGATGTCCAATTTTCCCAGCACCATTTATTGAAGAGACTGTCTTTCTTCCAATGGATAGTCTTTCCTCCTTTATCAAATATTAGTTGACCATAAACTTGAGGGTCCACTTCTGGATTTTCTATTCTGTTCCATTGATCTATGTGTCTGTTTTTGTGCCAGTACCACACTGTCTTGATGACCACAGCTTTGTAGTACAACCTGAAATCTGGCATCGTGATGCCCCCAGATATGGTTTTCTTTTTTAAAATTCCCCTGGCTATTCGGGGTCTTTTTTGATTCCACACAAATCTTAAAATAATTTGTTCTAACTCTCTGAAGAAAGTCCATGGTATTTTGATAGGGATTGCATTAAACGTGTAAATTGCCCTGGGTAACATTGACATTTTCACGATATTAATTCTGCCAATCCATGAGCATGGAATATTTTTCCATCTCTTTGTGTCTTCCTCAATTTCTTTCAGAAGTGTTCTATAGTTTTTAGGGTATAGATCCTTTACCTCTTTGGTTAGGTTTATTCCTAGGTATCTTATGCTTTTGGGTGCAATTGTAAATGGGATTGATTCCTTAATTTCTCTTTCTTCAGTCTCATTGTTAGTGTATAGAAATGCCATTGATTTCTGGGTGTTGATTTTGTATCCTGCCACGCTACCAAACTGCTGTATGAGTTCTAGCAATCTTGGGGTGGAGACTTTTGGGTTTTCTATGTAGAGTATCATGTCATCGGTGAAGAGGGAGAGTTTGACTTCTTCTTTGCCAATTTGAATGCCTTTAATGTCTTTTTGTTGTCTGATTGCTGAGGCTAGGACTTCCAATACTATGTTGAAAAGCAGTGGTGAGAGTGGACATCCCTGTCTTGTTCCTGATCGTAGGGGAAAGGCTCCCAATGCTTCCCCATTGAGAATGATATTTGCTGTTGGCTTTTCGTAGATAGCTTTTAAGATGTCGAGGAAAGTTCCCTCTATCCCTACACTCTGAAGAGTTTTGATCAGGAATGGATGCTGTGTTTTGTCAAATGCTTTCTCCGCATCCAGTGAGAGGATCATATGGTTCTTGGTTTTTCTCTTGCTGATATGATGAATCACATTGATTGTTTTACGAGTGTTGAACCAGCCTTGTGTCCCGGGGATAAATCCTACTTGGTCATGGTGAATAATTTTCTTAATGTGTTGTTGGATCCTGTTGGCTAGTATCTTGTTGAGAATTTTTGCATCCATGTTCATCAGGGATATTGGTCTGTAATTCTCCTTTTTGGTGGGGTCTTTGTCTGGTTTTGGAATTAAGGTGATGCTGGCCTCATAGAACGAATTTGGAAGTACTCCATCTCCTTCTATCTTTCCAAACAGCTTTAGTAGAATAGGTATGATTTCTTCTTTAAACGTTTGATAGAATTCCCCTGGGAAGCCATCTGGTCCTGGACTCTTGTGTCTTGGGAGGTTTTTGATGACCGCTTCAATTTCCTCCCTGGTTATTGGTCTGTTCAGGTTTTCTATTTCTTCCTGTTCCAGTTTTGGTAGTTTGTGGCCTTCCAGGAATGCGTCCATTTCTTCTAGATTGCCTAATTTATTGGCATATAGCTGTTCATAATATGTTTTTAAAATCGTTTGTATTTCCTTGGTGTTGGTAGTGATCTCTCCTTTCTCATTCATGATTTTATTAATTTGAGTCTTCTCTCTCTTCTTTTTAATAAGGTTGGCTAATGGTTTATCTATCTTATTAATTCTTTCAAAGAACCAACTCCTGGTTCTGTTGATCTGTTCCACAGTTCTTCTGGTCTCGATTTCATTCAGTTCTACCCGAATTTTAATTAACTCTCTTCTTCTGCTGGGGGTAGGGTCCATCTTTTGTTTTCCCTCTAGCTCCTTTATGTGTGAGGTTAGCTTTTGTATTTGAGTTCTTTCCATTTTTTGAATGGCTGCTTGTATTGCGATGTATTTCCCCCTTAGGACTGCTTTTGCTGCATCCCAAAGATTTTGAACAGTTGTATCTTCATTCTCATTAGTTTCCATGAATCTCTTTAATTCTTCCTTAATTTCCTGGTTGACCCTTTTGTCTTTTAGTAGGATGGTCCTTAACCTCCATGTGTTTGAGGTCCTTCCAAACTTCTTGTTGTGATTTAGTTCTAATTTCAAGGCATTATGGTCTGAGAATATGCAGGGGACGATCCCAATCTTTTGGTATCGGTTCAGACACGATTTGTGACCCAGTATGTGGTCTATTCTGGAGAAAGTTCCATGTGCACTTGAGAAGAATGTGTATTCAGTTGAGTTTGGATGTAAAGTTCTGTAGATGTCTGTGAAGTCCATCTGGTCCAGTGTATCATTTAAAGCTCTCGTTTCTTTGGAGATATTGTGCTTAGCAGATCTATCTAGTATGGAAAGAGCTAGATTAAAGTCCCCAAGTATAATTGAATTAATATCCAAGTATTTATTTACTTTGGTTAATAATTGGTTTAAATATTTGGCAGCTCCCACATTCGGGGCATATATATTGAGGATTGTTAAGTCCTCTTGTTGAATAGATCCTTTAAGTATGATATAGTGTCCCTCTTCATCTCTCACTATGGTCTTCGGGGTAAATTTTAGTTTATCTGATATAAGGATGGCTACCCCTGCTTTCTTTTGAGGACCATTCGAATGGTAAATGGTTTTCCAGCCTTTTATTTTCAGACTGTAGGTGTCCTTCTGTCTAAAATGAGTCTCTTGTAGACAGCAAATAGATGGGTCCTGCTTCTTTATCCAGTCTGAAACCCTGCGCCTTTTGATGGGGTCATTAAGCCCGTTCACGTTCAGAGTTACTATCGAAAGATATGAGTTTAGTGTCATCATGATGTCTATTTAGTCCTTGTTTTTGTGGATTGTTCCACTGAACTTCTTTTTAAAGGGGAATTTTAAGACTCCCCCTTAAAATTTCTTGCAGAGCTGGTTTGGAGGTCACATATTCTTTCAGTTCCTGCCTGTCTTGGAAGCTCTTTATCTCTCCTTCCATTTTAAATGAGAGCCTTGCTGGATAAAGTATTCTTGGTTGCATGTTCTTCTCATGTAGGACCCTGAATATATCCTGCCAGCCCTTTCTGGCCTGCCAGGTCTCTGTGGAGAGGTCTGCTGTTACCCTAATACTCCTCCCCATAAAAGTCAGGGATTTCTTGTCTCTTGCTGCTTTAAGGATCTTCTCTTTATCTTTGGAATTTGCAAGCTTAACTATTAGATGTCGAGGTGTTGAACGGGTTTCATTGATTTTAGGGGGGGATCTCTCTATTTCCTGGATCTGAATGCCTGTTTCCCTTCCCAGATTAGGAAAGTTTTCAGCTAGGATTTGTTCAAATACATATTCTGGCCCTCTGTCCCTTTCGGCGCCCTCGGGAACCCCAATTAAACGTAGGTTTTTCTTCCTCAGGCTGTCGTTTATTTCCCTTAATCTGTCTTCATGGTCTCTTAATTGCCTGTCTCTTTTGTCCTCAGTTTCCCTCTTTGCCATCAACTTGTCTTCTATGTCACTCACTCGTTCTTCCATCTCGTTAACCCTCGTCGTTAGGACTTCTAGTTTGGATTGCATCTCGTTTAATTGATTTTTAATTTCTGCCTGATTGGATCTAAATTCTGCAGTCATAAAGTCTCTTGAGTCCTTTATGCTTTTTTCTAGAGACACCAGTAGCTGTATAATAGTGCTTCTGAATTGGCTTTCTGACATTGAATTGTAATCCAGATTTTGTAACTCTGTGGGAGAGACGACTGTTTCTGATTCTTTCTTTGGAGGTGAGGTTTTCCTTCTAGTCATTTTGTTCAGTGCAGAGTGGCCAAAAGCAAGTTGTGTTAGGAAAAGAAAAAAAGAGAGAGGGAGAAGGAAAGAAAAGAGAAAAAGAAGAGGAAACAAGAAAAAAGGAAGAAAGAATGAAAAAAGAGAAGAGAAGGAAAAAGAAAGGTGAAAAAAAAAAGGGGGGTGGGGGAAGCAATCAGAAATCAAAAGGAAAAAGAAAAAACAAAGACAAAAACAAAAAAGAACTTAAAAGACAAAAAACAAAAAAAAACCCAAAAATACAAAACACACGGGGGAGTATCTTCTGATTCCGTCTTCTTTAAGTCCCTTGACTTCCCCTGGACCTTGTCTGTCCAGCTGGTCTTCTGGGGGAGCTGTTCTCGGAGCTGTGCAGCCCCCTCCCCGCGGAGCCTCTTCCTCTCCGGGAGCCGCCGCCGCGGAGCTGTTCCCGGAGCCGCGCAGCCCCCTCCGCGCGGAGCCTCTTCCTCTGCGGGAGCCGCCGCCGCGGAGCTGTTCCCGGAGCCGCGCAGCCCCCTCCGCAGAGCCTCTTCCTCTCCGGGAGCCGCCGCCGCAGGGCTGTTCCCGGAGCTGCGCAGCCCCCTCCCCGCGGAGCCTCTTCCTCTGCGGGAGCCGCCGCCTCGGAGCTGTTCCCGGAGCCGCGCAGCTCCCTCCCCGCGGAGCCTCTTCCTCTGCGGGAGCCGCCGCCTCGGAGCTGTTCCCGGAGCCGCGCAGCCCCCTCCCCGCGGAGCCTCTTCCTCTGCGGGAGCCGCCGCCGCGGAGCTGTTCCCGGAGCCGCGCAGCCCCCTCCCCGGGGAGCCTCTTCCTCTGCGGGAGCCGCCGCCGCGGGGCTGTTCCCGGAGCCCGTCTCTCAAGAATAAATAAAATCTTGAAAAAAAACACATGTCAGAGTAGAAATCTGTCAGGCTTTAGAGTGAGGGTATGGCCACAGCTTTTCTGTGATGTTAGACTGGAGTAGGGCAGGTATATAAAGCTCAGGCCTGTAATCTTAAGGAATAGAATACTGTGTTCAGATGAGAATTCAGCCCTAACCAACAGCATGTTGATTGTAGCCTTGTAGGGGTCACACCTAAGCAATGTTTGGACTCTTTGTTCTGAGAAACTATGAGATAATAAATGTACATTGTTTTGAGCTGCTAAATCTGTGGTGATTATTACACCACAAAAGATAATTAAAAGACAATCCAAATAGCCATAACCACTTCCCACATATATATAACATCACCTAGCTCCTCCTCTCTCCCCAGGTCTGTTTGTTAGGAGGAATCTTTTTATCCATTGTCTTCTGTGATCCTAGGCTTTTCTATTAGAATATTCTTGTTTGTAGCCACATTTAAAGCGTATATTAAAGAATATGCTCTCTTGTGGGATGTGCAACCACTTAGAGCCACTTTCTGCTGTTGCATTTTTGGGAGCCCAATATTTTCTTTAGGGGTCAAGATACTTTTATAAGTGTTGTATGTGACTTTTTAAAAAAACTAGATATGTTCAGGAGTCCATTTGTGGTCATGAACCTCTGGAATGACTTAGGATGGTACACTCTTTGGATTCATTCCCATATGTGTAATATATGGTTTTCAAAGCCAGGAATACAGAATGAAATTATTCAGGAACAGTGTGTATAAATGAGAAGAGATGATGGTCTAGAACAGAATCTTGAGAAATATCAATAGTTAAGAAATGAACAAAGGATATTGGAAGCAGGATGTGGAGAGATAAGAACATGTGATGTTCTTCATCACTGATTTATTCACTCTTCAGTTTTGAGAAGAGTTTTCATATAAATGGTTAAAATCCATTGCCATCATTAGTTATTTGATGCTCAAATCATCCTGGGTTTGAAAAGTGAGAGAGAGCCCTTCAGGCTGGTTTATATTTATACTGAATAAGTATACTGAATAAGGAAAATATACATCCTTAAAAACAAGAGAAATGTTTCAAGAAAAAAGACAGTCTGTATTACCAAAAATTATCCAGATATTAAGAACCAAGAATTATTCATTGGATTTAGTGAAAAGTACATAAATGATCGTACTAAGAATAGTTTTAGAGAAATAAATAGAGATACAAGACTTGATTATACTGGATTTGCATATTCTTAAAAAAGAAATCTGATTTAAAGTAGACACCTTTTCTTCCTTATTTTCCAGATTTTGTATCCAGCGACTTTTGCATTATTGGTCGTTGACATATAATTGGTCACACACAGGTGAAACATAGAGATATTTTTTCTTAATTATCTTCTCAAGGATGAACCCACTACATCTTACTTTGCAGGCCTCTTCATTTTACTCTGTAAGGATGGACTATATATATCCCACATCCTCAGAAAGATGCTCAAAATGTTATCTGTGCTCTCCTGAATGACATCAACTTTTTAAAATATCCTTGCTGCTTTTAACATTCAGTACTCGGGCCAAAATCCGAGCTTTATCTTCTTTCCCTCTGTGCTAACTACAAAAGTTTGAAATAACTAAATACACACACTTTCGATCAAGAGTGAATATTTTGTTTTAGAGAGTTGGAAGAGTAGTTTTTTATGAAAATCAAATTAACTGAATACTTAAACTTTAAAAACTAAGTAGAAAACCAAGTGAAACTAAGTAAATACAGAGATAAATGGGATCTTAATAATTTTATATTTACAATAAGTTCTGATTAGAATAACATTAGTTTTATGCATCTATTTATTCTTTTCTCTTTTTTAACTTTTGAAGTAATGTTAGACTTACAAGAAAGTTACAAAAATTGTACAATGAGTGCTTTGCCCTTTACCCTAATACTCCAAATATTAACATTTAACCACATTTGATTTAGGTTCCTCTCACCTTTCTCTGAGACTTTTTGAAGTACTTAAGCAGCACACATAATGCCCCTTAACCTCTAAAAATTTCCCTCTATATTTTCTAAAACCAAGGACAGCCTGATGAACTCAATACAATTATCAAAATTGGTAAATTAACATTGATATAGTATTGTTATCTAATCTATATAGCTGTGCTGTCCAATACAATAACCACTAGCTACACGTGGCTACTTAAATTAATTAGAAATTTGTTTCTTTCGTCACACTACTTAACATTTCAATCAGTTAGCAGTTTAGTGGCTGCCATATTGGAAAGCATAGCTATAGATCATTTTCATCATTGCATAAAGGTCTATTATACAGTTAATGGTCTAGAGATCCTAATCGTGCCACTTGTTCCACTGATGTCTTTTATAGCAAAAGAAAAGGAATTTTTCCAGATTTTGCTAAATATCCTATTGTTCTTACTTTGGTCCAGGATCCCTTTCTTATTGCATTTAGTTATTATTTCTCTGTTAGTCTCCTCCACTCTGAGGTAATTCCTCAGTTTTTCTCTTTATTTCATGACAAGTTGTGATTTTTTTTCTAATTCTATAAAATTACCACATTTTGAAAAATAGTGTATTTATTTATTGGAGAGAGTGATAGAGCACAAGCAGGGAGATGGAGAAGCAGGCACCCTTCTGAGCAGGGAGCCCAGTGCAGGGCTGGATCCTAGGATCCTGGGGTTATGACCCACGCTGAAGACAGACACTCACAGACTGAGACACTCAGGCGGCACACATATCTACCATATTTATTAATTGCAATTCAATTTTAAGAAGGAACTTTCTCTTCTTATTTACTCCTGCTGGTAGGGACTCATAGATTCTTTCATTCTGTGGTTAAAATCCATTGCCATCATTAGTTATTTGATGCTCAAATCATCCTGGGTTTGAAAAGTGAGAGAGAGCCCTTCAGGCTGGTTTATATTTATACTGAATATGTCACCTAATAAAAAGGGGATTGTTTTGCAGTATTGATAAAAGTCATATGGATTATGGTATTCTTTATCTGCTGAATATCTTTAACCTATTTAAAATATCTGACTTATTAAACTATTAAAAGTCAAATATTATTCATCATATAATTGCCTGTATCTCATATCTAGACTATCCTATATCTCACATTAATTATTGAGAGCAGGGTGTTTTCACTAGGATCCTTTGTTACTGTTTAAGTTGGGCAAATATTCACTGATTTATTCACTCTTCAGTTTTGAGAAGAGTTTTCATATAATTATTTCCTTTTTTAACAGGTCTTTTTTTCTTTCAGTTTTATTAAGATAGAACTGACATACAGCACTGTTTAAGGTGTGCAGGATAATGACTTCTACATATTGTGAAATTATTACCACAAGAAGTTTTAGTTAACATCTATCATCTCATATAGATACAAAAAAAAGGAAAAGAAAAAAATTTTCTTGTAATGAGAACTCTTGGAATCTACTCTCCGCGCCTTTCAAATACGCCATGCAGCAGTGGTATCTGTATTAAAGTTGTACATCCCCAGTACTCACTTATAAGTGGAAGTTTGTACCTTTTAACCTCCACCTGCATCTAATTCCCCTACTTCCATACCCTTCTAACCAGAAATCTGAACTCCTGAGTTTGGGTTTTGAGGGGCTTTTATTTGTTTAGATTCTACATAAGTGAAATCATGCAGTGTTAGTCTTTCTCTGACTTATTTCACTTAAATAATGCCCTCAAATTCCACTCATATTATCAAAAATGGCAGGATTTCCCTTTTTTTATGACTGGATAGTTTTCTGTTATACACACCATTATCTGCAAAAAGCCCAGGGCAGCAAGACATAAATTTGATATTAGTGAAGGTATAAGTTCTGGTAGGATTAAGAAGTGCCAGCATCAGAACTCGCATAGTGGGTGTCAGTGGTTGGGGAAATCCCAGAAACAATAGTTGAGCATTAACCAAAGCAGCATGAGAAACCATCTAGGTGACACAAAGGATAATGTTTGGAAAAACCTGCTGCAGCAAGAACCAGGCTATGAAAATGGGATAGCTCCCAAGAAGAGTATTTCCCTGACTTCTCTTTATCTGTGATCATGGGGAATAATAGAAGAAACTCCCAGAGAGCAAAGACAGGCCGCTGGAGCATAGTGGTTTTGGGGATTCTCCTCATCTGCAAAATCTGGGCAGTCAGTCTACTCAAGGAATTTAATCTACTGTCAGAGGTAGTAGGCTTGGGATTACCTGCTAAATGGGCTTAACAACTAATATGGATTGGTGGCTGTTAGTTTTCTAATTCTTTTTTCCACATAGGAGTTTAGTTATAGTTATCCTATTTGCACATCACCATTGGATATTGAGTAGGGAGGGAACAGATAATTTGTCTGTCTGTAGGTATATATATAGACCTGGAGGAGGCACAGTCACTAAATTTTATTCTCCCTTCTTCCATAACAGTAAAACCGCAGCTGAGATATGGTTCCCTTGCAGCAAAGTCATAGTTCTGTGACACAAAGATTTCACCAATGGAATGTGAGCAGAAGTCATGTAACTTTAGATTCTTTTGCTTAAAAGAAATGCCCTGGCCCTGGGACTTTATTATTATTATTCAATTTATTTAAACTCAAGCAAAAAAGGCAATTCACCCATTCCTCCCACCACCCCTCCCCCAGACTCCACGACCACCAGTCTGTTCTCTGTGTATATTGGACACCATATATAGGAGAGGTCATATACTATTTGTCTTTGTTGGGCTTGTTTCACTTAGCATAATGCTCTTGAGGTCCATCCGTATTGTCACCAATGGCAAGATTTCATTCTCTTTCGTGGCTGAATAATATTCTGGTGTTGTGTGTACACATACATACCATGATTTCCTTACCCATTCATCCATCAGTAGATACTTAGGTTGCTTCCATATCTTGGCTATTATAAATAATGATGTAGTGAACATATCTTTTCCAGTTAGTGTTTTCATTTTCTTTGATAAATACCCAGAAGTAGAATTGTTGGATCACATGGTAGTTATATTTTAATTTTTTGATGAGTTTCCATACTGTTTTCCATACCCAAAAACTGTACCAATTTACATTCCCATCAACAGTGCACAAAAGTTCCCTTTTTCCACATCGTCTCCAATACTTGTTATTTCTTGTCTTTTTGGTAATAGCCGTCCTAACAGGTGTGAGGTGATATCTCATTGAGGTTTTGATTTGCATTTCTCTGATGATTAATGATGTTGAGGATCTTTCCATGTATATGTGAGCATCTGCATGTCTTCTTTGAAAAAATATCTATTCATATGCTCTGTCCGTTTTTTAATTGGATTGTTTCTTGCCACTGAGTAATGTAAGTTCTTTATTTTGGATTTAATCTTTTATCAGATATATGATTTGAAAATGTTATCCCCCATTATTTTGATGGTTTCTTTTGATGTGCAGAAGCTTTTTTAGTCTGTAGTAGTCCCACTTGTTTACTTCTGCATTTGTTCTTAGGATTTGGTTATTACCTTACTAATATAAGTCCTTGTGAAACAGGGTTATCATTACTTTAGAGTTGAAATTGACAGTTTATTTAGGTATCTCTCAAAAAGATACCTAGTGTTTTTGGGGAAATATGAAGGTGATGTCAGAGCAATTTCTTAGAAAACCAAAACTATACCCAGTGCCAAGCATTATGTTTGGCACTTAAGTTAGTGATCAATAAATATTTGTTGAATGAATGAATAATGACTGAAAGAAGGACTTAGCTCTCTACTGTTTGTCTTTTTTATCTTAAATTCTTTCAGATCATGATTTAACTTAATAATTTTTCATATGTGGGCCACTTTTACTTTTAACATTTTCTGACTACACATCTATAATTATCTATTAGAACATTCTCAAATTGTCTTCTGTGGAAAAATATGTGTGTTGCAATTTTCAAAAAGGGATGGTAATTTCATGCACAAAAGTCAGGCTAATATTTTATCCAGCACTTTTCTCACAGAGACTTTTATATACTATTATTGTACACTGTGAATTTCTTAGAGGAAGGAGAATATTCAGTATCTTTGAAGCTTATTTAATGATAAAACCCATTTTCTCAGTTTGTTAGAGACCATAGAGTCATAGAATACACTTCAGGAAATGTTTATCTGATCTCTAAAGTTCTGCTTAACTTTCTTTAGGCTAATTCCTTTGTTTTCTTTCTTTGTTTGTTTCATATTGTCATTTTTGGTCTACGTGATATACCCCAAGTGACTTTTCTTTCTTATTAATCCAGACAGCCTCTTTTCAGCTAAATGACATGTCTTACAAAGTCCACTGATTTTCCAAAAAGCTGAGTCCATGTATTACAGATGACTTTAGGAAGATTATTCATCTAAACATTTGTCACATTTTCATCAGACAATTTAAGGCATAATTTTAAAGTCATTTAGATTCTTTGTAAACCATTCTATACACCTTGGTGGGGATGTTTTGTGTTTTAGTAGAAAAAGTAGTAAAAATTTTCAACATTCATGGAATATATTGAGTCAGTCTCTTAATGGCAAAATTGTACAGAGTAAGAAAAAAGTCCATAGATATAGAACCAAGAGGCATCTATATAAATAGCAATGTGAAGAAGAGTGAATTCCTTTTTAGCTGTAACATTACATTTTTTCGCATGTTGCATAAATTCTTTAGCCGTTTCTAAACACATTTCCATTTACGTCATTTATGAAAACTGCCTAACCTCATATTCTGGAAAATTGACAAAGTTATAAATGAACAGATGCAGATTCCATAATTGTAATTGGTGTTTACTCTAATGTTCTGACTCATGCATCATTAATGATTTCTATTTTTCTCCATATGTTACCTTACAAATATGAAAGCGTATCTTTCAGAATGAAAAACTTGGTTGTTAAAAATCAGGGTTTATTACTTTATAACCTATGTATTCTCCAAACACCTATATTTAAACCTAGAATTTCAACTTAGCTACCCTTTTATATATTTTTGCTTATATTTCTCTTCATAATCTTTGTCATTTTTTATTTCTCACGGGGGGCACACAGTTTTAAATGTAATCCTTTTTATTACATTTTTCTTATCAATGATAATTTCTTATTTCTAAATTAGATATTATAGTATATAATTTATCTATTTTATGTTTTTTCACAAATTCAACTTTATCTGAAGAATGAGAAATAAATATGAGTAGAATGCCAAACAGAAACAAAAAGATGCACTCTCATGTTAACTTGTTTTCTGATAAGATTTTAACAATAATATGGAAAGGACTTTTACCTTCCAAAGTGGAACTAATTTAAGTAAAGAACTAAAGGACTTAAAGGGACCAAAAAATCTTGTTTTAAGCATAATATACATACAATTTCAAATGAGATTAAATAAACCCCCCAAACTCCTGGACTTTGAATAATTCTTTTGACAGTTTCTGACTATTGCTGAATTTTGTTATATGAGTAGAGAACACTATATTAATGAAGGAATGGTTTTATAATTACTTTTTTGGGGGAATCATAAGTTCTTTTGTGAAAGTACCAAAATACATAGCAAGTGTTTTGGCATATTGTTGCTTGTTGTAAGGAAGATCTAATAGCTTGTTATGGACTATTAATATGAACAGAAGGCATTTAGAGTTCAGATATATATTTAGAACTAACATGTGGGCAAAATGATACAAAGTGAATCAAGAAATTCTAGAAAAGATTGTTTGAAAAGGAGAAATTGCTATTTTCTGGTTAGCACTAATGAAATAAAGAAATTTAAAGCTTTCTTTATTTTGAAGAATTTTATTGAGTCTCAAATAGTAACTTAGAATTGATAGAATTAAATCAGTGAAAGCATGAAACTCTTTAGCTGAAAAAGTAGTTACATATAGTTTCATTGACTAGGAAACCCAAAAAGTTAACAGCTGTTTGTTATATGAGATGATTACAAACTGAACATCTGAGTTTAGTAATAAAATGTCATTTGTTAAGGCTTATAGCAAATTTAAAACAATTACATATAAAGTAGTTTTCTCTGGTTTTGAAAATATCGTTACCATGCTATTTTGCATAAAGAAGAGAAAAATCTTCATATTCTAGCACTTATTGAAGAAATGTTAATAGGAATGTAAGTGAATGATTTGTTCTCTAAGTTCTAGTTTGTTGATTAAAAAGTATGTATCATGAAAGCACGTGCCAAGTAGGTTGGCAGCATGAATTTTGCAGCGTATGGTAAACTAAAACCCCGTTGACCTTTTGGTCTTGTTGATCACATGCATGAAGATAATCATCTGTTAATCTCTACTAATCACTAGTACATCCTTGTACAGAAGACAGAATGGTTTTTATTTGTGCTATATTTGCTCTTTTGGAAATTGCTTTAACAAGGAATTTTTAAAAATTATTTTATATTTTAAGATTGTAAAATAATGAACATTTTATATCTAAAAGAGAATTTTAAAATAAGACTTAGAATTCTCAACCTGCATATATCTCAATATTGTGTTTTTTGAGTTTTAGATACCAGTAATAATTTTATGAAAGACGTGGATATGTCTTTTTTTTTTTTTGTAATAAAAGGAGAACAACAGGGCTTCTCAGGCTTTGATATGAATTATCTAGGGATTTTGGTAAAATCCAATTTCTGATTCAATAGTTATAGGGTATTGTTTGTTATTCTGCATTTCTAGCAAGCTTTCCATTCATAAACGTTCAGCTACTTTGAAGTCTGCAAACTTTTTCTTTAAGGGTCTTGGTAGCAAATATTTTAGACTTTGTACAATAAGGATATCACATAGGTGTTTACATAAGACAAAAAATGTGTGGAAATGTTTTATTGGTGAAATTCAGAGTATACTGATAGTCATTTTTTGTGGAATTTCCATATAACAAAACACAATTCAGCGATAGAAAGGAATGATCTATCAATACACACAACAGGACTGAGTCTCAAAAGCATGCCGAGTAAAGAGGCCTTACACAAAAGTTTTATTCTCTGAGATTCCATTTACATGAAGTTCTAGAAAATACAAAGTAATCCACAGTAATAGAAAGCCAAGTTTCTCCTTTGCAGAAGAAGAAAGATACCGTGTTGTAGATCACAAGAAGGAAGAAGAGTTCCTCACTAGTGGGCTTTCCGTAAAATTGATGCATTTGGAATAGAAGAAAGCCAAACCATAGCAGCATCTTGAACAGGAACAGGAACTCCAGGTCAACAAAGTGATGAAGAAAAAATTTAAAACTGGAAAATGATACCATTTCTAAGCAGGTTACATTAGATCAAGTTTGTTGGATAGATTAACCTTCCATCCAGCCTCTCCTCACATGCATATAGAAGGTCTTTCCTGCCTCAGATGTACAGTTATTCAAATATGTACTACGTAGGGCACCTGGGTGGCTCAGTTGGTTGAGTGTCTGCCTTTGGCTCAGGTCAGGATTCCAGGGTCTAAGGATGGAGCCTGCCAGGGATCCCGCTTCTCCTTCTCCTCCAGCCACTCCCCCTGCTTGTTCTTTTTGTCTCTCTCTCTTTCTGTCAAATAAATAAATAAAAATATGAATTGCACAGGAAGAAATAAGTTTATGTAGTAATCCAGTATATGGCTATTTTTGTAGCTGTGTCTGTGACTGCAATGGACATCATGAAGTAATGGAAAACAAACCCAAACACACTTTTAGGGGCAGAAGGGCGGTGAGTTCTTGAGAGCCGTTTAGATGAAAGAAATGTTCTGTATCTTGATTGTAAGTGTAACGTTGTGCAGATGTATTATGTTTTTCAGAACTCCTTGAACTTGGGGAATCCACCTGACATTTTGTGAGGATATTCAAGGAGCCCAGTGGAGAGGTCTGCGGGTTAGAGAAACTAAGGTCTATTTCCAAGAGCCGAGTGAGTGAGCTGCCCTCGAAGCATATCCACTAACCCCACTCAAACATTCAGGTTACCCTATACCATAGCTCACAGCTTACTGCAACTTTACAAGAGTGTTGGAGCCAGAAGCATCCAACTAAGCCCTCCCAAATTCCTATTCATAGAAACTGCCAGTAAGTCCTTGTTGTCTTAAGTCAAAAAGCACAGCAAAAAAAAAACCCTCAAACCATACATTTTCTTTTTTTTTTTTTTTTTGGATTTCTCAATTTCTTTTTTATTTTTATTTTTTTTTTATTTATTTTTTTTAATTTTTTATTGGTGTTCAATTTACCAACATACAGAATAACTCCCAGTGCTCATCCCATCAAGTATCCCGTCAGTGCCCGCCACCCACTCAGGCCCACCCTCCGCCCCCCTCCCCTTCAACCATCCCCAGTTCGTCTCCCAGAGTTAGGAGTCTTTATGTTCTGTCTCCCTTGCTGATATTTCCCGCATATTTCTTCTCCCTTCCCTTGTATTCCCTTTCGCTATTATTTATATTCCCCAAATGAATGAGAACATACACTGTTTGTCCTTCTCCGATTGACTTACTTCACTCAGCATAATACCCTCCAGTTCCATCCACGTTGAAGCAAATGGTGGGTATTTGTCGTTTCTAATGGCTGAGTAATATTCCATTGTGTACATAAACCACATCTTCTTTATCCATTCATCTTTCAGTTTTGCTCTAGTTTATGGTATTTAAGTTATACTTCAATAAGACAAATTTTTAAAAACAAACTTAGGTGAGAGTCTTTGGCTAATATAATAACATTGTAAATTGTAAATCAGTTTCCAAATATGTTATTACTGTTTTGAGTACTCCCTAAGGGTACTTTACATTGTTGGTGGGGCCACCTTTTATCAGGAGGCTGCTTATTCTGACCAGTATATATTTAGGATAAATATTAAGACCAAAAATATGTCTAACTTCCTCAACAGAAGAGGAGGGACTTCTGAAATGTTTGCTTCAAGGATTTAAACATGCTATAATTACTACTTGACTATCCAAAATAGAAATAGAGGCAGTATAGTGGTATAGTGTAATAAGCTTTGGACTCTTTATCAGAAAATCTGGGGTTAATTTGCCACTCAGGCACTAATTCACAAAACAGTCATGGAGAAATCAGTCAGATTTCTCTGGATCTCAATTTCCTCCTTTTAAAAAATGAAGTTATTGGACTAGGTGGTTTTAAATAGCTTTAAAATCTATGAATCTATGAAGTAGGAACTTTAAAGGATGATGAGAATATAGTATGTATCATAAAAGCACAAATGTACATTAAAAATGCTTCTGCTTCTGATTTTATATGAAATGGTTTTAGGTGCTATGGATCATCCATGATAGTTCACTGTGATACTCTTCTAAATTCCTACTTTTTAAAAGAAGCATTTAAAAGAGAAGATTTTAACAACCTGGAAGTGTTGCCTTGTTGGAGTATTGTATGTTGTGATGCAAAAAAGTAGAAACTAAAATGTCTATTTTCAGATATTTATCTTAAACATAATGTTTTTCCTTTTAACCTATAAAATATTTTCAGTCCAAAATTCTGGAAAAATCTGAATTTATCTTCTATTACTAGATTTTTAGTCATGAAAAATGAGTGCATATATTATGATCAAAGAGTTATTTCTTTCTTAAATTTTCAAATAGTGATTTTATTTTTTTAAAGATTTATTTATTCATTCATGATAGACAGAGAGAGAGAGAGAGAGAGAGGCAGAGACAGGCAGAGGGAGAAGCAGGCTCCATGCTACCAGCCTGATGCGGGATTCGATCCCGGGATTCCAGGATCGCACCCTGGGCCAAAGGCAGGCACCAAACCACTGAGCCATCCAGGGATCCCCCAAATAGAGATTTTAAAGCAAATGATTTTACACTTTTGCAAATGTTTTCATTTTTTTTTTAATTTTTTATTGGTGTTCAGTTTACCAACATACAGAATAACTCCCAGTGCTCATCCCATCAAGTATCCCCGTCAGTGCCCGCCACCCACTCAGGCCCACCCCCCGCCCCCTCCCCTTCAACCATCCACAGTTCGTCTCCCAGAGTTAGGAGTCTTTATGTTCTATCTCCCTTGCTGATATTTCCCGCATATTTCTTCTCCCTTCCCTTATATTCCCTTTCGCTATTATTTATATTCCCCAAATGAATGAGAACATACACTGTTTGTCCTTCTCCGATTGACTTACTTCACTCAGCATAATACCCTCCAGTTCCATCCACGTTGAAGCAAATGGTGGGTATTTGACGTTTCTAATGGCTGAGTAATATTCCATTGTGTACATAAACCACATCTTCTTTATCCATTCATCTTTCGATGGACACCTAGGCTCCTTCCACAGTTTGGCTATTGTGGACATTGCTGCTAGAAACATTGGGGTGCAGGTGTCCCGGCGTTTCATTGCATCTGAGTCTCTGGGGTAAATCCCCAACAGTGCAATTGCTGGGTCGTAGGGCAGGTCTATTTTTAACTCTTTGAGGAACCTCCACACAGTTTTCCGGAGTGGCTGCACCAGTTCACATTCCCACCAACAGTGTAAGAGGGTTCCCTTTTCTCCGCATCCTCTCCAACATTTGTGGTTTCCTGCCTTGTTAATTTTCCCCATTCTCACTGGTGTGAGGTGGTATCTCATTGTGGTTTTGATTTGTATTTCCCTCATGGCCAGTGATGCAGAGCATTTTCTCATGTGCATGTTGGCCATATCTATGTCTTCCTCTGTGAGATTTTTCTTCATGTCTTTTGCCCATTTCATGATTGGATTGTTTGTTTCTTTGGTGTTGAGTTTAAGAAGCTCTTTATAGATCTTGGAAACTAGTCCTTTATCTGATACGTCATTTGCAAATATCTTCTCCCATTCTGTAGGTTGTCTTTTAGTTTTGTTGACTGTATCCTTTGCTGTGCAAAAGCTTCTTATCTTGATGAAGTCCCAATAGTTCATTTTTGCTTTTGTTTCTTTTGCCTTCATGGATGTATCTTGCAAGAAGTTACTGTGGCCAAGTTCAAAAAGGGTGTTGCCTGTGTTCTCCTCTAGGATTTTGATGGAATCTTGTCTCACATTTAGATCTTTCATCCATTTTGAGTTTATCTTTGTGTATGGTGAAAGAGAGTGGTCTAGTTTCATTCTTCTGCATGTGGATGTCCAATTTTCCCAGCACCATTTATTGAAGAGACTGTCTTTCTTCCAATGGATAGTCTTTCCTCCTTTATCAAATATTAGTTGACCATAAACTTGAGGGTCCACTTCTGGATTTTCTATTCTGTTCCATTGATCTATGTGTCTGTTTTTGTGCCAGTACCACACTGTCTTGATGACCACAGCTTTGTAGTACAACCTGAAATCTGGCATTGTGATGCCCCCAGATATGGTTTTCTTTTTTAAAATTCCCCTGGCTATTCGGGGTCTTTTTTGATTCCACACAAATCTTAAAATAATTTGTTCTAACTCTCTGAAGAAAGTCCATGGTATTTTGATAGGGATTGCATTAAACGTGTAAATTGCCCTGGGTAACATTGACATTTTCACGATATTAATTCTGCCAATCCATGAGCATGGAATATTTTTCCATCTCTTTGTGTCTTCCTCAATTTCTTTCAGAAGTGTTCTATAGTTTTAAGGTATAGATCCTTTACCTCTTTGGTTAGGTTTATTCCTAGGTATCTTATGCTTTTGGGTGCAATTGTAAATGGGATTGATTCCTTAATTTCTCTTTCTTCAGTCTCATTGTTAGTGTATAGAAATGCCATTGATTTCTGGGTGTTGATTTTGTATCCTGCCACGCTACCAAATTGCTGTATGAGTTCTAACAATCTTGGGGTGGAGACTTTTGGGTTTTCTATGTAGAGTATCATGTCATCAGCGAAGAGGGAGAGTTTGACTTCTTCTTTGCCAATTTGAATGCCTTTAATGTCTTTTTGTTGTCTGATTGCTGAGGCTAGGACTTCCAATACTATGTTGAAAAGCAGTGGTGAGGGTGGACATCCCTGTCTTGTTCCTGATCGTAGGGGAAAGGCTCCCAATGCTTCCCCATTGAGAATGATATTTGCTGTTGGCTTTTCGTAGATAGCTTTTAAGATGTCGAGGAAAGTTCCCTCTATCCCTACACTCTGAAGAGTTTTGATCAGGAATGGATGCTGTATTTTGTCAAATGCTTTCTCCGCATCCAGTGAGAGGATCATATGGTTCTTGGTTTTTCTCTTGCTGATATGATGAATCACATTGATTGTTTTACGAGTGTTGAACCAGCCTTGTGTCCCGGGGATAAATCCTACTTGGTCATGGTGAATAATTTTCTTAATGTGTTGTTGGATCCTGTTGGCTAGTATCTTGTTGAGAATTTTTGCATCCATGTTCATCAGGGATATTGGTCTGTAATTCTCCTTTTTGGTGGGGTCTTTGTCTGGTTTTGGAATTAAGGTGATGCTGGCCTCAGAGAATGAATTTGGAAGTACTCCATCTCCTTCTATCTTTCCAAACAGCTTTAGTAGAATAGGTATGATTTCTTCTTTAAACGTTTGATAGAATTCCCCTGGGAAGCCATCTGGTCCTGGACTCTTGTGTCTTGGGAGGTTTTTGATGACTGCTTCAATTTCCTCCCTGGTTATTGGTCTGTTCAGGTTTTCTATTTCTTCCTGTTCCAGTTTTGGTAGTTTGTGGCCTTCCAGGAATGCATCCATTTCTTCTAGATTGCCTAATTTATTGGCATATAGCTGTTCATAATATGTTTTTAAAATCGTTTGTATTTCCTTGGTGTTGGTAGTGATCTCTCCTTTCTCATTCATGATTTTATTAATTTGAGTCTTCTCTCTCTTCTTTTTAATAAGGTTGGCTAATGGTTTATCTATCTTATTAATTCTTTCAAAGAACCAACTCCTGGTTCTGTTGATCTGTTCCACAGTTCTTCTGGTCTCGATTTCATTCAGTTCTACCCGAATTTTAATTAACTCTCTTCTTCTGCTGGGGGTAGGGTCCATCTTTTGTTTTCCCTCTAGCTCCTTTATGTGTGAGGTTAGCTTTTGTATTTGAGTTCTTTCCATTTTTTGAATGGCTGCTTGTATTGCGATGTATTTCCCCCTTAGGACTGCTTTTGCTGCATCCCAAAGATTTTGAACAGTTGTATCTTCATTCTCATTAGTTTCCATGAATCTCTTTAATTCTTCCTTAATTTCCTGGTTGACCCTTTTGTCTTTTAGTAGGATGGTCCTTAACCTCCATGTGTTTGAGGTCCTTCCAAACTTCTTGTTGTGATTTAGTTCTAATTTCAAGGCATTATGGTCTGAGAATATGCAGGGGACGATCCCAATCTTTTGGTATCGGTTCAGACACGATTTGTGACCCAGTATGTGGTCTATTCTGGAGAAAGTTCCATGTGCACTTGAGAAGAATGTGTATTCAGTTGAGTTTGGATGTAAAGTTCTGTAGATGTCTGTGAAGTCCATCTGGTCCAGTGTATCATTTAAAGCTCTCGTTTCTTTGGAGATATTGTGCTTAGCAGATCTATCTAGTATGGAAAGAGCTAGATTAAAGTCCCCAAGTATAATTGAATTAATATCCAAGTATTTATTTACTTTGGTTAATAATTGGTTTAAATATTTGGCAGCTCCCACATTCGGGGCATATATATTGAGGATTGTTAAGTCCTCTTGTTGAATAGATCCTTTAAGTATGATATAGTGTCCCTCTTCATCTCTCACTATGGTCTTCGGGGTAAATTTTAGTTTATCTGATATAAGGATGGCTACCCCTGCTTTCTTTTGAGGACCATTCGAATGGTAAATGGTTTTCCAGCCTTTTATTTTCAGGCTGTAGGTGTCCTTCTGTCTAAAATGAGTCTCTTGTAGACAGCAAATAGATGGGTCTTGCTTCTTTATCCAGTTGAAACCCTGCGCCTTTTGATGGGGTCATTAAGCCCGTTCACGTTCAGAGTTACTATTGAAAGATAGGAGTTTAGTGTCATCATGATGTCTATTTAGTCCTTGTTTTTGTGGATTGTTCCACTGAACTTCTTTTTAAAGGTGAATTTTAAGACTCCCCCTTAAAATTTCTTGCAGAGCTGGTTTGGAGGTCACATATTCTTTCAGTTCCTGCCTGTCTTGGAAGCTCTTTATCTCTCCTTCCATTTTAAATGAGAGCCTTGCTGGATAAAGTATTCTTGGTTGCATGTTCTTCTCATGTAGGACCCTGAATATATCCTGCCAGCCCTTTCTGGCCTGCCAGGTCTCTGTGGAGAGGTCTGCTGTTACCCTAATACTCCTCCCCATAAAAGTCAGGGATTTCTTGTCTCTTGCTGCTTTAAGGATCTTCTCTTTATCTTTGGAATTTGCAAGCTTAACTATTAGATGTCGAGGTGTTGAACGGGTTTTATTGATTTTAGGGGGGGATCTCTCTATTTCCTGGATCTGAATGCCTGTTTCCCTTCCCAGATTAGGAAAGTTTTCAGCTAGGATTTGTTCAAATACATATTCTGGCCCTCTGTCCCTTTCGGCGCCCTCGGGAACCCCAATTAAACGTAGGTTTTTCTTCCTCAGGCTGTCGTTTATTTCCCTTAATCTGTCTTCATGGTCTCTTAATTGCCTGTCTCTTTTGTCCTCAGTTTCCCTCTTTGCCATCAACTTGTCTTCTATGTCACTCACTCGTTCTTCCACCTCGTTAACCCTCGTCATTAGGACTTCTAGTTTGGATTGCATCTCGTTTAATTGATTTTTAATTTCTGCCTGATTGGATCTAAATTCTGCAGTCATGAAGTCTCTTGAGTCCTTTATGCTTTTTTCTAGAGACACCAGTAGCTGTATAATAGTGCTTCTGAATTGGCTTTCTGACATTGAATTGTAATCCAGATTTTGTAACTCTGTGGGAGAGAGGACTGTTTGTGATTCTTTCTTTGGAGGTGAGGTTTTCCTTCTAGTCATTTTGTTCAGTGCAGAGTGGCCAAAAGCAAGTTGTATTAGGAAAAGGAAAAGAGAGAGAGGGAGAAGGAAATAAAAGAGAAAAAGAAGAGGAAACAAGAAAAAAGGAAGAAAGAATGAAAAAAGAGAAGAGAAGGAAAAAGAAAGGTGAAAAAAAGGGGGTGGGGGAAGCAATCAGAAATCAAAAGGAAAAAGAAAAAACAAAAACAAAAACAAAAAAGAACTCAAAAGACAAAAAACAAAAAAACCAAAAATACAAAACACACGGGGAAGTATCTTCTGATTCCGTCTTCTTTAAGTCCCTTGACTTCCCCTGGAACTTGTCTGTCCAGCTGGTCTTCTGGGGTGGCTGTTCCCGGAGCCGCGCAGCCCCCTCCGCGCGGAGCCTCTTCCTCTGCGGGAGCTGCCGCGTTGGAGCTGTTCCCGGAGCCGCGCAGCCCCCTCCCCGCGGAGCCTCTTCCTCTGCGGGAGCCGCCGCCTCGGAGCTGTTCCCGGAGCCGCGCAGCTCCCTCCCCGTGGAGCCTCTTCCTCTGCGGGAGCCGCTGCCGCGGAGCTGTTCCCGGAGCCGCGCAGCCCCCTCCGCGGAGCCGGAGCCGCCGCCCGAGCCCCTCCGAGCTGCTCCGGGTCCCGCCGTGCGCGCTGCAGCCCTTAGGAGCTCGGCGCACTCCCCGGGGCGCAGGTGCCTGTTAGTGTCCCCGGGAGCCCGAGGGCATCCCCGCCCTCCTGGGTCCTGCTCCACCTCCCTGCGGGCCCCTCTCCGCCCGGGAAGGTCGGTGCAGCTCCTGCTCCCGGACGGGGACGGGGCTCTCCTGTCCTGGGGACACTCGCCCCGGCCTCAGCCCGGCTCCTCGCGGGGCCCCTCCCCCTTGGAGGCCTTTTGTGTCTTTATTTCTTTTTCCCCATCTTCCTACCTCAATAGCGCGAACTCTTCTCACTGTAGCGTTCCAGATGGTCTCTCTTTAAACCTCAGGGCGAATTCGTAGATTTTCAGGATGATTTGAAGGTTATCTAGGTAATTTGGTGCGGACAGGTGATTTGGGGACCCTACTCTTCCGCCATCTTGCCCCTCCCTCTGCAAATGTTTTCATGACTAAATCTTGCATTTCATACAAGAAAGCTACTTTCCTTTGTAACTTAGATAACTGTAGTAATCTGTGGTCAGCACACATAAACATTTTTTTAGCACACATAAACATTATTTTAAAGTACAGTTCATTATTTTCCTAATTGTGCTTTCCTTCATTGACATTAGCCTATGCCTAGTGCAACTTTGGGGTCATTTGGGCCTAGAAGCAAGTAACTTTGTTGTTTATCAGTTAGATATGAGTTGCTCAGACTTTCTGAACCCCATTCTCTTTCTTTTTTTTTAATGGAAGAATACCTATCTCATGAAACTGCTGATTAGTTATGGATTAAGTGATCAAGCATAACAAAAGTACCTATGAATAAGTAACTATTTTCTTTTGTTCCCCAAAGTTAACAAGTTTAACAATTCATCAGTTATTAGATCTAACAGTTGAACTTTTGTTTTGCCATATATGAAGAACTAGTAATGGAAAAAAGAGGAGTTTGATCCTTTAGGTTTCATCCTATCCATCTGCATATGCTTTGGCTTGATGTGTTGACCATTTTCTGTATATTTTTGCACTGAATAGTTTTCAAGTGTGGATTTTTAAGTATTCACATATTTTTATAAGCATATGATTTTAAACTATTTTACTAGTGCTTAGGTCATTTTCATTAGTCTATTATTGCTTAGTAGCTAAATGTATAAAATATTTAATGAAGATGCAATGTGGCACTTTCTAGCCAGACAGCAGAGTTGGAATCCCCATACAAGCTATGTGACCTGGAGCAAGTTGCATAATCTCCGAACCTAAATTTTTCAAGAAGTTAAATAGTGATAATGATTAAGTGCTTAGGTTGGTACCTCGAAAGTGTTAAACACTGAAAAAATGTTAGTTGTATAGTGTCATCAATACTAAATGACAATTAACAGATTTAATCCTATATAGATTTCAGTTAGCTCATTGTTGGTGATTTTTTATTGTAACCAGAGTTTTCAAATTTCTGTGAAGAATGAATTTTTTACCATTATGCAAAAGTGCATACTTTGTTGATGGTGGGCCAGTAGGATTATCTCTATTGAAGATGGCATGTTACATGAAAATATGAAACAATGAGTTTATGTTGCTGAGATTCTTGACTTGGGAAGTTACCAAATCATCATTGTTTGTTGAGTCATGCCAGACTGACTTGGTAGAAAGTTTGGATTATTGAATATTTAACATATAATAAATACTTTTGTTTACTTCCTTGGAACTTACCACAGTGATAAATACATTGTACACAGTATACAAATATTAATCCATTAATATTATTTGCTATAAGTTGGGAAATTTTAAGACATTTAGCGTTCTCAACTTTACCATATACCAGCAAATTAAATCCAGAAAGTTAACAGAGGAAGAAATTAATTCACAATTTATAAAATATTTTTCCCAAGTCTCAGTTCTCACACTTTCAGAAAATGAGATTCCAATCAGAAGAAGAATTATTACTTTGTCTCTGCCTCAGTTAAGAGGACGCAGGGCTTTCTGAACATCCCGTTTTCCTTTGAAGTTTAATTTTGTAAGTTTAACTCTTTAAAGTGAGTTTTTTCTTATTGCTATAGTAACATGCACTCACCACTCACCAAAAAGAAACTTTAATACAAAGAACAAAATAAAAAGTACATGTAGTTCTGCTCCCCAGCAATACCCACTATGAATATGTGTCTGTACTTTTATGGGCTCTACTTATTTTTTATGTATTTACATATATATTTATAAATGCATATATATTCATACACATATACCCACCCCAAGAAACCTGCTAGAAACACTAGAAACATGTCTTTCCAAGTTAATATATTAAATCTATAGTGTCACTTAAATTATCAGTTGCCTTATATTGCCCTTTGACTTTTTCTATTTAGGTCTTTATTTTTTAGTTTAAGTGTTCGTCCATGTAAAACATATGTAACATGTTAACATATATATAGCATATGCATAGCAAAGTGCTGCAACAATTTTAATTTATGATTTTTTACTGTCATATAAATTTTAAATTTTTATTCAGTGAAAGAGTTAAAAATTTTTTTCTTTTAGTATACTTTCAGTGTTAAGCTTAGAAACATCTTTTCACCCCAAGATTATTTAAGTATTTCTTTATATTTTTGCTAGTTCTTTCATGGTTTCATTAAATTCTTTAATCCTTCGGTAAATGCTTATATTGAAAGGCAAAACCACGCAATAGGGAAGTGCATCTGTAGGTAGGCCAACAAGCTATGACCTACATTTCACTGTCCTAAAATATTTCCCCAAATGCCCTTCCAAATCCTGAAAGTCTAAAGTTAGAGAATCATCGTATCTTAGTTTTTAATGTAACATTTGCTTAAAACAAGAAAGGGGCTTAGGTTGGTCTCTGTTTCTCCCCCTGCCCTAAGGTGGTCAGTGATACATCCTCAGAGCTTGAGCTCCTTTCTGATCAGCTTCCAAGTCAGATGCCATTGGGAATTGAAAGAAAGCAATTTTTCTCCTTGAGTGAGTGCCTAGATTAGAAATAAAAGAAGATTCTATTTTAGAATTCTAAGCCAAGAAGTTAGCTTTTCCTTTTTATCTGCTCCATTCCCTGAGGGCAAAATTTATAAATGAGAAGAAAAGAGTAAAAGAAAGTTAACAATAAAGAATGAGAAGAGCAACTTTTCAATATCTAAAACCAACCCATTTCAGTTATTTTTATGATCATTTTGAAGCAGGATATTTCCATTTACTTAGCATATACAACAGTAGGATGATTAATTACAGGCATGTATCTTTTAAAGAACTTCTGCCTTGAAAACAGTAGGCTGTCGTATTGGAAAGGAGGTAAATGTGGACTAAGATTAATGTCAAAACAGAGGACAAGAATGTAATACTAAAAAAAAAAAGAATGTAATACTAGCAACAGAAATGAGAAATAAGTGGTCAAGTGTCTTTGTTATCTGTGCCAGTCCTAGGAACTGTATCCTTTCTTGATGGTTTCACATTTTTGGTGCCTACTAATGTGATAGCATCCCTAGCCAAAGACTTTCTGTCCTGGGTTCACCTATGACTCTGAGATAGGAAATGGCAGACAGTTTGGATCAAAAAAGACATTCCCAAGGGTCTTGTCGATCTAGTTTACCAATATAATCTGGATATGGAATAGAATGCTTGGCACATAAATGCTCAAATAACAATAATGTTAATAAAAGCAAATGACATTTTTAAAACATATTAATGTATCAAAGAATTTAAATCTGGAAGAGACCTTAGAGATCATTTTGAGGAAGTTCTTTTGATATTTATAAAAATGGGAGATCTAAGCCTCAGAGGATCCCAGTGACTTGCCAAGGTCCCACAACTAGTTAGAGCCAGAATTGAGACAGGGACTTGGTTTTCTTTTAGTATAAACAAAGTTCCACAAGACACCATGGGCAATCTGTGTTGAAAACAGTGCTCTTAACTGTAAAAGGTCAGATTCTGATTTTCTTTTCCAGCAACTTCTGATAACATGTTCTTAATGACTCTTTCTCAGAAAGATTATTTTTGGGAAACTGTACCATGGTGGATATGAGGTAATTTACAAGACAGGAAAACTCTAGACCTTAGCTTACCTCCATGGACTTTCAGGCTTTGGGAGGCATATGCAGAATCGACTTGCAGACATTTTCAGGATGATATTTTATTAAGCCCATTTTTTTCTGAACCAGACTCTGGTTCTCATATTATCTCTTATTTTTTTGTCTTTGTGAGAATGTTTGCTTGCTCTTGTAATATTAAAAAGCACTTAGCCAATAATGACAGGTATGCTAAGAACTATAGTCCAGGTTGCCAAAACCTCAGAGTGTCACTCTTCAGGGTTCTGGTGGCATAAGCTACATTTGGGTTTCTGATGGCAAGGGTGCTTGTTTCTGTGTTCGCTTCACAACATCCCCTGTAATTTGCTTTAAGGTTCTGGCAGACTGCTGGACCATGTTACCAGCTGTCACCACCCCTCCTTCCCATCCATATTGGGCAGTATCTAAGAACAGGCATGCCAGTAGAAATAATAGTAGCTGTGATAGCAACCTCAGTCCCCAGAGACAAGATCAAAATTTGACACCATTTCTCTCAACATGGAACTAAAAATGGTGCTGAACTTGCTACTTGGTGGTATATAATTTTCTTTAATGACACGTTTTGGTTTCAAGTGTTCCCCATGCTGGCTTTTAGGTACCAAACCAGCGTACATTGGTTAAAAAGAATGATATGCCCTTTCTTGTCATGGAGAAGATGTGGAATTGCTCTAATACCATGGATTGCTTTCATCTCCATCAGCCTTGAAAGACAAAAGGAATGTGCACTATAATTTCTTTCACTGGAATGGTCATTCAGTCAGAAAGAAAATGTCTTCATAGGATTTCACTAGCCTATTGTCTCAAAATTATTTCAGTGAGGGTTTTCTGCTTCTCATCAACTAGAAAAGCCTACAGGGGAAAAAACCAAGAAGGTTATAAAATGAATTTTTTTAACTATATAAGAAATATTTCATCTTCAGATCCATTGAATCCAAGAATACCATGAGACAACCTAAAAAGATAGAGTCTGTAAAGTGGACCATTTGGCTGTTAGTAACATAGTTTGCAGTAATAATGGAAGGTTTAACATCCATATCCATTACTTCTTGAGTTGATAGGACAATTTTTATCATCAACTTGGGTGATAGTATTGAATGTGTGCTCATTAAGTTTGTAGATGACAAATGTTAGCTTTTATAACTAATTTAGAAGGGTTCTGACTGCAAATCACCTTGGAAGTCTATGTTTTCCTACCCTGAGAAAAGGGGAGGAGTTATACGAGGTGCCCCCCAAGGCTTCTCCTGACTATTAATGGTTTCAGGGGCTCTGTTAGTCACCCCTGTTTCTCAGGAGCCAGTTCAGCTACAGCTATCCAGGCCTCTAAGTTCAACTTTCAGCAAAGTATTGAAAAAGTTGAATTATATATTAAATAGCTAAAATCCTCATTTATTCCCTTTCTTCTCAAGCTCCTCTTTTTTCCCCCTCCGTGTGCCTGTTTTACCCTTAATTGCAAAGATCCATTTCTGCTTCTCTGACAACTCCCCTCATTCCTCACAACTGCAGAAAGTAAAAAACTTATTCAGACAAAAAGTGGGATGTTTTAGATAAAATACTACAAGGTGCTATGGTAGTTTTTAATTGTAGGAGGGCCTCTCATGAAGACATTTCAACTAGATTTCAAGGTACTGGTGAGATGTCATCAGAAAGAACTTGGAAACGGTATCACAGAAGCTAGGAATGACAGGAACAAAGCCATGGAAACCAAGAAGTTAAGGGCAGAATTTCAGTGGTAGACAAGCATATCTGGCCAGTTCAGGGTTCTTGTGATACATTCACATGGTTGCGCAACAGATTTCCAGAACTGCTCCATCTTACAAAACTGAAACTCTCCACCTTTTAGACAAATTCCCATTTCCCCTTACCCTGTTGCCAAGCAACCACCATTCATTCTGCCTCTTTGAGCTTGAACTACTTTAGATAGCCCATATTAGTGGAATCAAAACAGTATTTATCTTTTTGCAACTACCTTATTTTATGTGAACTAATGTCCTCCAGATTCATCCATGTGACAGCCTGTGGCAAGGCTTCCTTCCTTTCTAAGAATAATATTCCCTTGTGTGTTTATACCACATATTCTTTCTCCATTCTTCTGTTGATTGCCATTTGGGTTCCTTTTGCCTCTTGACTGTTATGAATAGTGCTGCTATGAACATGGATGTGCAAATATCTCTTCGAGACCCTGCTTTCAGTTCTTTCTTGAGTGTATATCCAGAAAGGAGATTCTAGATCATATGGTAGTTCCAGTTTCAATGGTTTGGAGTTTTTTTGAGGAACTTCCATAGTGTTTTCCATAGCAGTTGAACCATTTTACGGTCTCATCAGCAGTGCACCAGCATTCCTGTTTCTGCACACCCTCACCAAGACAAGTCACAATGTTTTGTTTATTTTTTTTAAAGATTTTATGTATTTATTCATGAGAGACACAGGCAGAGGGAGAAGCAGGCTCCATATGGGGAGCCCGACATGGGGCTTGATCTCCATTCTCCAGGATCATGCCCTGGGCTGAAGGCAGCACTAACCCGCTGATCCACCCAGGCTGCCCAAGTCACAATGTTTTTAAACTAGAAATCAATCTGGTTAAGGTCATGAGTTGACAGTCATTAACCTAGTACATGCATTTGTTTAATCAGATTGTTTTCCTCCAAATACCTGAGACTTGCACCAAGGATGCCTTTCCTTTCTTTTTTTTTTTATCTACGATAGTCACACAGAGAGAGAGAGAGAGAGAGAGAGAGAGGCAGAGACACAGGCAGAGGGAGAAGCAGGCTCCATGCACCGGGACCCCGACGTGGGATTCAATCCCAGGTCTCCAGGATCGCGCCCTGGGCCAAAGGCAGGCGCCAACCTGCTGCACCACCCAGGGATCCCAAGGATGCCTTTTCTCACTCTTCCCTCTAACTCCTATCTTATGGAGTCACTTACCTTTCTACCCTCATATCTTTCCTAGAGGAGCACCTAAGAGCCTTGCAGAGATGGGCGGCTGCAGGGAAGGTTTAGGGAAGATGAAAATAGGTGTTCTTTAGTTCTTCTAGATGTTTGGTGGACTACTTTTCAATAAACATTTAAATTTAAATGTATACACTTAGAAAACTGTACAGATCATAAGTGAACCCATCAGTGGAACCACCACCCACATAGAAAAGTAAAATATTACTTACATTCCAGAAGTCCTCTATGGCCTCTCCCAGTCATTCCCTAGGCCCCTTCCCTAGAGGTAATTACTCTGGTGACTTTTTTAAAAGATATTTTATTATTTTAATTTATTCATGAGAGACACACACAGAGAGAGAGGCAGAGACATAGTTAGAGGGAGAAGCAGGTTCCTTGCAATGATCCCCATGTGGAGCTCGATTCCCGACCTTGGGATCACATCCTGAGCTAAAGGCAGAATCTCAACCGCTGAGCCATCCAGGCATCCCCTCTGATGATTTGTACCTACCAGTTAATTTTACCTGCTTTTGAGCTTTATATATATTAGCTTATGCAATATTCATGTTTTTTGTGTGTGTGTGTGTGTGTGAATAGGTTTTCTTGCTCAATACTGTGTTTGTGAGATATAGCCATGTCATTACACCTGGCAGTGTCTTACTCATTACATCGGTCTATAGAATTCTTTGTATGGGAGGAGGGGAAAGATGGTGGACAGTAGGGTCCCCAAATCACCTGTCCCCACCAAATTACCTAGATAACCTTCAAATCATCCAGAAAATCTGTGAATTCGGCCTGAGATTTAAAGAGAGAACAGCACGAAGAGTTCGTGCTTCTATCAAGGTAAGAAGAGGGGGAAAAAAGAATTAAAGAAACAAAAGGCATCCAAGTCATTGGAGGGTCCCTGCCAGGAGCCAGGCTAAGACTGGGGAGAGTGCCCCCAGGACAGGAAAGCTCCGTCCCAGAGAAGCAGGAGCTTCACCAATCTTCCCAGGTGGAAAGGCACTCGCAGGGAGTTAGAGCAGGATCCCAGGAAGCGTGGGGATGCCCTCAGACTCCCAGGGACACTAACAGAGCAACTGCACAGGGGGAGAGTGCACCAAGCTCCCTAAAGGAATGCAGCACGTGCACACATTGACCTGGGAGCAGCTCGGAGGGGCTCGGGTGGCGGCTCTGCACGGAGGGTGCTGCGGGGCTCCGGGAGAGGCTTGGAGGGGCTCAGACGGTGGCTCCGCAGAGAGGGGGCTGTGCGGCTGGGAGAGTGAATCCAGCAGCGCAGGCCCGGGAGCACAGGGCACCAGGGCACAGCCCAGGATGTGGCCTCCCCCCAGAACAGGCAGAGGCCAGGAGGGCCCAGGACAGCATGGACGCTCCTGACCCGAGCTGAGCATATCAGCGGCACCGCCACCAGAGCATCCATGCCTCTGAAGACGGAGAGCTCTGTAGTTACTGCGGGAGCTGAATCCAGGGCTCCAGAGCTGGCCGCCGCCACTGTGGTTGTTCCTCCTGGGGCCTCACAGGATAAAAAACCCCCACTGAGCCCTGCACCAGGCAAAGGTCTGATCACCTTCCCCAAGTGCTAACACCTGAAAATCAGCACAACAGGCCCCTCCCCCAGAAGACCAGCTAGACGGACAAGTTCCAGGGGATGTCAAGGGAGTTAAAGTATACAGAATCAGAAGATACTCCCTCGTGTTTTTTTTCTTTCTTATTTCTGTTTGCTTCCCCCACCCTTTTTTCCTCTTTCTTTCTTTCTTTCTTTCTTTCTTTCTTTCTTTCTTTCTTTCTTTCTTTCTTTCTTCTTTCTTTCTCTTTCTTTCTTTTTTACTTTCACTTTTTCTTCTTTTTTCTTTTTCTCTTTTCTTTCCTTCCTTCTATCCTCTCTTTTTCTCCTTTCCCAAAACAACTTGTTTTTGGCCACTCTGCACTGAGCAAAATGATTCACCTCAAAAGAAAGAATCAGAAACAGTCCTCTCTCCCACAGAGTTACAAAATCTGGATTACAACTCAATGTCAGGAAGCCAATTCAGAAGCACTATTATTATACAACTACTGGTGGCTCTAGAAAAAAGCATAAAGGACTCAAGAGACTTCATGACTGCAGAATTTAGATCTATTCAGGCAGAAATTAAAAATCAATTGAATGAGATGCAATTCAATAGAAGCCCTAACGACGAGGGTGAACGAGGTGGAAGAATGAGCGAGTGACATAGAAGACAAGTTGATGGCAAACAGGGACACTGTAGGAAAAAAGAGACAAACAATTAAAAGACCATGAGATATATTAAGGGAAATAAGCAGCCAACAACCCGAGGAAGAAAAACCTACATTTATTTAGGGTTCCTGAGGGCGCCGAAATGGACAGAGGGCCAGAATATGTATTTGAACAAATTATAGCTGAAAAGTTCCTAACCTGGGAAGGGAAATCGGCATTCAGATCCAGGAAATAGACCCCCCCCCCCAAAATCAATAAAAACCGTTCAACACCTCCACATTTAATAGTTAAGCTTGCAAATTCCAGATAAAGAGAAGATATGGAAACCAGCAAGAGACAAGAAATCCCTGACTTTTATGGGGAGGAATATTAGGGTAACAGCAGACCTCTCTACAGAGACCTGGCAGGCCAGAAAGGGCTGGCAGGATATATTCAGGGTCCTAAATGAGAAGAACATGCAACCAAGAATACTTTATCCAGCAAGGCTCTCCTTCAGAATGGAAGGAGAGATAAAGAGCTTCCAAGACAGGCAGGAAGTGAAAGAATATGTGACCTCCACACCAGCTCTGCAAGAAATTTTAAGGGGACTCTTAAAATTCCCCTTTACGAAGAAGTCAAGTGGAACAATCCACAAAAACAAGGACTGAATAGATATCATGATGACACTAAACTCATATCTCTCAATAGTAACTCTGAACGTGAACGAGCTTAAAGACCACATCAAAAGGCACAGGGTGTCAGACTGGATAAAAAAGCAGGACCCATCTATTTGCTGTCGACAAGAGACTCATTTTAGAACTAAGGACACCTGCAGTCTGAAAATAAAAGGTTGGAGAACCATTTACCATTCGAATGGTCCTCAAAAGAAAGCAGGGGTAGCCATACTTATAACAGATAAACTAAAATTTACCCCGAAGACTGTAGTGAGGGATGAAGAGGGACACTATATCATACTTAAAGGATGTATCCAAGAAGAGGACTTAACAATCTTCAATATATATGCCCCGAATGTGGGAGCTGCCACATATATCAATCAATTAATAACCAAAGTCAAGACATACTTAGAAAATAATACACTTATACTTGGTGACTTCAATCTAGCACTTTCTACACTCGATAGGTCTTCTAAACACAACATCTCCAAAGAAACAAGAGCTTTAGATGATACACTGGACCAGATGGATTTCACAGATATCTACAGAACTTTACATACATCCAAACTCAACTGAATACACATTCTTCTCAAGTGCACATGGAACTTTCTCCAGAATAGACCACATACTGGGTCACAAATTGGATCTGAACTGATACCAAAATGTTGGGATCATCCACTGTATATTCTGAGACCATAATGCCTTGAAATTAGAACTAAATCACAACAAGAAGTTTGGAAGGACTTCAAACACTTGGCGGTTAAGGACCATGCTGCTAAAAGATGAAAGGGTCAACCAGGAAATTAAGGAAGAATTAAAAAGATTCATGGAAACTAATGAGAATGAAGATATAACTATTCAAAATCTTAGGTATGCAGCAAAAGCAGTCCTAAGGAGGAAATACATAACAATACAAGCATCCATTCAAAACCTGGAAAGAACTCAAATACAAAAGCTAACCTTAAACCTAAAGGAGTTAGAAAAAAAAACAACAAATAAATCCTACACCCAGCAGAGGAAGAGAGTTAATAAAGATTCGAGCAGAACTCAACAAAATCGAGACCAGAACTGTGGAACAGATCAAAAAAACCAAGAGTTGGTTCTTTGAAAGAATTAATAAGATGGATAAACCATTAGCCAGACTTATTTTTTTTAATTTTTATTTATTTATGATAGGCACACAGTCGGAGAGAGAGAGGCAGAGACATAGGCAGAGGTAGAAGCAGGCTCCATGCACCAGGAGCCCAACGTGGGATTCTATCCCGGGTCTCCAGGATCGCGCCTTGGGCCAAAGGCAGGCACCAAACCTCTGCGCCACCTATGGATCCCTAACCAGACTTTTAAAAAGAAGAGAGAGAAGACTCAAATTAATAAAATCACGAATGACAAAGGAGAGATCACTACCAACACCAAGGAAATACAATCGATTTTAAAAACATATTATGAACAGATATACGCCAATAAATTAGGCAATCTGGAAGAAATGGACGCATTTCTGGAAGCCACAAACTACCAAAACTGGAACAGGAAGAAATAGAAAACCTGAACAGGCCAATAACCAGGGAGGAAATTGAAGCAGTCATCAAAAACCTCCCAAGACACCAAAGTCCTGGGCCAGATGGCTTCCCTGGGGAATTTTATCAAACGTTTAAAGAAGAAACCATACCTAATCTAGTAAAGCTTTTTGGAAAGATAGAAAGATATGGAGTACTTCCAAACTCATTCTATGAGGCCAGCATCACCTTAATTCCAAAACCAGAGAGAGACCCCACCAAAAAGGAGAATTACAGACCAATATCCCTGTTGAACATGGATGCAAAAATTCTCAACTGAATACTAGCCAATTGGATACAACAGTACATTAAGAAGATTATTCACCATAAACAAGTAGGATTTATCCCCAGATGCAAGGCAGGTTCAACACTCTTGAAACAATCACTGTGATTCATCATATCAGCAAGAGAAAAACCAAGAATCATATGATCCTCTCAATAGATGCAGAGAAAGCATTTGACAAAATACAGCATCCATTCCTGAACAAAAGTCTTCAGAGTGTAGGGATAGAGGGAACTTTCCTCAGGACCTTAAAAGCCATCTACGAAAAGCCCACAGCAAATATCGTTCTCAATGCGGAAGCACTGGGAGCCTTTCCCCTAAGATCAGGAACAAGACAGGGATGTCCACTCTCACCACTGCTATTCAAAATAGTACTGGAAGTCCTACCCTCAGCAATAAGACAACAAAAAGCCATTAAAGGCATTCAAATTGTTAAAGAAGTCAAACTCTCCGTCTTCGCCGATGACATGATACTCCACATAAAAAATCCAAAGGACTCCACCCCAAGATTGCTAGAACTCATACAGCAATTCTGCAGCGTGGCAGGATATAAAATCAATGCCAGAAGTCAGTGGCATTTCTATACAGTAACAATGAGACTGAAGAAAGAAAAATCAAGGAGTCAATCCCATTTACAATTGCACCCAAAAGCATAAGATACCTAAGAAGAAAACTAACCAAAGAGGTAAAGGATCTATACCTTAAAACTATAGAACACTTCTGAAAGAAATTGAGGAAGACACAAAGAGATGGAAAAATATTCCATGCTCATGGATTGGCAGAATTAATATTGTGAAAATATCAATGTTACCCAAGGCAATTTACACGTTTAATGCAATCCCTATCAAAATACCATTGACTCTCCTCAGACACTTGGAAGAAATTATTTTAAGATTTGTGTGGAATCAGAAAAGACCCCGAATATCCAAGGGAATTTTAAAAAAGAAAACCATATCTGGGGGCATCACAATGCCAGGTTTCAGGTTGGACTACAAAGCTGTGGTCACCAAGACAGTGTGGTACTGGCACAAAAACAGACACATAGATCAATGGAACAGAATAGAGAACCCAGAAGTGGACCCTGAACTTTATGGCCAAGTAATATTTGACAAAGGAGGAAAGACTTTCCACTGTAAAAAAGGCAGTCTCTTCAATAAATGGTGTTGAGAAAATTGGACATCCACATGCAGAAGAATGAAACGAGACAACTCTCTTGCATCATACAAAAAGATAAAATGGATGAAAGATCTAAATGTGAGACAAGATTCCATCAAAATCCTAGAGGAGAACACAGGCAACACCCTTTTTGAACATGGCCACAGTAACTTCTTGCAAGATTCATCCGTGAAGACGAGAGAAACAAAAGCAAAAATGAACTATTGGGACTTCATCAAGATACGAAGCTTTTGCACACCAAAAGATTCAGTCAACAAAACTGAAAGCCAGCCTACAGAATGGGAGAAGATATTTGCAAATTACCTATCAGATAAAGGTCTAGTTTCCAAGATCTGTAAAGAACTTATTAAACTCAACAGCAAAGAAACAAACAATCCAAGCATGAAATGGGCAAAAGACATGAACAGAAATCTCAGAGGAAGACATAGACATGGCCAAAAAGCACATGAGAAAATGCTCAGCATCACTTGCCATCAGGGAAATATAAATCAAAACCATAATGAGATACTACCTCACACCAGTGAGAAAGGGGAAAATTAGCAAAGCAGGAAACCACAAATGTTGGAGAGGATGTGGAGAAAGGGGAACCCTCCTGCATCTTGGTGGCAATGTGAACTGGTGCAGCCACTCTGGAAAACTGTGTGGAGATTCCTCAAAGAGTTAAAAATAGATCTGCCCTATGTCCCAGCAATTGCACTGTTGGGGATTTACCCCAAAGATACAGATGCAATGAAACGCCAGGACACCTGTACCCCAATGTGTATAGCAGCAATGTCTACCTTGGCCAAACTGAGCCTTGGTGTCCATTGAAAGATGAATGGATAAAGAAGATGTGGTTTATGTATACAATGGAATATTACTCAGCCATTAGAAACGACAAATGCCCACCATTTGCTTTGATGTGGATGAAACTGGAGGGTATTATGCTGAGTGAAATAAGTAAATTGGAGAAGGACAAACATTATATGGTTTCTTCCATTTGGGGACTATAAAAATAGTGAAAGGGAATAAAGGGGCAAGGAGAAAAAATGAGTGGGAAATATCAGAAAGGGGGTGGAACATGAAAGTCTCCTAACTCTGGGAAATGAACTAAGCGTGGTGGAAGGGGAGGTGGGCGGGGGTTGGGGGTGACTGGGTGACGGGCACTGAGATGGGGAATTGACAGGATGAGCACTGGGTGTTATTCTATATGTTGGCAAATTGAACACCAATAAAAATAAATTTATAAAAATAAAAAATGAATCAATAGGATAGTGTTATCAAGTCTAACCTTTGTTTCATGATTACTGCCCCAAAGTGATGAGACTGAATGTTATTCTAAAAATAGCCTAAGATCCTCAGACTTTCCCCCCGACACACAAAAAAATCCATTTCTCCATCTTATGAATGGGTATTAATTTCAAAGTAAGGCCAGTAACCCAATTCTGTCCATAAGTCATTGCTTTATACTTTACATTTTGAGAACAAAAATTATTAGATATTTTTGTTCTGTATGATTTGTTTGCTTTTTGTAGAGATTGGTTTAGAGTTAAGCAGAGGACTTGTCTTTAGATGTTTGAATAACCCTCCTGAAGGCGTGTTTGTTATGCCACTACAGAGAACCCTAAGCAGATTCTCAACAACTGTGGCCTCCTGCCCACCACCAGCACCATACCTACCACTCCAGCCTCATTTTATTGTTCACGGTGTGATGCAAATACACTCCTACAATGAAGGTGGTGACTATGAGTATGAGCTTGAAAGACCAGTTAAAACTCAAAATTTCATCCCTTTCAGTTTTGCCATTACTGTGCTTAATGTCAGAGGAGAAAAATGTTTATATGCAAAGGAACCATAAAAAGGAATTTTCCCTGCCTCTTTGCCATGCTAATATAAATTTTAAATTTGATGAGAAAATGAATGGCTTATTTGAGATACAGGCATCTTCTGAAAGTGCTGAATTCATTTTCCTCTGATAACTTTGGAGGACAATTCAGTGAAAATTTTGCAAGTTAAATATCCACACCAGTGATTATTTTCATCCTTGTAAGGTAGAAATGAAAAAAAGTTATTAAACACTAACCAAGTTACAGCTTTTTGTGTGTATTTCTCACAGCTGCATGATGCCTTAAGGTAGTTTCAATACACACACACAAAAATAACAAAAAAAATCTTTTTACATTTAAAAAAATTTTAGTACATTGGAAACTGAATGAGATATTCTAGATTTTGTACAGTAGTAACATTAGAGGTCTTTGATCTGTACAGTGGCGGCACATGTAATGAATCTCAGAATCCCAACAGCCAATTTTATTCCAATTTGATTTTATTAAGGGATTCATATAACAAACTTCTTTTTAAACAGTCCACGGATGAAATTCCATTTCAAGAATCTATCAGAATAGAATATTGGCGATTTGCATAGATAGTACTGTAACATTATATATATTGCACTGTAGTGTATTTTTCACTATAAACACAGCCCTCAGGAATCAAGTGAAACTGGGGAACACTCTATAGAAACTGAATCACTCTACTTGTAAGGAGGTTTTTTCTAACAAGTTTATTAAACCTATGTTGGAAAGTCTTTGCCGTGTCTTCCAAACTCACTGCGTTATCCCTGATTACCAAGCTTTACTACTGTCACTCACCTTCCATATTTTTAATTATCTTTAAATCCTCCAGTTGAATTCTGCTAGCAACACATTATTGATGAATCTTACTAAACCAAAAATGAAGTTAACTGACGTTTACTTCCTAATAATAACTGGGCGTATTTTCTGTTACTGTCATCTCTTCAGAACTCCCTCCCCATTGTTTAATTTTTTTAGACTTTTGGGCAGAGATGTATAGGCATCTTGATATAGGATTTTAGTTTAACTATTACGGAGTACAAAGCCATGGGTTTCCTTCCCCAGGTGCCTGGGATGGTTGCATGAGGGTCACAGAGAGGAGTACTGTGGGTGGTAGGAAAGACCTGAGCTTTCTCACAAACCAACGCCCTGCTTACCCCTACTCAAGGGCCTGAAGGCTTGGTTTCCTTCATCTTCACAATGGAAATACCGACGCCTTCCTAGAAGGGTTGCCACTATGATTGAGTATAATGCTGACACAGAGTGCGTATCGATGGCAGTTGTTGCCACATAGTGTTAAGTAGGAGAAGACCTTACGAGATTAACAAATGGTCTAAAATTAGGTTACAGATTCAAGGTCGTATCCACCACCTGAACACATCAAACATCTTATTAGTTGCAAGAGTCCGATCTGATTCCAAAAACCGAGTGCACACTAAGGGGAAAATGATTTGTTCAGTTTCCGTAAAATGACAGTCTGCGGTGGTTAGTTCTCTTTTGTGATCCCTGTAGGTGCTACACATAGAAGGACCTGTCGATCAGGGATCTTTTCCTGACATTGTCTTTAGTAGAGCTGAGGGGAAACAGTGGGTTAAAAAAAAGAGAGAGAGAGAAGCAGCACCATGGAAATGTTTCTGACCACTAACCAGCTGTACTCATCCCCACCCTCAGTACGACTTTGTCGAGTTCCTGGACGGCAGCAGGTTGATTGCACGAGAGCAGCGGAACCTGCTGGAGCCTGAAAGAGCAGGGCAGCAGGCGAGATCCCCCAACCTGCACGAGGCTGGCTCCATCCAGTACTTGGACTCCGGAATCTGGCATCTGGCTTTTTACAATGACAGGGAAAATGCGGAGCAGGTATCCTTTAATACCATCGTTATAGGTAAGCATGGCCTTCGAAGCCTCTTTTTCCAGGCTGCGGTCTAAACAGTGTGTTGAATAGAAACTCAGGGGGGGAGGGGCAAGATGGCGGAAGAGTAGGATCCCCAAATCACCTGTCCGCACCAAATTACCTAGATAACCTTCAAATCATCCTGAAAATCTACGAATTCGCCCTGAGGTTTAAAGAGAGACCAGCTGGAACGCTACAGTGAGAAGAGTTCGCGCTTCTATCAAGGTAGGAAGACGGGGGAAAAAGAAATAAAGACACAAAAGGCCTCCAAGGGGGAGGGGCCCCGCGAGGAGCCGGGCTGAGGCCGGGGCGAGTGTCCCCAGGACAGGAGAGCCCCGTCCCCGTCCCGGAGGAGCAGGAGCTGCACCGACCTTCCCAGGCGGAGAGGGGCCCGCAGGGAGGTGGAGCAGGACCCGGGAGGGCGGGGATGCCCTCGGGCTCCGGGGACACTAACAGGCACCTGCGCCCCGGGGAGTGCGCCGAGCTCCTAAGGGCTGCAGCGCGCACGGCGGGACCCGGAGCAGCTCGGAGGGGCTCGGGCGGCGGCTCCGGCTCCGCAGAGGGGGCTGCGCGGCTCCGGGAACAGCTCCGCGGCAGCGGCTCCCGCAGAGGAAGAGGCTCCGCGGGGAGGGGGCTGCGCGGCTCCGGGAACAGCTCCGAGGCGGCGGCTCCCGCAGAGGAAGAGGCTCCGCGGGGAGGGGGCTGCGGGGCTCCGGGAACAGCTCCGAGGCGGCGGCTCCCGCAGAGGAAGAGGCTCCACGGGGAGGGGGCTGCGGGGCTCCGGGAACAGCTCCGCGGCGGCGGCTCCCGCAGAGGAAGAGGCTCCGCGGGGAGGGGGCTGCGCGGCTCCGGGAACAGCTCCGAGGCGGCGGCTCCCGCAGAGGAAGAGGCTCCGCGGGGAGGGGGCTGCGGGGCTCCGGGAACAGCTCCGAGGCGGCGGCTCCCGCAGAGGAAGAGGCTCCGCGGGGAGGGAGCTGCGCGGCTCCGGGAACAGCTCCGAGGCGGCGGCTCCCGCAGAGGAAGAGGCTCCGCGGGGAGGGGGCTGCGCGGCTCCGGGAACAGCTCCGAGGCGGCGGCTCCCGCAGAGGAAGAGGCTCCGCGGGCAGGGGGCTGCGCGGCTCCGAGAACAGCTCCCCCAGAAGACCAGCTGGACAGACAAGGTCCAGGGGAAGTCAAGGGACTTAAAGAAGACGGAATCAGAAGATACTCCCCCGTGTGTTTTGTATTTTGGGGGTTTTTTTTCTTTTTTGTCTTTTAAGTTCTTTTTTGTTTTTGTCTTTGTTTTTTCTTTTTCCTTTTGATTTCTGATTGCTTCCCCCACCCCCCCTTTTTTCTTTCACCTTTCTTTTTCCTTCTCTTCTCTTTTTTCATTCTTTCTTCCTTTTTTCTTGTTTCCTCTTCTTTTTCTCTTTTCTTTCCTTCTCCCTCTCTCTTTTTTTCTTTTCCTAACACAATTTGCTTTTGGCCACTCTGCACTGAACAAAATGACTAGAAGGAAAACCTCACCTCCAAAGAAAGAATCAGAAACAGTCGTCTCTCCCACAGAGTTACAAAATCTGGATTACAATTCAATGTCAGAAAGCCAATTCAGAAGCACTATTATACAGCTACTGGTGTCTCTAGAAAAAAGCATAAAGGACTCAAGAGACTTTATGACTGCAGAATTTAGATCCAATCAGGCAGAAATTAAAAATCAATTAAACGAGATGCAATCCAAACTAGAAGTCCTAACGACGAGGGTTAACGAGATGGAAGAACGAGTGAGTGACATAGAAGACAAGTTGATGGCAAAGAGGGAAACTGAGGACAAAAGAGACAGGCAATTAAGAGACCATGAAGACAGATTAAGGGAAATAAACGACAGCCTGAGGAAGAAAAACCTACGTTTAATTGGGGTTCCCGAGGGCGCCGAAAGGGAGAGAGGGCCAGAATATGTATTTGAACAAATCCTAGCTGAAAACTTTCCTAATCTGGGAAGGGAAACAGGCATTCAGATCCAGGAAATAGAGAGATCCCCCCCTAAAATCAATAAAACCCATTCAACACCTCGACATCTAATAGTTAAGCTTGCAAATTCCAAAGATAAAGAGAAGATCCTTAAAGCAGCAAGAGACAAGAAATCCCTGACTTTTATGGGGAGGAGTATTAGGGTAACAGCAGACCTCTCCACAGAGACCTGGCAGGCCAGAAAGGGCTGGCAGGATATATTCAGGGTCCTACATGAGAAGAACATGCAACCAAGAATACTTTATCCAGCAAGGCTCTCATTTAAAATGGAAAGAGAGATAAAGAGCTTCCAAGACAGGCAGGAACTGAAAGAATATGTGACCTCCAAACCAGCTCTGCAAGAAATTTTAAGGGGGAGTCTTAAAATTCCCCTTTAAAAAGAAGTTCAGTGGAACAATCCACAAAAACAAGGACTAAATAGACATCATGATGACACTAAACTCATATCTTTCGATAGTAACTCTGAACGTGAACGGGCTTAATGACCCTATCAAAAGGCGCAGGGTTTCAGACTGGATAAAGAAGCAGGACCCATCTATTTGCTGTCTACAAGAGACTCATTTTAGACAGAAGGACACCTACAGTCTGAAAATAAAAGGCTGGAAAACCATTTACCATTCGAATGGTCCTCAAAAGAAAGCAGGGGTAGCCATCCTTATATCAGATAAACTAAAATTTACCCCGAAGACCATAGTGAGAGATGAAGAGGGACACTATATCATACTTAAAGGATCTATTCAACAAGAGGACTTAACAATCCTCAATATATATGCCCCGAATGTGGGAGCTGCCAAATATTTAAACCAATTATTAACCAAAGTAAATAAATACTTGGATATTAATTCAATTATACTTGGGGACTTTAATCTAGCTCTTTCCATACTAGATAGATCTGCTAAGCACAATATCTCCAAAGAAACGAGAGCTTTAAATGATACACTGGACCAGATGGACTTCACAGACATCTACAGAACTTTACATCCAAACTCAACTGAATACACATTCTTCTCAAGTGCACATGGAACTTTCTCCAGAATAGACCACATACTGGGTCACAAATCGTGTCTGAACCGATACCAAAAGATTGGGATCGTCCCCTGCATATTCTCAGACCATAATGCCTTGAAATTAGAACTAAATCACAACAAGAAGTTTGGAAGGACCTCAAACACATGGAGGTTAAGGACCATCCTACTAAAAGACAAAAGGGTCAACCAGGAAATTAAGGAAGAATTAAAAAGATTCATGGAAACTAATGAGAATGAAGATACAACTGTTCAAAATCTTTGGGATGCAGCAAAAGCAGTCCTAAGGGGGAAATACATCGCAATACAAGCAGCCATTCAAAAAATGGAAAGAACTCAAATACAAAAGCTAACCTCACACATAAAGGAGCTAGAGGGAAAACAAAAGATGGACCCTACCCCCAGCAGAAGAAGAGAGTTAATTAAAATTCGGGCAGAACTGAATGAAATCGAGACCAGAAGAACTGTGGAACAGATCAACAGAACCAGGAGTTGGTTCTTTGAAAGAATTAATAAGATAGATAAACCATTAGCCAACCTTATTAAAAAGAAGAGAGAGAAGACTCAAATTAATAAAATCATGAATGAGAAAGGAGAGATCACTACCAACACCAAGGAAATACAAACGATTTTAAAAACATATTATGAACAGCTATATGCCAATAAATTAGGCAACCTAGAAGAAATGGACGCATTCCTGGAAGGCCACAAACTACCAAAACTGGAACAGGAAGAAATAGAAAACCTGAACAGACCAATAACCAGGGAGGAAATTGAAGCGGTCATCAAAAACCTCCCAAGACACAAGAGTCCAGGACCAGATGGCTTCCCAGGGGAATTCTATCAAACGTTTAAAGAAGAAATCATACCAATTCTACTAAAGCTGTTTGGAAAGATAGAAGGAGATGGAGTACTTCCAAATTCGTTCTATGAAGCCAGCATCACCTTAATTCCAAAACCAGACAAAGACCCCACCAAAAAGGAGAATTACAGACCAATATCCCTCATGAACACGGATGCAAAAATTCTCAACAAGATACTAGCCAACAGGATCCAACAACACATTAAGAAAATTATTCACCATGACCAAGTAGGATTTATCCCCGGGACACAAGGCTGGTTCAACACTCGTAAAACAATCAATGTGATTCATCATATCAGCAAGAGAAAAACCAAGAACCATATGATCCTCTCACTGGATGCGGAGAAAGCATTTGACAAAATACAGCATCCATTCCTGATCAAAACTCTTCAGAGTGTAGGGATAGAGGGAACATTCCTCGACATCTTAAAAGCTATCTACGAAAAGCCAACAGCAAATATCATTCTCAATGGGGAAGCATTGGGAGCCTTTCCCCTACGATCAGGAACAAGACAGGGATGTCCACTCTCACCACTGCTTTTCAACATAGTATTGGAAGTCCTAGCCTCAGCAATCAGACAACAAAAAGACATTAAAGGCATTCAAATTGGCAAAGAAGAAGTCAAACTCTCCCTCTTCGCCGATGACATGATACTCTACATAGAAAACCCAAAGCCTCCACCCCAAGATTGTTAGAACTCATACAGCAATTTGGTAGCGTGGCAGGATACAAAATCAACACCCAGAAATCAATGGCATTTCTATACACTAACAATGAGACTGAAGAAAGAGAAATTAAGGAATCAATCCCATTTACAATTGCACCCAAAAGCATAAGATACCTAGGAATAAACCTAACCAAAGAGGTAAAGGATCTATACCCTAAAAACTATAGAACACTTCTGAAAGAAATTGAGGAAGACACAAAGAGATGGAAAAATATTCCATGCTCATGGATTGGCAGAATTAATATCGTGAAAATGTCAATGTTACCCAGGGCAATTTACACGTTTAATGCAATCCCTATCAAAATACCATGGACTTTCTTCAGAGAGTTAGAACAAATTATTTTAAGATTTGTGTGGAATCAAAAAAGACCCCGAATAGCCAGGGGAATTTTAAAAAAGAAAACCATATCTGGGGGCATCACAATGCCAGATTTCAGGTTGTACTACAAAGCTGTGGTCATCAAGACAGTGTGGTACTGGCACAAAAACAGACACATAGATCAATGGAACAGAATAGAAAATCCAGAAGTGGACCCTCAAGTTTATGGTCAACTAATATTTGATAAAGGAGGAAAGACTATCCATTGGAAGAAAGACAGTCTCTTCAATAAATGGTGCTGGGAAAATTGGACATCCACATGCAGAAGAATGAAACTAGACCACTCTCTTTCACCATACACAAAGATAAACTCAAAATGGATGAAAGATCTAAATGTGAGACAAGATTCCATCAAAATCCTAGAGGAGAACACAGGCAACACCCTTTTTGAACTTGGCCACAGTAACTTCTTGCAAGATACATCCATGAAGGCAAAAGAAACAAAAGCAAAAATGAACTATTGGGACTTCATCAAGATAAGAAGCTTTTGCACAGCAAAGGATACAGTCAACAAAACTAAAAGACAACCTACAGAATGGGAGAAGATAATTGCAAATGACGTATCAGATAAAGGACTAATTTCCAAGATCTATAAAGAGCTTCTTAAACTCAACACCAAAGAAACAAACAATCCAATCATGAAATGGGCAAAAGACATGAAGAAAAATCTCACAGAGGAAGACATAGACATGGCCAACATGCACATGAGAAAATGCTCTGCATCACTGGCCATGAGGGAAATACAAATCAAAACCACAATGAGATACCACCTCACACCAGTGAGAATGGGGAAAATTAACAAGGCAGGAAACCACAAATGTTGGAGAGGATGCGGAGAAAAGGGAACCCTCTTACACTGTTGGTGGGAATGTGAACTGGTGCAGCCACTCTGGAAAACTGTGTGGAGGTTCCTCAAAGAGTTAAAAATAGACCTGCCCTACGACCCAGCAATTGCACTGTTGGGGATTTACCCCAGAGATTCAGATGCAATGAAACGCCGGGACACCTGCACCCCAATGTTTCTAGCAGCAATGTCCACAATAGCCAAACTGTGGAAGGAGCCTAGGTGTCCATCGAAAGATGAATGGATAAAGAAGATGTGGTTTATGTACACAATGGAATATTACTCAGCCATTAGAAACGTCAAATACCCACCATTTGCTTCAACGTGGATGGAACTGGAGGGTATTATGCTGAGTGAAGTAAGTCAATCGGAGAAGGACAAACAGTGTATGTTCTCATTCATTTGGGGAATATAAATAATAGCGAAAGGGAATATAAGGGAAGGGAGAAGAAATATGCGGGAAATATCAGCAAGGGAGACAGAACATAAAGACTCCTAACTCTGGGAGACGAACTGGGGATGGTTGAAGGGGAGGGGGGCGGGGGGGTGGGCCTGAGTGGGTGGCGGGCACTGATGGGGATACTTGATGGGATGAGCACTGGGAGTTATTCTGTATGTTGATAAATTGAACACCAATAAAAATTTTTAAAAAAAAAGAAAAAAAAAAGAAAAAAAAAAAAAAAAAAGAATAGAAACTCAGTTGTCTTCCCCGATTTGGAGTGATCCCTGGGGTGATGAAGCCTGAGGTCTAATGTGATGAAGTCTAATGTGAGAACTAGTTTGAAATATTTTTAAAGATTTATTTTTTATTTATTTATGAGAGACAGAGAGAGAGAGAGAGAGAGAGAGAGGCAGAGACACAGGCAGAGGGAGAAGCAGGTTCCATGTCGGGAGCCCAATGCAGAACTCAATCCCAGGACTCCAGGGCCAAAGGCAGGCACCAAACCGCCGAGCCACTCAGGGATCTCCCTAGTTTTAAATTTTTTATTTACAAATATGTGACACGCCACGAAGCACTAGAAGAACCTATGACTTGGAAGTGTCTTGGTATCTTGAAAACACTTAAAAAACATCTGCCTTTGAAATGGCCATGATTTGCTTTCCTATTGGAATAATCAGGTGGCTTGCTTCGCTTTATTATTGGAATAATCAGGTGGCCTGCTTCGCTTTGTTATTGGAATAATCTGTTGGCTTGCTTCGCTTAGCTATTGGCATAACGTGGTGGAAGTGAATCTTTGTCCCGGTCATGGAGCAGGCCATCCGTGATTCCCTCATCGTGGAGCTAGGATGACCAAAGTGACGCAGTCTACCTCGTGCAAGCGGCAGGCCGGGCAATGAGTATTCCTTTTCTCTCTTTTCTTCAGAGTCCATGGTGGAGAGCCCCCGAAATTGCCATGGAAATGGAGAGTGTTTCTGGCACTTGCCATTGTTTCCTGGGATTTTTAGGTCCGGATTGTTCCAGAGGTATGCAAGTCACAGTCCTTTCTTAAGCCCATGCAAATAAGCTGTAGAAACAGGAGTAATTCAGACCCGGGGCAGGGCGAGAACAGCTGGGGGAGGGAAGGTGGCATAGCCCCCGGCAGCCCTGCGCCTTTCCCCCCGGATGTCACCCCTGAGGGTGGCTGCCAACTGCTCTGTCGTGGTCTATTTCGCAGCAGCCTCTCCGGTGCTGTGCAGCAGCAATGGGCAGTACTCCAAGGGTGGCTGCCTGTGCTTCAGCGGCTGGAAGGGCACCGAGTGCGATGTGCCCACCACGCAGTGCGTTGACCAGCAGTGTGGGGACAGTGGCATCTGCATCATGGGCTCCTGCGCCTGGAACTCCGGATACAAAGGAGAAAATTGTGAAGAGGGTAAACATGCCAATATTTATGGAAATCTGTTGTTCTCCGCAGAAAGGAAGAGATTATCTTTATGATCTTCCGTGTGGCAGGTGCATCTCTTTGTGTGACTCCCCGTGAAAGTACTGTTCATTTCCACACTGTCCCATGTGACTGATTAAAAAAAGCACAAATGCCCAAGGGAACCCCTTTCCTCTCAGTAGTGCGATTCCCCCCCCCCAACTATGAGGAAGCAAGCGAACATCTGTGTCTTGAAACCAGCGATAGACAGTTGTTTTGTTTTGTTGGGTTTTTCTTTTTTTATCTTTGCTTTTTTGGTGTTGGTGGGTTTGTGTTGTTTTGTTTTGCAGTTTCCCACTTGGATGCCAGCTTTCAAGTCCAGTGTTGTGGCATCTCTAGGAAGACAGGCTATATTGCCAATGATATAGTAGTGAAAAAAATACATCGTGGCATTATTCTATAACTGTATGTAATGATGATAGTCAAGATGCTCTACTGTAAAGTGCAGTTGAATTTTTTTTAAAAAAGCAGAAAAGCACCATTTCTGTTCTTCAATGAAATTGATTTTATTGCTCTGCACACAGAAAGTAATGCAATTAAGTCTCTGGAATTAAATTTTCAGGCCATTGACCCTACAAGTGTAAAATTTTGTTGAGTCAAATTGCTACATTAAATCTCGTCATCTAAACCACATTAAAGTGAATTAAGAAGGATAGAGAGTATGCAACTCATTTATTTCTCAAACAGTTTGAGGGTCCCATACAGCTGTCAGTACTCAGTGTTGTGGATTAGGTCAGCTGATATGATTTTGTTACAGAGAAGCCAATACTTATTACTAAAATCTGATTAAGCAGAACAGAGAGCAGTAGCCTGAAATCTCAGGAGCATCTATGTGTGTAATTTGTAAAAATTACAAATCCTTGCAAGAGTCTCAATTACCTAACTGGCATGATTCTCAATGCCGTCTTATATGATTCTTTGCATTTTTAGAAACCAGTTCTCGAAAATGGTAAGGAAATAGTTGAGTATCCAAAATCATCAGATACATTGGGTTGGGATTCAGTTCTTTATCCTGCATGTACTATGTATGTATGACATCTTCTAGGTTTAATTGTGAAATTATTCTCTTTTTCTCTACTGCAGCTGACTGTCTTGATCCTGGTGGTTCCAATCACGGTGTTTGTATCCATGAGGAATGTCACTGCAGTCCCAGGTGGGGTGGCAGCAATTGCGAACTGGTGAAGACCATGTGTCCAGACCAGTGCTCTGGTCATGGAACATGTCTTCAAGAGAGCGGCTCCTGCACCTGTGACCCTAACTGGACTGGCCCAGACTGCTCAAATGGTAAGGTGCATCAGTGCAGTGTGATCGAGTACTTCATATTGTGTAGCTGAAGATTAAGATATCTTAATTTTTAAAAACACACTTATTGAATTTAGTGTAGATTGTATTGAAGTTATGATTTATAGAAATGAGTGTTAAAAGTAATGAAATTCCATTGCCTGATAAGAAGAAACCGGCTTTGTCAATTTGTCATTAACATTTCTCCGTTAGTCGCATGGTAAAAAAAATACTGTCATTTGTGTAAAGAACTCCATCTTCTTACTTCTCAAGGCCTGTGTAGAGCTTGGGGATTTAAGCACATTATCTCATAAACAGAGAAGCTCAATTAAAAAATAATTTGACAACATAAGGCTAAACATGATCACGGCAAAGAGTATACATATATAGATATTATGATGTGCATAATGGCCCAACACTGATCTTTTAATTAAAACAATATTATTGTCATAGTAATTTTTTTCAATCAGTCTGTTATTGAGCAACAGCTATGTGTATGCATGGCATGGTGATGAGTCCTGGAGGGGTAAAGAATAATGAATTATTCTTACCCTCTAGGATAGTGGCTTTCAAATTTTTGACCATAACTCACAGCCTCAAACAGTTTTACACTGTGACCCTACTGTATATAATATACTCGCATAACTGAAACAAAGATTTACAAATTGGTACACATGGATGCTTTTCTCCAAGGATGTCCTATTTTTTTTTTTTAGTGCTGGTTGTATCCCATGAATTAATTCCATGACCTCATTAGTTCCACAGTGAGAAAAGGTACTGTTCTTTTTTTTTTTTTTTTTTTGGTACTGTTCTAATCTAGATGATTAGAGTTTAATTGGGGAGATGAGGTCAAATGCACATGAAATGCTTGGAAACCAACACATCCCAGTTTAATATTTTATTGCATATTACATGGAATAATATGCTAAATACAGTCAACATTCAGAGGAATGCTCCTTCCTTGATGCACATTGGAAGATTTCTTTTTTTTTTCTTTTTCTTTTTTTTTACATTGGAAGTTTTCAAGTGGATTTTGGTTAACATTTGTCACCTTCTTTCAAGATGGTAGTTAGTGTGGGGATGGGAGGACGTATTTTTCAACTAGGGGAACAGTATGAGAGAGTACTTCATAGCATAGACTCTGAGATCAGATGCTTGGGTTCACACCCAACCTCCACTACTTAATAGCTGCGTAAACTTAGGTAGACTATGGTATGCTTTTGTTTACCCATCTGTTAAATGGATTTAACCGAGACATGCTTTACAGAGATACTTTGGCAAGTGCTTGAATTAATGTCTATAAAGTACAAGGCTTAGTCCAGAATCCATTCCAAATAGTGCTGCCACCTCCACTCCTGTGATTGTTACTACTACTATGACAACTACCATTAGCAAAGATCCAACTATGAGATTATTGTTCTACATGTGGGAGAGTAAAAAGGAAAGGTATTCAGAGGTAAAGGCTGGGTTGGGCCCCGTTACGAGGGATGCAGCTTAGAAATGACGGTTCAGACAATGGAGAATCCACTTGTCCTGACAATGTGCACCCACCAGTGTGATGAGAGCAGTATGTGAGAATTGCCCAATCGGTTATGTGTCAGAGAGCATGACTAGTTGGAATTTGATGGCCAGAAGGCAAGTTTGAGAGCTTTCCCAGAGTGTGAAGTGCTGAGAGAATGAATTCATTAGGAGTTTGTAGAAACGAAGAGGATAAATCAGAGGGTCGTTTTAAAGGAGAACTAGATGGAGCCTGCAGAAGAGACAGTACAGAGTTGGTGCAGAGAACTGAACGTCTGCAAGCAGGTTGGGCTGGGACAGTGATCATGTCTTTGGGAAGGGGTGAGGAGTGAGGCAGGATGCAGGGGAGGCAATGGGGAGAGAGGGTGGAAGGCAAAGGGACAGGTCTTGTTGTTAACACTGTTGAGTCAATAAAAACAAAGCCTTGGCTGAAGGGAAGCCACACTGATTGCCTTCTTCTCTGAAGCCCTGTTTATAACTGAGTGGTTAAGAGCAGGCGATCTGGAGATGAAGGGACTGAGTTTGGGTCTAACGCTGGCTGCTCCCTACATCTGTAATGTCAAATCAGCTCTTTAAAATGCTTCTCTGTACCTCATTTCTTTCCCGGTAACATGTGGATGATAAGAGTAGTACTCTATACAATCGTCAGAAGGTGGAAATGAGTTAATAATTGAAAAGCACTTAGAACAGTACCTGATACATGGCAGGTACTTGGTAAGTGGTACCCGTTAATAGAAGTGGTGATGGTCATAGTTGTGGTGGTAGCGTTCCAAAGGCGATCTTAGCCTTTAGAGTTTGTCATCTTTATTCTTCATTGATTCAGGGGAGCTTCCCCAGGAAAGTACTGCCTAACTACAGTTCCCCCAATTGTGAAATTTATGAAATGCAAATTATCTCATCTGTTAGTATAACCTAATGGCATTAACCTAAGAGAAATCCCACTAAGGCGGTGAATTCACATGCTTATTTTAAGGAGAAAAAAAGACTAGTAATTTTTACAAATCTATCTTTTCTGGCACTTTGAGAAACTTGGGTGACATGAATTACCAGCAGCACGACCGTTTTCTGTGCCATTCTTCACCGACTACAGACAATCCTGGAAGCTCACACTAAAGATGGTTTTGTACAGGATAAATTGTGATATTGATGAAAAACTGTTGACACCTCAAGTAGATATCCTAGGATCCTAGGTAAAGGGACAAAAGGACAATGATGCACTCTCTCCCCAACATAGTCACTCTCATTTCCCCCCCTTTTTCTCCTTCCTCCCTCTCCCTCCCTCCCTACTGCTACCTTCCTCCTACTCCATTGGCTCCCTTCCCTCCTCCCTCATCCTCAACCTCCTACCTTCTCTTCCTTTCTTTTCCTCTGCCTCCCTCATCTTTTGGCTATACATTTTTGGAAGCAGACAGGTTGATGTTCCTTACAGCTTCATTGAAACATGAGTTGAGGTGATCCCTGGGTGGCTCAGTGGTCTGGTGCCTGCCTTTGGCCCAGGGCGTGATCCTGGAGTTCCCAGATCGAGTCCTGTGTCGGGCTCCCTGCATGGAGCCTGCTTCTGTCTCTGCCTCTGTCTCTGCCTCTCTCTCTGTGTGTGTCTCTCATGAATAAATAAAAATTTAAAAAAGAAACATGAGTTGATTCACATAGCTTGGAGGAGCAGAAACTGGTTAGGAAAGTCATGATCACAAGAGCAATTAACATGTACAGGACAAATGAGAGTGAAAACATAAATTGCGGGTTGGATTATAGAGGACCTTGAATAGCCCCACGAAAGAGTTCTAGGAAATCATCACCCAACATTATCAAGCATAGATGCGAGACATTATTTAAATAACACATTAGATTGTTTGGTCTCCATTCTTAAAAATGTATTTTATAATCACAAGAATCAAAATAGGCATTTAATTATTTCTGTTGAGTTTTTATTTCCCTTTCTGGCTTCTGTACTAAAAAAATGCATTCCACCAAAAAAAATCCAATTAAAGTTTATAGATGTAATTATTTTTATAGTAAAGCTACTTGGTTCAGGTCTCTTATGCCTTCATCAGTAAAATAAGCATAATAATACTAGCTATAAGATAATACTGGTTTGAAATATTGCCATTCTAATTTGTCTCCCACAATTATCAGAGTAGGAAAGAAATAATGAACAGCCCTTTTTGTTTCACATAATGTTATTTAATACATCACCTGAATCATTTTATAAAGGATCCTTTGTAATTGATACTGTAGCTCAAAAGATAATTCAGTCCTGGGGCATCTGGCTGGCGCAGTCAGGGTAGCATGCAACTCTTGATCTCAGGGTTCTGAGTTCAAGCCCCCTGATGGATGTAAAGATTACTTTTAAATATTTAAAAATAAAATAAAATTTAAAAAGATGATTCAGTCGTCTTCATAAAATGATACTGCCATGAATGACAGCAAAGAAAAAAAAGGTATAGATGTTAATTAAAAGATTAAACTGGCTGCCAAAATCACCTATCATTATTTTACATATTTAGACTGATTTTCTACATGCTAATATAATTATTTTGCCAGCTGAAAATCTAATTTTACCTATATACAAAATGACTGTTTAGACGTAGTGAGTGAAGATCTTAATCCTATTCATCTTTCTACCCCCAATGCAAAGCAGAAAACCATATATTAAACTCTCAATATTAAAAAAAAAAACTCTCAATATATAGATTTGAATAATTAATACAGTACTTTTTTGGGGGGGAAGAGACTAACCACAGGAAACAAAGACTTTATTAAACTTTGCAATTAGCTACAAAAAGAAAACTTACTTAGAATTATTAGTAAGGAGATCAAATATGCATATATTCATCCTCTGAAAATATCCTGGTTCTCGTGCCTGAAATGTATCTGCATGTTGCACGGTTGTCCTTGGAAGTTTACAAAAACATTGTTGGTAACTTACATCTGTGGTTGAAGAAACTTTCAGCATTATTGGGAATTTCTAACTAACTAAATCCTAAAGCAAAACACTCTACAAAGCTACTTCTTTTGTTGTTGTAGAAATGACCTTCAAATATCTGAATTCAACAAGAGTAGACTCTATACCTGCAGAAACATTTGGGTAAGCTGCTATAAGAGAAGAAATGAATTCTTTCCATCAGAATGTTTATAGGTTTGAAAGCAACAGAGCTTTCCTCTATCTTCATCAGCAGTGTGTCCATTAATTAGCCCTTCAATTCCACTTCAATTAAATTAACTCTAATTAATAAGTTCATTACAAAGATTGACGCACCTTGCTCAAAGCTAGTGTGCTAAATGCTGATAAACACCTTCACCCTAATGAAAGTTGATTAGATTGAATAACCTCAGAAAGAAACCTCTCTCTTCTGGAGCTGAGTTGACGTTCTGTTCGTTTGAAGTTAATCTCCATCTTAGATCTCTTAATCAAAAATTTAATTCAAATGAGATGGAAAATGTAGCATGAAAAAACATATACCACTCTCTTCCAGTTAATAGTCCTGGCTGTTGTTTATAAGAAATGTTATAACTCTCACAGTTGCCTCCATTGGGTACTTAAAATTCTGTAGGACTTTGAGAGATAATTATGGTGTCTGAGAAATGTAACTTGAGCAATAAGTAGGAAAAACAGGGGCATGTGACTATATCAACAGTTACTTTTTTTTTCATTTAAAAATAAGGCTATAGTTCATTTTCTACTTGTTAGAAATGATTTCTGGTTTTTATTCGGCATTTTTATTTTTGCAAGAAAACTGAAACAAAGCTCTGGTCCTACAATCATAGAAAAAAGAGGGAGTTGATTTTATTGAATAACTTTATATGTAAAAATATAAACGACAAAATATCCTCCAGAGTTTTCTGTGTGTGTGTGTGTGTGTGTGTGTGTGTGTGTGTGTGTGTTTGTGTGAATCTTAACGAAGGGTTTAAAGAAAAAAATATTTTAGACACTTAAATTCTTAAAAATCAAACCTAGTAGGGTTTTGAAATCCTTTGGCCACTTGGTCCCCTTTAGTTCACTCTAGTACCTGAAAAACCTACTTTTTCCAATGACAGTGGCCGTAGTTACATATGTTTTCAAACTGGTTTTCTACTATTGTTATCTGTCCACAGTACAATTTTACTGAATAGGAAAAAAAAACAGTTTCTTTTCTTTAACCAGCATGTGTGTGTGTCAGAGGTGAGCCCAAGTGCATACTAGAGATTATTTTAAATAAAAGTTCCTGGGCAGCCCCGGTGATGCAGCGGTTAAGCAACGCCTGCAGGCCAGGGCTGATCCTGGAGACCCTGGATTGAGTCCCAAGTTGGGCTCTCTGCATGGAGCCTGCTTCTCCCTCTGCGTGTGTCTCTGCCTTTCTCTCTGTGTGTGTCTCTATGAATAAATAAATAAAATCTTAAAAAATAAATAAACTTTTCTGAATATTTTAGAATTTTAAACATCAGAATTAGGAATCACCCCCTTTGCAATTCTTGCTAGATGGGTGAAGCCCAACTCCTGTTAAATACGGGACATGGCAGTCAGAGAAAGACAAACATTATATGTTCTCATTCAATTGGGTAATATAAAAAATAGTGAAAGGGAATAAAGGAGAAAGAGAAAATGAGTGGGAAATATCAGTGAGGGAGACAGAACATGAGAGACTCCTAACTCTGGGAAACGAAAGGGGGTGGTGGAAGGGGAGGTCGGCAGGTTTTGGGGTGACTGGGTGACAGGCACTGAGGGGAGCGAATGACGGGACGAGCACAGGGTATTATGCTATATGTTGGCAAATGGAACTCCCATAAAAAATATACAAAAAAAAAAAAAAACCTGCATAGGGACACCTGGCTGGCGTAGTAGGAAAAGCATGTAGCACTTGATCTTAGGACCATGAGTTCAAGTCCCACATCGAGTGTAGAGGTTACTTAAATAAATTTAAAAAATTTAAAAATAATAATAAATTAAATAAATGAATACATGCATACATACACACTGGACATGCTTAGGCACTGAAATATTTTACTGATTTTATATGCACTTGATATATGTGTCTGGAGGGTGCAGGTTTCCTGGTGTTTCACTGCATCTGTATCTTTGGGTAAATCCCTAGAAGTGCAATTACTGGTCATAGAGTAGCTCTATTTTTAACACTTTGAGGAACCTCCACACAGTTTTCCACAGTGGCTGCACCAGTTCACATTCCCACCAACAGTGCAGGAGGGTTCCCCTTTCTCCACATCCTCCCCAACACCTGTTGTTTCCTGTCATTAATTTTCACCATTCTCACTGGTGGGAAGTGGCATCTCTTTGTGGTTTTGATTTGTATTTCCCTGAGGGCAAGAGATGCAGACCATTTTCTCATGTACTAGTTGGCCACGTGTGGGTCTTATCTGGAGAAATTTCTGTTCATGTCCTCTGCCAATTTCTTTTTTTATAATAAATTTAATTTTATTGGTGTTCAATTTGCCAACATACAGAATAACAACCAGTGCTCATCCCATCAAGTGCCCCCCTCAGTGCAAGTCACCCATTCCCCCCACTACCCACCATCCTCCACTTACACCACCCCTAGTTCATTTCTCAGAGTTAGGAGTCTTCATGTTCCATCTCCCTTTCTGATATTTCCCACACATTTGTTCTCCCTTCCCTTATTTCCCCTTGACTATTATTTATATTCCCCAAATGAATGAGAACATATACTCTTTGTCCATCTCTGATTGACTTATTTCACTCAGCATAATACCATCCAGTTCCATCCATGTTGAAGCAAATGGTGGGTATTTGTCATTTATAATGGCTGAGTAATAGTCCATTGTATACAGAAACCACATCTTCTTTATCCATTCATCTTCTGATGGACACAGATACTCCTCCCACAGTTTGGCTATTGTGGACATTCCTGTTAGAAACATCGGGGTGCAGGTGTCCTGGGGTTTCACTGCATCTGTATCTTTGGGGTAAGTCTCAGCAGTGCAATTGCTGGGTCATAGGGCAGGTATATTTTTAACTCTTTGAGGAACCTCCACACAGTTTTCCAGAGTGGCTGAACCAGTTCACATTCCCACCAACAGTGTAAGAGGGTTCCCTTTTCTCCACATCCTCTCCAACATTTGTGGTTTCCTGCCTTGTTAATTTTCACCATTCTCACTGGTGTGAGGTGGTTTCTCATTGTGGTTTTGATTTGTATTTCCTTGATGGCAAGTGATGTGGAGCATTTTCTCATGTGCATGTTGGCCATGTCTATGTCATCCTCTTTGAGATTTCTATTCATGTCTTTTGCCCATTTCATGATTGGATTGTTTGTTTCTTTGGTGTTGAGTTTAATTGTTGAGTTTAATAAGTTATTTATAGATCTTGGAAACTAGCCCCTTATCTGATACTTCATTTGCAAATATCTTCTCCCATTCTGTAGGTTGTCTTTTAGTTTTGTTGACTGTATCATTTGCTGTGCAAACGCTTCTTATCTTGAAGAAGCATCCATTCCTGATCAAAACTCTTCAGAGTGTAGGGATAGAGGGAACATTCCTCAACATCTTAAAAGCCATCTACGAAAATCCCACAGGAAATATAATTCTCAATGGTTAAGCACTGGGAGCCTTTCCCCTAAGATCAGGAACAAGACAAGGATGTCCACTCTCACCACTGCTATTGAACATACTACTGGAACTCCTAGCCTCAGCAATCAGACAACAAAAAGACATTAAAGCATTCGAATTGGCGTAGAAGAAGTCAAACTCTCCGTCTTCGCTGATGACATGATACTCTACATAGAAGACCAAAAGCCTCCACCCCAAGATTGCTAGAACTCATACAGCAATTTGGTAGCGTGGCAGGATACAAAATCAATGCCCAGAAATCAATGGCATTTCTATACACTAACAATGAGACTGAAGATAGAGAAATTAAGGAGTCAATCCCATTTACAATTGCACTCAAAAGCATAAGATACCTAGGAATAAACCTAACCAAAGTGGTAAAGGATCTATAACCTACAAACTATAGAACACTTCTGAAAGAATTTGAGGAAGACACAAAGAGATGGAAAAACATTCCATGTTCATGGATTGACAGAATTAATATTGTGAAAATGTCAATGTTACGCAGGGCAATTTACACGTTTAATGCAATCACTATCAAAATAGCATGGACTTTTTTCAGAGAGTTAGAACAAATTATTTTAAGATTTGTGTTCAATTAGAAAAGACCCCGAATAGCCAGGGGAATTTTTAAAAAGAAAACCATATCTGGGGGCATCACAATGCCAGATTTCAGGTTGTACTACAAAGCTGTGGTCATCAAGACAGTGTGGTACTGGCACAAAAACAGACATATAACAATGGAACAGAATAGAGAACCCAGAAGTGGACCCTGAACTTTATGGTCAACTAATATTCGATAAAGGAGGAAAGACTATCCACTGGAAGAAAGACAGTCTCTTCAATAAATGGTGCTGGGGAAATTGGACATCCACATGCAGAAGAATGAAACTAGACCACTCTCCTGCACCTTACACAAAGATAAACTCAAAATGGATGAAAGATCTAAATGTGAGACAAGATTCCATCCAAGTCCTAGAGGAGAACACAGGCAACACCCTTTTTGAACTCAGCTCCAGTAACTTCTTGCAAGATACATCCACGAAGGCAAAAGAAACAAAAGCAAAAATGGACTATTGGGAGTCTGCCCATTCCTTGATTGGATTATTTGTGAATTGGGTGTTGAGTTTGATAAGTTCTTTATAGGTCTCGGGCTACTAGTCCTTTATCTGATATGTCATTTGCAAATATCTTCTCCCATTCTGTAGGTTGTCTTGTAGTTTTGTTGATTGTTTCTTTGCTGTGCAGAATATTTTTATACTGATGAAGTCCCAACAGTTCATTTTTGCTTTTCTTTCCCTTGCCTTTTGTGATGTGTCTTGCAAGAAGTTACTGTGGCCCAGTTCAAAAAGGATGTTGCCTGTATTCTCTTCTAGAATTTGTATGGATTCTTGTCCCACATTCAGATCTTTCAACTGTTTTGAGTTTAGTGTTGGGTCTGGTGTAAGTGAATGGTCTAGTTTCATTCTTCTGCATGTGGCTGCCCAATTTTCCCAACACCATTTACTGAAGAGACTATCTTCTTACCAGTGGATATTCTTTCCTGCTTTGTGAAGTATTAGTTGACAACAGAGTTGAGGGCCCATTTCTGAGTTCTCTGTTCTATAATCTTAATCCATGTTTCTGTTTGTGCCATTTCCACACTGTGTTGATGATCACAGCTTGTAATAAATTTTGAAATCCGGCATTGTGATGCACCGGGCATTGGTTTTCTTTCTCAACATTCTTCTGGCTATTCGGGAGCTCAATACAAAATTTAAGATTAATTGTTCCAACTCTGTGAAAAAGCTCATGGTATTTTGATAGGGATTGCTTTGAACGTGTAAATTGCCCTGGGTACCCTAGACATTCTCACCATATTTTTTCTTTTTCATTTTTCACTATTTTTTTTCCTTCCAGTCCACCAACACAGTGGTTCCCTTGGTTTTGGGTATTTTGGCCACAAAAGAAAGAATCAGAAGTCCTCTCTCCCACAGAGTTACAAAATTTGGATTACAATTCAATGTCAGAAAGCCAATTCAGAAGCACAACATAAAGCTACTGGTGGCTCTAGAAAAAAAATAAAGGATTCAAGAGACTTCATGACTGCAGAATTTAGATCTAATCAGGCTGAAATTAAAAATCAATTGAATGAGATTCAATCCGAAGCAAGATGGCGGAAGAGTAGGGTCCCCAAGTCACCTGTCCCACCAAATTACCTAGATAACCTTCAAATCATCCTGAAAATCTATGAATTTGGCCTGAGATTTAAAGAGAGAATAGCTGGAATGCTACAGTGAGAAGAGTTCACGCTTCTATCGAGTTCGGAAGATGGGGGAAAAAAAGAAATAAAGAAACAAAAGGCATCCAAGGGGGAGGAGCCCCGCGAGGAGCCGGGCTAATGCTGGGGTGAGTGTCCCCAGGACAGGAAAGCCCAATCCCGGAGCAGCAGGAGCTTCAACAATCTTCCCAGCCGGAAAGGCGCTCACAGGGAGTTAGAGCAGGACCCTAAGAGGGGCGGGGATGCCCTCAGGCTCCCTGGGACACTAACAGAGTACCTGCGCCCTGGGGAGAGCGAGCCACACCCCGCGACCGAGCTCCCTAAAAGGCTGCAGTGCGTGCACAGCTGGACCCAGGAGCACCGCGGAGGCGGCTCCCACAGAGGCTCCACGCGAGAGGGGCTGCGCGGCCCTGGGATCAGCACGGAAGCGGCTCAGGCGGAGGCTAAGGACAGAGGGGGCTGCGCGGCTGGGAGCGCGAATCCAACAGTGCAGGCCCCGGAGCACAGGGCACTGGGGACACAGCCCAGGATCCGATCTCCCCCGATTCAGATAGAGGCCAGAAGTGCACATGACAGCAAGGAAGCTCCTGCCCCAACCTGAGCAGATCAGCTGCCCCGCCCCCAGAGCATCCATGCCCCTGTGGACTGAGAGCTCCGTAGTTACCGTGGGAGCTGAATCCAGGGATTCAGAGCTGGCTGTGCCACTGTGGTTGTTCCTCCTGCAGCCTCACAGGGTAAACAACCCCCACTGAGGCCTGCACCAGGTAGGGGGATGAGCAGCTCCCCCAAGTGCTAACACCTGAAAATCAGCCCAACTGGCCCCTCGACCAGAAGACCAGCTAGACAGACGGGAAAAACAAATTATTGCCCAAGCAGCACTGGAAAGTTCCAGGGGAAGCCAGGGGACTTACAGTATACAGAATCAGAGGATACTTCCCATTGTTTTCTGTTTTTTTTTTTTTTTTGATTTTTGATTTCTGTTTGCTCCCCCCTTTATTCCTTTCTTTTTTTCTCTTCTTCTTTTCTCTTTTTCTCTTTTTTCTTCCTTTTTCCTTTCTTCTTACTTTCTTTTCCTTTTCTTCTTTCTCTTATCTCTTTTCCCCGTTTTCCCAATACAACTTGTTTTTGGCCACTCTGCACTGAGCAAAATGATTAGAAGTAAAATTCACCTCAAAAGAAAGAATCAGAAACAGTCCCCTCTCCCATAGAGTTACAAAATTTGGATTACAATTCAATGTCAGAAAGCCAAATCAGAAGCACTATTATAAAGCTACTGGTGGCTGTAGAGAAAAGCATAAAGGACTCAAGAGACTTCATGACTACAGAATTTAGATCTAATCAGGCAAAAATTAAAAATTAATTGAATGAGATGCAATCCAAACTAGAAGTCCTAATGACGAGGGTTAACGAGGTGGAAGAAAGAGTGAGTGACATAGAGGACAAGTTGATGGCAAAGAGGGAAACTGAGGAAAAAAGACAAACAAAAGGTCATGAGCATAGATTAAGGGAAATAAGTGACAGCCTGAGGAAGAAAAACCTACGTTTAATTGGGGTTCCTCAAGGTGCCGAAAGGGACAGAGGTATTTGAACAAATCAGAGCTGAACACTTTCCTAATCTGGGAAGGGAAACAGGCATTCAGATACAAGTAATAGAGAGATCCCCCCTAAAATTAATAAAAACCGGTCAACACCTCGACATTTAATAGTTAAGCTTGCAAATTCAAAAGATAAAGAAGATCCTTAAAGCAGCAAGAGACAAGAAATCTCTAACTTATATGGGGAGGAGTATTAGGTTAACAGCAGACCTCTCCACAGAGACCTAGCAGGCCAGAAAGTGCTGGCAGGATATATTCAGGGTTCTAAATGTGAAAAACATGCAACCAAGAATACTTAATCCAGCAAGGTTCTCAATCAGAATGGAAGGAGAGATAAAGAGCTTCTAAGACAGGCAGGAACTGAAAGAATATGTGACCTCCAAACCAGCTCTGCAAGCAATTTTAAGCGGGACTCTCAAAATTCCCTTTTAAGAAGTCCAATGGAACAATCCACAAAAACAGGAACCGAATAGGTATCATGATGACAATAAACTCATATGTTTCACGAGTAACTCTGAACATGAAGGGGCTTAATGACCCATCAAAAGGCGCAGGGTTTCAGACTGGATAAAAAAGCAGGACCCATCTATTTGCTGTCTACAAGAGACTCATGTTAGACATAAGGACACCTACAGCCTAAAAATAAAAGGTTGGAGAACCATTTGCCATTCAAATGGTCCTCAAAAGAAAGCAGGGGTAGCCATCCTTATATCAGATAAACTAAAATTTACACCAAAGACTGTAGTGAGAGATGAAAAGGGACACTATATCATACTTAAAGGATCTATCCAACAAGAGAACTTAACAGTCCTCAATGTATATGCCCCGAATGTGGGAGCTGCCAAATATATCAATCAATTAATAACCAAAATTAAGACATACTTGGATAATAATACACTTATACTTGGTGACTTCAATCTAGCGCTTTCTACACTTGATAGGTCTTCTAAACACAACATCTCTAAAGAAACAAGAGCTGTAAATGATGCACTGGACCAGATGGATTTCACACATATCTACAGAACTTTATGTCCAAACAACCTGAATACACATTCTTCTCAAGTGCACATGGAACTTTCTCCATAATAGACCACATACTAGGTCACAAATCAGGTCTGAACTGATAAACATTGGGATCGACCCCTGCATATTCTCAGACCATAATGCTTTGAAATTAGAACTAAATAACAACAAGAAGTTTGGAAGGATTTCAAACACGTGGAGGTTAAGGACCATCGTGCTAAAAGATGAAAAGGTCAACCAAGAAATTAAGGAAGAATTAAAAAGATCAAGGGAACTAATGATAATGAAGATACAACCTTTCAAAATCTATGGGATAAAGCAAAAGCAGTCCTGAGGGGGAACTACATCACAATTCAAGCATCCATCCAAAAACTGGAAAGAACTCAAATACAAACCTAACCTTACACCAAAAGGAGCTAGAGAAAAACTGCAAATACATCCTACACCCATCAGAAGAAGAGAATTAATAAAAATTCAAACACAACTCAACGAAATCGAGACCAGAAGAACTGTGGAACAGATCAACAAAACCAGGAGTTGGTTCTTTGAAAGAATTAATAACATGGATAAACCATTACCCAGCCTTCTTAAAAGAGAGAGAGAGAGAGAGAAGACTCAAATTAATAAAATCATGAAGGAGAACGGAGAGATCACTACCAACACCAAGGAAATACAAACGATTTTAAAAACATATTATGAACAGCTATATGCCAATAAATTAGGCAATCTAGAAGAAATGGACGCATTCCTGGAAGGCCTCAAACTACCAAAACTGGAACAGGAAGAAATAGAAAACCTGAACAGACCAATAACCAGGGAGGAAATTGAAGCGGTCATCAAAAACCTCCCAAGACACAAGAGTCCAGGACCAGATGGCTTCCCAGGGGAATTCGATCAAACGTTTAAAGAAGAAATCATACCTATTCTACTAAAGCTGTTTGGAAAGATAGAAAGAGATGGAGTACTTCCAAATTCGTTCTATGAGGCCAGCATCACCTTAATTCCAAAACCAGACAAAGACCCCACCAAAAAGGAGAATTACAGACCAATATCCCTGATGAACATGGATGCAAAATTCTCAACAAGATACTAGCCAACAGGATCCAACAACACATTAAGAAAATTATTCACCATGACCAAGTAGGATTTATCCCCGGGACACAAGGCTGGTTCAACACTCGTAAAACAATCAATATGATTCATCATATCAGCAAGACAAAAACCAAGAGTCATATGATCCTCTCACTGGATGCGGAGAAAGCATTTGACAAAATACAGCATCCATTCCTGATCAAAACTCTTCAGAGTGTAGGGATAGAGGGAACTTTCCTCAACATCTTAAAAGCTATCTACGAAAAGCCAACAGCAAATATCATTCTCAATGGGGAAGCATTGGGAGCCTTTCCCCTAAGATCAGGAACAAGACAGGGATGTCCACTCTCACCACTGCTTTTCAACATAGTATTGGAAGGCCTAGCCTCAGCAATCAGACAACAAAAAGACATTAAAGGCATTCAAATTGGCAAAGAAGAAGTCAAACTTTCCCTCTTCACCGATGACATGATACTCTCCCTAGAAAACCCAAAAGTCTCCACCCCAAGATTGTTAGAACTCATACAGCAATTTGGTAGCGTGGCAGGATACAAAATCAACGCCCAGAAATCAATGGCATTTCTATACACTAACAATAACACTGAAGAAAGAGAAATTAAGGAGTCAATCCCATTTACAATTGCACCCAGAAGCATAAGATAACTAGGAATAAACCTAACCAAAGAGGTAAAGGATCTATACCTTAAAAACTATAGAACACTTCTGAAAGAAATTGAGGAAGACACAAAGAGATGGAAAAATATTCCATGCTCATGGATTGGCAGAATTAATATTGTGAAAATGTCAATGTTACCCAGGGCAATTTACACGTTTAATGCAATCCCTATCAAAATACCATGGACTTTCTTCAGAGAGTTAGAACAAATTATTTTAAGATTTGTGTGGAATCAAAAAAGACCCCGAATAGCCAGGGGAATTTTAAAAAAGAAAACCATATCTGGGGGCATCACAATGCCAGATTTCAGGTTGTACTACAAAGCTGTGGTCATCAAGACAGTGTGGTACTGGCACAAAAACAGACACATAGATCAATGGAACAGAATAGAGAATCCAGAAGTGGAACCTCAACTTTATGGTCAACTAATATTCGATAAAGGAGGAAAGACTATCCATTGGAAGAAAGACAGTCTCTTCAATAAATGGTGCTGGGAAAACTGGACATCCATATGCAGAAGAATGAAACTAGACCACTCTCTTTCACCATACACAAAGATAAACTCAAAATGGATGAAAGATCTAAATGTGAAACAAGATTCCATCAAAATCCTAGAGGAGAACACAGGCAACACCCTTTTTGAACTTGGCCACAGTAACTTCTTGCAAGATACATCCACGAAGGCAAAAGAAACAAAAGCAAAAATGAACTATTGGGACTTCATCAAGATAAGAAGCTTTTGCACAGCAAAGGATACAGTCAACAAAACTAAAAGACAACCTACAGAATGGGAGAAGATATTTGCAAATGACGTATCAGATAAAGGGCTAGTTTCCAAGATCTATAAAGAACTTCTTAAACTCAACACCAAAGAAACAAACAATCCAATCATGAAATGGGCAAAAGACGAAGAAAAATCTCACAGAGAAAGACATAGACATGGCCAACATGCACATGAGAAAATGCTCTGCATCACTGGCCATGAGGGAAATACAAATCAAAACCACAATGAGATACCACCTCACACCAGTGAGAATGGGGAAAATTAACAAGGCAGGAAACCACAAATGTTGGAGAGGATGCGGAGAAAAGGGAACCCTCTTACACTGTTGGTGGGAATGTGAACTGGTGCAGCCACTCCAGAAAACTGCGTGGAGGTTCCTCAAAGAGTTAAAAATAGACCTGCCCTACGACCCAGCAATTGCACTGTTGGGGATTTACCCCAGAGACTCAGATGCAATGAAACGCTGGGACACCTGCACCCCAATGTTTCTAGCAGCAATGTCCACAATAGCCAAACTGTGGAAAGAGCCTAGGTGTCCATCGAAAGATGAATGGATAAAGAAGATGTGGTTTATGTACACAGTGGAATATTACTCAGCCATTAGAAACAACAAATACCCACCATTTGCTTCAACGTGGATGGAACTGAAGGGTATTATGCTGAGTGAAGTAAGTCAATTGGAGAAGGACAAACAGTGTATGTTCTCATTCATTTGGGGAATATAAATAATAGCGAAAGGGAATATAAGGGAAGGGAGAAGAAACGTGCGGGAAATATCAGCAAAGGAGACAGAACATAAAGACTCCTCACTCTGGGAGACGAACTGGGGATGGTTGAAGGGGAGGAGGGCGGGGGATGGGCCTGAGTGGGTGGCGGGCACTGACGGGACACTTGACGGGATGAGCACTGGGTGTTATTCTGTATGTTGGTAAATTGAACACCAATAAAAAATAAAAAATAATAAAAATAAATAAAAAAAATTAAAATGACAACTGAAGATATGCTGCTGATCATTCTTAGGAACTGAAAACTCAATATCTCATTTGAGGCATGATGAAGTTCAAGACTGTCGAGGTAAACACTGCAGAATTTTTTAGACAGAAAATCACCAGGGGACTCTGGCTGAGATGGAAGAGTAAAAGGAGAGCAGAAAGAAGGCCCTCTCAAGGCATTGCATTGTCACCGAGTGGGGAAGCCAGAAAACTCTTGTTTTCAACCTTCATAGTGATCTAGGGCACTTTAATTTTTAGAATATGAATTTTTTCCTATGTATCCAATTTATCAAATTATCAAACTAGAAAAAAATATTCTCAGTGGTGATGAGGTAAAGATAAATGTTTTAAATATGTGCATACTTAGTATGAGTATAAACTGATACCACCATCCTGAATGACAAACAATGTTGGTAATCACTGTTAAAAATCTAAAATATTTGCTTATGTTTTGACCCAACAGTTTTATTCCTAGAAACTTACTGTAAGCTTATTTGTAAGAACATTGCAAGATTTAGCAAGAAGGTATATTTTAGCATTGATTTTAATATCAAAAAAGTTGGAAACAACTTGATAGGTTAAACAAAACATTCTATCTCCATATAATAAAATGCTAAAAGAGATATTAACATAGCATATGTGGTTATTTATTGACATCAATTTATGATAAAGCAAACCAAAGAATCTATATCAGTATTTATGACACGATCTCACGTATTTGATTATGCATACATTTATGTGTTTATGTATTTATGTTTATGTTTGTGCATGTATGTGTTTATGTGTACATTTATATGTACATATGTGCTCATCCAGAAGGCTATATTGTAATGCATTTTGGATGACTGTCTTGGGTGATGAGACATAGATTTCTGAGTAATTCTTACTTGTGTATTTATTTCTACTGTATGTTTTAGAACCATGTGTTTGTTTTGCAAAATAAAAGTTAACACCTTAAAAAATTAAAAAAAAAAAGAGAGAAAGGAGAGATCACCACCAACACCGAGGAAATAAAAAACGATCTTAAAAACTCATTATGCGCAGCTATACCTCAATAAATTAGGCAATCTAAAAGAAATGGACGCATTCCTGGAAAGCCACAAACTACCAAAACTGGAACAGGAAGAAATAGAAAACCTGAACAGGCCAATAACCAGGGAGGAAATTGAAGCAGTCATCAACAACCTCCCAAGGCCCAGAAGTCCAGTGCCTGATGGCTTCCCTGGAGAATTCCATCAAACGTTTAAAGAAGAAACCATGCCTATTCTATGAAAGATAGAAAGATAGAAAGAGATGGAATACTTCCAAACTCGTTCTATGAGGCCAGCATCACCTTAATTCGAAAACCAGACAAAGACCCCACGAAAAAGGAGAATTATAGACCAATATCACTGATGAACATAGATACAAAAATTCTCAGCAATACACTAGCCAATAGGATCCAACAAAGTATTTAGAAGATTATTCACCATAACCAAGTAGGATTTATCCCCGGGACACAAGGCTGGTTCAACACTAGTAAAACAATGTAATTCATCATAGCAGCAAGAGAGAAACCAAGAGCCATATGGTCCTCTCAATAGATGCAGAGAAAGCATTTGACAAAACACAGCATCCATTCCGGATCAAAACTCTTCAGAGTGTAGGGATAGAGGGAACATTCCTCAGCTCCTTAAAAGCCATCTATGAAAAGCCCACAGCAAATATCATTCTCAATGGGGAAGCACTGGGATCCTTTCCCCTAAGATCGGAAACAAGACAGGGATGTCCGCTCTCCCTGCTGCTATTCAACATAGTACTAGAAGTCCTAGACTCAGCAATCAAGCAACAAAAAGAAAGAAAAGGCATTCAAGTTGGCAAAGAAGAATTCAAACTCTCCCTCTTTGCTGATGACATGACACTCTACATAGAAAACTGAAATACTCTACCCCAAGATTGCTAGAACTCATACAGCAATTAGGCAGTGTGGCAGGATACAAAATCAATGCCCAGAAGTCAGTGGCATTTCTATACACTAAAAGTAAGACTGAAGAAAGAGAAATTAAGGAGTCAACTCCATTTACAATTGCACCCAAAAGCATAAGGTACCTAGGAATAAACCTAACCAAAGAGGTAAAGGATGCATTCCTTAAAAACTATAGAACACACACAAAAAAAAACTATAGAACACTTCTGAAAGAAATGAGGAAGAAACAAAGAGATGGAAAAATATTCCATGCTCAAGGATTGGCAGAATTAATATTGTGAAAATGTCAATGTTACCCAGGGCAATTTACACGTTTAATGCAATCCCTATCAAAATACCATGGACTTTCTTCAGAGAGTTGGAACAAATTATTTTAAGATTTGTGTGGAGTCAGAAAAGACCCCGAATAGCCAGGGGAATTTTTAAAAAGAATACTGTTGTTGGGAGCATAACAATGCCAGATTTAAAGTTGTACTACAAATCTGTGTTCATCAAGACAGTGTGGTACTGGCACAAAAACAGACACATAGATCAATGGAACAGAATAGAGAATCCAGAAGTAGAAACTCAACTTTATGGTCAACTAATATTCGATAAAGGAGGAAAGACTATCCACTGGAAGAAAGACAGTCTCTTCAATAAATGGTGCTGGGAAAATTGGAATCCACATGCAGAAGAATAAAACTAGGCCACTCTCTTTCACCATACACAAAGATAAACTCAAAATGGATGAAAGATCTAAATGTGAGACAAGATTCCATCAAAATCCTAGAGGAGAACACAGACAAAACCATTTTTGCACTCAGCCACAGTAACTTCTTGCAAGATACATCCAGGAAGGCAAAAAAAACAAAAGGAAAAATGAACTATTGGGACTTCATCAAGATAAGAAGCTTTTGCACAGCAAAGGATACAGTCAACAAAACTCAAAGACAACCTACAGAATGGGAGAAGATATTTGCAAGTGATGTATCAGATAAGGGGCTAGTTTCCAAGATCTATAAAGAACGTATTCAACTCAACAGCATAGAAACAAACAATCCAATCATGAAATGGGCAAAAGATATGAACAGAAATCTCACAGAGGTAGACATAGACATGGCCAACACACACATGAGAAAATGCTCCACATCACTTGCCATCAGAGAAATACAAATCAAAACCACAGTGAGATACCACCTCACACTAGTGAGAATGGGGAAAATTAACAAAGCAGGAAACCACAAATGTTGGAGAGGATGTGGAGTAAAGGGAACCCTCTTACACTGTTGGTGGGAATGTGAACTGGTTCAGCCACTCTGGAAAACTGTGTGGAGGTTCCTCAATGAGTTAAAAATAGACCTGCCCTAGGACTAAGCAATTGCACTGTTGAGGATTTACCCCAAAATACAGATGCAATGAAATGCCGGGACGCCTGCATCCTGATGTTTCTAGCAGCAATGTTCACAATAGCCAAACTGTGGAAGGAGCCTTGGTGTCCATCGAAAGATGAATGGATAAAGAAGATGTGGTTTATGTACACAATGGAATATTCCTCAGCCATTAGAAATGACAAATACCCACCATTTGCTTCGACATGGATGGAACTGGAGGGTATTATGATGAGTGAAATAAGTCAATTAGAGAAGGACAGACATTATATGGTCTCATTCATTTGGGAAATATAAAATATAGTGAAACGGAATAAAGGGGAAAGTAGAGAAAATGAGTGGGAAGTATCAGAGAGAGAGACAGAACATTAGAGGCCTCTAACTCTGGGAAACAAACAAGTGGAAAGGGTGGTAGGTGGGGGGTGGGGGTGACTGTGTTATGGGCACTGAGGTGGTCACTTGGCGGTATGAGCACTGGGTGTTATGGTATATGTTGGCAAATTGAACTCCAATAAAAAATTAAAATTTAAATAAAAAAAGAGTTTCTGGTGATATCAGTACTAGCCTCCGGAGATGATCCAAACATGGGTAGGAAATGAATGAATGTAAAGGAAACTGACCAGATTTCTTTTTTATTATTTTTCCAGTTACAGGTGTGTTAGGGGCAAATGGCTTATACATGCCAGTAGGGGGTTGCATGCTTTGCATCTCCTACTGGTGCCGAAGGAGTGAAAACTTGGGATTTCTTAACGCTTTGCCCACAGTTGAGACACAGGGGGAAGAATGAAGAAGGAAACCTAAAAGCTGACAGCCAATAAGGAAAAAAGTGTCAGACATATATTTATAACCACCCACCCATCAGAATAGCTACAATTTGACAAGTGACAAACCCGAATGTTGGCAAAGATGCAGAAAACTTACCACTTGTATACATCCAGTTGTAGTGTGAAATCTTACAATCATTCCTGGAAAAGACTTAGCAGTTCTGTAAAAAGATATTTTGCATAAAATTACAACATAATTCAGCAGTTGCACTCCTGGGAATTTATCCCACAGAAATGAAAAATTATTTTCACATAAACATATGCTCCTGTAGATAGATAGCATTATCTACAATATCCAAATTATCGAATCAGCCCAATGTCCATCAACTGCTGAATGCAAAAGGAAGATGCGGCATACATTGCAATAGTGGACCTAGAAAGATATCTATATGTGTATATATATATTTATTGTCCCAAAGGGACTTTCATTCCCTCAGAAATAGGCAAATATGTGATGTTTTAGTCAGATATAACATAAATGATCACAATTGTTTCTTCAACGTGTTCTTGTCTAGCAATTTATGTACATCTCTGTGCAACCCATCAATTTAAGATGGCACTCATGACTTTTATCCCAAAACTCCTATGATAATGTGGCAAAATGTAAGTAATTCTGCTGGGCTTAATCCAAACACATGAGACCTTTCAAAGCATAGAGTTTTCTCCAGGTGGAGGTAGAAGTCGGTTGTCAGAGGGACTGAAACTGCAAGAGGGACTCAATGCACTGCTATGAGGATGCAGGGGCCAGGTTGAGAGAATTTGGGTGGCAATAATGTGGATAGTATCTATGGACAGAGCGTGGTCCATCTGACAGCAAGGGAAACAGAACCGCAGACCTATGGCCACAAGGATCTGGATTCTGCCAACATTCTGAAGGAGCATGGAAGGACATTCTTCCCTAATCCTCTAGGTCAAAGCCTACTCAGGCTGACACCCTGAGTGGAGCCTTGTAAAACACTAAGAAGAATTCTGTTGAGCTCACTTGGACTTCTCATCTTCAGAACTGTGAGCTAGGAAATGAGTATTGTTTGAACTTGCTATGTTTGGGTAATACACCAAGATTTGTTGAGGAAAAAAAGGGCAGGAGAGATGTGATATATATGAATTGCTCAGCCTATCCAGCTGCAATAGCTACACGGTTGAAACAACCTACATGCCCAACAACAGAAGAATGGAGAGAGTATGGAGAGAGTAAAATGCAGCACACTCGTATGATAGAATATCATTCAGCTATAAAAGGAACAAAGTGCTGATACACACTGCAACATAGGCAAGCTTTGCAAGCATTATGCTGAGCAAAAGAAGTCAAACAAAAAGCGTCCATGTTGTAGGATTCTATTTACATGAAATATAAATATATATAAATATAAATACCCAGAATAGGTAAATCCACAGTGATTAAGATCAGAGGAGTGGTTGCCAGAGGCAGGGGGTGGGGAGGCAATGAGGATGAATCGCCTACATGACATAGGGTTTTATATGGAATAATGAAAATGTTCCCAAAATAGATAGTGGTGACGGTCACCTGATATTGTGAATGTACAAGTGCCACTGAATTGGAGACTTTAAAATAGTCAAAAAGGTAAATTTTATGTGAAGTTTATTTTAAAACAGTAAAATATATGAAGAAAAACTAGAATCTAGCTCAAAGTTGTGACATATTATCATTCTTGAAAATATTTCAACACTTCTAATGGAAATCACAAGGACTAGATTTACATATTTAATGTGATTTTTAAAAAATACGTATCCTAGAAATTAAATACCACTGAAACTATTTCCTAGGAGTAAAGGTACACTGAAGATATTTTCAGAGACATATGCGGAAACATAACCACGCACACCAAAGCTACTGTTGTCAATACAAATGGAAATTTTAAAGAATGTTTTTCAAGCAGAAGAAAAGTTACCTCTGAAGGGCCAATGTCCTAAGTTGCATTCCTATGAAGCAGCCGCTACAGCACAGTCGCCAAACCCTTCCAGAAGGAAACTGCAGAACCAGAAAACATCATGGTGAACTCTATTATAAATGGTCAAAGTAAAGTAATTCCACACTTACATTTTGGGAAATACTGAAAGTTACAAGCATTCCAAAATTCATTTTATTACCCTAGTAACTTTAAAATAAGAATAAGAAAGGAAAATATGAAGACATATCAGTACCATTCATGAAGATGTAATCCTGAACAAAATCACTTCATCCAACAATATACGAAATGATAGTTTCCATGTATGAGTTAGGTTTACCCCAAGAGAACAAATATCCTTACTGTTTAAAAGAAGTTAGTCAATTAACCTTCGACCAAGCAGGAAAGAATATCCAATGGAAAAAAGACGGTCTCTTCAATAAGTGGTGTTGGGAAAATCGTGCAGTACATGCAGAAGAATGAAACCAGACCATTCTCATACACCAATTCAAAGATCAATTCAAAATGGATGAAAGACATAAAGGTGAGATAGGAACCCATCAAAATCCTAGAGAACACAGGAAGCAACCTTTTTGAACTTGGCCGCAACAACTTCTTGGAAAACACGTCTCTAAAGGTAAGGGAAAAAAGCAAAAATGAACTGTTAGGACTTCCTCACGATAAAAAGCTCTGCACAGCAAACAATCAACAAAACTAAAAGGGAACCTACAGAATGGAAGAAGATACTTGGAAATGACATAATAGATAAAGGGTTTGTATCCCAGATCTATAAAGAACTTATCAAACTCAACACCCTAAAAACAAAAAATCCTATCAATAATGGGCAGAAGGTATAAACGGTCATTTCTTCAAAGAAGACCTACTAATGGCCAACAAGTACATGAAAAAAGCTCCACATCACCTGTCATCAGGAAATACAAATCAAAAGCACAATGAAATACTGCCTCACACCAGAGAATGGCTAAAATTAAAAAGACAGGAAACAACAGATGTTGGCAAGGATCTGGAGAAGGGGGAAATTCTTGCAGTGTTGGTGGGAATGGAAGCTGGTACAGACTCTCTGGAAAAGAGTATGGAGGTTCCTCAAAGAGTTAAAATAGAGCTACCCTATGACCCAGCAATTGCATATGCTGTATGTATATGAATGTAACTCAGCTATCAAAAAATGAAATATTACCATTTGCAAAGACATGGATTGAACTAGAGAGTATTATGTTAATTGAAATAAGTCAGTCAGGAAAGAAAATTACCATATACTTTCACTCCTATGTGGAATTAAAGAAGCAAAACAGGTGGACATCTGGGAAGGGAAGGAAAAATTAAAAAGGTGAAAACAGAGAGGGAGGAAAAGAGACTCTTAATCATAAGAAACAAACTGAGGGTCACAGGAGGGGAGGGGGTTTCAGAAATAGGGTAACTGGGGGATGGGCATGAAGGAGGGCACGTGATGTCATGAGCACTGGGTGTTATATCCAACACCTCTTGAATTCTACCTCTGAAACTAGTATTACATTATATGTTAATTAATTGGATTTAAAATAAAATTTTCAAAAAACATCAGTTGACCATATCAGAGTGCATTTCCTTCCAGGATCTCTATTATACTCCATCAGCTTATGCCAGGACCACACCATTGTGTGAAACCAGACCAAGCTCAGGGCTTGAACTCATGACCCCGAGATAAATACCTCAGGTGAGTCCGAGAGTCCTATGCTTAACCCATTGAGCCAGACAGGTGCCCTAGAGCCACACAGTTTTAATTCTGTGGCTCTGTGACATAGTTTGAAATAGGAAAGTGCTGCGTCTAGCTCTGTTCTGCTTCTTAGTACTGTTTTTGCTGTCCAGGGTCATTTGTAGGGGCAGATGAAAGTTAGAGTCTGTTTCCTATTTCTAAAATCTGTCACCATGATTTTGATAGGAATTCCATTGAAAGTGAGGGTTGCTTCCGGGACTATTGACATTTTAACAAGATGAAGGCTCCTATCTGATGAGCCCGGATATCTTCCCAAAGTCTTGCAGTTTTCAGTGTACAAGCCTTTCATGGCCTTGGTTCAGTCTAATTATTTTTTTTATGCTAGTGAGAATGGAGTCATTTTTTCATTTCCTTTCTGAGTGTTCATTGTTGGTACACAGAAGGGCTACCAACCTTTCTATGTTCATTTTTTCCCCCAAGTGATGTCCCTCATTAGCTCTAACAGTTCTGGTGGAGCCTCTAGGGTTTCCTGTTTCTATACAGTGTCTTCTGCAAATAGGGACAGTTTGAATTCCCTCTTACAGGTGTGGGTACCTTTTTTTTGCCTTGTCTGTTTCCTATTGTAGAACTTCCGGGGCTAAGAGAGGGACATCCTTGTCTTGGTCCTGCTTTTAGGGGAGACGATTTCAGGTCTTTATCATAGAGTACGATGTCAGCTACAGGCCTTCCTACATGGCCTTTATTCTGTTGATGGACATTTCCTCAAAACCCACTATGCTTTTTATGTCGTATTTTGTCAAATGCTTTTTATACAACTATTGAGATGACCATATAGTTTTTGTCCTTTCCCTTGTTAATGTGATGGATAACGTTGACTGATTGCCAGAAAGGAAGTAGGTGGGAGATGGGCAAAATAGGTGAATATTAGGAGCTATAAGCATCTGGATCTCAAATATATAAGCCACAGAAATTTAGAAAGTACAGCCTAGGCAATGGAGTCAGTTCTATTGTAACATTGTACAGAGACTGATGCTAACCACACTTCTCATGGGAAGAGAAGGCATGGATCCCTGAAAGGCATTTACACAGCCATTATACATATGAAGGGACCTCTGCAGAGATGATAAAGATTTCTTAAATGTCTTCAATGTTGATTTTTAAAAGATTTGAGAGAGCGTGCAGTGGAAGGGCAGAGGGAAAGGGAGACTCTGAAGCACACTCCCCACTCAGCCGGAGCCTGAGCCCTTCGTGAGGCTCCACACCACAACCTCGAGATCCTGACCTGAGCCAAAATCAAGAGTAGACGTTTAACTGACTGAACCACCAGGAGACCCTCAAATGTTCTTAAGCAAAATCCATGCTGTGAACCCTGAGTGGTGGGAGGACAGCAGGGATACCCAGTCTACCTAGAAGAGTGGGAGTCCTGGAGGGCCTGAGGGTGGGAACAAAGGATGTGGGAGGGTGCCTGCATCCCCTTCCCACCCGGCATGGTGACAGGACCTTCCCTCACACCCTTTGGCCTTCAGGGTGCAGGCCTATGTGCTGACTGGACCACCGAACTACAGTGATGACATGGGACCCCATTGTGGGCAGAACTGTGGCATCCCAGGGTTCCACCACTGCCTGTCGCTACTCTGAGTCCGCAGGCAGTTGGAGGCACTCATGCTCCAGATCTGGCTCACAGCGCCCGAACTATCCCACTCTCCCCAGTACCCCAGTGTATAAAGTGTAGGCGCTCACACAGTGACAGGTTACAGGTGAGTGAGAGCTGCTCCCTGCTCCCCTCATGCCACTGTGGGGCCTGTGGGTCTGGGTGGGGGCGCTGGCCTCCTGGATAGGGTGAGAACACACTTTCGCCCATGTGACGCCCATGAGGCAGCTCCTGCAGCCCTTCCACAACTCCACAGGGTGGGGGCTGCTTCCCTGCTGCCCCAAGCCAGGGAAGGAGGCTGTGGTCTGGGCTCAGGCAGCTCATCTGGGATCCCCGCTCCCCTGTAAGCCCTGTTCTGTGCAGGGGAGACCCAAGCCATGAACTTTCCAGCCCATCTAGGTGCATGGACCCCGACATGTGATGACCAATCCCTCCACCCTGTGGTCCACAGTGGACGAACAGGGCTTCTGGGTCCTCTTGGCCCATGATCAGGCTTGCTCTTCATGAACTGGAACATGGAGGCCCTCATGCTCCCCCCACACCCCCTTCAGGCTATTCACAAATCACTGAATTCAGGGTGGGTAGTTTGGTTACACTTTTGCTGGCATAAGTTTTTAATTTTGATAATGTCCAGTTCATTGCTTTTTTCCTTTGGTCATTGTACTTGTGGAATCTAAGAGAAACCTTTGGTCTACCCCAGGCCCACAGGAACACTCACTGGCAGCCCCATCCACCACCATCTCGGCACCAATCCTGGGCCTGAAGACATCACCCAAGCATCAGGTCAGTAGTTGCCCGCAGCCTACTGGGCCCCCTTGTGCTCCTGATAAGGGGGTGGGAGAGCTCTGTCCTCTCAGCATGACGGCATATCCTGGGAAGTGGCTGCGAAGGTGGACTGTAGGTGGGCCAGCTACAGACAGTGAGTGCCCGTGTGTGATCCTCCAGCCCAGTAGGTCCCCTTTGGAACTAAGGGGTTGTCTCCACCCTCCGGTCAGACATATGGGGACCTACCAACAGGGAGCACACAGACACATGTGTCCTCTGAAGGTTTTCATGCAGTGTCATCCTTGGATGTGCCCAGCACCAGGCAAGAGGACCTGGAGACCCTGCTGGCCTTGGAAAGGGTGATATCATAGCTGAATACCATCAGCTGAGACCCAGACAAGTACCATAGACACTACAGCATGCACTAGATGTGGGGACCACACCTGCAAGAGCAGGTGAGGCCCAGGAGGGGATCAGAGCCAAGTATGAGCCAGGTCAGCCCAGATAAGGACCATAGTCACCAGGAATATGTGAGACCCTGGGGACGGACCTGGGCATCAGTAGCAAGTGAGGGTCCATCCTGGATCCTAGACATTGGTTGCCAATGAACCCAGGTGAGGATCATAATCACCAGGTCCAGATGAGGCCCAGGTGGTGAGCATACCCAGGTATGTAGGAGTGGGTATGGCCCAAGTGGTATCATAAGCAGCAAGACCAATTATGTACCAGGTGAGGCTCATACTACAGTCCAGCCAATGAGACCCAAGTAGGTATTGTTGCCATTACAAACAGGTATGGCCAGGTGGGGATGCTAGTCCTCAGGAGCACCAGATGTCCAGTTGGTGCATTAGCCAGCAAGTAGAGGTGAGACTCAATCAGGGATCTGAGTCTAAGCTGAGCAGGCAGGGCCCAGGCAGAGATGAAACCCAGAGGCGCAGAGCATGAGGAAAAGGCTGGAGGCATTAGAGCCATGTGAGGCCCAGGAGGGGATCAGAGCCAAGGATGAGCCAGGTAATCCCAGACAACAACCATAGTTACCAGGAACAAGTGAGACCCTGGGGACATTCCAGGGCATCAGGAGAAGTGAGGACCCATCCTGGATCCTAGTGAACAGTAGCCAATGAGCCCAGGTGGGGACCATGGTTACCAGGTCCAGATGAGGCTCAGGTGGGGACCAGAGTCACCAGGTCAGGACAGGCCCAGGTGGGGATCATCACTGATAGAAGCAGGTATGGCTGTCAGGCTGCTCTCATTAGGCAGACAGGCCCATCCTCTCATGCCCAGCCAATCTCAGAGGGTCCTGAGCTCCCTTAGGATTAAGGGGAGAGGAGCCATTCTTCTCCCTCCATTCCCCATGTCCCTGGCACTGATGGGTCCCCACCACAGGGCCCCTCTGTTTCAGGCACACCAATAAGGGTCTCCCGGGGACCCCTGGGATGATGCTGACCTGTCACTGTGGAAGGTCACAGACCGTCACAGCTTTCTGCAGTGAGTTTCCTGGACACCCATTCATCCATTTCAGGAGGGGGTTTGCATTTGCAGGAACGTCTCTCTGGGGGCTGGCCCATCCCCCCAGGTCAGGACCCCTCCCCTGGAGTCCTCTGAGGGCCATGTCTGCATGAGGCTGGAGCTGAGAGCCCCAGGAGGCAAACCCGGGAAGTGGGTAGGAGCGGAGTGGGGCCTGGGGTCGGGCCCCTGGGCACTCAGAGGAGGGGCCTCCACAATTGCTTCAGGGAGGGCCAGGTTTCTGCCTCCTGCATCGGGGTGGGGAGTGTCCTGTCCTTCAGCAAGGACTCCAGAGTTGAGGGGCTCTGGGACCGTGGTGTGCTTTCTATAGGAGGACGGTCTGGTCTGGGGTGAGTACAGAGGGGTACTCCTCACTCACACCCTCAGCCCAGGGCCTCAGGGTGAAGCCCAGGGCCTTCACAGTCCTGAAGGATTCTGTGGGGCTGCAGGTATTGCTGGGGTCAAAGCAAGCCTCACGATGGGCAGCAGAGGAAGGGGCCTACCAGCTTAGTCAGGAAGATGGAAAAAGAGGAGGAGGCCGACCTGGAGCTGGAATGAGGGAAGGAGGACAGCCCAGTGGCCTTGTTCGGAGGGGATGAGGCTGCTGGGTTGACTGCTCCACAGATACCTCACAGAGGCTGGAGACTCCATGTGGGGCCACCAGGGCTGTCCCTGGCCCTCTCAGCCCTGCTCACAGCCCAGTGGCTCCTTGAATGGTTCAGGCATGAGTCTAGCTCAGGGGCTCTGACAAGAGAAGAGGTACAAGGGCCAGAGTCACAGAGGTGACAGCAAGAAAGGAGGAGTCAGCGGAAGGCAGGGGGGCCTCAGCCGAACAGTCATGGGGGAGCCCAGTTCGCACTGACAGCTCTCAGGCTGGTCCATCCCAGGACTGTGGCAGGTCACTGCCTAAGTATCAAAGGGGACCCACCCAGCCCACCACCAGCAACAACTCTTCTTGGACCCCCTGGAACCCTGCCCCCGCCCAACCATAGGCAGCGGGCAGCCCCTGCCCTCCCTGGAGGGACCCTCCCCTCTGAGTTTCCGGGGCCCACATGAGGGGACTGTGGGGCCAGGCCTGGGCCTCAGGGCTCTGCACCTCCTGCCTTCCAGGGAGAAGGAGCTGCCCAGCCCCAACCCTACGAGGCCAAGGTGAAAGTGCATCCTGGGCACCGGGCAGGATTGGGCAGTGGGCATGGGGCCAGATGTCCGCAGACCCTGTCCCCAGGATGTCCCCAGTGGTGTCTTCCCAAATGCCCTGTCCCAGCACTTCCTGGGCTGCTGGGAACGCACCCGAGACCCTGAGCCACAGTCAGCGGGAACAGCTCTGTGCCTTCCTGGCTCCTCTGAGTCCCCGCAGGGTGACTGGACGTGGCACCGCGTGCCCACCTCCCATGGCTGGAGGCTCATCTGCTGCCCCTGCTTGTCCTTTTCCAGAAACACCATTAGCAGACCTGGCAAGACAACAAGAGGCTAACAATGCTCAGGAAATGGGGCCACTACTATCACAGTGAGGTGGGCACTGCGTGTCCCCTGAGGGCACTCTGTCACGATGGAGCTGGAGGGTCACCCAGAGCCGCCTCCTGTCCTGTCCCTGGGAGAGGCCCCTGCCTGGGGAGAGTCTGATGCCAGAGCCAAAGACTCCGCAGGCCCAAGGTTGGCAGCAGGGGGAGCAACAGGTCAGGGCCACAGTCCCTGCTCCTTGTGGAGGACAAGGCTCAGCTCTAGGGAGGCCCAGTATCTCTAGAGACACCGTGGAGCTGAAGCCAGAATCTTCTCGATGCTTCCCATTCCCTGAACTCCAAGGTGTCGCCCTGGGCCCATCTCACCAACACTGCATTCCCTCCTGCAGGCATGTAGTCAAGTTTACAAGGGGGTCCCGACCTAGCTGCAGGTACAGGTGTGGTTGCATTTGCTGGAGATTGAGAGGTTTAATAAGGAACCCAGAGAAATGCCAGATAGGGCCCTTCCACTTTTGGCAGATGCATCGCCCTCAAGAGAGGCCTGGGCAGGAGCCGAGGGGAACATGGTGTGGGGAGGTCACCTGCCTGGGGATCCGTGGTGGCTCCAGCATCTTCTGGTGCCTCTCCAACCCAAGGGCTATGCCCACCTCCCTACAGCTCCAACCTCAGTCCCACCATCCATGGAGGAGATTCAGCCTGGGGTCCAGACAAGCCCACAGCACCCACCCCGTGGGGTCTCTGTTGGGCTGAGGGTCCTTAAACCCTGCCAACTCTGGCCTGGACAGCATTCCTACTCTCTGGGAAGACCGGGTCCATTCAGGGCTCAGAGGGCTGTGGGCAGACTGGGGTCAGGGCATGGGGGAGGAGGCCCCTGCCAGGATGTCACCCCTGCCTGCTTGGTGAATGAGGAAACCCTGATCTTTGGGGGCCTGGGGCCTTCTCAGGCTTCTTCATTCCAGGGTTCCCCAAACTGCTGAGATTCCAGGCCCATCAAGAGCACATTCTAGATAGAGCTCACCCCAAGCTGAAGAATCACAGGGTGAGTAGACGCTCCCCAGAGGCTCCTTCCCCTTGGCCTGGGGCAGAGGGTGCCAGCACAGCCCTTCTGAGCTTGGTATCAGCTCAGAAGCTTGGTATCACAGCCCGAGTTTGGTATCAAGTTCTTCCACCTGAGGACCCGGGGGGCCCACAAGGCTGGGTGAGGCCATGGGAAGTGTGTCCACCTGGTTCCAAGGGGCCTCATTGTGGGGCCTGAAAACTTCTGCCCTTCTGCCAGGATGAGGAACAGATATGCACTTGCATCTACACACCCAGGTAGTTCCTTCACTGTTTTATCAGCCGGGTCAGGCCACCCCAGGCTCCTATTCCCACATCCTGCCCCCTGACCCTGGGGAGGGTTTGCTCAGCCCCATCCTCCAGACAAGCCGGGCCCGACCCTGGGGCCTTAAGTCTGAGGCTCGAAGCCCAGACCCACATGGAGAAGCCCAGAGGGGCCCTGCAGGAGGTTCGAGGGTATGGGCTGTCTCTGCCGTAGCTCTCCCAGGGAAGGCCAGGTCAGCCTGGGGTGTGGATGAGCCCCCGGCCAATTCTGCAGCCAGCCTGGTGTCCTCCTGGGGTATTGGCACAAATGGGGGCAGAGTCTGTGCCCCCAGGTCTGTGGGTAGTGCTGGCCAGGATCAGAACCCAGAGTGGCCTGGAGCCCTGATCTCCCAAGGAGGATTGCATAGGCAGGAGGGGCTGTGATGCCTCCTTGGATGCAGCCGGAAGGGGGGGGGCGGCAGTGGCTATGAGCAGATGAGACACTCCCAGGGGCTCTACTCAGGCCGACCCTCCCACCCTACTGTCCCCTAGACCCCCTTCTTCCTCACCCTGAAGCACTGGGATGCCTACATCCTAGACGGGGAGCACATGCTCACAGCCATGGCTTACATGATCCTCAAAGTGCACAGGAGTAAGTGAACCCCCGGGAGCCCAGGTGTGCCCGAGGTTGGGGATGGGAGGCAGGGGCATTGACATGCTGCTCTGAGCAGCACCCAGGCCTGAGGACGGGGGAACATCCAGGCATGCGGTTTGAGTGGGGCTCCCTGAGCGGAGCAGCAGACAGGGCCATCCCTCGGCCATACCACTGCCTATGGTGCTCCTGCACAGCTGGACCCTCAGCTGCTGCCACTAGGGAGCACCCGGAGGCCACAGAGAGCAGCAGACAGGGCCATCCCTCGGCCATACCACTGCCTATGGTGCTCCTGCACAGCTGGACCCTCAGCTGCTGCCACTAGGGGGCACCCGGAGGCCACAGAGCAAGGCGCCTCTGGGTCTCACACCCACTGCCCAGAACTCCTCCAGAAGCTGCCCCTGGAAGGTCTTTGGGAGTTTCTGCAGGACGTCCAGCCCTGGGCCCTAGAGGATGAGGTGGTGCTCAGACATATTTGGGCCTCCATGACCCAGCTCAAACAGATGAAGTGTGACCTGTCCCACCCTCAGGTGGACCCAGGGCCCCCTCCCCTCCCGATTCAGCTTGCTGGGGCTGCCCACAGTGGACAGAGCCCCTGGGGCCTTCCTACTAATTTCTGGGCCTGTCCTCTTCTGCTTCAGCCTCAGGGAAACAAAGCCATGGCTGGGTGTGCAGGCACTCACCGCAGGGGCTGGGCACCAGCAGTGTGGAGGGCTGTGGACAGGGTCAGGCCAGGGGGTACCCAGGAGCCCTGAGGACTGCTGGGGCCCCCAGCTGGGGACTCAGCCTGCTGGAGATGCTAATCCAACCTACCTCTGTCCAGCAGGATCTGAGAGTTCCCCATGGGCCTGCTGTGAGTGTTCCCAGCACCTGAGCCTCTCCTCCATTCTCCTACTGGTGAGACGCTGCCCAGAGTGGATGAGCTGGCCTCCCCAGGCCCAGCCACACAACCTGAGCAGTCTGGACACCCTCCTTGCAGGGCCGTCCTCAAGGCTGAGGAGCTGCTGCAGGAGGGAAGCTCCCCAGAGCCCACAGTTGCACACCTCTGTCCGGGAACACTGGGGCTCTGCTTCTGGCCCAGCTGTCCCCAGCCCAGGACCCCTCACTGCTCTGGCTGCCCCACACTGATGGAACTCCCTCCTCATGGTCCCAGGGAACCAGGAGAGTGCAGTCAGATGGCACCTGAACAGGGATTCAAAGCCGGAACACTGGGTCCCCTTCTCTTTGGCACCTGCCTGGTCCACACAAGAGGCCACACAGCAGACCACACACTAGAATCCCCCTGGGATTCCAGTCATGGAGTACACCAAACTCACTAAGATGACACTGTTGGGAGCAAGACACCCATCCTGCACTGTGGCCACAGCAGCTCAAACCCCTCACTGGGCAGTGATAGGCAGGGCCAGGCCAGAGCCAGGGCAGCGCTGAACCTGAAAACCTAAGGCCGTGTAGAGTCCTGGGACCATCTGACCTCCACCTCCACAGGGAACCTCGATGCTTGTGGGCCTCTGGTGCAGTGCATGATGGTGGGGGTGGGGAACCTGAGGCTCCGGCCAGCCAAGACCATGCCCTGCCTCGTCTTACTGTCCTTCCTGTAGGGCGCCCACACACACACCTGGCAAAATCTCTGACCCGTTACGACCTGGGCTGCCCTCTCCCCAGACTCTAGGGAGGCAGTGTCAACAGGAACCTCACCAGGGTCAGAATGAAGACTGATGGGATTGAGCCTCCCCTGGCCCTGACCAGTTCTGGATTCTGCCCCAAGGCTCATTGCCCCACTCAGAGCAGGATGTGGCCTCTGGGGACGTGGGTGTGCCCCACAAATCTAGGTTGCTGACCTAGGACATCACTGGGAAAATAGGACACACCAGGGCAGGGGAAGCAGGGGCAAGCTGCTGGGCCACACACTCACCCACACTAGGAGACAAGATCCTCCACATCCTGGGTCTCTAACAGTCAATCACCTGGACCAGTGGGCCAGAGGTCAGGGTCCAGCTAACCTGCTGAGACCCAGCGCAGGAACCCCTAAGCTGCAGGTCCAGATCAGGTCTGCTGCCCGCAGAACTGCCTCTCAGGCCCCAACCTCAGGACATCTGCCCCCATTCGGACTCCTCACAATCTCCAAATGGGGGACTCTAGCACCCGCAGTCCCATGTGACTTCAGCTTTCCCCTAAATGGCAGGAAGTTCTCCTTCCCCAGGGGAAGGTGCCCACCCTCAGCTCTAAGCACCTGATTGCTGTTGAAAGTTCAATAAAATGTTGCATTAAAAGGCATGGCCATCCAATTTCCGCGTCTTCCAGAGCTCTGTGCAAGAATCGTGGACAGGCCCCAGAAAGGAGGAGGTGGAACTGCCGAGGCCCCTGACCAGCTCCTGCACAGGTGCCACCAGGGACACAAAGCTGACCTGCCCCCGTGCCTTACAAGGATGGCCAATGCCAGGGGCAGGACAATCTCAGACTTACAGCTACTCAGCCTATGCCCCGAGGGCCAGGTCAGGGCTGGGAGAGTGACAGCCGGGGCCCAGTGGCCTCAGTTCACAAGAGTCTGTGCAAAGCGCCCTGGGAGGTCTGGGCTCCCTCTGTCCAGGGGGCCAGGACTGGCCGTGCTCCGGGGGCACTTCCAAAACTCCTCATGCCCTGCCTGTGCTCCTGCGGAACATAGAATCAGAGGGGCGATTAGCATGGCCCTGCAAGGGACATCAGAACACCAGGCACTTGCAGGTCACGATCCTGGGCTTCTAACGAAGCAGTCTCAGCTGGCACACCTTGATCTGCTGCATCTTCCCCACCAGCGTATGGAAGGATCCTCAGCACCCTAGCAGGTAGGGGCTGTGGGAGAGTAGGGCTCAGCCCGGGGGCCTGGCAGCAAGGGGACCGAAGGACCCTTGCCCCCTCTGCACCCTGACTCCCACACACAGTCAGCCCCAGGGCTCCATCCATTGGGCAGCTTCCTCCTCAGGAGCTCCCCGCCCGACAGGAGGTTCCCGACGTGTGGCTCCAGCGTGAGAGGCACCGAGGAAGGAGAGGCAGCTGGCACTCAGCTGGGACCCACTGTCAGACATGTGAATGTGGCCCAGGTGGACCTTCAAACTCAGCTGACCCTCCAGCAGAGTCACTGCACGAACAAGCCCAGGGATGACCAGGAGAACCCAACTAGCCACCCAACGCCAGCACCTGCAGTGATAAATCTTGTGGTTTCAAGCCAGTTAGGTGTTAGGATGACACAGCCCAAGGATCACACCTGCACAGAGAGAGAGAGACAAACACACCCCAAAACGAACACATTCGGAGTCCCCCTCGATGTTGTCAAACGGCAGCAGAATGGTTACATACATGCTGCTCAGATCACTAGGGAGAACAGATTGAAGATCCTACAAATCACGACTGCACAGGGGTGTTGTGGGCATGGAGATGTGCCTGATGGGTTCTGACAATGAGCATGGAGTGGTAGGAAACATCTTACAGAGGGTGGGCTCCCTCTTAGCAAAGGACACCAAATCCCTTCGAAGATGACACATAATGACATCTGTCCTTCTCTGTATTTGTGGTTCTCCCCCTATTTTGTTTTTCATAATTCTACTTCAGCCTCAACCCTTCATCCGAGCCAATGATCATACAGGCTTTTTTAGGACATTGGGTCCTTCAAGGAGGCAGAGCTTTAACTACTGGTTTCAGGAATAATTATTGCCCAGGTTTATGCTGATCCACCTACCTCTTGCCTTCACAGCTCTTGTCTCCTTGAGAATGAGAGGAAACACAGGTCTTACAATGAAAGAAGCCCACTCCCACTCGGGTGGGACCCCCAGTAATGGAAATCGTCATCTGGGCAAAGTAGTGAAAGCGGGAGCAAATAAGAATAGGTTGTAGGTTAGACATAGTTTGGTTCGAGTATTTTCCTGAAGTATTTACCTTCGATGTCAATTTTTAAATCTTCATCCATTGATTAGTTTTTAAATATTTTATGTAATCTCTATGCCCAACATGGGGCCCTATACTCACAATCCTGACATCAAGATCCACCAAACAAGGCAGTCAGGCACCCCAGTGCCATGTTTTATATCTCTTTGCTTGCTTGCCTATCTCTGCATCCTCTGAAACATTGTGTCCATGATTGGGCAGCTTAGCTACCTCCAAATACCAGAACCTTCTGCTATATCCCAATCCTAGAATGATGTTTGTTATTGAATATCATTTTAAATCAATCATCAGTAAAATGACTACTGGTAAAGGAAGTGGTCAACTTTTAACGTATTGGGCCCAGCTTCCTGGGCTCTCAGGGAAACTATGCTTTCTTTAACATTTATCAACTTCCAAATTACTCCATCAAACCTCAGAGTTTGGGCTCAATTTCTGCCCTGACTCAGCTATATGTCTGCTTCAATTAATAGATATCATTCCATCAAAGGGAGCCTGGCTGGCTCAGTGTGGTTGGTAAGAGCAAGTGACTCTTGATCTTGGGGTAGTGACTTCAAGCCCCATGTTAGGTGTAGAGATAACAGAAAAAGAAAATCTTTTAAAAATCAATCAGTCAGTTGATCTCTGGAGACACAGCTGAGATCCCACAGGGTCAGGGAGCCAGCTTATAGGTCTATGCACAGGATCATAACCAACAGAGCACAAATTCAGAACATTCATAGTCGGCTAGCGTGGGGGACACACCAGCCTTAACGGTGCTCAGGTGGCGAAGTGAGGGGCAGCCCCAGGAGTCATAGGGTTTGCATAGGGTCCAGCATTCTGCCTGTGTGGCCTGATCCGCAAACCCTGTGCAGTCATGGGACCGCTATACTGGAACAGAAGTGGGAGGTGACCCTTGGGGCAGGAAGTCTCCACCAGGGAAGGCCCTAGATTTTGGAGTTTTGAAACTTAGTCACTTCTCTTAGATTAATAAAAAAAGCTTAGACACAGGCAGGGTGAACGCAGGGTTCTGACCTCCAGGGCCAGGGAATCCAGGGCCCCCACACTCATCCCGCCCATCAACATTGAAAGTCCTCAGGGAACAGCACAGCGCTACCTGCTGGAGGCCAGAAGCGTTACACTGAGCCCAGCCTCTGAGCCCTGCAGGTGCATCTCCAATAAGGCAAGTGCACACCTGGCAATCAGGGGAATGGCCGCTCCCCCATTGGCCTGCACAGACCACCGGCTCCCACCAAGAGAGCTGATCATAGAGGCCTGCAAGGCTTCAGCTCTACGGGGAAAGTAGGATCTAGCTTCCTTTATACTTTGTTCTTTATTATTTTTTTCATTTATTTTTTTCAATTATTTTTTATTAATTGCTCACTTTTAATTATTATGTACATACTTATATATTTCTTATTTTGATTATATTCATTGTAGTTTAATTTTCGTTCTTATTTTGGGATCTACATTCTACTAATAATTAATAAGTAACAAGCAGGCCAGAACACACCCAGGATCTAGTTTTTTAGGGGGATTTGTTGTAATTGTTGTTTTCCCTGTGTTTTCTATTTCTTTCTTCCTTCTTTTTTCGAAAAATAATGAGGTGGAGAAATTCACCTCCGAAAAGAATACGAGGTAGTCCTCACATCCAGGGATTTAATCAATGCAGATATAAGTAAGATGTCTGACTGGAATTAAAAACAATGACTATAAGGTTAGTAGCTGGCTTGTAAAAAGGGTACAGTGGACACTACACAATCCCTTAATGTAGAGACAAAAGAACTAAAATCGAGCCAGGCCAGCAATGAAAATGGTATAACTGAGTTGCAGTCCCAAGCGGAAGCCATAAAAACAGGAAACATAATGGACCACAGAGGCAGACTTAGGGAACTCAGTCACTTATTAAAACAATAACATTCATACCGGGGGAACCCCAGGTGGCTCATCAGTTTGGCACCTGCCAGCGGCCCAGGGCATGATCCTGGATTCTGAGGAACTAGTGCCGCCTCATGCTCTCTGCATGGCGCCTACTTGTCCTTCTGCCTGTGTCCTTGCCTCTCTCTGTGTGTGCCTGTCATGAATAAATAATAAAATAAAATCTTAAAAATATAACATTCATATCACAGTAGACTCAGAAGATGAAGAGAGAGAAAGGGGGGGACAAGTTTTATTTGAACAAATTATATAAACTTCTCTAATGTGAGGAAGGACAGAGACAAAGAAACCAAGAACACAGAGAAATCACACTAAATTAAAAAAGAAAAAGCCAACATCACCAAGGCACATTAGAGTCAAAATCACAGAATACATAGACAAGGAAAGAATCCTGAAAGCGGCGGTGCACTGAGAGTCCTTAACCTACAAGAAGACAAATCCAGTTCACAGCAGATCTGTCCACACAAACGTGGCAGGCCAGAAAGTTCTGGAAGGAAATATTCAATGTAGTGAATGGGAAAAGTATGCAGCCACACATTCTTTATACAACAAGGCTGTCATTCAGGATAGAAGGAGAGATTAAGAATTTCCCAGGGAGATGACAAATAAAGGAGTTCATGGCCACTAAACCAGACCGGCAAGAAATTTTTAAGGGGGACTCTTTTGTGGGCGGGGGGAAGGCCAAAAGCAACAAAGACTAGAAAGGACCAGAGAACATCACCAGAAACACCAACACTACTGGTAACACCGTGGCACTCAATTCATATGTTTCAATAATCACTCAGAATGTACATGGACTAAAGGCCCCAATTAAAAGATATAAGGTATCAGAGTGGATTAAAACACAAGATCCGGGATGTCTGCATGGTTCAGAGATTGAGTGTCTGCCTTCAGATCAGGGCATGATGCCAAGGTCAGGATTTAAGTCCCACATCGGGCTCTTTGTGTGCAGCCTGCTTCTCCCTCTGCCTATAACTCTGCCTCTCTCTCTGTCTCTGTCTCTGCCTCTCTCTCTCTTTCTCTTGCTCTCTCTCTCTCTCGGTCTCTGACTCTCCTCTTCTCATGAATAAATAAATAAAATCTTTTTTAAAAAAGCCAATCCATCAGTATGATGCCTACATACCCTAACTTTAGACCTAAAAAAATGGAGGTCCAAGACAGGAAGGTTTCCCAGAGCATCTACTGGACATTTAAAGAATAATTAATACCTATTGTTCTCAAACATTTCCAAAACATAGAAATGGAAGGAAAACTTCCAATCTTGTTCTTTGAGGCCGGTATTATCTTGGTCCAAAACCAGAAAAAAATAACACTAAAAAGGAGAATTACAGACCAATACTCTTAATGAAACATGGATGCAAAAATTCTCTGTAAAATACTGGCAAATCAAATTCAGCAGTATATTAAAAGAATTATTCACCACAATCTGGTGGGATTTATTCCTGGTTTGCAAGGCTGGTTTAATATTCACAAATCAATAAACACGATACACCATATTAATAAAAGAAGGGATAAGAACTGTATGATCTGTCAATAGATGGAGAAAAAAACATTTGACAAAATACAGCCTTTTTCTTGAAAAAAAAATTCTCAGCAAGGTCGGGATAGAAGGGACATACCTCAGCATCCTAAAGGCCATATACCAAATATCCACAACAATATCATGCTCAGGGGGCAAAAACATTATCCTCTATATAGAAAAGCCAAAAGACATCACCAAAAAATTGCGAGAAGTAAAAATACTGTGAGAAATGAAACATGAATTTGGAATATGTGCAGGATATGAAATTAATGTGCAGAAATGTGTTGCATTTCTATGCAACAATTATGAGTCATCAGAAAGAGAAACTGAGGATTCAATCCCATTCACAATAGCACCGAATCCAATAAGATACATAAGATTCAGGCTAACCAAAGAAGTGAATGCCCTGTGCTGTGAAAACTATAAAATATTGATGAAAGAAATTGAAGAATACAGACACAAAAATGCAAAAACATTACATGTTCAAGGACGAAGAACAAATATTGCAAATAAGGTTATACTACTCAAAGAAATCTGCACATTCAAAGCAATCGCTATCAACAGAGCAATAGCAATTTTCACAGAGCTGGAACAAATAACCCTAAAATTTTTATGGAACCACAAAATACTGAAAATAGCCAAAGATATGTAGAAAGAGAAAATCAAGGCTGGGGGCACCACAAATTCAGACTTCAAGTTATATTACAGTTTTCTAGTGATGCAAAGGGTATAGTGCGGGCACAAGAAGAAGACACCTAGATCAATAGAAGAGAATGGAAAACCTGTAACTCTAGGCTGAATTAATACTTGACAAAGCAGGAAAGAATATCCAATGGTTAAATGACAATCTGTTCAGCAAATGATGTTGGGAAAACTAGACAGCCACATGCAGGAGAATGGGATTGGAACACTTTCCCACACCATGGATAAAAAAAAAAAATTCAAAAGGGATTGAAGACCTAAATGTGAGACCTGAAACCATAAAAAGAAGAAAAGATAGGCAGTAACATCATTGACTTGGCCATAGGGTCTTCTTTCTAGATATGCCCCTGAGACAAGGGAAATAAAGCAAAAATAAACTGTTGGGACTTCATCAAGATAAAAAGTTCTGCACAGTGAAGGAAACAACCAAAGCTAAGAGGCATCTACAAAATGAGAAAAGATATTTCTAAAGACAGATCCAATGAAGACTTAAGCTCCCAGTGCATCCCCATTGAGAATGATATTTGCTGTGGGTTTTCGTAGATGGCTTTTAAGATGCTAAGGAATGTTCCCTCTATCCGTACACTCTGAAGACTTTTGTTCAGGAATGTATGCTGGATTTTGTCAAATGCTTTCTCTGCATCTATTGAGAGGATCATATGACTCTTGGTTTTTCTCTTGCTGATATGATGAATCATATTGATTGTTTTACGAGTGTTGAACCAGCCTTGTGTCCCGGGAATAAATCCTACTTGTTCATGGTGAATAATTTTCTTAATGTACTGTTGGATCCGATTGGCTAGTATCTTGTTGAGAATTTTTGCATCCATGTTCATCAGGGATATTGGTCTATAATTCTCCTTTCTGGTGGGGTCTCTGTCTGGTTTTTGAATTAAGGTGATGCAGGCCTCATAGAACGAATTTGGAAGTACTCCATATCTTTCTATCTTTCCAAAAAGCTTTAGTAGAATAGGTATGGTTTCTTCTTTAAACGTTTGATAGAATTCCCCTGGGAAGCCATCTGGCCCAGGACTTTGGTGTCTTGGGAGGTTTTTGATGACTGCTTCAAAAAATATTTTGCATACAATTACCACATAATTCAGCAGTAGCACTCCTGAGAATTTATTCCAGAGAAATGAAAATTTTTTTAAAAAAGCATTTACACACCATTACACATATGAAGCCACCTCTTCAGAGATGATAAAGATTTCTCAAATGTCTTCGATGTTGATTTTTAAAATGTTTGAGAGACCATGCAGTGGGAAGAGCAGAGGGAAAGGGAGACTCTGAAGCAGACTCCCCACGCAGCCAGGGCCGAGCCCCTCGTTAGGCTCCATGCCACAACCTTGAGATCCTGACCTGAGCCAAAATCAAGAGTCGACGTTTAACCGGCTGAACCACCCAGGAGCCCCTCAAACATCAATAGAATTATGAGGAGAAACAGACAAATCCACAAATCCACAAACACACTACTCAGAGGCCAAATGAGTAATTATACAGAAATATTAGTAATGATACAGAAGACTGGAACCGTATAGGACCAAATCAGAGCTAAAGGACATATGAAAGAATTCTGTGCTCAAGAGAACGAGCCGTTCTTTCCAAGCTCACATAAAACACTAACATAAATCCGATACATACTACACGATGTAATCTCTCTCTTCCACCTCAACCCATATCCTGACTCCAATGGGGGAGTGTGATATGGAAAAGCAGCTGGAACGTTCCTAAAACATTTGGAGACTATAAATGTACTTTAGGGTCCCCTGGGTGGCTCCATTGGTGAAGCGTTCAACTATTGGTTTTATCTCAAGTCATGATCTCAGCGTTGTGAGATCCAGCCCCATGTCAGGCTCTGCATTCAGCACAGAGTCTGCCTGAGATTCTCTTCCTCTCCCTTTAACCCTGGCCCCACTCATGCAAACGAGCTCTCTCAAAAATAAAAATCTAAAAAGAAAAATACCCCAAACTACAAATATATTTTAAAACATGTAACAATCCAAATTCCCCAAGAGACGATCCAAAAAGTCTTCTTTGGCCAGACTTAATACATACATCTTTAACACTAGGGATGAAATTGCTGACTATATTCATTGGTCTTGGTACACACATATGTAATATATAATACAATATTTCAAAAACCATATACATTTAGAAATATTACTATCTCCACTTTCAGTCTAATAACTGTTCAGCAACTTTTACTTGAGCTCCTATTATGTGCCACGCACTATTCTGGAAGTGAACAAAAGAGGCACATGTCCTGCCTGCAAACAGCTGACACTTTAGTAGGGGCAAGGAGGATAAGACAATAAAGAGGTAAGTATTTAGTATGTCACCCCTGATAATGCTAAGCATCAAAGTAAAGCAAGCGAAAGGGAGGTAGGTATGTAAGGATGAGTGAGGGGTCAGAGGGGAACTGCATTCCTATCAAAAGTCTGTTTCTCCTTATAATTCTATTGATGTTTTGTCTTGGGTGTCCTGAGCTCTGTTGTAATGTGTGTTTACTCTAGATCATTTACCTTCTAAGAGAAATTGTTCCTTTTTAAAAGAGCAATTCTCTGTCATCTTTCTTTTTTTATTATAAATTTATTTTTTATTGGTGTTCAATTTGCCAACGTATAGAATAACACACAGTGCTCATCCCATCAAGTGCCCCCCTCAGTGCCCATCACCCAGTCACCCCTACCCGCCACCCACCTCCCCTTCTCCTACCCCTAGTTCTTTTCCCAGAGTTAGGAGTCATCTTACTTTTGCATCTGTATTAGTTTGGAATTTACACACGTCCGCTTCCTTTTTATTCAGATTGGTTACTCAGGTCTAAAATTAATCAAGAGCTCTCTTCTAGCCCAAGAAACACAATAACCTAAAGGTTATTTTAATGTTGATCTTTTCTTTCTATAATATCTTTGATTAATATTTAGATTCAAGTGGTTTTAAAACCGCAAATTTGAACATTTTTAACAGATTGATCAAGCTCTTCATACATCCATTTTGCTCACCATTGTGTCTTGAATCTTCTGTTTTATATTTTTCACTCTGTACTATCTGTATTTAAAATGTATGTATTTTATAATTCATCCAGATTATTTCTAGTTCTGTAAGCATGGGCAGGGGCAAGAGGGAGAAGCGGGCTCCCACTGAGCAGAGAGCCCCACAAGAGGCTCCATCCTGGACCCTAGGAACATGACCTGAGTCCAGGCTAACACTCAAGCAACTAGGCCACCCAGGCACCTCGGGATGTCCTTTCCTATGTGCATCTGGCTCCATGGGGTGGGGAATGTGTGGACCTAGCCATAGGTAGAGCCGATTCTAGACTCCCTCCACCAATAGTTTCCATAGACACAGTGGGTGGGTCCATTTCCCTCCCGGAACAGAATCGGTTGCAATGTCAGAACCCATGGTGTCTGGCCAGGGAGGCCTCGGGACAGATATGGCTTTAGCTAGGTCTAGGGAAACCCCAGGGAAGCATGGCCCACTTGCTGAGGTGGGAGGACTGCTATCTCAGACTGTTGAGGAGAGGTCCCGGGACCCTCGGCCATGACACATCTACACCCACGTCAGAGAGGTACAACCAGGGTTGCAGCCACACTGGGTCTCAAGGCCACATGTCAGCCCTGGAGCCTGTCCTGCTCTTGGGTGGCCTTAGCCTTCCCTATCTCTGAGCTTTCCAGGGGCCCTGGCATCTGCACAAACCATAGCCACCATGCTCGGAATGAGCCTGGAGGAGAAAGTGTCCAGGCAGGAGCTGGCAGGATGGATGTGGGTTGTGGCCTTGGAGTCAGTGACCAAGGGCCTTGAATCGGTACAGACCACTGCACCCCACTGACCACCCAAATGGGAATCCTCCAAATGATCCTATCGTTCCAGCTCAGCCTGAGAACTAGGGACCAGGTCCATGGGGCTGGTAGACATCCTCCAGGGGCTGGAGGGATGCTCCTGGCCCTGGTGCTAGTCCTCCACGGGCACTGCCTGGTGACCCACCACCTGCAACATAGGAAGAACAAAGTCCCTGTAAGGAGCACCTAGTGATGCCCATGGGCCTTTTCCGCCATCAGCTCCAATCAGGACTTCACCCCTGGAGCTCACTTTGGGGGTGCACCCACTCCTGAAAGGCTCTGCATTTAGGATGCCGATGACAGGAAAGTCTGGGGCCCTCAGTGGCGTCGCCCCACCCTCCCAGCTCCTTGAGCTCCAGCCCCACACGTAGGAGCCAGGCAGGAGACAGACATCGGAGAGCCACCCAAAACCCTGCATGGGGTCACCCCTAGGGATTTCAGGAGGCGCCTTCCCTCAGTCTCTGCAGATGAGGTGCCCTTGAGCTACAGCCCTGTGGCTCCTGGGGCCGACACACAGGCGCGACCGGCACACACCTGACACACACACATTCCCGCCCACCGTGACCAGATGCCCATGAACGGCCTTCCGCCTGGCCAGACGGGTCCCTTCAGCACACGTTCCTCCTGGCTGCCCCTTGTCCCCTTGTGCTACACCTACTGGAGAAGTGGATAATTATTCCCAGGCCAGAAGAGCACAGGTCTCCACCAGGGGGACCCCTAAATTTTGAAACTCAGTCCTGAGTCTTAGGTAAATTTAAAAAAAAAATGTTTGGATACAGGCAGGGTGAACGCAGGGTTCTGACACAAACTGCGGAGTCAAGAGGTCTTGATGGCTCTTCTGTGAAGGCTCACTGTAGATTGGGGGGTGGGATGCTCAGCTCCAGGGATAAGAAACCCAGGGCCCCCATACTCATACCTCCCATCAGCACTGAGAGTCCTCAGAGAGCAGCACAGTGCCACGTGGTGGAGGCCAGAGGCGCTTATACTGAGCCTAGCCTCTGAGTCCTGGAGGTGCATCTCCACTAAGGCAACTGTGCACCTGACAATCAGGGGCATGGGCCCTCCCTCAGAAGACCCGCACAGACCGAGTGCTGATCACAGAGGCCGGCAAAACTTCAGCTCTACGGGGAAAGTAGCATCTAGCTTCCTTTGTATTTTGTTCTTTCTTCATTATTTTTTATTCTCTCTTTTATAAAGTCATAATTGTAAATGTTATGTATATACTTTATATGTTTCTTATTTTGATTACTTTCCTTGTACTTTAAAATTCTTTCTTATTTTGGGATCTAGATTCTTTTTAAAAGCAGGCCAAAATACCACCAGGATCTCGTTTTTTAGGGGGTTTGTTGTTATGGTCATTTTTGCTTTACATTTTATTTTGTTTTTTGTTTTCATTGAAGTTCAATATGAGGACATTTAGTATAACACACAGTGCTCAGCCCCTCAAATGTCCTCCTCAGTGCCCATCACACAGTTACCGCAAAACCCGCCCACCTCCCCTTCCACAACCCTTTGTTCATTTCCCAGGGTTAGAGATCTCTCATGGTTTGTCACCCTCTGTAATTTTTCCCACTCACTTCCCCACCTTTTCTTATAGTTCCTGTCACCATTTCTTATATTCCTCATGGAGTGAAATAATATGATTGTCCTTCTCTGATTGACTTACTTCAGTCACTATAATACCTTTCAATTCCATCCACCTCGAAGCAAAGGGTGGGTCTTTGTCCTTTCTGAGGGCTGAGTACTATTCCATTTTATATATGGACTGCATCTTCTTTATCCATTCGTCCTTCAAAGGACATCGTGGCTCCTTCCACAGTTTGGCTATTGTGATATTGCTGCTGTAAAAATTGGGGTGCAGGTTTCCTGGCATTTCACTGCATCTGTATCTGCTGCGTCATACGGTGGCCCTATTTTTAACTGTTTGAGGAACCTCCAGAATGTTTTCCTGAGTGGCTCTCTCAGCTTGAATTTCCACCAACAGTGCAGGAGAGTTCCCCCTTCTGCACCTCCTCACCAATATCTGTTGTTTCCAGTCTTGTTAATTTTCATTGTTCTCACTGGTGGGAGGTAGCATCTCATTGTGGTTTTGATTTCTATTTCCCTGATGGCAAGTGATGCAGAGCATTTTCTCATATGCTTGTTGGCTATGTGTGGATTTTCTTTGGAGAAATTTCTGTTCATGTCCTCTGCCCATTTCATGATTGGATTATTTGCAAATTGGGTGTTGAGTTTGATTTGTTCTTTCTAGATCTTGGATACTAGTCCTTTATCTCACATGTTTTGTAAAAATCTCCTTCCATTCTGTAGGTTGTCTTTTAGTATTGTTGATTGTCTCTTTGCTGTGCAGAAGCATTTTATAGGGATCAAGCCTCAATAGTTCCTTTTTTGCTTTTCTTTCCCTTATCGTTCGAGATGTATCTTGCAAGAAGTTGCTGTGGCCCAGTTCAAAAAGGGTGTTGCCTGTGTTCTCCTCTAGGACTTTGATGGATTCTTGTTCCACATTCAGATCTTTCAACTGTTTTTTTTTTTTAATGATAGTTTTGTTTTTTTTTAAGACTTTATTTATTCATGAGAGAAACAGAGAGAGAGGCAGAGACACAGGCAGAGGGAGAAGCAGGCTCCATGCGGGGAGCCCGATGTGGAACTTGATCCTGGGTCTCCAGGATCAAGCCCTGGGCCGAAGGCAGGCACTAAACCGCTAAGCCACCCAGGGATCCCTCTTTCAACCGTTTTGAGTTTACTGTTGGGTCTGGTGTAAGAGAATTGTCTAGTTTCATTCTTCTGCATGTGGTGCCCAATTTTCCCAAAACCATTTATTGAAGAGACTATCCTTTTTCCAGTGGATATTTTTTCCTGCTTTGTCAAATATTAGTTGACCACAGAGTTGAGGGCCCATTTCTGGGTTCTCTGTTCTGTTCTCTTAATCTATGTCTTTGTTTGTGCCAGTACCACACTGTCTTGTTGATCTCAGCTTTGTAATGATGTTTGAAAACCGGCATTGTGAGGCCTCGTGCACTGGTATTCTTTCTCAATATTCCTCTGGCTATTCAAGAGCTTTTCTGACTCAATACAAATATTAATATTAATTGTTCGAACTCTGTGAAAAAGCCCATGGTGTTTTGATAGGGATTGTATTGAACGCATAAATTGCCACTTTCTCCATATATTTCATTTTTCATTTTTCACCATTTTTTTTCTTCCGATCGACCGACACAGTGTTCCCCTTGGTTCTGGCTGTATTTTGGTCATGTGGTCGAAGGTACTACCTTCCACCTTTGTAAAACAAAACAAGACAGAAAAAAACAAAAACAAAAATGCTGTATCTCATATATCTACCAAAATTAAATTAAATAGGTTTAAGGAAACCCAGAAGTGAAAAATATATTGAAGACATGAAATTACAGAAATATGAAACTCAAAAAGAAAAAAGCTTAAAAACAAAGAGTTGGTAAAATATTGCAGCTATGGGGAAAAGAAAAATATTGGAAATTTTAACTTGATATAAAAATGAGGCATAATGAAAAGAAAAAAAGAGGAGACGAAAAGAAAGGAAAGAAAAGAAAAGAAAAGAAGAGAAAAGAAAAGAAAAGAAAAGAAAAAAGAAAAGAAAAGAAAAGAAAGAAAAGAAAAGAAAAGAAAAGAAAAGAAAAGAAAAGAAAAGAAAAGAAAAGAAAAGAAAAGAAAAGAAAAGAAAGGAAAAGAAAAGAAAAAACCCTCTAGTTCTATATGCTACTTTTCTCTCTGGCTTTCCCTGGGTTGTTGGTTGGTCTTGGGGCCTCGTGTCCCTGCCACATGTGTGGGGTTTCCTGCCCTCCTGTGTTACCTGAACGTTGCTTCTTCTTTTGCCCCTTAGGTCTGGGTCCAAAACCAGAGAATGGGACAGCTAAGGCAGAGCCGCCGACTGGACTCTAGAATTCCCCAAGGAAAAGGGCCACGGAATGGAAAGGAACAGCCTCCAGGTGACTCCCTGGCACCCTACAAGGGTCCCTTCCTGAGCCACTCCTTGACATAGGAACGTGTCTCTGTGTGCCCATCTGGCTGTGGCAAAAGCCGCAGGAAGGGCCCCGAGCTCTGTTCTCAGGCTCCAGCCACCCTTGTGACCCCAGATGGCTATACCCCGCCTGCCATTCCTGGGAAGGCAGCAGGCGGGCTGTTTCTGGGTCAGGAAGTATCTGCATCTTCCTGTCCTGAACCTGCTAGCCAGGACACAGGCCTCTTCTTCCATCAACTCACCATTGGTATTCAAAGGCTGGCTCTGGGGCTGGGTCCAAGCTCTGTCTCCTTGGCCTCAGGGAAGGAGAGCCTATGAAGACTGAGAACATGGAGAAAAGCACTCTCTCTCTCTCTCTCTCTCTCTCTCTCTCTCTCTCTCATACACACACACACACACATGGTCACATGCATTCAGACACCGTCACACACCATCACACACACACTGACACCCACTTCTGTCTCCACACTGGCTGTGCTATTCGCATCCAAGCCCTCCTCTCCAACCTTGTTCTCTCTTTAGGTCGTGTCCCGATGGACATCCATTTCTGCATCCCAAACCAGTATCCTCCTTCAAGCCTTTGAGGAGGAGTGGTTTCCTGGCATTGGTACGAGGGAAAGCCTGGCCGGAAGAACAGGCATTCCAGAAGCCAGAATTCAGGTGAGTTTCTACAGTGTGTCACGGGCGTTGTTCCCTGTGGAAGGGAAGGTAGCCCTTACATGGTGCGGGAGAGAACATGGGCTCCTAGGGAGGGGGTACCCGTGGGGTGTGGGGCAGAGGCACCAAGGGCAGAGTGTTGACCAAGCCTGGGAGAACCCGTCCAAAGGAAGAATTTCCAAACTCAATGTCGGTTAGCACACATGCTTGTAGAAATGGTAACCGGACCAAAGTGGGAATATGTCCAAGTCGGCCCCTCTCGAGAGAAGCCATAGTCTTAGCGGCTTCAAACTCAGCCCGATTATCCATTGAGTATGTCCCCAAGATGCCATTAGTGTGCGTGGGTTTGCTGTCCTTTGTGTGGAGACCAGTGTAATGCTGCCCTGGGCCTCAGGACCCCGAGGCTAAAACGGATCCTGCCCAGGAGCCACAGCTTGTGTGGATAACCTAATCGGCCTGGATTACAGGCCCTAATCCAGGTGAGGGAGAGGATTCAGGGAGCCCAGCTGTGTGCGGCTCTTCTGCCTTAGTTCTGCACACAGCACTTTACGGGATGGCAGGTGTGAGGCAGCTTTCAGGGAGATATAGGCAGATTCTCTGAAAGACTCTTGGTTGGTGCAAGAGCGTGAGGAGGCTGCTTGAGGTGGCACACCTTGGCTTTCCTCTGACGTCTTTTCCAGGGTCAGAGGGGAAACTCCAGGAGCTCACCTGAGCTCCTCTTTTCCTCCATCCAGGACAGGAGGGAGGGCCGATGCAAACGTAGCTGTTCTAGATATGGAGGACTGGCTGCCCATGCCTTTCGCTCGGCCCATCACAGATGTGCCTGCAGTCAGACCACATAGCCATGAGTCCAAGGCTCTGAGGCAGAGGATGTGGTTTTCCACACGTTCACACCCAAGAGTAGATGAGGACAGAGGTGTTGAGGGCAGCCGGGAGCAGACCTCAGGATGTGGACTCTCCTGGGTAAAGTGGGGCAGGCCGTCGGCTGAGTCTCGGTCCCAGGACTCACGGCACGGCTGATCCCCAGGCCGCAATTGGCAAAGAAGGTGAGGGCAGGGCAGGGAGCGAAGAGCAGCAGAAGCACCTGCCAGGCAAAGTGACAAGGCCCAGTATTCTCCCGGCTATGTAGCTAAGGTTGCCCAAGGCATGCACATGGTTTTTGAGGGCCCATGGAAAGGTAGGGACAGCCATGGCCTGAGATTCAGCCCCAACCATTCACTGCATCTTTCCTGGAGAGAGCACAGGGTGGGGTGGGTGTGTGCGGTGGGTGACATGGGACAGGGCAGGTCACGGGCAAGCAGACTCGGCATCCCGTCCTCCTTCTGATGGCCACAACCCCTATTCTCTGTCCCAGGTTTGGTTTCAGAACAGAAGAGCTCGGCACCAGGGCAGAGCCCAAGTGGGCCCGAGAATGCTTTGGCAGCAAACCACAAACCCAGTCCTCTTGGGACGGTCCCATTGGACCAAAGCCACTGGTCAAGGGTCCCCAGGAGCTCTCCAAATCTGGCTCCCTTCGATCCTTCGGGAACCATGCAGGCGCAGGCTGCAGGGACACCTCCTATCTCCTCCGTGGATGTTGTTCTTCCAGTTTCCTGTGGGGGCCTTGGGGGCCTGATTCTGGGGGCCAGCCTGGGCCCACCCACCTTAGGTGGACAAGGAGGAAACGCTGCTGCTCCCAGAGACCTGGGGAGCCGATCCTGCCCAGGACTGACTCCAGGAGGGGGCCTCTCACCAGGTCATGCTGACCTTGGCCTCTCCGCCCCTGGGAGATGCCAGCAGCCGAAAGAGCACCCCAGTAAGGCGCCCCTGCCCTTGCAAGTTGACCCGTGGCCTCCACCTGCTGGTCCCCCTCAACACTGGGGTCGTGAAGGTCCCTCGGGTACCGACCAGGCCACGCCGGGGAGGGACCAAGGTTCCCAGGCAGTCATGGGCACAGTAGGGTCCCAGGATGGGACAGGGCAGCAGCCCGCCCCCGGGGAGAGCCCCGCTCGGTGGCAACAGCCTTCCCCTCCTGCAGGGCCATGTGTCCCGCTGTCCCCACAACACCAGCTGTGTGCGGACACCTCCAGTTTCCTACAAGAGGTTTTCTCAGCCGATGAGATGGAAGAAGATGTACACCCCTCGTGGGTGGGGCCTCTGCAGGAGGAGGAACCTCCAGGACCCCTGGAAGCACCCGTCAGCGAGGACGATTTTCACACTCTGCTGGAAATGCTAGACTCCTTGTGGCCTCAGGGAGGCCCTTTCCTCCCCACGCCCAACCCATTCATTCAGGCATCCAGGGTAACATGGAGCCCTAGCGTGACTCAGAGGAGGGGGAACCCACAGTTCAGCCGGGGGCCTGACGGAGCCTGAGGCCAGGAGGAGCAGCCATCATCCTCCAGGTTTGGACTGTGTCGCCCGGGGACACGGATGCATCTAGGCTGTCAGGGTGGGAATGTCCTAAGGGGCAAAGCCTGAGGTCTCCCCCATCAGCCTCCTGTCCCAGGCTATGGCTGGAATGTCCTGGGGCCTTGGCCTGGCATCTTCCCCAGAGCACTGCCAACAGTCAGCAAATGGCAGCCAGAGGGGTGGCCACAGCCACTCGGGGTGGTCAGTGTGAGACGGTCCCACTGGGGTGCGTTCCAGAACCTCAGCCGCGTGTGTGCCTTTGTGCATGTGCATGTGTTTTCCTTCTGTGGGACCCATCAGGAGGCCCCTGGACCCTCAAGTGTCCCTGGCTATTCAGGAAGCAGCAGACGTTAGCGGTCAGCCTGTCACAGGTCTTCCCTCAGCCGGGTCACCTCTCTTCCCTGCCAAGAGTCACTTGAGGAAACCTCATCCTGGCTGTTCAAGCTCCATGGAATGAGTCATGGCTCCAATAAACATCTCTCTGCCTCCCCCGAGTGATCTCATGGTGTCATTTGTCCCCTGGGCCTTCGGTCTCTTCATTCCTTCCTGTCTTGCAATATTCACAATGCTTCCTGTGCCCGTGCCCGAAACGGGCTGTGGAGACACCAAGTCGCCCACCTGCAGCTCCCAACTTGGCACAGACACACGCACAGGCCTCACTCACCCTCCCCACACACAGCCACCATCACTGGGTGGAGGCGCTGCTTGTGTGAGCACTCCTCCAAGGGGTCGCGGGGACGCCCAGGGACACACACTCCACGCACGCGATCTGGCCATGATGGTATCAGCTGAGGCCTAATTCACCCCTAACCCCGATCCTCTTGGGCAAGCAGTGAATCTCCCCACTCCTCCCTCATGGTCGCCTCCTCCTTCTATTCTTGTCTCCCTCTATTTCTCTAAATCTCTCTCTCTTTCTCTCCTCTGTCTCTCTGTCTCTCTCTGTCTCTTTGCCTGTCTATCTCTGTCTCCTGACCCCTCTACCTCATTTTCTCTCACAGGTAGGCACACACAGAGGTCACACGTTCATGGGAGCTTCCTTTGCAACTTACTGTCTGGTCATTGAACCTCAGGAAAAGAATGTTAGTGGAAATTTTGGAAGAATGGGGGAGTGGGGGCGGTCGGTCCCTTCAAGTTTACTATGCCCCTGACATGTCCCACACGCTTTGGAGATGAGAGCTGACATCCTCACCTGAGGCCTCAGGATCCAACACATAGGTTTCAGCGTTTGCGAGGAAGTGGAGTTCTGAGAGGTGGCCCTTATACCCCAACCTCTCTGCCTCCCCTAGTCACCTCTGTGCACACATGCGTGTCCACCATTATCTGTATCTGCATTTCCTTTTCTGTGAAATGCTTTAGAGATTTATGGGGGTGCATGGTGAGAGAGAGCAAGCGAGAGAGCTCGTGCAGTGGCAGGAGAGAAGCAGGACCCCACTGAGCAGGGAGCCCCACTTGAGGCTCCGTCCTGGACCCTGGGATCATGACCTGAGCCCAGGCGGACACCCAAGCGACGGGGCTGCACAGGCACTCGGGATGTCCCTTTCTATGTGCATCTGGCTCCATGGGAGGGATTGTGTGGACCTGTCCATAAGTAGAGCCAATGCTAGACACCCTCCACCCATAGTTTCCATAGACACAGTGGGTGGGTCCAGCTCCTTCCCAGAACAGAATGGGTTGCGACGTCGGAATCCATGGTGTCTGGCGAGGGTGGCCTCGGGACAGATAGGGCATTCACTAGGTCTAGGAAAACCCTGGGGAAGCATGGCCCCTTGCTGAGGTGGGAGGACTGCTTTCTCAGACTGTTGAGGAGAGGTCCCTGGACCCTCGGCCATGGCACGTCTACACCCATATCGCAGAGGTACGACCGGGGTTGCAGTCACACTGGGTCTCAAGACCACACGTCAGCCCTGGAGGCTGTCCCACCCATGGGTCGCCTGGGCCATCCCTATCCCTGAGCATTCCCGGGGCCCTGGCATCTGTGCAAACCGTAGCCACCATGCTGGGAATGAGCCTGGAGGAGAAGGTGTCCAGGTGGGAGCTGGCAGGATGGCTGAGGGTCGTGGCCTTGGAGGCAGGGATCAAGGGTATTGAACTGGTAAGGACCACCTCACCCATATGTCCACCCAAATGGGAATCCTCCAAATGATCCTATGGTTCCAGCCCAGCCTGAGAACGAGGGACCGGGTTCCACGGGGCTGTTTGACATCCTCCAGGGGCTGGAGGGCTGCTCCCGGTCCTGGTGCTAGTCCTCCGGGGGCACTGCCTGGCAACCGACCACCCGCAACGTAGGAAGAACAAAGGCCCTGCAAGGGCACTTAGCGACGCCCATGGCCCTTTGCCGCCATCAGCTCCAATCAGGATTTGGCCCCTGGAGCTCCCTCGGGGGCACACCTGCTCCTGAAAAGCTCTGCATTTAGGACACCGCCTGCAGAAAAGTCTGCGGTGCCCTTGGTGGGGGCGCCTCACCCTCCCAGCTCCTTGCACTGCAGCCCCAAGCAGACGAGACCATCAGGAGACCGAGGTCAGAGAGCTGCCCTCTGCCGTGCACGGGGTCATCCTTAGGGATCCCAGGAGATGCCTTCCCTCCGTCTCTGCAGACAACGTGCCCTTCAGCTACAGCCCTGGGGCTCCCAGGACCGACACACAGGTGCCACTGGCATGCACCTGACACACACGCGCTCCCGCCCACCATGACCAGATGCCCATGAACAGCCATCCACCCGGCCAGACGGGTCCTTTCAGCACACTTTCCTCCTGGCTTCCCCTTGTCCCCTTTTCTTCACCTAATGCGGAAGTGGAATAGACACTCCCGAGCAGCAAGAGCACAGGTCTCCAACAGGGGAGGACCTATATTTTGGAGTTTTGAAACTAAGGCCTACGTCTGAGATTAAATTTAAAAAAAAAAAAAGCTCGGACACAGGGAGGGTGAATGCAGGGTTCTGACACAAACTGCAGAGACAAGAGGGCTTGATGGCTCTTCTGTGAAGGCTCACTGCATCTGGGGGGGGCGGGATTTTCATCTCCAGGAAAGGAAACCAGGGCCCCCAAACTCATCCCACCCATCAGCACTGAGAGTCCTCAGTGAGCAGCTCAACGCGGCCTGGTGGAGCCTAGAGACACTTACACTGAGCCTTGCCTCCAAGCCCTGCGGGGTATCTCCACTAAGGCAAGTGGGCACCTGACAATCAGGGGAACGGGTCCACCACCAGAAGACTGGCACAGACCACTGGCTCCCACCAAGAGTACTGCTCACAGAAGCCTGCAAAGCTTCAGCTCTATGGGAAAATAGTATCTAACTTCCTTTGTACTTTGTTCTTTATTATTTTTTATTAATTTTCTTTTATAAAGTCCTAATTTTAATTGTTATGTATACACTTCATATGTCTCTTATTTTGATTACTTTCCTTGTACTTTAAGTTTATTTCTTATTTTGGGATCTAGACTCTTTTTAAAAGCAGGCCAAGAATCTGGAGGGGCAAGATGGCGGAAGAGTAGGGTCCCCAAATCATCTACCCCACCAAATTACCTAGATAACCTTCAAATCATCCTGAAAATCTAAGAATTCGGCCTGAGATTTAAAGAGAGAACAGCTGGAACGCTACAGTGAGAAGAGTTCGCGGTTCTATCAAGGTAGGAAGATGGGTAAAAAAGAATTAAAGAAACAAAAGGCATCCAAGTGGGAGAGACCCTGCTAGGAGCCGGGCTAAGGCTGGGGCGAGCGCCCCCAGGTCAGGAAAGCTTCGTCCCAGAGAAGCAGGAGCTTCACCAATCTTCCTGGGCGGCAAGGCACTCGCAGGGAGTTAGAGCAGGACCCCAGGAAAGGCGGGGATGCCCTCAGGCTGCCTGGGACAGTAACACAGCAACTGCGCCCCATGGAGAGTGCGCCAAGCTCCCTAAAGGGCTGCAGCGTGCACACGGTTGGACCCGGGCACAGCTCCGAAGCGGCTCACGTGGCAGCTCCGCGTGGAGGGGGCTGTGTGGCCCCGGGAGCAGCTCAGGGGCCGCTCGGGCAGAGGTTACGAGCAGAGGGAGCTGCGCGGCTGGGAGCGCGATTCCAGCAGTGCAGGCCAGGGACCACAGGGCGCCGGGGACACAGCCCAAGATCGGGTGCTCCCCCCAGAACAGGCAGAGGCCGGGAGGGCCCAGGACAGCAAGGACACTCCTGCCACAGAGCGGCCCCAACCTGAGCAGATCAGCAACCCTGCCCCCAGAGCATCCAGGCCCCTTCAGACAGAGAGCTCTGTAGTTACTGCAGGAGCTAAATCCAGGGCTCCAGAGCTGGCTGCCACCACTGTTGCTTTTCCTCCTGGGGCCTCACGGATAAACAGCCCCCACTGAGCCTCACAGTGGCCTCACCTGATAAAAAGCTTACACATCTTTCACTGAGACCTGCACCAGGCAGGGGACTGAGCAGCTCCCCCAAGTGGTAACACCTGAAAATCCGAACAGCAAGCCCTCCCCAAGAAGACCAACTAGACCGACGGGAAAAACAAATTATTGACCAACCAACACTGGAAAGTTCCAGAGGAAGTCAAGGGATTTACAGTATACAAAAGCAGAGGATACTCCTCCTTGTTTTTTTTTTTTTTTTAATTTCTGTTTCCTTCCCCCCAATTTTCTTTTTTCTTTTCTTCTTTTTTCCTTTTTTTCTTTTTTCTTTTTTCTTTTACTCTTTTTCTTTTCTTCTTTCTCTTCTCTCTTTTTCTCCTTTTCCCAATAAAACGTGTTTTTGGTCACTCTGCATTGAGCAAAATGACTAGAAGGAAAACCTCAACTCAAAAGAAAGAATCAGAAACAGTCCTCTAACCCACAGAGTTACAATCTGGATTACAATTAAATGTCAGAAAGCCAATACAGAAGCATTATTATAAAGCTACTGGTGGCTCTCGAAAAAAGCATAAAGGACTCAAGAGACTTCATGACTGCAGAATTTAGATCTAATCAGGCAGAAATCAAAAATCAATTAAATGAGATGCAATCCAAACTAGAAGACCTAACGACGAGGTTTAACGAGGTGGAAGAACGGTGAGTGACATAGAAGACAAGTTGATGGCAAAGAGGGAAACTGAGGAAAAAAGAGACAAACAATTAAAAGACCATGAAGATAGATTAACGGAAATAAACGACAGCCTGAGGAAGAAAAACCTACATTTAATTGGGGTTCCCGAGGGCGCCAAAAGGGCCAGAGGTCCAGAATATGTATTTGAACAAATCATAGCTGAAAACATTGCTAATCTGGGAAGGGAAACAGGCATTCAGATCCAGGAAATAGAGGGATCCCCCCCTAAAATCAATAAAAACCGTTCAACACCTCGACATTTAATAGTTAAGCTTGCAAATTCCAAAGATAAAGAGAAGATCCTTAAAGCAGCAAGAGACAAGAAATCCCTGACTTTTATGGGGAGGAGTATTAGGGTAACAGCAGACTTCTCCACAGAGACTTGGCAGGCCAGAAAGAGCTGGCAGGATATATTCAGCGTCCTAAATGAGAAAAACATGCAACCAAGAATACTTTATCCAGCAAGGCTTTCATTCAAACTGGAAAGAGAGATAAAAAGCTTCCAAGACAGGCAGGAACTGAAACAATATGAGACCTCCAACCCAGCTCTGCAAGAAATTTTAAGGGGGACTCTTAAAATTCCCCTTTACGAAGAAGTACAATGGAACAATCCACAAAAACAAGTACTGGATACATATCATGATGACACTAAACTCATATCTTTCAATAGTAACTCTGAACGTGAACGGGCTTAATGACCCCATCAAAAGCCGCAGGGTTTCCGACTGGATAAAAAAGCAGGACCCATCTATTTGCTGTCTACAAGAGACTCATTTTGGACAGAAGGACACCTACAGCCTGAAAAAAAAGGTTACAGAATCATTTACCATTCAAATGGTCCTCAAAAGAAAGCAGGCGTAGCCATCCTTCTATCAGATAAACTAAAATTTACCCCGAAGACTGTAGTGAGAGATGAAAAGGGACACTATCATCCTTAAAGGATCTATCCAACAAGAGGACTTAACAATCCTCAATATATATGCTCCGAATGTGGGAGCTGCCAAATATATCAATCAATTAATAACCAAAGTTAAGACATATTAGATAATAATACACTTATACTTGGTGACTTCAATCTAGCGCTTTCTACACTCGATAGGTCTTCTAAACACAACATCTCCAAAGAAACGAGAGCTTGAAATGATACACTGGACCAGATGGATTTCACAGATATCTACAGAACTTTACATCCAAACTCAACTGAATACACATTCTTCTCAAGTGCACATGGAACTTTCTCCAGAATAGACCACATACTGGGTCACAAATCGGGTCTGAACCGATAAGAAAAGTTTGGGATCGTCGCCTACATATTCTCAGACCATAATGCCCTGAAGTTAGAACTAAATCACAACAAGAAGTTAGCAAGGACCTCAAACACGTGGAGGTTAAGGACCATCCTGCTAGAAGATGAGTCAACCAGGAAATTAAGAAAGAATTTAAAAGATTCATGGAAACTAATGAGAATGAAAATACAACCGTTCAAAATCTTTGGGATGCAGCAATAGCAGTCATCAGGGGGAAATACATCGCAATACAAGCATTCATTCAAAAACTGGAAAGAACTCAAATACAAAAGCTAACCTTACACCTCAAGGAGCTAGAGAAAAAACAACAAATAGATCCTACACCCAGCAGAAGAAGAGAGTTAATAAAGATTCGAGCAGAACTCAACGAAATCGAGACCAGATGAACTGTGGAACAGATCAACAGAACCAGGAGTTGGTTCTTTGAAACAATTAATAAGATAGATAAACCATTAGCCAGCCTTATTAACAAGAAGAGAGAGAAGACTCAAATTAATAAAATCGTGAATGAGAATGGAGAGATCACTACCAACAACAAGGAAATACAAATGATTTTAAAAACATTATGAACAGCTATGCACCAATAAATTAGGTAATCTAGAAGAAATGACACATTCCTGGAAAGCCACAAACTACCAAAACTGGAATAGGAAGAAATAGAAAACCTGAACAGGCCAATAACCAGGGAGGAAATTGAAGCAGTCATCAAAAACCTCCCAAGACACAAGAGTCCAGGGCCAGATGGCTTCCCAGGGGAATTCGATCAAACTTTTAAAGAAGAAATCATACCTATTCTACTAAAGCTGTTTGGAAAGATAGAAAGAGATGGAGTACTTCCAAATTTGTTCTATGAGGCCAGCATCACCTTAATTCCAAAACACCAGACAAAGATCCCACCAAAAAGGAGAATTACAGACCAATATCCCTGATGAACATGGATGCAAAAATTCTCAACAAGATACTAGCCAATAGGATCCAACAATACATTAAGAAAATTATTCACCATGACCAAGTAGGATTTATTCCCGGGACACAAGGCTGGTTCACACTCGTAAAACAATCAATGTGATGCATCATATCAGCAAGAGAAAAACCAAGAACCATATGATCCTCTCATTAGATGCAGAGAAAGCATTTGACAAAATACAGCATCCGTTCCTGATCAAAACTCTTCAGAGTGTAGGGATAAAGGGAACATTCTTCAATATCGTAAAAGCCATCTACTAAAGCCCACAGCAAATATCATTCTCAATGGGGAAGCACTGGGAGCCTTTCCCCCAAGATCAGGAACAAGACAGGGATGTCCACTCTCACCACTGCTATTCAAATAGTACTGGAAGTCCTAGCCTCAGCAATCAGACAACAAAAAGACATTAAAGGCATTCAAATTGGCAAAGAAGAAGTCAAACTCTCCCTCTTCGCCGATGACATGATACTCTACATAGAAAACCCAAAAGCCTCCACCCCAAGATTGCTAGAACTCATACAGCAATTTGGTAGCGTGGCAGGATACAAAATCAATGCCCAGAAATCAGTGGTATTTCTATACACTAACAATGAGACTGAAGAAATAGAAATTATGGAATCAATCCCATTTACAATTGCACCCAAATGCATAAGATACCTAGGAATAAACCTAACCAAAGAGGTAAAGGATCTATACCCTAAAAACCATAGAACACTTCTGAAAGAAATTGAGGAAGACACAAAGAGATGGAAAATATTCCATACTCATGGATTGGCAGAATTAATATTGTGAAAATGTCAATGTTACCCAGGGCAATTTACACGTTTAATGTAATTCCTATCAAAATACCATGGACTTTCTTCAGAGAGTTAGAACGAATTATTTTAAGATTTGTGTGGAATCAGAAAAGACCCCAAATAGCCAGGGGAATTTTAAAAAAGAAAACCATATCTGGGGGCATCACAATGTCAGATTTCAGGTTGTACTACAAAGCTGTGGTCATCAAGACAGTGTGGTACTGGCACAGAAACAGACACATAGATCAATGGAACAGAATAGAGAACCCAGAAGTGGACCCTCATCTTTATGGTCAACTAATATTTGATAAAGGAGGAAAGATTATCCATTGGAAGAAAGACAGTCTCTTCAATAAATGGTGCTGGGAAAATTGGACATCCACATGCAGAACAATGAAACTAGACCACTCTCTTTCACCATACACAAAGGTAAACTCAGAATGGATGAAAGATCTAAATGTGAGACAAGATTCCATCAAAATCCTAGAGGAGAACACAGGCAACACCCTTTTTGAACTCAGCCACAATAACTTCTTGCCAGATCCATGCACGAAGGCAAAAGAAACAAAAGCAAAAATGAACTATTGGGACTTCATCAAAATAAGAAGCTTTTGCACAGCAAAGAATACAGTCAACAAAACTAAAAGACAACCTACAGAATGGGAGAAGATATTTGCAAATGACGTATCAGATAAAGGGCTAGTTTCCAAGATCTATAAAGAACTTCTTAAACCCAACACCAAAGAAACAAACAATCCAATCATGAAATGGGCAAAAGACATGAAGAGAAATCTCACAGAGGAAGACATAGACATGGCCAATATGCACATGAGAAAATGCTCTGCATCACTTGCCATCAGGGAAATGCAAATCAAAACCACAATGAGATACCACCTCACACCAGTGAGAATGGGGAAAATTAACAAGGCAGGAAACCACAAATGTTGGAGAGGATGTGGAGAGAAGGGAACCCTCTTACACTCTTGGTGGGAATGTGAACTGGTGCAGCCACTCTGGAAAACTGTGTGGAGGTTCCTCAAAGAGTTAAAAATAGAACTGCCCTAAGACCCAGCAGTTGCACTGTTGGCGATTTACCCCAAAAATACAGATGCAATGAAATGCCGGGACACCTGCACCCCGATGTTTCTAGCAACAATGTCCACAATAGCCACACTGTGGAAAGAGCCTTGGTGTCCATCAAAAGATGAATGAATAAAGAAGATGTGGCTTATGTATACAATGGAACATTACTCAGCCGTTAGAAATGACAAATACCCACCATTTGCAAATTGAACACCAATAAAAAATAAATTTATTCTTAAAACAGGAAATTAAATTAAATTAAATTAATCAACTTCATCAATTCAAAAATAATAATAAAAATAATAATAAAAATAAAATAAAATAATAAAATAAAATAAAATAAAATAAAATAAAATAAAATAAAATAAAATAAAATAAAATAAAATAAAATTAGTCTCTTGTAGACTGCATATAGATGGGTCTGCTTTTCTATCCAGTCTGATACCCTGCACCTTTTGATGGGATCATTTAGCCCATTTACGTTCAGAGTAAGTATTGAAAGAAATGAATTTTGTTTCATCATATTACTGATTCAGGCCCTGTTTTGTGGATTGTTTCTTTGGGCTTCCTCTTTCTTATACAGGGTTATTTCTTGCAAACTACATAATCTTTCAGTTTCTTCATATCCTGGAAGCTCTTTATTGCTCCTTCTATTCTGAATGACAGACTTGCCAGATAAAGTAGTCTTGGCTGCATGTTCTTCTCATGCAGTACCTTGAATAGATCTTGCCAGCCCTTTCTGACCTCCCAGGTCTCTGTGGAGAGGCCTGCTGTTAATCTGATATTTCTCCCCATATAAATTAAGAATCTCTTGCCTCGTGCTGCTTTTAGGATTTTCTCTTTCTCTTTGAAATTTGCAAGTTTCACTATTAAATGTTGAGGTGTTGAACAGTTTTGATTGATTTTGGGGTGGGTTCTCTCTATCTTTTTGGCTCTGAATGCCTATTTACTTCCTCATATTAGGGAAGTTCTCAGCTATGATTTGTCAAATATACATTTTGGTCCTGTCTCCCTCTCAGCCTCTTCTGGAATCCCAATTACACATAAATTCATCTTTCTAAGGTTTTTTTGTTTATTTCCCTAAGCCTTTCCCCATGGTCTCTTAATTGTTTTCCTCTTTTTTCCTCAGCTTCCTTCCTACCATCAACTTGTCTTCTATGTCATTCACTCTCTCCTCCACCTCATTAACCCTAGCAGTTCTGTCCTCCAGTTTGGATTTCATCTCATTTAATCTATTTTTAATTTTGGCCTAATTAGATATGAATTCTGCAGTATTGAAGTCTCTAGAGTCTTTTAAGCTTTTTTCCAGAGCCACCAGTAGCTTTATAATTGTGCTTCTGAATAGATTTTCTGACATCGTATTGAAATACATATTCTCTAACTCTGTGACATAGAATTCTGTTTCAGGTTCTTTCTTTTGTGGTGAATGCTTCCTTGTAGTCATTTTTCCAGTGCAGAGTGTCTGTATGTGCAGGCTGAGTCAAAAATATCAACCACAACCTAAATGAAATACATCATAGATGATTTTGAACAGGTCAGAGAACAGAAAATGAAAAAGAACTACACAACAAAATAAAACAAAAGGATCACTAAAGTGAAAAACAAATTTTAAAACAAAGTAGTCAATATAAAAGACCAAAAACGACAAAGAAGAAAACAGAAAAAGAAAAAAGGTAAAGAAAAGATAAAAAAGAAAAAAAGAGAAAAGGAGGTGCTGGCAGATGGTGGTGGTGAATAAGTGGTAGTGGAGAGAGAATGTAGTCTACCTGAGGGGTCCTAGATGGCGATTCTCTTGATCCTGAGTGTATTTTGTTCTGTATGTTAGAAGATGCTCAACCCCAAATTTATATAAACCAGCAATACTTATGGAAATACCCTTCATTGACCACCAAAACATAAATGAGATAAAAGAGGGAGACAGAATGGGAAGGAAGAGAGAATATAATCTCACAGAATGAACCCTGGGATCACGACCTGAGCCAAAGGTGGAAACTCAACCATTGAGCCACCCAGGCATCCCTCTTTTCCTTTTTCTTTTTTTCTTTTTTTTGAGTCTTTTCCTTTTTCTTATCCATCACCTTCCACCCTTCCGCCTATGCCTGTTCCTTCTTCTTAGCCTCCTGTCTTTTCCTGCAAAACAGGCCTCTGGATGAGGTGGAAGAACAGGCAGTGGTTTGGGCATCGGTTCTGGTGAATTCTTCTGTGTGTGCTTAGGGAGGAGGAATGAATTTTGGGTTTCAGCATCACCCTACTTCCCCCTCTTCTTCAGGATTTTGACTGTTGGCAAGTGGGAATTTAGTTGCAGAATCCATCCTGATTATGCCACCACCCTCAGCGCGCGCACACACACACACACACTCACGCACGCACACCCTGGATAGCAGCTACAGTCCAGTCTGACCCTAAACCATTAACTGTCCAAGCTCCTGGGCCTTAACCATCACACTAATTTGGGTGGTGCCCCAACCAAGTCTCAAGGCCTGGCTATGACCTTCGAAGCTTGGGGGACTAATGAGTGACACCATAAAAGTTGGCGACCCCCAGTTGGAAGAAGTGCCATTTGTATGAGGGGCAGAGAGGAGGAGCCAGAGATAGACTAAGGGCTCCCTGTGCCCAGGCCAATGTTCAGTGCCTGACTGAGCCTCACTCTGAGTCTCGTCCTCAACTCAGCTGTCACCCTAACCCTGACCCTCAGCCTGACCCTCACTCTTTCCCTGACCCTGATCCTTTCCCTAATCCTCACCCTCACCTTAACCCTGATCCTGAGCCTGACTCTCACCCTGACCCTCAACCTAAACCTAATCCTGAACCTCACTCTAACCCTGACGCTCACCCTGACCCTGATCCTGTCTCTGATCCTCACCCTAACCTTAACTGTAACCCTGAACCTGACCCTGACCCTAACCCTAAATTCATCAAACAAGATGCTAGTTTAAAACTGCATTCTAGGGGATCCCTGGGTGGTGCAGCGGTTTGGCGCCTGCCTTTGGCCCAGGGCGCGATCCTGGAGACCCGGGATCGAATCCCACGTCGGGCTCCCGGTGCATGGGGCCTGCTTCTCCCTCTGCCTATGTTTCTGCCTCTCTCTCTCTCTCTCTCTCTCTCTCTCTCTCTCTCTCTCTGTGTGTGTGTGTGTGACTATCATAAATAAATTTTAAAAATTTAAAAAAAAACTGCATTCTAGTAACACTTCTTTCTCAGGGTAAGTATATGGCACTCACCTTATGTTTTTACACATACTATTAAGATAGTTTCTATTGTCAACACACAAGAGTATAAGTAAAACCTGCTTCCTTTGTGCGATAACTTCTTACTCAGAGTTAAAGATATGTCAGTTGACATACAAATGCACACATATATTTGGTACGGGTTATAAAGGTGCCAGCTGAAAGCTGCATTCTAGTAACACTTGTTTCTCAGAGTTAAGTATATATCACGTGCCATATGCTTTCTCACCTCCTTTGAGAGAGCTCCTCAAGTGTTATCACTGGTGTGGTGCTGACGCTGTGCCAGTACTAAGTGCTTCATGCACGTTACATAGGTGCTCCTCCTGACAACACTATGAGCTGCTTGTATTACTCCCCTTTGTGCAAGTATAGAAAGGTGGAGCCTTTCCTGACAGGTACATGGAGGAGCTGGGATTTGACCTCAGAGGAGCTGGGATTTGACCTCGGGCCCTCTGGTTCTACTTTGATCTGTGACGTATGTTCTCAGTACAGCCCCCACACAGTAACCAGAGAAGGGGGCTGTGCTGGAAATGGGATCCCTATACAGCCAATGAGACTCCTGAGCCAGGGGTTCAATGGGCCACATGGGTGTGGGATGCTGTAGAGGCCAGCCACATCATCACCAGTGTCCCTGTGTCTTTGATGGCAATGCTCTCCTGTTGACCTTCCTCTGGGAGGTGTTTCCAACACCTCCATTCTCACCGATGATCTGATGCTTCACTCATTTAACATATGGTCTCTAATATTCCCAGATGAGAGACGCTGCCCATCCATCTTCCCCTCAGGGTGGGCTCACTAACTGCCATTCTTCCTCCTCTGCCTTTGTTTCTATTACTGAGAAGGAAATTTGTCTCTTTTATCAACTTTCTTCTTAGTGTTTGATAATCCCACAAACTCCTTCCCTTCTGAGACCTTCATCCAGGGGATTTTTTTCTTCTCAGTTATGAGCTACATCCATCTCTTAGTAACAGATGAGAAACACACAGATATAAGTGTGTACATTGACTGAAGTGTATTCACTTTTTATATGTAATAAAAGTCCAGAAATACCTGGTGGTTGGCACTGGTTCCATGGCTCAAGTCTTTACAATCTTCTTGGCCCCAGAATGGCTGCTGTAGCTCCACCCATCACATCTTAGTTCTATGCAACAAACAAGAGGGAGTAGGGAAAGGCAAGAGGAGCACCTGTCACTGCCCCTTCATACAGGAGCTGTCTATAAGTCCCACACCGCCACTTGCACTTATATTTTGTTAGATACCCTGGCTGCTAGGAAGCCCAAGAAATGTGGAATTTGCTGGGCATTTTGCCTCCTAAGTAAAGTTAGGCTTCTGTTAAGAAACAAGACAAGGAAGTAGATATTAGGTGGCCCTCACTAGTTTCTCGTTTTCCTGATTGAATTCTTTGCCCAGTTGAGAGTAGGTCATTAGGCTGACCAGGGGATGCTATTAGGCCCCCTTTGCCTGACTATCATATGTAACGGAGTAGGTATTCATAAGTTTTGTGTGAGCCATCATTGTGTTTGTGCATGCATAGATGTGTGTGTGTGTGTGTGTGTGTGTGTGTGTACAAGGGAGAGCTGGAGCACAGGGAAGGCCACCTGATGACCAGGACTGGCTAGTACCACTCTCCATGGGCACAGACACTCCATCCCAGGGAATTGAGGAGGCATTCCCAGATTCTCTCCATGGTGCAACTGGAGCGCATCCTGAGAGCCAACAAGCTGTGGCACATTCACGACCCATCTGGATGGAAGAGGCCACATCTGCGTGATGTACCTGTTTCCTTTCCCCTGCCCTGGACTTACTGATACAAAATGCCTAAGCCTGAGTGTGAAAGTAGTCCTCCCAAGGGGATAAAATAAATCATGCTTTTGCAGCCTAGAAGTTTGACATACACCTGGCCAATTTCTTGACAGGGAAGGTAGATAAGGCTGCTGATGGATTAAGAAACAAAGCTTTAAAAATAAAGAAAATCCATAAGATTATGAAAAATTTCCTTTTTTAAGATTTTATTTATTTGAGAGAGAGACTGAATGAGAGAGAGCATGAGCAGGGCCAGGGGCAGAGGGAGAGGGAGAAGCAGGCTCCTCGCCAAGTAGGGAGCCTGATGCAGGGCTCAACCCAGGACCCTGGGATCATGACCTGAGCTGAAGGCAAATGCTTCCCCACTGATCCACCCAGAAGCCACGTTGTTATGAGATTGTGTTAGTTACTCCATTCTCCACATTACCCCACTTTCACCTCTCCCGAAGAGCTTTGGCATTTTTCTTATCCATTTCCATTGTTTGGCTCTCATTTTAAAAACTAGACTCACCTTTGGAGAAAGGATTAGCCAGTGTCTCAGAGCAAATTCATCTGCTTTAAACTAGGGAGCCTAGTGGAATCCTTGGGATTGTGGGTAAGGTGTGGACACTGGGCCCCTCAAAGTTTGGTCCCAGAAGCCTGTAGATGTCAGGAGACCTAGGGCATTTGAAGGTGCCCAGCAGGGCATGGCAGTGTGTAAGCTGGGCAAGAGGTTTTAGGAGGGAGCTGACCTCATTTTTGGGCAAGAGAAACAAATTTAGACATGCCTTTTCCAGATTCATCTCATTCCTATTCAAAATGGTAAGTAGATTCATAAAGACAGAAAGTGGAAGGCTATATGCCAAGCGCTGAAAGGAGACGGTAATGGGAAGTTTCTTTTTCTTTAAGATTTTATTTATTCATGAGAGAGAGAGAGAGGCAGAGACACAGGCAGAGGGAGAAGCAGGCTCCATGCAGAGAGCCCAATGTGGGACTCGACCTAGGGTCCCCAGAATCATGCCCTGGGCTGAAGGTGGCGCTAAACTGCTGAGCCAACCAATGGGAAGTTTCTGACTCACAGTAGAGAGTTTTAGTTTTACAAGATGAAATGTGCTCTAAAGATGGGTTACAGGGAGGTTGTATGAAGATATTAATGCGTTTAATATGCTTAAAATGTACTCCATGAACTTAATGTAGTTAATGAAATATATAAATGGTTGATTTGTAGATGGTAGGTTTTTGATCAATACATCAATAAAGTATATTTTATTTAAAAGCTGCAAATACAGAGAAATGAGCACAGGACAATGTAGTCTTCCCTTTATACACTCCCATTTTGCTGCTGCTATTTTATCTCAGCCATTTTCCTTGAGACAACTTTGCTCAAACAAAATATTCTCATCACGTGCCCAAATACTTAAAGGCCTAAGATCAAAATTTCCAAAACAGGAAAGAGCTTTCGAAAAGGTAGTTTTCAGGGTTAATTTATTCCTCCATCAATTTTTAAAATCTCAGGCAAATTAAAAATTCTGCTGCATCCACTTGAATTTTAATTCAATGATTTTTAAAATCAGAATTGATTCTATTTAGGCAAATGGTTGGATATTTTTATCCATATCATTATCTACTGATTACAGACAGCGTCTGCTGTTTTAAGTTTTGTTTAGGTGTCATTATTTTTACCAAGCCAACTTTTCTGATCTTATGAATATTACAATCATATTTGCCCCAGTTGTATTGATATAATAGACACAGAGCACTGTGTATGTTCAAGGTAAACAGCATAACAATTTTACATTCCTGTATTGTGACAGAATAAGTTTGGCTAAACACCATCATCTCTTATAGATACAAAAATAAAGTAAATAAAAAAGAAAGCAAATGACTTTCCTTGTGATGAGAACTCTCAAGATTTACTTTCTTGACACCTCTCAGATACACCACAAAGCAGTAATAACTGTAGTCATCATGATGTACTGTAAATTGCTATTACTTCTTTATCTTAAAACTGAAAGTTTGTATCTTTTCACCATTTCTTCAACCCCCATTCTGGTTACTTCAATCTGATCTCTTTTTCTGAATTAGGTTTTTCATCTTCTTTTATTTATTTATTTTTGTTTTATTTATTTTTATTTTTTTTAAAAGAACTTTTATTTTATTTTTTAAATCTTTTTTTTTAATTTATTTATGATAGTCACAGAGAGAGAGAGAGAGAGAGAGAGAGGCAGAGACATAGGCAGAGGGAGAAGCAGGCTCCATGCACCGGGAGCCCGATGTGGGATTCGATCCTGGGTCTCCAGGATCACGCCCTGGGCCAAAGGCAGGCGCCAAACCGCTGCGCCACCCAGGGATCCCTATTTTTGTTTTAGATTCCACATATAAGGGAATATATATATATATATATATATATATATATATATATATATGTGTGTGTGTGTGTATAAAATCATAATTTACCTTTCTCTGTTTCAGTTATTTCCCTTGGCATAATGCCTTCAAAATCCATTATGGTTATTACACGTGGCAGGATTTCCTTTCCTATGGCTGATTCCTATTCCAGTCTGTAGCTAACACTTCTTTATCCATTCACCACTGATGGGCACGGATGTTTTTGTGTTTGGTTATTGAAAATTGTGCTTCCTGAAAATGGAGTTGCAAATATTTCCTGGACATATTCTTCTGCTTTCTATGGATATGGTCCCAGAAGTGGAACTGCTGAATCATAATGGTAGTTCTATCTTTGAATTTTAAGGAACCACCATAAGTTTTGCATAGTGAATGTGCCAATGTGCGATCCCAATAATAGAGCCCAAGGATTCCCTTTTCTCCATATTTTCAGCAGCATTTCTTGTCTTTTGTCTTTTTTATGCTAGCTCTTCCAATGGATATGATGTGATATCTCATTTTATTCTTGGCTTGCATTTTTCTGATGGTTAGTCATGTTGTCTACCTGTTTATCATTTGTTTATTTTCTCTAGGAAAATGCCAGAGCACTGTACACTGCATCTGGGGTCCAGGAACAATACCAGTCTCCACAAGGCCTTCAGTATCCTCATTTAGATAAGCATGGGTGGGAGCAGAGTCACTCTTCTAGCTGAGGTGAGGTTCCATATTTGCAAAGTAGACACCAATGGAAAGGACAGGAAAGGAATGAAAGGGAGGCTTCTGAGGTCCTTTACTCTGCCCTTGGAGCCCATAGGTCCTGCTCCTTTGCCTCTGTGATCTGGAAAGCCACTGCATTGAGGACACCCAAATAAAGCTGTCCTTTTCTTTGGTGGTGTGCCTGCCTGGGGCTGTATTGCTAGAGCTGGAGAACAAGATGCAGGAAACCTCCTTTTGAATGGTACCTAGGGACTTCTGCTGGAGGAACTGCAGATGAAAGACTCATGCAAAGATCATTGTGGTCATACCCCTGCCCAGAGACAACTTGAAACTCTTAGTGGCATTCCTACCTTCAGTCAGGCTGGCTAAGTATTCACCCTATGCCAGGTACCTTGGTGGGCCCATAGATAGAGCTGAAAATACCATGACCTACTGCCTGTAGGAACTCACAGTCTGGAGGTGGACAAAAGTACAAAAACAAAGACACATGAAAGAAAAGAGCAAGTGGTATATGCTACACAAGACTGTATGCCAGGAAGGAAGGTTGGGGAATCATTGGAGAGAAAAGTATGAAAGGTCTCACTGAGGGTGACATTGCTGAGAACAGAATAACAAAAGGGAGTTAGATCTGCATGCGTCTGGGGACAGTGTGTCGGGAAGAAAGGACCCCTGATGCAGATACTCACTAATAGAAGTCGGTTTGGCCAGAGAAGGTGGAAAGGGCAGCCAGCACGGCTGTGAGGAAAGGAGGAGGAAATCTGAGGAGAAGAAAGAGGGCAGGGATGCTAAGGCCTGGTAGACTGTTAGTTATCTATTGTTCCACTGTTACTCTGTTGCCCCGATACCTTGCATCTTAAAATTCATATATTTAATTTCTCATCAGTTTTGTGGATGAGGAATCCAGGCACAAATTAGCTTGGTTCCTCAGCCTCAAGGTACATCAGAGGCTACAGCTGTGGCCCCATAGGAGGCTAGCCTGGCAGAGGATTTTCTCCCAAGTTGACTCAGTTCTCTGCTATGTGAGCCTCTATACATGGCAGCTTAAAACATCTCTGGTTGATTTTTGATTCAGGGATAGAGAAGAAAATGGGAAAGGGAAAGTGTCAGAAGTGGAACGTGAGTGAGTGGAATACAAGAGGAAGTAACTAGGAAGTGAGAGGCTATTTCCAATTGAAACTTAGATGTGACATGCCATCATTTTGGCTGTATCCTATTGGTCAGAAGCTAGTCACGAAGCACCTCAGGGTTACAGAGGGATACCTATAAGACAGGTCAGGATTGCTGGGAGCTGTTGTGAAGGTTGCAGCCCTCAGAGACCAAAGCGAGGTAACTGGATAGCATTCTAAATATAACAGGAAACAGTTGGATGATTTTATTACAGAATATGACAATGTCTGCATCTTGGAGTATTTTCACCATATTGTGGTGCCCCCATTAAAATGAGGTCAGACGGAAAGTGAATATTGTGATATTACGTTGCTGGAACCCAGGCCACATTTGAGTGGAAATTCATGCCACATCCCACCCCTTCTTGTAAATCTTCCATCCTTAAATTTATACCTCAGATATACAGTATACAAGCCCACACGTGCTATAAACATCATCCGTAGACATCCTGATGATGTTCCTAGGAAGCAGATTCTAGCCTGGCCCCCACTGTGCAGGAAACTAATTCTAGCCTGGCCCCCACTGTGCAGGAAACTGAGGACTATGTGAGAGATGCAGTGGGTTAGGCAGGACACAGAATGGGGAAAACAGAGAAATAAAGGTCTGAATTCAGCTCTGTCTCCTCAAATGGAGGACTTTACTTGCATTTTCAGAGAGTTGTGGCTATGGCATTTTTGGCTCATCGTGTACAGTTAAAGAGATGACATTGGGGTAAGCAGTCATCTGCCAAGAAGGGGCTCTGGATAGGCCTGACTGAAGGAAGGGACCCAGGTGCTGGAATCTTGAAAAAGTGACCTCACTTCCTTGGTGACAAGCCCACAACTGACTTAGAACTCTGGTAACCAGGAGCCAACATTCTAGACCTTCTCACTTTCTGGCTCATTTAACTGGAGATGGTCAAGAGATGTTCTCTTGCAATATTCCTACTTTCTGGAGCTCTGGACTCAGGAGAGTCCAGAGTGAGAGATTTTCACATTGTCGTCTATGTCAGCTTGGCCCTCTACTCTGAAGCTTCTGGTCATGTGGCGGGAGACACCAACAGGTACCACAAGGCACTGTGGGGCAGCCCACTGGAGAGAAGACCACACTGTAATCACACCTGAGCAGGCCCACACCTCTTACCCCTCATTGTGTGTGTCTGTGTGTGTCTATGTGTGTGTTTGTGTAGAGGGGACAGAGGAGAGGAACATGCCCTTCCTGGGCAGAAATCAGCTGCCAAGTGTTGGAAGCCTGGCACATCTTTTGTTATGACCCACGGTCATAACAGGCAAGATGAGAAGGTGAGTGCTAGGGACCAAGCTCAACTACAAATATGTTAGTCATGAGCCCAAGAATTTCTTTCATCTGGCTTCCTCCTTGCCAGATATCTTTTCAGCAGCCCTTCTTGGCCTGAACTGGAGAACACGGTTTCTAATGAGAGTGTCCCCTTGCAGTGATGTCCAGGGAGGACCCTAATGTCTCTTGGCACTTTATATACGTGGCACTGTATTTGCAGAGCTGCACCCAGGAGATCTTGGAGGAGATGGTCCGTGGCTTCAACTACTCCAACTCCCTAGACAATTATCAGGTGCACCAGGAAAACAAGGATCAGTGCTGTGAGAATGGGAAGAGGGTTCTCCACACAAATATAGACCCCACACAAACATGAAGAGAAACCTGGGGCCCTCCCATAGTGTTGCCACATGAGTGTCGCACAGGCCCAAATGCAAAGAGATCTGAACTTCCACGTCTAGCCACCAGCCCCATGATGAGGTGGGAAGACACTCTTTACCTATATTGGAATAGGGCAGTATATATTTAGTGGTTTTGAGGGCTTGGGGGGGGTTGTTTTGTTTTGTTTTTCACAAAGTGATGATTATCTTTGTGTTTTACTACTGTTTTTACTATTTCACCTACTCGTCCCAGATATACTGTGTAAAACCCAGCTCTGCTGTCCCTGAAGAACTTCTCCAAGGCCTTATAAATCATCACACTACAGAGGGTGATTTACGGAGAAGGACAAACATTATATGGTCTCATTCATTTGGGGAATATAAAAAATAGTGAAAGGGAATAAAGGGGAAAGGAGAGAAAATGAGTGGGAAATATCAGAAAGGGAGACAGAACATGAGAGACTCCTAACTCTGGAAAATGAACAAGGGCTGTGGAAGGGGAGGTAGGCGGGGGGTGGGGGTGACTGGGTGACAGGCACTGATGGGGGCACTTGACAGGATGAGCACTGGGTGTTATGCTATATGTTGGCAAATTGAAATCCAATAAAAATAAATTTTAAAAAAAACAAAGTACAATTGTTTTTAGGGAAGAAATGGTAAATCATTGGTAACTTATACACATTCTGTTACCTAAGGAACAACAGCATTTCTCTCTACTAATAGCTTTTTTGAAGACAAATATGCCATTAAGTCATCAGTAAACATCCCCACTGCCAATAGGAGAACACAGAGGGTTAGAACCTCAAATGCTGCTCAAGATCACATACGTTGGTACTAAGATTAGACCAAAGCATGGCATGCATGACATATCCCCTAAGCTGATGTGGCTTGGTCTGTTCCTGACATGGAGAGAAAGGGTCAGGGGAAAACCACCTTCTTCAGCATGTCCCATGGGAGCCTGAGTTCTAGGCTTGCCCTGATCATTTCTGGGTCTTGAGATTAGATATGAATGTGGACCTGTTCTCAGCCCAGACTGCCAGTTGACATAGTTGGTGGCCTGATGCATCTGTGCTTGTCAGGGGAGATGGAGTAGTTGAAACCTTGGAGCAGCTCATCAAAGATTTCCTGAGTGGATCTCTAAAAAAAGGGAGAGCCAGCTACCACAGCCAGGAGGCATCACAGGCCTTCCCCCTAATCTGGGGTTCCATGTTATGGCAAATCCAACAACTAAAACAGTCTGTGGGATCATGTAAGGTGTTCCTTGCAGCACTGCAGAAATGGCAAGAGAATGGCATCAGGTCAAGTACCAAGGGCCTGAAAGGCTGAATTCTGTGGCAGACTCCTTATTTTATGGAGTCTCTCATATTCTGTCTCCCTCTCTGATATTTCCCACTCATTTTCTCTCCTTTTCCCTTTATTCCCTTTCACTATTTTTTATATTCCCCAAATGAATGAGACCATATACAGTTTGTCCTTCTCTGATTGACTTATTTCACTCAGCATAATACCCTCAAGTTCCAAGCATGCCAAAGCAAATGGTGGGTTTTAGTCATTTCTAATACCTGAGTAATATTCCATTATATACATAGACCACATCTTCTTTATCCATTCATCTTTCGATGGACACCGAGGCTCCTTCCATATTTTGGCTATTGTGGACATTGCTGCTGTAAACATCGGGATGCAGGTGTCCCGGCATTTCATTGCATCTGTATCTTTGGGGTAAATCCCCAGCAGTGCAACTCAGTCGTAGGGCTGATCTATTTTTAACTCTTTGAGGAACCTCTACACAGTTATCCAGAGTGGCTGCACCAGTTCACATTCCCACCAACAGTGCAAGGGGGTTTCCCTTTCTCCACATCTTCTCCAACATTGATTGTTTCTTGCCTTGTTAATTTTCCCCATTCTCACTGGTGTGAGGTGGGATCTCACTGTGGTTTTGATTTGTATTTCCCTGATGGCCATTGATGCGGAGCATTTTCTCATGTGCTTGTTGGCCATATCTATGTCTTCCTCTGTGAGATTTCTGTTCATATCTTTTGCGCATTTCATGATTAGATTGGTTTTTTTTTTTTTTGCTGTTGAATTTAATAAGTTCTTTATAAATCTTGGATACTAGCCTTTTATCTGATACATCATTTACAAATATCTTCTTCCATTCTGTAGGTTGTCTTTGAGTTTTGTTGAGTGTTTCTTTTGCTGTGCAAAAGCTTCTTGTCTTGATGAAGTCCCAATAATTCATTTTTGCTTTTGTTTCTCTAGCCTTCGTGCATCTTGCAAGAAGTTACTGTGGCCAAGTTCAAAAAGGGTGTTGCCTCTGTTCTCCTCTATGATTTTGATGGAATCTTGTCTCCCATTTACATCTTTCATCCATTTTGAGTTTATCTTTGTGTATGGTGTAAGGGAATGGTCTTGTTTCATTCTTCTGCATGTGGATGTCCAATTTTCTCAGCACCATTTATTGAAGAGACTGTCTTTCTTCCAGTGGATAGTCTTTCCTCCTTTGTTGAATATTAGTTGACCATAAAGTTGAGGGTTCACTTCTGGATTCTCTATTCTGTTCCATTGATCTATGTGTCTGTTTTTGTGCCAGTACCACACTGTCTTGATGACCACAGCTTTGTAGTACAACCTGAAATCTGGCACTGTGATGCTCCCAGGTATGGTATTCTTTTTTAAAATTCCCCTGGCTATTCGGGGTCTTCTCTGATTCCACGCCAATCTTAAGATGATTTGTTCCAACTCTCTGAAGAAAGTCCATGATATTTTGATAGGGATTGCATTAAACGTGTACATTCTCCTGGGTAACATTGACATTTTCAGAATTCTAATTCTCCCAATCCATGAGCATGGAATATTTTTCCATCTCTTTGTGTCTTCCTCGATTTCTTTCATAAGTGTTCTGCAGTTTTTAGCTTATAGATCCTTTACCTCTTTGGTTAAGTTTATTCCTAGGTATCTTATGCTTTTGGGTGCAATTATAAATGGGATTGACTCCTTAATTCCTGTTTCTTCAGTCTCATTGTTAGTGTATGGAAATGTCAGTGCCCACTGACTTCTGGGCATTGATTTTGTATCCTGACACACTGCCAAATTGCTGTATGAGTTCTAGCAACCTTGCGGTGGAGTCTTTTGGATTTTCTATGTAGAGTATCATGTCATCTGCGAAGAGGGAGAGTTTGACTTCTTCTTTGCCAGTTTGAATGCCATTTATTTCTTTTTGTTGCCTGGTGAAGGCCAGAGGCACTTACACCGAGCCCACCAATGAGCCCTGCAGGTGCATCTCCACTAAGGTAAGTGGACATCTGACAATCAGGGGAATGGGGCCCTCCCCCAGAATACTGGTACAGACCACTGGTTCCCACCAAGAGTACTGATCACAGAGGCCTGCGAGGCTTCAGCTCTACGGAGAAAATAGGATCTAGCTTCCTTTGTACTTTGTTCTTTCTTTATTATTTTTCATTTATTTTGTTCAATTATTTTTTAAAGATTTATTTATTCATTCAGAGAGAGCGAGAGAGAGGCAGAGACACAGGCAGAGGGAGAAGCAGGCTCTATGCAGGAATCCTGATGTGGGACTCGATCTTAGGTCCCTAGGATCACACTCCAGGCTGCAGGCAGTGCTAAACCCCTGTGCCACTGGGGCTGCCTTATTTTGTTCAATTATTTTTTTTATTAAGTGTTAATTTTATTTGCTAAAGACATATATTTCTTATTTTTTATTACTTTCATTGTACTTTAATTTTCTTTCTTATTTTGGGATCTAGATTCATTAAATAATTAATAGTTAAGAAGCAGGCTATAACACACCCAGGATCTTGGTTTTGTGGGGTTTTGTTGCTATTGTTGTTTTTCCTGTTTTTCTTTTTCTTTATTCCTCATTTATGGGAAACATAATGATATGGAGAAATTCACCTCCAAAAAGAACACGAAGTAGTACTCACAGCCACGGATTTAATCAATGCAGATATTAATAAGATGTCTGAACTATAATTTAAAACAATGGTTATAAATATAGTAGCTGGGCTGGAAAAAGACCCCAGAAGACCCTACACAATCCCTTACTATAGAGGTAAAAGAACTAACATGTAGTCATTCCAACATCCAAATGCTAAAACTGAGATGCAGTCCCAAGTGAAAGCCCTAAAAACAAAAAATATAATGGACCACAGAGGCAGACTTAGGGAACACAGTCACTTATTAAAATAACATTTATATCATAGGAGACTCAGAAGATGAAGAGAGAGAAAGAGGGGCACAAGTTTTATTTGAACAAATTATATAAACTTTTCTAATGTGAGGAAGGATCCAGACACTGAAACCAAGAGCACAGAGAACTCCTACTAAATTCAACAAAAGCTGACCATCGCCAAGGCACATAGGAGTCAAAGTCACAAAATACACAATCACGGTTAGAATCCTGAAAACAGTGGGGCAGTGAGAGTCCTTAACCTACAAAGGAAGATGAATCAAGACAACAGATCTGCCCACACAAACTTGGCAGGCCAGAAAGTTGTGGAAGGAAATATTCAATATACTGAATGGGAAAAGTATGCAGGGGAGAATTCTTTATACAACAAGGCTGTAATTCAGGATAGAGGAAGAGATTAAGAGTTTCCAAGGCAGACAAAAAACAAAGGAGTTCATGACCACTAAACGAGTCCGGCAAGAAATTTTTAAGGGGAACACTTCTTGGGGCGGGGGAAAGAGACCAAAAGCAACAAAGACTAGAAAGGACCAGAGAACATCACCAGAAACACCAACTCTACTGGTAATGACAAAGCACTCAATTCATATGTTTCAATAATCACTCTGAATGTAGATGGGCTAAAGGCCCCATCAAAAGATATAACGTATCCGAGTGGATTAAAAAGCAAGATCCGGGATGTCTGGGTAGTTCAGAGATTGAGTGCCTGCCTTCAGCTCAGGGCATGATGCAAGCGTCAGGGATCGAGTCCCACATCGGTCTCCTTGTGTGGAGCCTGCTTCTCCCTCTGCCAATATCTCTGCCTCTCTCTCTCTCTCTCTCTCTCTCTCTCTCTCTTTCTCTCTCTCTCATGAATAAATAACATCTTTATAAAAATCAATCCATCAATATGCTACCTACAAGAGTCTTACTTTAGACCTACAGACACCTGTAGATTGAAACTCAGGGGATCGAAAATCATCTATCATGCTAGTGGACATCAATAAAAAGCTGGAAGAGCCATACTTAGACAAACTAGATTTGAAACCAAAGACTGTAACAAGAGATGAAGAAGAGCATTATTTCATAATTAGAGACTATCCATCAAGAAGATCAAACAATGGTAAATATTTGTGCACCCAATGTAGGAGTAGCTAAATATAGAAACCAATTAACAACAAACATACACAAACTCACTGATACTAACACAATGACAGGGGATTTTCAATACCCACTTAGAACAAAAGGACGGATCCTCTAAGCAGAAAATCAACAGCGGAACAATGGCTAGACTGACACCCTGGACCGGAAGGACTCAACAGACATATTCAGAATATTTCATCCTACACCAGAAGAATACACATTCCTTTCACATGCACCTAGAACATTCTCCAGAACAGATCACATCATGGGCCACAAATCACCCTCAACAGGTACGAGAAGACTGAGATCATACCACATACATTTTCAGACCATGAAACAATGAAACTTGAAGTCAACCACAAGAAAAACTTTGGAAACAGCACAAATACCTGCAGATTAAAGAACACCCTACTAGAGAATGAATAGGCAACCTGGAAATTAAAGAAGAAATTTTTTAAATACCCACTATTTGCTTCGACGTGGCGGGACCTGGAGGGCATTATGCTGAGAGAAATAAGTCAATTGGAAAAGGACAAACAGTATATGGTCTCATTCATTTGGGGAATATAAAAATTAGTGAAAGGGAATAAAGGGAAAGGAGAGAAAAAGAGTGAAAATATCAGCGAAGGTGACAAAACATGAGAGACACCTAACTCTGGGAAATGAACAAGGGGTAGTAGAAGGGGAGGTGGGCAGGGGTTTGGGGTGACTCGGTGATGGGCACTGGGGGGGCCACTTGGCGGGATGAACACTGGGTGTTATGCTATATGTTGGCAAATTGAACTCCAATAAAAATTTTTTTTAATTAAAAAATGTAAAAAAATAAAACTCTGGGCACTTCAAATATATTATCTCCTGTCTGGACCCTCAGTTGTCCACTGTTTCATGCTGCACTCTCTGATGTGTCACAGGACTTCAAAGTCTACAAACTGCTCTCATAGTCATCACTAGGCCTTACATGGACCTGGGAGGTAATCATGACCTTTAGCCTGTTTCCCATTCTGCACACAAGGAAACTGAGGTCCATGAAATGGAGTAAGGCCAGACCACTCTGAGGTCACAGAGCCAGGGAGGACACAAAAGCAGGAGCAAGAACACACGAGACGCTCAAAGGTGACCACCACTGTGATGCATTTAGGGAACTGCATGTTGTTGAGGAAAGACTTGAATACAGGGGTGTGGGATACTGGGCTGGCCTAGGGGGATGTGGGGTCCACTCAGAAAGGCAGCACCACGTGGCAATTAAGATCACAGTCTCTAAGTCGGACATACACGTAACTGAACCTCATTCTTGCTACTTTGTTGTGCTGTAACCTTCATCTCAAACCTTACCTTCCTGGCCTTGTTTGCTCACAGTTCTGAATGGCCTAGCTCAGCCAATGAGTTGAGACTTCTGGGTCACGTGACCACGTCTGCTCCAATCAGGTGCAGCCACAGGGGGGAAGTTACCTGCTTCTGTGGCCATTGCTGTCTTGCAGGACTGACGGAGGGAGGCCCCCGGAGTGAGTGCAGAGCTCCAGGTGTGTGCTTACAGGGAGGCCGAGAGAGTGCGTGTGAGAAAAAGGTTTCTTCCGGGGCATCCGTGTGATCCCCAGGTGTCCTTGCTGACGTGCTGCTGGTATCTGTTCCGTAGTCATAGCCCTCTGAACAGCCTTCCTTACCTAACTCCACGCCTTGGTTTTCACATCTGCAAAATGGGGGCGATGGTAATTCTGCTGATCTGTCTTCCAGTGCACCTGTGAGATGGGCATCCAGTGACGTCGGGTGTAAGAGGATTCCCGGTGTAAACGCCATGCGAGTGTGTAGGATTGTTCATTGACTGAAGAGTGGTGAAACTGTTCCATCGAGCAGCTACACATGGATCATAATCAAGTCTCTGGGGACAGAAAAGTCACTCCCTCTGAGTCCGTGAAGTTGATGCCAACATATGGAGGGACTTGATAGAAAAAAGCAGATCAGACAGCATCCTGCAGCTTCTCTCTGGGCTGCATGAGGGCTGTTGATGCTGTCTCTAGCTGTACACGTGTAGCTTTTTCCCTCTTTGTCGAGGGGGTGTAGTGACTGGAAGAGAGACTTAACTGCAAACTTTTCAGTAGTGTTCTTTCTTTACACTTCTTTAAAAATGATTTTTTTTCTATTTGAGACAGAAAGGGAGTGAGATCACAAGTAGGGGGAAGGGTAGAGGGTGAGGGAGAGGCAGCCTCACCGCTGGGCAGGGAGCACCATGTGGGGCTTGATCTCAGGACACTGGGATCATGACGTGAGCAAAGGCAGGCCCTAACCAACTAAGCTACTCAGGCGCCCTACTCTTCTCTGCTGTAATGCACAGTGCTCCAAAGGTACAACTCACATCTGGAGCAGATCTGCCAAGGAGACAAAACAAGAGCCACCCCACAAGCAAGAGCTTCCTCTCCAAGGTTCCATACTGGTGACATATGTACCTCCCGAATGGCTGATTTGTAGGTGAGTGCCCCCTTCTCCAAGCCACTATCCCATGGGGAAAGAGAGTCCTTAAGCATTCTGGAGCTGGAGGAGCTCTCTCAACAACTGGATTGAGAAAGGCAAAGGACAGTTTGGGAGAAGATGCATTATCCTGAAAATAGCTCAGTGTGAGTTTTGGAGGCTAAAAGAGCCAATTCGATGAAATCAGAAAAACACTAAAGAAAAACTTTGTGAGCAGTTTTTTCCCAGAAGATGGACTGCTGCTCGCATATATGGGGGGTATACACAAATTGTGCTTCCAGCAATTTGAAGGACGATTCCTATAGTGATATTGTGGAGGTCACTGATATACATCTACCCAATTAATTTTCTAAATGTCCTAATGCCACACCAATGCTTCATTTTTATTTGTTGGAACTCCCTCAAAGATCCTGTTTCTTTCCACATCGATGGAAGAAAAAATGACTGTCCCTGGAAAATGGGTTTAAAAGATTTTAAAAACTCCTTTGTAGGTGATATTAAAAAAATAAAACAGGAGGAGGGGGCAAGATGGTGGAAGAGTAGGGTCACCAAGTTACTTGTCCCCACCAACTTACCTAGATAACTTTCAATTCATCCTGAAAACCTACGAATTCGGCCTGAGATTTAAAGAGAGAACAGCTGGAATGCTACAGTGAGAAGAGTTCAAGCTTCTCTCAAGGTAGGAAGACGGAAAAAGTTAAGGAAATTAAAAAGCATCCAAGGGGGCTGGGCCCCCGCGAGAAGCCAGGCTAAGGCTGGGCGGAGAGTGCCCCCAGGACAGGAAAGCCCAGGCCCGGAGAAGCAGGAGTGTTACCAAACTTCCCGGATGGAAAGGTGCTCGCAGGGAGCTCAGGCAGGATCCTAGGAGGGGCGGGGATGCCTTCAGACTCCCAGGGGCACTAACAGAAGAACTGCACTCCAGAGGAAAGGGCGCCACAGACCAAGGGTCAAGCTCCCTAAAGGGCTGTAGTACGCACCCAGCGGGACCTTCAGAGCGGGTCAGGCAGTGGCTCAAGTGGCAGCTCCGCACGGAGGGGACTGCGTGGCCCCGGGAGCATGATTCCAGCAATGCAGGCCCCGGAGCCTAGGGAGCTGAGGGACACAGCCCAAGATCCGGCACTCCACCCGGGAAAGGTGGAGGCCAGGAGGACACAGGATAGTGAGGACGCTCCTGCCGCCGGGCAGCCACGAGCTGTGCAGAGCAGTGCAACACACCACCGAAGCATCCAGGCCGCTGTGGACTGGGAGCTGTGGTAGTTTCTGCGGGAGCTGTCTCCAGAGTTGGAGAGCTGGCCGCTGTCACTGTTCTTGTTCCTCCTGGTGTCACCTTGTACTTGGGACAGAGCAGGGGCCTCACAGGATAAACAGCTCCCACTAAGCTGTGCACGTGGCAGGGGGCTGAGCAGCTCCCCCAAGTGCTCACACCTGAGAATCAGCACAGCAGGCCCCTTCTCCAGAAGACCAGCTAGATGGACAGGGGAAAACTAAATTATTGACCAAGCAGCATCAGAAAGTTCCAGGGGAAGTCGAGGGATTTACAGTATACAGAATCAGAGGATACTCCCCCTTCCCCTTGTTTTTCGTTTTCTGTTTGCTTCACCCCTTTTTTTCTCTTCTCTTCTCTTCTCTCTCTTCTCTTCGCTTCTCTTCCTTTTTTTCTTCCTCTTCTTTTTTTTTCTTTTTCTTTTCTTCCTTCTCTTCTCTCTTTTTCTCCGTTTCCTAATACAACTTGTTTTTGGCCACTCTGCACTGAGCAAAATGATTAGAAGGAAAACCTTACCTCAAAAGGAAGAATCAGAAGCAGTCCTCTCCCCCACAGAGTTACAAACTTTGGATTACAATTCAATGTCATAAAGCCAATTCAAAAGCAAAATTATAAAGCTACTGGTAGATCTAGAAAAAAGCATAAAGGACTCAAGAGACTTCATGACTGCTGCATTTATATCTAATCAGGCAGAAATTAAAAATCAATTAAATGAGATGCAATCCAAACTAGAGGTCCTAACGACGAGGGTTGATGAGGTAGAAGAACAAATGAGTGACATAAAAGACAAGTTGATGGCATGGAAGGAAGCTGAGGAAAACAGACAGAAACAATTAAAAGATCATGAGGAAAGGTTAAGGGAAATAAATGACAGCCTAAGAAGGAAAAATGTATGTTTAATTGAAGTTCCAGCGGGCGCCGAGAGGAACAGAGGACCAGAAAATGTATTTGAACAAATTATAGCTGAGAATATCCCTAACTTGGGGAGGGAAACAGGCATTCAGATCCAGGAGATAGATTTCCCCCTAAAATCAATAAAAACCGTTCAACACCCAGACATTTAATAGTGGAACTTGCAAATTCCAAAAATAAAGAGAAGATCCTTAAAGCAGCAAGAGACAAAAGATCCCTAATCTTTATGGGGAGAAGTATTATGTTAACAGCAGACCTCTCCAGAGACCTGGCAGACCAGAAATGGGTGGCAGGATATATTTTGGATCCTAAATGAGAAGAACCTGCAGTCAAGAACACTTTATCCAGCAAAGCTCTCATTCAGAGTAGAGGGAGAGATAACTTCCGAGATAGGCAGAAACTGAAAAAATATTTGACCAACAAACCAGCTCTGCAAGAAATATTAAGGGAGACTCTTTTTGGTTCTTTAGTTTTTGTTTTTTATTGGAGTTCAATTTACCAGCATATAGCATAACACCCAGTGCTTATTCTGCCAAGTTCCCCCCTCAGTGCCCATCACCTAGTTACCCCAATCCCCCACCCACCTCCCCTTCAATTACCCTTGTTCATTTCCCAGAGTTAGGTGCTTCTCATGTTTTGTCACCCTCACTGATATTTTCACTCATTTTCTCTACTTTCCATTTACTCCTTTTCAATAATTTTTATATTCCCCAAATGAATGAGACCACGTAATATTTCTTCTTTTCCGATTGACTAATTTTACTCAGCATAATACCCTCCAGGTCCCTCCACTTCGAAGCAAATGGTGGTTATTTGTTGTTTCTAATGCTTGAGCAATATTCCATTGTATACACATACCGCATCTTCTTTATTAAAGGGGACTCTGTAAAAGAAAGAGGAAGGCCAAGGAAACAGTCCACAAAAACAGGGACTGAATAGGTATCATGATGACACTAAATTCTTATCTTTCAAAAGTAACTCTGAATGTGACTGGGCTTAAGGACCCCATCAAAAGGCTCAGGGTATCAGACTGGATAAAAAAGCAAGACCCATCTATTTGCTGTCTACAAGAGACTCATAAGGGACAAGAGTACGTACAAGAGACGTAAGGACACCTACAGCCTGAAAATAAAAGGTTGGAGAACCATTTACCATTCAAATGGTCCTCAAAAGAAAGCAGGGGTAGCCATCTTCATATCAGATAAAGTTTATCCCAAAGACTGTAGTAAGAGATGAAGAGGGACACTATATCATACTTAAAGGATCTATCCAACAAGAGGACCTAACAATCATCAATATTTATGCCCCGAATGTGGGAGCTGCCAAGTCTATCAATCAATTAATAACCAAAGTTAAGACATACTTAGCTAATAATACATGTAAACTGGGAGGCTTGAACACAGCACTTTCTGTAATTGACAGGTCTTATAAGCACAACATCTCCAAAGGAACAAGGGCATTAAATTATACCCTGGACCAGATGAATTTCACAGATATTTACAGAATTTTACATCCAAATTCAACTGAATACACATTCTCTTCTCTTTTTTTTTTTAAGTTACATATGGTCTTTTTTTTATTTTTATTTTATGATCGTCACAGAGAGCGAGAGAGGCAGAGACACAGGCAGAGGGAGAAGCAGGCTCCATGCACCGGGAGCCCGATGGGGGATTCGATCCCGGGTCTCCAAGATTGCGCCCTGGGCCAAAGGCAGGTGCCAAACCGCTGCGCCACCCAGCAATCCCCACATTCTCTTCTCAAGTGCACATGGAACATTCTCCAGAATAGACCACATCCTGAGTCACGAATCAGGTCTTAACTGACAACAAAAGATTGGGATTCTCCCCTGCATATGTTCAGACAATAATGCTTTAAAACTAGAACTAAATCACAAGAAGTTTGGAAGAAATTCAAACATGTAGAGGTTAAAGACCATCCTGCAAAAGATGAAAAGGTCAACCAGGAAATTAGAGAAGAATTAAAAGATTCATGGAAACTAATGAGAATGAAGATACAACCATTCAAAATCTTTGGGATACAGCAAAAGCACTCCTGAGGGGGAAATACATCGCAATACAACCATCCCTCAAAAAAAAAAAAAAGAAAAGAAAAGAAAAGAAAAAAAATACAGGAAGGACCTCAAATACAAAGGCTAACCTTACACCTAAAGGAGCTGGAGATAAAACAGCAAATACATCCTATACCCGGCAGGAGAAGAGAGTTAATAAAGATTCGAGCAGAACTCAATGAAATAGAGACCAGAAGAACTGTGGAACAGATTAAAAAAAAAAAAAAAAAGCAGGAGTTGGTTTTGTGAAAGAATTAGCATTATAGCTAAACAATTAGCCAGCCTTATTAAAAACAAAGGAGAAAATACTAAAATTATTAAACTCATGACTGAAAGAGGAGAGAACACCACCAATACCAAAGAAATACAAACGATTTTAAAAGATTATGAGCAGCTATATGCCAACAAATTAGGCAATCTAGAAGAAAAGGATGTATTTCTGGAAAACCACCAACTACCAGAACTAGAGCAGTAAGAAATAGAAAACCTGTACAGGCTGATAACCAGGGAGGAAATTGAAGCAGGCATCAAACACCTCCCAAGACACAAAACTCCAGGGCCAGATGTCTTCCCAGGGGAATTCTATCAAACGTATAAAGAAGAAACAATACCTATTACACTAAAGGTGTCCCAAAAGATGGAAAGAGATGGAGTACTTCCAAACTCGTTCTATGAGGCCAGCATCACTTTAATTCCAGATTTTGATGGAATCTTGTCTTTTTTATTCATAAATTTATTTTTTATTGGTGTTCAATTTGCCAACATATAGAATAACACCCAGTGCTCAGCCCTTCAAGTGCCCACCTCAGTGCCCATCACCCAGTCACCCCCGCCTCCTGCCCACCTCCCCTTCCACAACGCCTAGTTCATTTCCCAGAGTTAGGAGTCTTTCATGTTCTGTCTCCCTTTCTGATATATCCCACTCATTTTTTCTCCTTTCCCCTTTATTCCCTTTCACTATTTTTTATATTCCCCAAATTAATGAGACCATATAATGTTTGTCCTTCTCCGATTGACTCATTTCACTCAGCATAATACCCTCCAGTTCCATCCACATCAAAGCAAATGGTGGGTATTTGTCGTTTTTAATGGCTGAGTAATATTCCATTGTTTTAATTTTCATTTTCCTTTTGCCCTCATTCTTTAAAGCTATCTTACCTGAACATAATGTCCTTGGTTTAGATGTGTTTTCTTTCTATACTTTTTGTCACCATTGCAGGGTCTTTTGACCTCTGTTTTCTGAGAACTTAGTCCTTTGAACACATATTCTATTATGTTGAATGTGTCCTTTTCCTCTACTTTCAAGATTTTTCTTCCCCTTTCTTAGCAGATTGATTACAATGTGTCAGGGTGAGTGTTTTCCGAGTTTTGTAGATCTGAGTCACATACTTGTGAAATTTTCAGCCATTTTGCCCCCCCTACCTTATTTTATACCAACTGCTTGTTCCTGTAGGAACTCCATGCTGTGGAAATGAAGTAGATCTCTGTGGATACAAACCTGGACCAAACGACTTAATGCTTGGGGTAAAGCCAAAATACAATGAGTAAAAGAGTCAATTGAAAGTAACGTGGGGAAAAAAGGAAAGTAACATGGAAATTCATTCCTTAAGCTGATTCAAGAAAACTTATTCCAGAGCACAGGGTTGGTTCATCCGTGTATGTGTCTGCTTCCTGGATTCATCTCAGCTCATGATTTCAGGTCATCACATTATCCTAGGTTGGGCTACATACTGAGGGTGGAGCTCCCTTAATATTCTCTCTTTTTCTCTACCTTTTTCTCTACCCCTCTACTCCTTAACTTTCTCTTTTGCTGTCTTTACAAAAAAAAAAAAGAATCATTCTTCTACTATAATCAGGATACAATACTGCAGAGAATCATACTAAGCCATATTATTTATGTTTCATATGTGATATTCGTAATTTAAGTGGTCAGTCATTAATTTATACCCAAAATATTAAAACTGCTTTTACCACTCAAATTTGGTCAGATTATAAGGGAGGTGTTGTGAAGCGAATATAGGACCCTTGTTTGTGTAAAATATTAATAACATAAAATTTCTAATTATGTTTTAATAAAGAGACCTTATTACTGAGATTAGGGTTAAACTGATGTCATAATGCAGGATATAATTTTAAAATTTCCATATCACCCTATCTCTTGGCACACAATTCCCATGATCATACATGCCAACTTTAGTGTGGAAATTTTATCAAAAAGAACAAACAAGTCTGGAGACATTATTGTCAGTGAAGTCACCCACATATATTAATGACTGTTCCGTGTTATGCATTCGTCTGTGTTTTGACAAATGCATAATATTACGTATCCAAGGACCCTGGGATCATGATATGAGCCCAAATTAGATACCCAACCAAAGGAACCAGCTGGATGCCCAGACTATTACTGCTTTTTAATTGAAATTGAGATGGCACACAAGGTTACATTAGTTTCTTTTTGTTGTTGTTGTTGTTACATTAGTTTCAGATGTACAACATAGATTATCTATAAACTATATAATACCAGAATACTGTGTGGTATTATATAGGTTAATACTGTGCACACCACAAGTGTTTATACCATGTTTCCTCATACAGCACTATTACAATTTGATTGATCATATTCCCTATGCAGTACTTTTGATCTCTTTGACTTCTTTAATGGATAATGGGAAGCCTGTCCCTCCCAAACCTTTTAACTGCTATTGCTATTGGCAAATGGTATATTTCCAGTAGGTAAATCTCTCCCGGATGGAATATTTTCACCCTAACTGAATAGCGGTGCATCTGGGTGGCTCAGTGGTTGAGTGTCAGCCCTAGCCTCAAGTCATGGTCCCATGGTCCTAGGACCATGTCTTACAACAGAGTCTCCGCAGAGAGTTTGCTTCAACCTCTTACTATGTCTCTGCCTCTATCATGAAGTGTGTCTCTCGTGAATAAATAAATAAAATCTTTTTTAAAACCTGATTAGCAAAAAAATAAATAAATAAATAAAAAATAAAACCTGATTAGGGAATAAATACAGTAGAGTACTATACTAAATAGAACAAAAGAGAATATTTCTAACACTGAAACAAACCTAACAAGATTATGGGTAAAATCAAGTGCAAAAATTACAAAAGACAGGAGAGAATATGTGGATCTACAGAAACAGAAATGATATTACCAGATGAACAGAAGGTAGGAACTTTTAGTTGGGGTTCACAACAAGCTGCATGAGTGATGAGAACTCATCAATGGAATCGATGTGCAGATCAGTTCTATTCCTGCATCGAGTATGTCAGTCTACTTGAAGTTGTCATTGACTTTTACGGAAAATTTTATTATTTATTTATTTATTTATTTATTTATTTATTTATTTATTTGAGACAGGGAGATCATAAGAAAAGAGAAAGGTAGAGAGAAAGGGAGAAGCACATTTCGAGCTGAGCAAGTACCCAAATAGGGGATGGATCCCAGGACACTGGGACCTTGGCCTGAGCTGAAGGCTTTTCTTCATTCACCAAGAAGGATGGCCCCTTCCTTAAGGGCACCGAAAGGGACAGAGGTCCAGAATATGTATTTGAACAAATCATAGCTGAAAACTTTCCTAATCTGGGAAGAGAAACAGGCATTCAGATCCAGGAAATACAGAGATCCCCCCTAAAATCAATAAAAACCGTTCAACACCTCGACATCTAATAGTTAAGCTTGCAAATTCCAAAGATAAAGAGAAGATCCTTAAAGCAGCAAGAGACAAGAAATCCCTGACTTTTATGGGGAGGAGTATTAGGGTAACAGCAGACCTCTCCACAGAGACCTGGCAGGCCAGAAAGGGCTGGCAGGATATATTCAGGGTCTTAAATGAGAAGAACATGCAACCAAGAATACTTTATCCAGCAAGGCTCTCATTTAAAATGGAAGGAGAGATAAAGAGCTTCCAAGACAGGCAAGAACTGAAAGAATGTGTGACCTCCAAACCAGCTCTGCAAGAAATTTTAAAGGGGACTCTTAAAATTCCCCTTTAAAAAGAAGTTCAGTGGAACAATCCACAAAAACAAGGACTAAATAGACATCATGATGACGCTAAACTCATATCTCTCAATAGTAACTCTGAACGTGAACGGGCTTAATGACCCCATCAAAAGGCACAGGGTTTCAGACTGCATAAAAAGGCAGGACCCATCTATTTGCTGTCTACAAGAGACTCATTTTAGAACTAAGGACACCTGCAGTCTGAAAATAAAACGTTGGAGAACCATTTACCATTCGAATGGTCCTCAAAAGAAAGCAGGCGTAGCCATCCTTATATCAGATAAACTAAAATTTACCCCAAAGACTGTAGTGAGAGATGAAGAGGGACACTATATCATACTTAAAGGATCTATCCAACAAGAGGACTTAAAAATCCTCAATATATATGCCCCGAATGTGGGAGCTGCCATATATTTAAACCAATTAATAACCAAAGTAAAGAAATACTTAGATATTAATACACTTATACTAGGTGACTTCAATCTAGCTCTTTCTATACTAGATAGGTCTTCTAAGCACAACATCTCCAAAGAAATGAGAGCTTTAAATGATACACTGAACAAATGGATTTCACAGATATCTACAGAACTTTACATACATCCAAACTCAACTGAATACACATTCTTCTCAAGTGCACATGGAACTTTCTCCAGAATAGACTACATACTGGGTCACAAATCGGGTCTGAACCGATACCAAAAGATTGGGATCGTCCCCTGCATATTCTCAGACCATAATGCCTTGAAATTACAACTAAATCACAACAAGAAGTTTGGAAGGACCCAAACACATGGAGGTTAAGGACCATCCTGCTAAAAGATGAAAGGGTCAACCAGGAAATTAAGGAAGAATTTAAAAGATTCATGGAAACTAATGAGAATGAAGATACAACCATTCAAAATCTTTGGGATGCAGCAAAAGCAGTCCTAAGGGGGAAATACATAGCAATACAAGCATCCATTCAAAAACTGGAAAGAACTCAAATACAAAAGCTAACCTTTCACATAAAGGAGCTAGAGAAAAAAACAGCAGATGGACCCTACGCCCAGCAGAAGAAGAGAGTTAAATAAAATTCGGGCAGAACTGAACGAAATTGAGACCAGAAGAACTGTGGAACAGATCAACAGAAGCAGGAGTTTGTTCTTTGAAACAATTTATAAGATAGATAAACCATTAGCCAACCTTATTAAAAAGAAGAGAGAGAAGACTCAAATTAATAAAATCATGAATGAGAACGGAGAGATCACTACCAACACCAAGGAAATACAAACGATTTTAAAAACATATTATGAACAGCTATACACCAATAAATTAGGCAATCTAGAAGAAATGGACGCATTCCTGGAAGGCCACAAACTACCAAAACTGGAACAGGAAGAAATAGAAAACCTGAACAGGCCAATAACCAGGGAGGAAATTGAAGCAGTCATCAAAAACCTCCCAAGACACAAGAGTCCAGGGCCAGATGGCTTCCCAGGGGAATTCGATCAAACGTTTAAAGAAGAAATCATATCTATTCTACTAAAGCTGTTTGGAAAGATAGAAAGTGATGGAGTACTTCCAAATTCGTTCTATGAGGCCAGCATCACCTTAATTCCAAAACCAGACAAAGACCCCACCAAAAAGGAGAATTACAGACCAATATCCTTGATGAACATGGATGCAAAAATTCTCAACAAGATACTAGCCAATAGGATCCAATAATACATTAAGAAAATTATTCACCATGACCAAGTAGGATTTATCCCCAGGATGCAAGGCTTGTTCAACACTCGTAAAACAATCAATGTGATTCATCATATCAGCAAGAGAAAAACCAAGAACCATATGATCCTCTCATTGGATGCAGAGAAAGCATTTGACAAAATACAGCATCCTTTCCTGATCAAAACTCTTCAGAGTGTAGGGATAGAGGGAACTTTCCTCGACATCTTAAAAGCAATCCACGAAAAGCCCACAGCAAATATCATTCTCAATGGGGAAGCACTGGGAGCCTTTTCCCTAAGATCAGGAACAAGACAGGGATGTCCACTCTCACCACTGCTATTCAACATAGTACTGGAAGTCCTAGCCTCAGCAATCAGACAACAAAAAGACATTAAAGGCATTCAAATTGGCAAAGAAGAAGTCAAACTCTCCCTCTTCGCTGATGACATGATACTCTACATAGAAAACCCAAAAGCCTCCACCCCAAGATTGCTAGAACTCATACAGCAATTTGGTAGCATGGCAGGATACAAAATCAATGCCCAGAAATCAATGGCATTTCTATACACTAACAATGAGACTGAAGAAAGAGAAATTAAGGAGTCAATCCCATTTACAATTGCACCCAAAAGCATAAGATACCTAGGAATAAACCTAACCAATGAGGTAAAGGATCTATACCCTAAAAACTATAGAACACTTCTGAAAGGGATCCCTGGGTGGCGCAGCGGGTTGGCGCCTGCCTTTGGCCCAGGGCGTGATCCTGGAGACCTGGGATCGAATCCAACATCGGTCTCCCAGTGCATGGAGCCTGCTTCTCCCTCTGCCTATGTCTCTGCCTCTCTCTCTCTCTCTGTCTATCATAAATAATTTTTTTTTAATTTTAAAAGAAAAAGAACTTCTGAAAGAAATTGAGGAAGACACAAAGAGATGGAAAAATATTCCATGCTCATGGACTGGCAGAATTAATATTGTGAAAATGTCAATGTTACCCAGGGCAATTTACACGTTTAATGCAATCCCTATCAAAATACCATGGACTTTCTTCAGAGAATTGGAACAAATTATTTTAAGATTTGTGTGGAATCAGAAAAGACCCCAAATAGCCAGGGCAATTTTAAAAAAGAAAACCATATCTGGGGGCATCACAATGCCAGATTTCAGGTTGTACTACAAAGCTGTGGTCATCAAGACAGTGTGGTACTGGCACAAAAACAGACACATAGATCAATGGAACAGAATAGAGAATCCAGAAGTGGACTCTGAACTTTATGGTCAACTAATATTCGATAAAGGAGGAAAGACTATCCACTGGAAGAAAGACAGTCTCTTCAATAAATGGTGCTGGGAAAATTGGACATCCACATGTAGAAGAATGAAGCTAGACCACTCCCTTGCATCATACCCAAAGATAAACTCAAAATGGATGAAAGATCTAAATGTGAGACAAAATTCCATCAAATCCTAGAGGAGACCACAGGCAACACCGTTTTTGAACTTGGCCACAGTAACTTCTTACAAGATACATCCACGAAGACAAAAGAAACAAAAGCAAAAATGAACTATTGGGACTTCATCAAGATAAGAAGCTTTTGCACAGCAAAGGATACAGTCAGCAAAACTCAAAGACAACTTACAGAATGGGAGAAGATACTTGCAAATGATGTATCAGATGAAGGGCTCGGTACCAAGTTCTGTAAAGAACTTATTCAACTCAACAGCAAAGAAACAAACAATCCAATCATGAAATGGGCAAAAGACATGAAGAGAAATCTCACAGGGGAAGACACAGACATGGCCAATATGCACATGAGAAAATGCTCTGCATCACTTGCCATCAGGGAAATGCAAATCAAAACCACAATGAGATACCACCTCACACCAGTGAGAATGGGGAAAATTAATAAGGCAGGAAACCACAAATGTTGGAGAGGATGCGGAGATAAGGGAACCCTCTTACACTGTTGGTGGGAATGTGAACTGGTGCAGCCACTCTGGAAAACTGTGTGGAGGTTCCTCAAAGGGTTTAAAATAGACCTGCCGTACGACCCAGCAATTGCACTGTTGGGGATTTACCCCAAAGATACAGATGTAATGAAACGCCGGGACACCTGCACCCCAATGTTTCTGACAGCAATGTCCACAATAGCCAAACTGTGGAAGGAGCCTAGGTGTCCATCGAAAGATGAATGGATAAAGAAGATGTGGTTTATTTATACAATGAATATTCCTCAGCCATTAGAAATGACAAATACCCACCATATGCTTCGACGTGGATGGAACTGGAGGGTATTATGCTGAGTGAAATGAGTCAATCAGAGAAGGACAAACATTATATGATCTCATTCATTTCGGGAATTTAAATAATAGTGAAAGGAATAGAAGGGAAGGGAGAAGAAATGGGTAGAAATATCAGAAAGGGAGACAGAACATAAAGACTCCTAACTCTGGGAAACGAACTAGGGGTGGTGGAAGGGGAGGAGGGTAGGGGAGTGGGGGTGAATGGGTGATGGTCACTGAGGGGGGCACTTGACGGGATGAGCACTGGGTGTTATTCTGTATGTAGGCAAATTGAACACCAATAAAAAAATAAATTTATTATTTAAAAAAAAGGCAAGTCATACTGCATCCTGACGCCACTCTCTGGGCTGAGTGAGGGCTGTTTATGTCATCTCTAGCTATACACGTGTAGCTTTTTTCCACTTTGTCGCTGAGTCTAGTGACTCAGAGGGAGACAACTACAAACTCTTCAGTAGTGTCCTTTTAAAATTCTTTGAAAACTATTTTTTTCTAAGAGAGAGCACAAGTATAGGGAGGGGCAGAGGGTGAGGGAGAAGCAGCCTCACCGCTGAGCAGGGAGTACCACGTGGCGTTCAACCTCAGGAATCTGGGATCATGACCTGAACAAGGCAGATACTTAAAAAACTAAGCCTCCCTGGCATCCCTGGTAGTTTGCTTTTTTTATGTAATAAAGACTGTTACCTTTTCACACAATATAACTTAGTAATGATGATACAGATTGTGGTGGGGTCAGCAGGAGATGAAAGTACTGGCCTGTTTTGTGGGTCTTATCTCCTTGTGAAACATCGGTGTCTTGGGAAGCTCTGGTTTCTTATTTTGGAAAGTGATTTTAGAAATCAAGATCTGGGCGCTAGGTGTGGTTGTTTCTTCTGGGGCATTGTTGCCTCTAGGTCGGGTCAGCAATAAGTGTGTGTATGTTCACCTGTGTATCTTCATTAAACTATATATGAGTTCACGCTGGCATCTCTAGTCCTTCACCATGTGGATCAATCCAGCCTCCTCCCTTTGCTGAAACTCCATCCTCGAAGAACCTGGCTCCACCCGTCTGCTGCACATTTACTTGATAGGAGTGGATTCTCCCACCACACTGGATTATATGCAAGGGCATTCTTGTGAACTATGGGAAGGAAAAAGAACAGAGGCTTTGTTTATGAGACATGTATAAGACAGAGAAGAGTTACAGGAGGAAAACAGGGACAAGCAGAAGAACCGTAGGTGGCAGGCAGCATCCACCTGTAACAGGTCTGCAGGGAAATGGGCCCAGGGCCTCCCTCTCCTGTTACATTAGATCACTCAGGTCTCAAAGTAGCCAAACATGGGGCAAAACCTGAGGGAAGGGAGTGTAAATGGAATGCTGTGTTTCTGACTGTATGTGGTGGGAGGAATCGGTCTGTAAGAGCAGCACCCTGGGCTCCTCAGGGAGTGTTCCCAGGGCTATGCTGAATGTTGACCATCTTCTCTGATTTTCCACCAAGGACCCGGTGAGGAACATACACCTGAACCTGAGGAACCAGGCCAGGGGTGGGGAAAGAGGAAGGAGACTTTCTCTATATGAGGTCAATCAATGCAGAAATTTAGAGACTCATGCCTTCCTTACAATGATTCAAGGACAGTAATGTTCTCCCTCCTGTTCTCTGGCCAAGATGGCCTCCAGGGACAACCAGGAAATGATGCTCTGACTAGTTCCCATGGGAGTGAGAATGATCGTGGCAGGATAGGCCAGGGTGACAATACACAAGGGTTGCTCTGCAGGCTCTGTGGTGGAAATCACACTGCAAAGGGCGGACTTCTATCTAGCTCATCTGCTTCCCCCTCCTTCCTCTCCCTCAGAGTTGTTTGGTCTCCAGTATTCTGGAGAAATGCAGACTTGAGAGATGAGTTGTACTAGGAACCTAGACAAAGCATAAATGGGTTACAGGCTGCGGAAAGCTGGACAACAGCTACCTTTTAAACAAGCTGCCCTTTCCTTTTTGTTTGATTTAATCTCTTTATTTACTCATGAGAGACACAGAGAGAGGCAGAGACATAAGAAGAGGGAGAAGAAGGCTCCCTGCATGGAGCCTGATGCAGGACTGAATCCCAGGACCCAGGATCACTCCCTGAGCTGAAAGCAGATGTGCCACTGAACCACCCAGACATACCATCAGCTGCCCTTTCAGTTCAGATTTGCTTCCCAGAAAAATCCCCAGGGTTGTAGATCTGGACCATGAAGGAAATGAACTGATTGATGGACACTTCTGTGTCCAGCCTAGGCCTGGGCAGGTGGTTGGGGAGAGACCCTGACACCTGGGCTGTTCCTCATGGTGTTCAGTGTGGATGCACAACAGCTAGCCTAGACGCAGGGATGTAGTAGTTTCTAAGCTCAGCCTTGCCTTGAGTAGCACTGGGTCCTCTACTCCCCAATAATGGGACTCTGCCCAGACTGGCCTCCAGGATTCTGACTTAAGATAGGGGCACTGAGACCTCCAAATACCAAGTTATTTTTAATTAATACTGGGTCCTGTGGGCACCATGGGGGTGCTTGGGTGAGAGGGGCCCAGGTGTTCAGACCCAAGCCTTCTGGTGGCCATGTATAGTGCTCAGGACCCTACCACTCTCTGCTATAATGTGAGTGCTCCAAAGGTACAGCTCACATCTGGGGCAGATCTTCCAAAGAGACAGAACAAGAGCCACCCCAAAACCAACAGTCTCCTCTCCAAGGATCCATACTGGTGACATCTGATGTACCTCCCCATGGCTTATTTGTAGGTGAGTGCCCCCTTCTCCACACCATTAAACCATGGGGGAGAGAGTCCTTAAGCATTCTGGAGCTGGAGGGGTTCTCTCAATATCTGAATTGAGAAAGGCAAAGGACAGTTTGGGAGAAGATACAGTGTCCTGAAAAAAGCTCAGTGTGAGTTTTGGAGGCTTCGAGAGGTGACTTGATGAAATCAGAAAAACAGTAAAGAAATTAAACTTCATGAGCAGTTAATTCTGGGAAGATGGACTGCTGCTCACACATATGGGTGGTATACACAAGTGTGTTTCCTGCTATTTGAAGGAAGATTCCTATAGTGATATTGTGGAGGTCACCGATATACATCTACCCAATTAGTTTTCTAAATGTCATAATACCACACCATGCATCATTGCTATTTGTTGGAACCCCCTAAGTCAAAATTCCTGTGTTTCTTTCCACATAGATGGAAGAAAAAGTGACTGGCCCAGAAAAACTGGTTTAAAATATTTTATTTTTTTAATTCTTTGTTTTTAAACATTTTTAATCTATTCATTCATGTGAGACACACACACACACACACACAGAGACACACACACGAGGCAGAGACACAGGCAGAGGGAGAAGCAGGCTCCATGCAAGGAGCCCAATGTAGGACTCAAACCCGGGTCTCCAGGATCATGCCCTGGGCCAAAGGCAGACACCAATCCGCTTATCCACCCAAGGATCCTAAGTTTAAAAGATTTTAGAAATGCCTTTTGTAGGTTATATTAAAAAAATAATAATACAACAAAACCTGATAGTAGAGATACCTGTAAACAATTTGAGAAAGAAGAATCATTTTCTAAATGTGAAAGTGTAAAACAGCAATAATTGTATGTTACATGATATGTAATGTAAATATACCATTGCATCTAAATGAATAAATATCATGAGTACACATTTGATTTCCCTAAAGGTTGATACTATTAAGACAAGCCCTAAAATCTTTATGTTCTTGCTGGAAAAGTATTTTTTATTACAGCATTGAAAGCTTGACTTGATTTGTGTTCAGCTTATATTGGGGCACTAAGAAGTCTGGAGTATCTGGTACCAATGCTTTAATAATCTACTTTGTAAACTTAGCATATTTTAAATGCATTACTGTTTATATCCACTAGATCCTTGAAGTGCAGTGGAAATGCTGTCACACAAATACCCACCATTTGCTTCAACATGGATGGAACTGGAGGGTATTATGCTGAGTGAAGTAAGTCAATCGGAGAAGGACAAACAGTGTATGTTCTCATTCATTTGGGGAATATAAATAATAGCGAAAGGGAATATAAGGGAAGGGAGAAGAAATATGCGGGAAATATCAGCAAGGGAGACAGAACATAAAGACTCCTAACTCTGGGAGACGAACTGGGGATGGTTGAAGGGGAGGGGGGAGGGGGGTGGGCCTGAGTGGGTGGCGGGCACTGACGGGGATACTTGATGGGATGAGCACTGGGAGTTATTCTGTATGTTGGTAAATTGAACACCAATAAAAAATTTAAAAAAAAAAAAAAGGAAATACTGTCACAGAGGAATTTCTGTGAACATGCGGATGCTCTTCTCTCACTTGATATTCTGAAGATGCAGTACTTGCTTCTGTTTCTGGAACACCCCTTGTGTGTCTATGCCTATGCTTCATGCTTTCCACAACTTCTCTCACTCATCCCTCACAACCTGGGGAGGTGGTCGTTCTGAATCCCTGCTCTTGGCTGCAGACAAGGAAAAGGGAGAAAGCTGGTTGGTTCTGGATTACTTCACCCAAAGGTGGAGGTGGGAGGGCTGTAAGGGACAGTGTGATGATTGTCTCTGCAGAGCCAGAAGCCCAAGGACCTGGTGTCAGAGGGACAGAGTCCCAGCTGCTGACGAGTGGCCTGGAACCATGGAGACACCCTGGCTGTGCCATGCATAGACCCCTCTACTGCCCTGGCATCCTGATTACTGGAGACTTGGGGGCAGTGGAGGCAGCACCCTTAGCTGGACACAGCACAGATGGAACAGAATATGATAAATGGGCCTCTGAAGCCACGGAGCAGAAGATCCAGCCTCAGGGAGGCCAGAGAGGGAGAGTGTCTCTCCTCCATTGGCCCTGAGTCCTGGATCCCATCAAGTGGACCACGTCTGACCTTCCCTGCACACGTGGGTCACTTCCCTGGCTTCTCTGCCAACCTTTGTCCCAGTGTTTAGAACTTTCTTTTCCAAATATCCCTGTGACATGGTCACTTATCCTTTCCTTCCACTAGATGCTGCTCTACAGCCACCACAACAACCTGCATTTCTGATTCCTTGCTCCCAGTGTGGAGGGGACAGAGAGAAGATCTGGTGAATCTTCCTCATTCTCCAGAAGGCAAATGGAGATTCCAGTGTTTACCTGGGCTCTTTGTCATTATGGTGACAGTATTAAATAGCTAGAGCTTGAGGAGCACTCAGTTTGTGTGAGGTTCTTTTTGCCAAATAGCTTTTCTTTCTCTTTTTAAAAAAGATTTTATTTATTTACTTCAGAGAGAGAGAAGACAGTGTGCACAAGTGCAGGCTATGGGAGGAGGGTAGGGGCAGAGGCAGAGGTAGGGGGAGGGGGAAAGAATTTCCAGCTGACTCCTTCCTAAGCAGGGAGCCTGACTCAGGGTGCAATTTCAAGACCTTGAGATCCTGACCTGAGCTGAAAGCTAGAGTCCAACACTCAACACTCACCCAGTCACTCCTTCAGCAGTTAGTTTCTTAAATGCCCCCAGGACCCTTGAATTTAGTTCTCACCAGACTTGCTGGGAAATCGAGTCTCAGGGAGATGATGTGACCTGTCCAGAGTCACACAGCCCATAGGTAGAGAAGTTGTGATTCGAACTGAGGTCCCCAGATTCCAAATGCCAGAGACTTAACAACTCTCCTGACCCATTGCCTAAGGCAGTTGCAAATTATTGAGTTTCTAGGATGTGCTGGAGAATACAGAGATAAATAAGACAGACTCACTCTCTGGATGGTTTGTCCTGTGTCCACTCTCCTGGGAAACCTGTCCCCAGGTCTCTCCAAGATCTAGCACACAGCTTGGCACCGAGTAAGGCCTCAGTTATAATGGAATAAATGAATTGCACTTATATCAGAAATTTTCTTCTTTTTTATGAGATTTCATTTATTTATTCATGTGAGACACACAGAAAGAGACAGATGGAGAAGCAGGCTTCCTGAAGGAAGCCTGATGTGGGACTGGATCCCAGGACTCCCAGGATCATGACTGAAGGCAGATGCATGAGCTGAAGGCAGATGCTCAACCAGTGAGCCACTCAGATGTCCTTGTCAGAAGACTTCTGTGCTCCATTCCAGGGATTGTAGGGGACAGAGGATGTCCTGGGACCTCATGTTTGTCATATCCAGGCATCTGTTTGAGTCTTTTCCTTTGGGTCTGTTGGCTCAGCCCATTGGGTCCCTTCCGGTCCTGGAGTACTGCTCTCTATAAAATGGTTGTTTAGGATGATTTTTCCAGTGGCACATGTTTCTTCATTTTCTCCATGTTCTTAGATTTCTTTGGAGCCTTAAACCCTGTGCAGAATATGGTAAGTTCTCTAGATGCCTTCCCCTGAAAAACACATATAAACCTACCTTTTGGGGATCCCTGGGTGGTGCAGCGGTTTAGCGCCTGCCTTTAGCCCAGGGCGCGATCCTGGAGACCCAGGATTGAATCCCACGTCGGGCTCCCAGTGCATGGAGCCTGCTTCTCCCTCTGCCTATGTCTCTGCCTCTCTCTCTCTCTCTCTGTGTGTGTGTGACTATCATAAATAAATAAAAATTAAAAATAAAATAAAATGAAATAAACCTACCTTTTGCATATAGTTTCCAGGCCTGAAAATAAGTGTCTCTACTGCAGAGGATCCTTGGAGGCTGCAGACATCTCAAGCCAACAGACTGACTTCTTAAAAGGAGGGAGAGGGTTATTCAATCAGCAAATTCTTATAAATTGCCACCATGTGCTGTGATTTATGCCAGGTCCTGGGGACCACAAGGGACAACTGCAGCATCCAGGTGGGTCAGGAGGCCACTCGGGGAAGCAGGAGTCAGTCAGCAGCCCCTGGGCTCTCAGTCTACAGCTTCAGATTGGGCTCTGGGGTTTCTGTAGATTCTCACCTCCCCAGGGTGCATGGGCTTTTCTCCCTCCTGGCCTCCCACATTAGAGTCTTCTGGAGCAGGCTTATCCAAGATAAGCATGGATGACTCCTAGTCAGGTTCCTTAGTGCTTCTGCTCCAGAGTATATGCTACAGGCATGCAAACTCAGCTGCTGTTAATGTTACAAGTTCAAAGCAATCGTCATCCTAACTTCCTCAGCAGAATGTCAGAAAACTCTTCCTCTCCTTTTCGTTGCTAATAATAATAACAACATCCAATAATAACAAAAGTTTTAGTCATTCATTGGCCACATATGTATGGAGCACTGTGGGGCCCCTGGGGCTGCGGGGTGAACAAGGCCACGTGTTTGGCTGAGGCATGGTGGGGGCATGGATGATATGATATGATGCCTGGCTGCCAAGTGCCAATCCTCATTCCGCAGGGTCTGAATCTTCACCAATTTTTCAGACTGCTTTAAGGAAAAAATAAAAACTTCAAAAACAAGTTTTGGTTCAAAAGTGGCAATCTGCAGAGTTAAGAAAACATTGAAATATTGATGGCATCACAAAACCCAGAAAATAACATTTTTGTATATTGATTGCCATCTGTATACCACCTCTTTCTGATTTATTTATTTACTTATTTTGCTGGCATGGTCTTTGATCACTTCTCCATAGGACATAAATGTTTTATTTATTTAACAGAGAACTGGGGGAGGTGTTACGGAGCAGAAGAGGGGGAGGGAGAGGGACAAGCAGAACCCCCCCAACAGAAAGCCTAACATAGGGCTTGAACCCATGACCTTGAGATCATGACATGAGCAGAAATCGAGTGACATGCTTAACCTACCCAAGCACCCCAGGTGAGTGCTTTTTCTAATATAATTCTTTTTTTAAATATATATTTATTTATTCATGAGAGACACAGAAAGAGAGAGAGGCAGAGACACAGGCAGAGGGAGAAGCAGGGTGTCTGATGTGGAATTTGTTTCTGGATCCTGGGATCACGCCCTAACCCCAAGGCAGAAGCCCAACCTCTGAGCCACCCAAGCGTCCCTCTAGTATGTTCTATAGAACAAGTAAAATAGATATCAGTCTTATTTCTAACACAGAAGACAGAAATTGGTTCTTTCTTAGCCGTAGTTTAGAATGGGATGGGTCATGTGTCATCAGTGACGACACTCTAAATTTTTGAGATTATTGTCATATGCGGGACATACTTTACTGAACTTCTGTCAGCATGTGATAATATCCATTATCTGGGTATTTTGAGTTTTCTTTGTGAACTTGTTGTGCCCAAGATTACGTATCCGAGAAACCACCAAGGAGCTGACACCGATGCAAACACAGGAGGGTTTATTTACAAGCTCCAGCTTGGGTCCAAGTATACCCAACACAGCAGAGCAGGGACTTGGACCCCTAAGTGGGTTCGAGCTTAGTTTTATGGGCTGGTCTAGGGGACCTCCGTAAGGGGTAGGAATTTCTCAAGTTCTGTTTACATTATGATATGGGGCTTTCAAGTGCATTGAGCTCTGTTCTCATTCTGATATGGGACATTCTACCATGGGCATTGAGCTCTGTTCTCATTCTAATATGGTGCTTTCTATGGCATTAAGCTGTAAGTTGTTTTTTCCTGTAGCTGAAGCAAGGTAAATTTCAGCTCTTATTCACAGGGGCCTGAGATGGCTGTACTTGTGCAAACACTGAACTTAAGGTGGAAAGTCCTTAATTTTCTCATCCTCCACAAACTGATTAAAATTTAATACTCTGAAGGAAGGTCAGTCATTAACTAGTTTTTCAATGTAAAGAGTTTTGTAAAGAGTTTTCCATTGTCTTGATTTCATGAGAAACCAGGGAGAAACTCTTTCTATTCTTCAAGATGTTTAAGATTTACTTCTCTTTCTTAGTTAAATTATCAAATAACCTGAATGCCCAATCTTTGTTTCTATTTGCAATTTATCTTTTCCTCTTCATGAATGATAGCTTTTGCTAAGAAACAAAAACTTTTTGTTATAATTGTCATTGTCTGGTACACTTATAACTATATAACTATAAGTATAATGTATTGAGTGTATTCCAGTAGGTATGGATTACCAGCATAATTCTGTTGGCCTGAACCTGGATGTCCTGAGTACTACAGTTTAACTAATGTAAGGGGTCCTCAATCTTGCATATTTACAGCCTGAAAATTAGGGGGAAAGGTATTGGATGCGAAATGTTTTCTTTTGGTGATTGTCAGGTTTAATCCGATGGGTAGTGAAATGGAATAGAGAGGCCAGGCAAAAATTGGTCAAAACAAGCTTTTACTGGGACGTGCTCTTAGGTGAGGTTCTGCAGCCCTACAGGGGAAAGAGAGAGCAGGGAAGTCCCAGGCCTGGGAAGTCGTGCCCAAGCAAACTGCAGGGGGTCTATTAAGAGTTTTCTGTGGGAAGATGGGGGTAGGGTGGCATTGCGATTAGGACAAGGGTTACAGGTCTTTGTTTGCTAAGGTAGGGCAGCAAGGTGGTGTTGGTGGGAAGACAGGGGTAGGGAGACATTCCAGTTAGGGCAAGGGTTACATGTCTTTGTGTGCTAAGTTAGGGTAGGGCATCAAGGTGGCTTTATTGGGAGGTTGCTGGCCTGGGGTCCTTCGTTTTGAGGTCCCCGGTCTCCACAGCCCAAAAGTAATTAAGGACACAACCTACCCCCACAAAAGCACTATATATCCATTTTCTCCATCAGTTCTAAAAGGAAGACCATCTTATCATGTAAAGATGATAACTAGGAAAGATAGGAATGATGTAACTTCAGAGAATAATAACCATAGCCTTTTCCAGGCAGGGTCAAGTGGTAACTTCTGCCACTAGTTTATGGATTTGAGTCTTGTCCATTACTTGCCAGCTGAGTGACCTTAGGTAAGCCGCCTGGACTCTCTGTGCCTCCCTCTTCCTTCTCAGGTTGGTTGGTAGGATTAGGCCATCTAACAGGTCCAAAGCCCTCCCTTGGCTGGTTCCAGGAGCAACAGCAGCTGGTAGAGGGATCTTCATCGTTATTCACGAGGCAACAACGCCACCCAATGGCTCCTCATCCCTGGTACAGACAAGCTGCTGCTGCGCAGTAATGAGGATCTGAGGATCTGAAGATAGGCAGTGGGTGGGCACCTGGTGAGCTGGCCAAGGCTGGGGCAGAACCAGGGAGAAAAGCCATAAATATTCATGGAATCATAATGAAGTTGGACCCTCACCTGACACTATATGCAAAAGTTACTTCAAAATTGACCCAACACCGAAATATCAGCAAGGGAGACAGAACATAAAGACTCCTAACTCTGGGAGACCAACTGAGGATGGTTGGGGGGGGGGGGCTGAGTGGGTGGCGGGCACTGGGGGGGACACTTGACGGGATGAGCACTGGGTGTTATTCTGTATGTTGGTAAATTGAACACCAATAAAAAATTAAAAAAAAAATTGACCCAACACCAAAACATAAAGCAAACCCATAAAACAGGACAAAAGCTGCATGACCTTGGATTTGGCAATGATTTCTTGGATATGACAGCAAAAGCACAGGCAACAGAATAAAAATAGATAAATGTGGGATGCCAGGGTGGCTCAGCGATTTAGAGCCTGCCTTGGGCCCAGGGTGTGATCCTGGAGTCCCAGGATGGAGTCCCACATTGGGCTCCCTGCGTGGAGCCTGCTTCTCCCTTTGCCTGTGTCTCTGCCTCTCTCTGTGTGCCTCTCATGAGTAAATACATAAAACCTTTTTAAAAATAGATAAATTGACTCCATTAAAATTAAAAATTTCTATTAGAGGGCACAATCAACAGAGTGAAAATAGCTGCCTATGAAAGGGAGGGAATAGCTGCATATCATTGATAAGGTGTTAGTAACCAGGATGTATAAAGAACTCTTATAACTCAAAACATAAATAACACAGTTCAAAAATGATCAAAAGACAGAAATAGGCCTCCCTTTGAAAATGATATACAGGTCCTCTCGCCACTCGTCCTCCGCGTCCGCCTCTGCCAATCGCCATGGAAGAGGAGATCGCCGCGCTCGTCATCGACAATGGCTCCAGCATGTACAAGGCAGGCTTCGCCGGGGATGACTCCCCCTGAGCCATGTTCCCGTCCATCGTCGGGCGACCCCGGCACCAGGGCGTGATGGTGGGCATGGGCCAGAAGGACTCCTACGTGGGCGACGAGGCCAAGAGCAAGCGGGGCATCCTGACCCTCAAGTACCCCATTGAGCACGGCATCATCACCAAATGGGACGACATGGAGAAGATCTGGTACCACACCTTCTACAAGGAGCTGCACGGGGCCCCTGCGGAGCACTCCGTGCTGCTGACCGAGGCTCCCCTGAACCCTAAGGCCAACCGTGAGATGACTCAGATCATGTTTGAGACGTTCAACACCCCAGCCATGTACGTTGCCATCCAGGCCGTGCTGTCCCTGTACGCCTCTGGCCGCACCACTGGTATTGTCATGAACTCTGGGGATGGCGTCACCCACACTGTGCCCATCTACGAGGGGTACGCCTTGCCCCACACCATCCTGCATCTGGACCTGGCTGGCCGGGACCTGACCGACTACCTCATGAAGATCCTCACGGAGCGTGGCTACAGCTTCACCACTACTGCCAAGCGGGAGATCGTGCGTGACATCAAGGAGAAGCACTGCTACGTCACCCTGGACTTTAAGCAGGAGATGGCCACGGCCGCATCTTCGTCTTCCCTGGAGAAGAGCTATGAGCTGCCCGACGGGCAGGTGATCACCATCGGCAACGAGCTGTTCCGCTGCCCAGAGGCGCTCTTCCAGCCTTCCTTCCTGGGTATGGAGTCCTGCGGCATCCACAAGATCACCTTCAACTACATCATGAAGTGTGATGTGGACATCCGGAAGGACCTTTACGCCAACACGGTGCTGTCTGGCGGGACCACCATGTACCCCGGCATCGCCGACAGGTTGCAGAAGGAAATCACAGCCCTGGCCCCCAGCACGATAAAGATCAAGATCATTGCTCCTCCCCATCGCAAGTACTCTGTGTGGATCGGAGGCTCCATCCTGGCCTCGCTGTCCACCTTCCAGCAGATGTAGATCAGCAAGCAGGAGTACGACGAGTTGGGCCCCTCCATCATCCACCGCAAATGCTTTTTTTTTTTTTTTTTTAATGCTTCTAAATGGACTGCGAGCAGATGCGTAGCATTTGCTGCATGAGTGAATTCTGAAGTATAAATTTGCCCTGGCAAATGTATACACCTCATGCTAGCCTCATGAAACTGGATTAAGCCTTCGAAAAGGCTTGTCCTTGAAGCTTGTATCTGATATCTGATATCTCTCCCATAAACATGTTCTCAACCTCAGCCATGAAGTGACCGAGCTGCATGTGCTAAGGGTTTAAATCAAAGATATGTACAGGGTATTCAACATATAAAAAGGGAACAGTTAACTTGGATACAAGGTCAAGATCAGCAACAAGTTATTTAACAGTACTGAACTATACAGTTCAAAAAGATTAAGATGGTAAATTTTATGTTATGTGTATTTTAGCACAATTTTTAAAAAAATTAAAGTGTCGGAACCACAAAAGACAACACAAAGGTAAAAGTCAAGACACAGACTTTAAGAAAAGAAATGTACAACTGATATGCAAATAAGCATACAGACTATATAAAGAATATTTCATTTTTTAAAGATTTTATTTCTTTATTCGAGAGAGAGAGAGAGAAAGAGATGTAGACATAAGTACAGGGAGGAGCAGGCAGCGAGGAGCCAGATGCCGGCCTCAATCCCAGATTCAGGGATCAGGACCTGAGCTGAAGGCAGACGCTCAACCACAGAGCCTTCCAGGGTCCCAAGAATATTTCTCTACAGAAAGTGGTGGGATGCCTGGGTGATTCGGTTTGTTAAACATCCTACTTTTGATTTTGGCTCAGGTCATGATCTCAGAGTCATGTGATTGAGTCCTGTGTTGAGCCCCACATTGGGCTCCATGCTCAGTGGGGGGTCTGTGTGGGATTCTCTCCCCTTCTCTCTTTGCCCTTCAACCCTTCTCTTAAATACATAAATACATAAATAGAAAATGGTAGAAGATAATAAAGAGACAAAAGAATAAAACACAAATGGCTAATAAAGCTCTGCAAATATATATATTCCCAGTAAATGTTTGGGAAAAAAGGAGTTAAAAATTATTTCTCAATCACCAACCTGAATAATTATGATTAATAATAGTCTCTGTAATTAAGGTTGTGGGTAAATAAGAACTCTCATATACTGATGGTGATAATATAAATCAGTGATTTCTATTTTGAAACATGAATCTTTCATTTTTACCAGAATATTAAATATCCATACTATTTCCCTAATATTCTATTTCTAGGACAAATCATTTATTTTCCAAAGTTTTGAAATGAGAGAAAATCAGTGTTTTATAGATAAGGAGGTTACTAGAAGAGGCAGAGCTGAGAGAGACAAACCTTCCAAATGGAAATCTCTGGAAACTGCAGCAAACAAGTGCATAGTAGGGTAACCTTCATGGAGAAATCAGAGGGGATCAAAAAAGAATTTAGACCCAAGGCTCTTTGTACACTGACTTGACTTCATTCCACTTGTTTTCTAAATTGTGCACTTTCTTTATTGATGCAGAGCAACAAAAAAGGGAAAAGTTCTAACCTACGGTCACCTCGTCAGACAAAATAGCCAGCTGCTCATCTCCTTGTGGCAATACAAGCAAAACAAAAGAAATCTATGAAAGCAAAAATAAAATTGTATAAATTTGTTTTACTTTATAAGTATTCTTGGAATCTTAGGTAAGATATAAGGCCACACAGGCATGAATGAACGTAGGCACTGCCGGGAGGAAGGTGGCTTTGACATTCACTGGGTCCTGCACAAGGGTTTCTCAGGTGCACCAGCTTCCTCTTGGGCTGTTTCCTCCTCTTTGCTCAGTGTGGGGCTGTTCTTTTGCAAATGGCAGAATAAGTCCTAAGCCCCTTTGAGACATCCCCAAATGCCTCAGGCTCATGGAAAACAAAGGAAAAATATCAAATTATCCTGAAACATGGGAAATAGAACTCTTATTTCAACTGAGAGCTGGCTGATCCCTGTTGATGCAGGAAAGATCATTATAAAGAGTGACTATCACCATGTGTAAGTGTTGGAAGAACCCCCAAGAACATACAGATGGATTTGATTATATAAAAATAGAAAACAGGGATCCCTGGGTGGTGCAGCGGTTTGGCGCCTGCCTCTGACCCAGGGCGCTATCCTGGAGACCCGGGATCGAATCCCACGTCGGGCTCCCGGTGCATGGATCCTGCTTCTCCCTCTGCCTCTCTCTGTGTGTGTGTGACTATCATAAATAAAAAAAATAGAAAATATTTGCATGGCATAACATTCAGTAAACAAAATAAAAAAGAGCACAAATGGGAAAATTTTGTATCTTCTACTGGAAAGTTCTAAGTTATAAATAAGTTGTTCAATGGAAGGAAGAAAGGACTACCAACAGGGCACCTGGGTGGCTTAGTGGTTGTCCTTTTGCCTTTGGCTCAGGGTGTGGATCAAGTCCCACATCAGGCTTCCCACAGGGAGCCTGCTTCTCCCTCTGCCTATGTCCCTTTTTCTCTGTGTATCTCATGAGAAATCTTTTTTAAAAAGACTACCAACAATTCGACTGGAATATGCTAGAAACATGAATAAATAGTTCAGAGAAAAAGAAGACAAATGCCTTTCATCCTCATTGTAATACAAATTACACTGAGATACTACTTCTCTTCTATCAAAAGTTCAAAAGTTCCATAATATATGACCTTAGTGTGGCTGTGCAGAAATAGGGTCTCCCATACATTACTGCTTACAAAGCGTCATTCAGCCCCAATTGAGAGGAATTTGGCAGTATTTAGCAAAACTGACCACACAACCCTTTGATTCAACAGTCTTCTCAGAATGTATCCCAAAAATATACTGGTAAAAATATGGAAAGATTTATATATGATCATTTGTTGCAGTGTTGGGAAATTTAAAATATACTTCTTTCTTTTCAAGGCATATTAATGATGCTTTTATTCATTTTAGACAAAACTGAAAGCAATTCAAACATCCATGAACAGGAGAATTGTTAAACAAATTATGGTATATTTATACAATTGAAAAGTCCTCAGCAATAAAAAAATAAATTACTACTGCATATAGCAGTATGGATTAATGGCACATTGTGCTGAATGATATAACCCGAAAAAAAAAAAAGAGTGCATACTGATTGTATGATTTTATTTGGATAAGATTCTAAAATGAGGGGTGGGTATAGATCACAAGGAGCCATGAGGGAAAATTCTGGGGTAATGAAATTTATACCTTAATCTAGGTACTCATTACACTAACAGATACTTTTGCCAAGAGTCATCACATTTTATAAGAACTGTGCATTTATTCATAGGTAAATCTTAATCCAATAAGAACTAAACTAAGCAAACAAAATCTGTTATGGTGTTGTGCTCAAGATAGCGAATCTGAGAAACCACAGAGGAGCCAACACCGATGCAAATACAGGAGGATTTATTAACAAGCTCGAGCTTCGGTCCAAGTATACCCAACACACCATAGCAGGGACTTGGATCCCAAGGTGGGTTCCAGCTTAGTTTTATGGGCTGGTCTAGGGGACCTCCATAAGGGGTGGAGTAATTTCTCAAGTTCTGTTTACATTCTGATGTGGGGCTTTCCAAGGCATTAAGCTCTGTTCTCATTCTAATATGGGGCTTCCTGCCACTGGTATTGAGCTGTTCTCATTTTAGTATGGGGCTTTCTAGGGCATTAAGCTGTTTTTTTCCTGGTAACTGAAGTAAGGCAAAGTTCAGCTTTTATTCACAGGGGCCTGAGATGTCTGTACTTGTGCTAACAAGTGCTAACATTGTGCTAACACTGAACTTAAGGTGGAATGGCCTTAATTTTCTCAACCTCCACAATGGAAGGAAATGAGATATTGAGAATATAGAGTTAGAAATTTGTGGTATTGGGTCCCATAATTCAGACGTCTATTCTATAAATTCAGTCCCTTCCTCCTAATTTACAAACCTTGAGATTTCGGCCAATAATATTTTTATTCTAAAATCCCTAGGAAGTGTCAGGAATTCTTTAAAAGATGTGAGATAAGGCATTGTTCTTGAAAAAAATGTACTTGGAATTAATGTAAACTTTGCATCCTGGGGACATGATACACTAGTATAAGTAGAAATGAAGCTCATTATCTTTGCTATTAATATCCTTTAAAATGTGAATGCCATTGCTCTATTGGATCTCACTTTTTTTCTATACCCATCCTATTTTTAAATGACTTTAGTAGTCAATCAGAGGACAGTTATCATATAGTTTCACTCATAGGTGGAAACAGCACAGAGGATCATCAGGGAAGGGGAGAAAACTAAAATATACTTCAACTCAAATGTCTACAAAAATTATAATAAAATCAGACGAAGGTTGGTATTTACCCATGAAATAGTAAAAGGGGCTACTTTTCGATCCATCCTATGAGACCTCTGTGATCTTAATACCAAACTCAGACAATTGCCGATATAAAATATGAAAAGGAGGAAAAGGCATTGACCCTATCTTTAAGTCAAAGAAGGCAACCAAACCCAACCTAATCCAAATGAATTAGTGTGAATGACTTTTAAAATATTCAATAGGGGGATCCCCAGGTGGCTCAGCGGTTTAGCGTCTGCCTTCAGCCCAGGGCCTGATCCTGGAGACCCAGGATCCAGTCCCACATCAGGCTCCCTGCATAGAGTCGGCTTCTCCCTCTGCCTGTGTCTCTGTCTCTGTGTCTCTCATGAATAAATAAATAAAATATTAAAAAAGAAAGAAAGAAAGAAACGACTACAACATTCCATTGTAGGTGATGTCTATTTTTCTTTTTATCACAGATGGGAAAACAAAACAAAACAAACAAAAACAAAAAACAACAACAACAAGACCCCACCCTGTCCTTGGCTCAGAGTAAGGGAATTCCTGGGTCAGGTTGAAAGAGGGGGAGGGGGTGATACTCCTGTCATCCGCAGTGTGGAAAACCGGGGTTCAGCGACCTGGAATTGTTTCTTCCTCACCAGGTAGACAGACGTGGTCACTGTCGTCATCCATCCCTGCAAAAGCAAGGCAAGAGGGAAGAACCTCATCGTTTCCAAGCACCTTGTAGGGGCACCTGGGAGGCTCGCTGGGGTTAAGCAGCTGACTCTCGGTTTCGTCCGCCAGGAGATGGCACTCTTGACTCGCCCAGTGAGGCCGTGGCGACCTCTGGAAGGAAGGTATCAGGCTCATGGTTTCCGAGGGGCTGGGCTGGCTCCCGAGAAGTGGATCTGAGTGTCTCCAGGCTGTCTGATCCTATCTGAGTCTTGGGATGTGATTCCAGAGGCCCCTGGCCCGCTCGGTCAGTAGAGAGCACGACTCTTGACCTCCAGGTCGTGAGTGCGAGCCCTACGTTGGGAGTAGAGATCACTCTGAAAAATAAACCTGGGGGGGTGGGGGGGGGGGGTCGGCGGAGGAAGAAAAGAGAAAAGAAAAACAGATGCCATTGCACTCAAGGAAGGCAGGCCTTGGTGATACAAGGGATTCTTCCAACAGTGGCTGGTTACAATGAGAACGTATTCCCACGGAACAGACCTCACGCAGATGATTGGCAATTGCCATAAAAGAAAGATAACTCATTAGAAAAAGAGAGAGAAAGAAAGAAAAAGAAAAGGAAAGGAAAGGAAAAGAAAAGAAAGAAAGAAAGAAAAGAAAAAAGAAAGAAAAGAAAAGAAAGAAAGAAAAGAAAAGAAAAGAAAAGAAAAGAAAAGAAAGAAAAGAAAAGAAAAGAAAAGAAAAGAAAAGAAAAGAAAAGAAAAGAAGAAAAAAGATAACTCACTGAGAGTTTCTGAACACTGACGGGTCACAGGTAGGGAGAAAAGATAAGGATTTTACAGATTTTGTTTTTCTTTAGATTTTATGTATTTATTCACGAGAGACACAAACAGAGAGAGGGAGAGAGAGAGAGAGAGAGAGAGAGAGGCAGAGACACAGGCAGAGGGAGAAGCTGGCTCCATGCAGGGTCTCCAGGATCACGGCCTGGGCTGAAGGCAGCGCTAAACCGCTGAGCCACCCGGGCTGCCCAAGGATAAGGATTTTAATTTGTTTACAAACTCACACATTCCTGAAATTTCTCTGAGGTACAGATATCTCTACAGACAAAGTTTCCTTCAAACTGGAAGAGGAAACACGAGGGGATCAGCAGTGATTTGAACAAGAGTCCTTAAAAAAGGGTCATCAGGACGCCTGGGTGGTTCAGTGGTGGGAGCTGCTGCCTTTGGCTCAGGGTGTGATCCTGGAGACCCTGCATGGAGCCTGCTTCTCCCTCTGCCTGTGTCTCTGCCTCTCTCTCATTGTGTCTCATTGTTTAGTGAATAACTAAATAAAATCTTTAAAAAACAAAAACAAAGAAACCGGTCATCATTGTCTTTCGCTCTTTTCAGTTCCATGTTGTTCCTTTTAGTTCTGTTTGTTTAAGATTTCATTTATGTATGAGAGAGAGAGAGAGAGAGAGAGAGAGAGAGAGAGAAGCAGGCTCCATGCAGGGAGCCCTATGCGGGACTCGATCCGGGGACCCCGGGGTCACGCCCTAAGCCCAAGGCAGAGGCTCCACCGCTGAGCCACCCAGGCGTCCCTGGTTTTGTTCTGGGTAAATGCAGCTATTTCACTAGTTCTGGCAATTCATACTGTTGTTCGATGAGCTCAGGGTGACCAGAAACTGAGATGCGTCAAAAGTCCTTTGAGTGGTTCTTCTGGGATCTGGGATACATACATACATACATACATACATACATACATACATACTAGATAGATAGATAGATAGATAGATAGATAGATAGATAGATAGATAAGTGTGTGTGTGTGTGTGTGTGTGTTTTGTTTGTCTGTTTTTGCAAGAGCATCAGAGCACCTGTACATGACATGGCGGTCACCGGTGGACGTGGTTAAAGACCCGAGGAGAGTTGGCTAGAGTGCAGTCGAGAAGAAAAACAGATTATGATCTGTCACACACAGCATTTTAACAATGTACCAGGGCACGTGACCACTTTACGAATTTATGTCGCTTTTGGAACACCCACAGCATTCACGCAACCAATATAATCGAAGAGGGCTTATGATTCTTTGACGCTGCTTCTCACGTGCCTTCACATAGCAGGTAAACGACCTATGTTAGCCAAGAGACTCAACTTAGGGCTAGACTTTTCTGGGATCCGCTGAAAATCCATGAACGGATGAAGGAACCAGCAAACAGCCGGGCAGCCAGCCGACCAGCCAGATACACAAACTATCCATCCATCCATCCATCCATCCATCCATCCATCCACCCACCCACCCACCCACCCATCCATCCATCCATCCATCCACCCACCCACCCACCCATCCATCCATCCATCCATCCATCCATCCATCCATCCATCCACCCACCCACCCATCCATCCCTCCCTCCATCCATCCATCCATCCATCCATCCACCCATCCATCCAACCAACGAACATCTCAGAAGCTTTTAAGGCCCGGGCCTATAAAGGATCACGGGTCATTACAAAACTGAAAACAACCTCAGTATCTGTTTCGCCAGGGTGGCCCTAGGAGATTCCACAGGAGCTTATAGAGTTGTCCCCAGAATGTAGCTCCTTTAATATTGAGAAGTTTTCACTCTCTCACGGAGGTAATTCGCGGATAAAAAGGAATATAAAAACCTGGCTGGTCTGGAGAGGGAAAATAATAATATTTGTTTTCTTCTCTGTTCACAATCCCTTGCCATGATTAGACTACCAACGCCAGGAAATCTCTTCATTTTCACAGACACAAGAGCCGAGTCTTAATGCTATACCAGTGTGCTAGTAAAGCGTCACTTCTCCCAATCTCAGTCTGTCCTGACCATGCATACTATTCCTTTTCAAAAAAATCTGCTTCCGGGACGCCTGGGTGTTTCAGTGGTTGAGCCTCTGCCTTTGGCTCATGGCGTGATCCCGGGGGGCCAGGTATCCAGTCCCACAGCGGGCTCCCTGCGTGGATCCCACTTCTCTCTCCTCCCGTGTCTCTGCATCTCTGTCTCTGTCTCTGTGTCTCTCTCTCTGAGTCTCTCATGAATACACAACTAAAAACTGTAAAGAAATTCCCTAGTTGCTTCCTTCAGAAACCCCTTCTACAATGGTCTTTTTTGTTCTGATTCAGCCTTAAGTGTTCTTTGTCTAAAGAAGCAGGCTCTGGGATGCCTGGTGGGTGGTCGTCTTTTGAGCATCTGGCTTTGGCTCAGGACGTGATCCCGGACTCCCGGGATCCGGGATCCGGTCCCATATCGGGCTCCTTGCATAGAGCCTTCTTTTCCCTCTCTCTGCCTCTCTCTCTGTCCCTCCCTCCCTCCCTCCCTCCCTCCCTCCCTCCTGACTAAGTAAATAAAATCTTAAAAGAAGAAAAAAATAACCAGGCTCATTTCAGGACAGAATTATTTCCTTTTCCCTCACCAAAACATGTATTCTCACGCCTTGTACGTTTCCTACACGTCTCCTACTTGTCACACACGGCGTTGTTTTCCTTATCGTTCTGCAGTACTCTCCATTCCATTGGCAGGCTTTTGCAAAATTGTAATATATTAACTTCCTTTCAGAGAGAGAGCACTGTGTGAAGGGGGGAAGGGGGAGGAGGAGGAGGGAGAGGGAGAGAGTGCGAGACCGAGCATCTTTCCTTTTTTAAACTATTTTGTTTCTTTATCCCTGTGTGAGAGAGAGAGACAGAGACAGAGACAGAGACAGAGACATGGGCAGAAGCAGGTCCCCGCAAGGAGACGGATGCAGGAAAGGATCCCGGACCCGCATGATGGGGCCCTGAGATGAAGGCAGACGCTTAACCGCTGAGAAACCAGGGGGCCCAAACGAACGAGCGAACGAACGGCCGGACGGCCGGGCGGCCGAAGGAACGAACGAACGAACGAACAGAACTTCATCCCAGATCGTGGGAACTTGTGAAATATTGGCACTCGTCCTTATCTCTCCGAGCTGTCCTGTTCCCGATTTTTACACGCGCCGGCCTTTGAACTCCTAAGCTACAGTTCCTTTACAAAGGGATGTTAGCAATATAGCATCCGGAGGTAGAGGAAACCTCTCCCTCGTAGAACCCATAGGGACACGTAGACACAGACGAGATGCCAACAAAGTATATAGCCTTGGTCTCACTCCTATCTGTGGAGAGGTCACGAAAGACCCGATGCTCCGATCTCCCCGCTGGCTGGGTGACAACAACTCCAGTGGCCAGCGAGCGTGACCGCGTCCGGACCCCATCCATCCTTCGGTTTCCATTTCGAAAGAGAAGAGGCCGGTTTCCTGCAAAGATACCCAAAGCCGCAGCAACAACCCAACCCGAAGAAGACCAGAGCGTCTGTCTTCCCGAGTGAACCGAGCACTGGTTCCTTACCAACAGTCGGGACATTACTGATGGAACCAGAGGGATTCCTCGGTTAGGTTCTGGTCCCTGGGCTGGCCTCATTGCCAGCTTTCTCTAATCGTGGAGAGCATAGCATTCAGGCGTGAGCAAAGCACCCCATTCACCCGGTTCGGGCCATCTGAGCCTCAGGTTCCCCTTCCACGTGTCCCAGGTCAGTGAGCACTTGGAAGTAAGTATAGGCCCCCTAAGCAGCCCAGGGAGGGGTAGCCTGACGGAGTTTCCTGTGGCTAGCGGGGCGGGGGTGGGGGGTGGGGTGGGGGGGGTGGGTTTCGTGTGCTCAACCTTCGCTGCAGGGTTCTCTAGGGTCTGGTTCGGTCCGCCCCGCTTTTCTGTGTGCGCGTGCACGTGTGTGTGCACTCCATAAGGAGCTGGGGGCGTCCTCGGGAGGACGGACGCCATAGAGAGTGGACAGTTTATTCTCTGATCTTGGTACGGGCAAGGCTGTAGGGCTTGAACTCTATGGGAACCAGGAAGGCTTCCTTCCGTTTTCTCATCGTCAGTTTTGGCAGGTTGCCTTTTAGCGATCGATCGATCCGATCGAAACAAAACAAAACAAAACAAAACAAAACAAAACAAAACAACTTTTTTTTTTTCCTTTTTGTAAAGATTCTGTTTATTTTCTCCTGAGACACAGTGAATGAGAGAGTCGGACACACAGGCAGAGGGAGAAGCAGGCTCCATGCTGGGAGCCCGACCGACCTGGGACTCTGATGCCGGGGCCTCCAGGATCAGGCCCCGGGCTGAAGGCAGCGCTCAACCGCCGAGCCACCCGGGCTGCCCACCTTTTTCTTTTCTTTTCTTTTTTTCTTTTCTTTTCTTTTCTTTTCTTAATTTTTTTATTTTCAAAAGATTTTAGGTGTATGCGATGTTTACACCCAGGTTAGGGCTCGTCCTCGCAACCAACCGAGAAACATAGAGTCCCACACTCCACCGACAGTGCCAGCCAGCAGCCACGCACCCCTTCATCGATTTCAATTGTTCATTTGTTTGCTTGCTTGCTTGCTTGCTTGCTTGCTTGCTTGCTTCCTGGCTTGCTTATGTATACATTCATTCAGCCGGTCAGTCGGGCAGTCGATCAGTTCAGTCAGTCAGTCAGTCAGTCCTTTTAATTAATCATTCATTCTTTCCTGTTTTAGAGATGTTCTTTATTTATCCATGAGAGACACACAGAGACAGGCATTGACAGATGCAGAGAGAAGCAGGCTCCCCGCCGGGAGCCCCAAGTGGGAGTCGGGGCCCTCAGGACCCCAGGATGATGACCTGACCCCAAGGCAGATGCTGAACACGGAGCTACCCAGGCGTCCCCGTTGCTTGACTTTTTAGGGGAGGCAGACAGGCAACGTGCATTCAGTGGCACGGAAATAGAGCCCAACTAGTGCTGAGTTTTCTGTGAGCCGTTTGGCCCTGGGTCAGTGTGAAAGCCAATGGAGCAGGGCCCAGAAACAAACGTTCAAGGCTGAGAGTTTCCTTCCTTCATAATCATTTCACAGACGCTTACTTGAAAGTGGTATATCTATCCTACGGCAAACGTCTTTCTCTGTTTGGGTTCTAGCAAGACCCAGAGAGTCGAAGCCCCCAACCTCACGGACTGAAAGTTGCAAGTTGGATCCAAGAGATAGGTAGGCAGGCAGGCAGGCAGGCAGGCGGGCGGGCAGGCAGGCAGGCAGAGCCGGAAAGGCAGGCACCACACCGGTGAGGTGAGTCCAGGTGTGAGGAATGTGGGATCCCAGGGCAGCTGGGACGCAGCCTGGTCCGGATCCACCCGGGTCAGTAGCGTTTCCTGACACAGGACGGGCGCCAAAGAGGGTCCTTGGGGTGGCTTTCCTCCTCCGCCTCCTTGGGATGGGGACATCTGCCCCACTCGGGGCATGCCCCCCACCCGCCCACGCGCCCACCCTCACACGCTGGCCGCCGGTCCCGCAGGCACCTGCCTTCCGAACCACCCAGGCTGCACCGGTTCCATGTCCGGTTCCGGCTCCGGCTCCGGCTCCGGCTCCGGCTCCGGCTCCGGCCCCAGGCAAGGGCGCACTTGCAAATGTCATCCGTGGGAGGCTTCCTGCTGCCCTCACTCCTACAGATCCGGGACACCACACCGGAGGGTGGGAGCCGTTCCCAGATGGGATGTAGAAATGTCCGCCAACCGAAACCCGTCCTTCCCGCGTCACCTCCCCACGACGCGATGCAACACCCTGTGCAGTGTGTGGAGAGAGACCCTTTGTCTCGCCGCCACCGCTGCAGCAACCGAGGACAGTCCTCAAACAGGAGCACGGTCACATGAGCATCGGTCCCATCTGAGCCTATTCCCTAGTTGGGGATCCTAGGGTGTGTCTAGGGATAGACCTGGAGCACGAGGTCCTGTGTGTGGGAACCCGACAAACGCGCAAAACCGTGGGTGGCGGTGGGAAGGAAGAGGTGCGGACGAGGTGTGCCCAGGTGGCATACCCGCGTTTGAGCGTCTGCGTCTGCCTTCGACTCGGCTCCGGGCGTCATCACGGCGTTTCGGGGACCCAGCACCGCACCGGGCTCCCCGCGTGGAGCCTGCTTCTCCCTCTGCCTGCGACCCGGCCTCTCTCTGTGTGTCTCCCGTGAATAAATACAGTTTATCAATTCATTTATTTTTTAAAGATTTTATTTATTTATTCGGGGGAGGGGGGAGGGAGGGAGGGAGGGAGGGGGAGAGAGAGAGAGAGAGAGAGAGAGAGAGAGAGAGAGAGAGAGAGAGAGGCAGAGATCGGGTGCCCGATCAATACAGTTTAAGAAATTAAATTTAAGAGTAAAAAAATGGAGGGCGGCCCCGGTGGCGCAGCGCTTTGGCGCCGCCTGCAGCCTGGGGTGTGATCCTGGAGACCCGGGATCCAGTCCCACATCGGGCTCCCTGCATGGAGCCTGCTTCTCCCTCTGTCTGTGTCTCTGCCTCTCTCTCTGCCTCTCTCTCTCTCTCTCTCTCTCTCTCTCTCTCTCTCTCTCTCTCATTTAAAAAAAAATCCTTAAAAATAATAAACAAACAAACAAATAAATAACAAAAAATGAATGAATAAATAAATAAATAAAATTTTAAAAATTTTTACAAAGAGAGTAAAAAAATGGAATGGAAAGATAACTTGTCGAGGAGGATGTGTGAACGTATGTAATGCCGCTGAGCGACTCTAGGCTTAGAAACGGTTACAAGGTTCCACCGTGGGTGACGCCTGTCTGTTGGACCACAACCGAAACACAAAACAAGACCCCCCTGTCCCTGGCTCAGAGTAAGGGAGTTCCTGGGTCAGGCTGGAGGGGGTTCCTGTGGTCCGCAGAGTGCAGAACCCCGGTTCAGCCACCTGGACTCTTTTCTTCCTGTCCGGGGAGACAGGCGTGGTCGCAGACGGCACACGCCTGTAAAGGCAAGGCCAGAAGGAAGAACTTCTGCATTTCTTTTGCTCTTCTTTTCTGTTCTTCCGGTCGTTGTGGTTCCGGTGTCGTTGAGCCTCAGCATTTCCAAGCACCTTGTAGGGGCAACCTGGGAGGCTCGCTGGGGTTGGTTAAGCAGCTGACTCTCGGTTTCGTCCGCCAGGAGGTGGCACTCTTGACTCGCCCAGTGAGGCCGTGGCGACCTCTGGAAGGAAGGTATCAGGCTCATGGTTTCCCTGAGGGGCTCGGCTGGCACCCGAGAAGTGGATCTGAGTGTCTCCAGGTGGGGGCGGGGGGGGGGGGGCGCGGAGGGAGAGGGGAGGGGAGGGGAGGGAGGAGGGGAGGGTGGCGTGGGGACCCGGGGGAGGTCGAAAGAGAGAAAAACAGACGCCATTCTATTCAAGGAAGGCCTTGGTGATACAGGGGATCCTTCCAACGGTGTCTGGTTACAATGAGAACGGATTCCCACCGACCTTCTGAAGAGGATTTAACAATCGCCAAAAAAAAAAAAAGGAAGATGACTCACTGAGAGTTTCTGAACTCTGTTCAGGGTTTGGTAGAACTCATTCAGTTCCACGTTGTTCCTTTCTGTTCGGTTTCCATGCAGCTTTTTCATTAGTTCCGGCAACTCCTACTGTATGTAGTTGGACGATCTCAGGGTGACCAGACACCGGGATTGGTCCACAGTCCTTTCCGCGAATCTTCTGAAAGGCGGACCGTATTGGTGCAAGACCTTCCGAACAACACCTGCACATGACAGGGAGGTCACCCACGGACAGACGTGCCTAAAGACCCGATGAGAGCTCATTATAATGCAGTCGAGAGGAAAATCCGACCAGTTTCTGTCACGCACGCACACACACACAACACACACGCACGCACGCACGCACGCACGCACGCAGAGCATTTAAACAGTTCGAATGTGGAGTGATGGCACTATACCAGGACACGTTACAAGTTTAGGAATTTCATTTCGTGTTTGGAACACCGGCAGCATTCACCCACGCAATATAATCTAAGAGGGCTTATGATTCTCTGTCTGACAGTGCTTCTCATGTGCCTTCCCAGAGCAGGTAAACTACTACCTATAGTAGTCAAGAGACTCTATTTAGGGTTTGGCATTCTGGGATCCGCTGAGAATCCACGAACGGATGAAGGAACCAGTAGACAGACAGCCAGGCAGCCAACCAGCCAACCAAAAAACATCTCAGAAGTTTTCAAGGCACATGCCTACAAAGGATCACGGATCACAACAAAACGGAAATCTTCAGTGTCTCTTTTGCCAAGGTGGCCCTAGGAGATTCTACAGGTGCTTTTAGAGTTGTCCCCAAAATGAAGCTCCTTTAACGTGGAGAAGTTTTCACTCTTACGTAGGGGAAGACCGGATAAAAACAAATCCAAAAAATAAAATAAATAAGTAAATAACAAAAAAAGTCAAACAACAACAACCAAAAAAAAAAAGAATCTAAAAACCTTGCTGTTCTGGGCAGGTAAAGGGAGAAACACACACACACACACACACACACACACACACACACACACCCACCAAAAAAAACAAACAAAAAAACCCCCAACCAAACCAAACCAAACCAAACCAAACCAAACCAAACCAAACCAAGCCAACCAACCAACCAACCAACCAACCAACCAACCAACCAACCAACCAACCAAAAAAGCACGTTGTCTTTGTCTTTTCTTGTCTGTTCACACTCTTATCAAGAGCAGACTACCAATGCAAGAGAATCTCGTTATTTTAGCAGAGAGAAGAGCCAAATCTCAGTTGTACACCAGTGTACTAGTAAAACCCACGTCTCCCAGTCTCAGTCCGTCCTGACCACGCCTACAATTCCTTTTCAAAGAGTCTGCTTCTGGGACGCCTTGGGTGGCTCAGCGGTGGAAGGTCTGCCTTTGGCTCAGGGGTCCTGGCATCCAGACCCGCATCGGGCTCCCCACGTGGAGCCTACTTCTTCCCCTGCCTGTGTCTCTGCCCCTCTCTCTCTCTCTCTCTCTCTCTCTCTCTCTCTGTCTCCATCTCTCTCTCTCTGTGTCTTTCTCTGTCTCTGTCTCGCTTTCTCTGTCTCTCTGTCTCTCCTCGTCTGTCTCTCTCTCTCTGTCTCTGTCTCTCTGTGTCTGTGTCTGTCTCTCTGTCTCTCTTTCTTTCTCTGTCTCTGTCTCTATCTCTCTCTGTCTCTGTCTCTCATCGTCTGTCTGTCTCTCTGTCTCTCTGTGTCTGTCTCTCTGTCTCTCTTTCTCTGTCTCTATCTCTCTCTGTCTCTCATTGTCTGTCTCTGTCTCTCTGTGTCTGTCTGTCTTTATCTCTCTGCCTCTCTTTTCTCTGTCTGTCTCTCTCTTTGTCTCTCTCTCCGCCTTCTCTCTGTCTCTGTCTCTGTCTCTCTTTTCTCTTTGTCTCTCTCTCTCCCCCTTCTCTCTGTCTCTGTCTCTCGCTCTGTCTCTCTCTTTATCTCTCTGTCTGTCTCTGTCTCTCTTTATCTCTCTGTCTCTCTCTTTGTCTCTCTCTCTCTCCCTGTCTCTCTGCTTCTCTCTGTCTCTCTTTGTCTCTCTCTCTGTCTCTCTTTGTCTCTGTCTCTCTCTCTCCTTCTCTCTGTCTCTGTCTCTCTCTCTTTCTCTCCCATGAATACATAAATAAAATCCAAAAACAAACCAGAAAACAAAAAACAAATCTCAAAAATCACCTTCAGAAATCCCTTCTATAATTTCTTTTTCCGTTCCGTCAGTCTTAAGTGTTCTCTCTCTAAATAGCCAGGCTTCGGGACGCCCGTGTGCCTCAGCGTTTGAGCGTCTGGCTTCGGCTCAGGGCGTGACCCCAGACTCCTGGGACCCAGTCCCATATCAGGGTCCTCGCATGGAGCCTGCTTCCCTTGTCTCTGCCTGTCCCTGTGTCTCTCATGAATAAGTAAATAAAATCTTAAAAAAAAAAAAAAAAAAAGCCAGAGTCATTTCAGGACAGATTCATTTTCTTTAACCACCACCACCACCACCACCACCACCACCCGCATTTTCATGCCTTGTATCTATTCTACATGTCTCCTACTATCTCACACACAGAGGTTGTTTTCCTTATCGTTAACCAGTAGTCTCGATTCCATGTGGCAGATTTTTAAAAATTGTACTTATTTTACACTTTTTGAGAGAGGAGAGAGAGAACTTCGTGAAGGGGGAAGGGAGGGAGGGAGAGAGGGAGGGAGGGAGGGAGGGAGGGAGAGAGAGACAGAGACACAGGCAGAAGCAGGCTCCCCACAAGGAGCCAGATGTGGAAATGGGTCCGGACCCAGACACCCCCCGCCCCCGCCCCCGCCCCCGCCCCAGAATTGGGCCCTGACCCAAAGGCCGATGCTCAACCCCTCAACCGCTGAGCCACCCAGGCGGCAGACTGTTAACTCCTAGAAACCTCAGTCTCCGGGGGAAAGTCAGTAGGAACCAGGGGCACATTGTCTATCGTACCAGAAATCCTTAGATTGTCAAATGTATGAATACATGTAATAGTTTTTAGAAACACGTGTGTGTGTGTGTGTGTGTGTGTGTGTGTGTGTGTGTGTGTGTATTGTTGGGCTGGCTGAGAGACAGGGGCACCCAAGATGGCGGACATCTCAAACTGGGTCAAAATGGCTGATCTTCCCGTCAAAGCAGCCCTGACCACCACATCATCTCCAGTAAGTCAAAGCCTAGATGGGAAACCGAAACTTTCCATCCAGGACTTTCCAGCCAGGGACCACCCCCTCCCCCTCCGCCTCGTCTGATACTATCCCCCCCCCCCCCCCAACCAAGCACCTAAGGACACGGTGTTCCCTTGTCTAATTTGGCAAGGGACCCACGCGGAGCCAGAGTCGGAACCAAGAAGGCTTAAAAACCCCCACAGTCCCCAACCCCACGCGACTTCCCGGACTCTGGCCACCTCTCTGAGTCATGGAACCTTGCCCAGGAGCGCTCCCCATTAAAGCACTCTCGAACCTACTGCCTGGCTCCGCTGGTTTTCTGTTATTTCTCCGCTGTTCATTATGTAAAAACCTAACATGTAGGACACAATTTTTTTTAAAGATTCCGTGTGTGTGTGTGTGTGTGTGTGTGTGAAGGGGGGGGGGGGGCAAAGACACTGAGGGAGAAGCAGGCTCCAATGCAGGGAGCCTGACGTGGGACTGGATCCCGGGACTCCAGGATCACGCCCTGGGCTGAAGGCGGCACTAAAACGCTGAGCCACACGGGCTGCCCTGTATGATACAATTGTTAAGGAAGCACGAAACGGGGGATCCCCGGGTGGCTCAGCGGATCAAGTCCTGCTTCGGGGGTTCCTGCAGGGAGCCCGCCTCTCCCTCTGCCTGTGTCTCTGCCTGTGTGTGTGTGTGTGTGTGTGTGTGTCATGAATCGTGAATTTAAATTTAAAAAAAAGAGGAAGGAAAAGAGAAACAAACAAACAAACCTGAAACACGTTTACTAACACACACACCCAGGTATCTGCAGGTTTCCTGAATCAGACAAAAGAGAAACACAAAAACTGAGGTGGGGGGAGGGTGGAAGGAAGAAAAGGGCAAGGGGTGGGGGAGGAAAACACAACACCACAAAACCAAAAAACCACCTTGGGTGTCTGTCTTATTGACTCACACTCTAGTATTTTACCTTCTGTTGGAAAGACAGACACCAGGTATCCGACGAACTCAACCCAATTTATCAATTAAGCTAGTGACACCTTCAAAGTTCCAGGTCACCAAAGATTTGGGAAGCTATTGTAAAAGTTTAACCTATAGACCTTTTTTCATTTTTTTTCTTTTTCTTTTCTTTTAACCTGCTTGCTCGTAACAAGGAAAAGTACACGAGACAGACAAAATCGATCATTTGAGGTAGTTTCCGTGGACAAATCCTCAGAGGCACAGCTTAACTAATCCGTTGAGTTCACAGCAAAGTTGAGTACGCCCGTCCCTCGGGGCCTGGACCCTTCGGCATCCGGGCCGGTCCCGGTGGAACAAGGGGATAAGTAGTTCTCCTTTTCTTTTCTGTGACCAAGACCGCACGTGTCTTGTTTCTTTGTAATGAGGTGGCGGAGGGGCCTATCTCGATCACCACCATTCCAGGCCCACAAACTGTGACGGGAGCACAGCACATCCCACCGCCCACCCCAACGGCGGCCGGGGTGGGGGTGGGTGGGGACAAAGCTGGTTATCCGTATTAAGTGTGACGGTGATAGATAGCTCCCAGGACACGTCTTTTTTTTTTTTTTTTTTTTTTTTTACAGGAAACCCGCAGGGACCGCGGATACGCCGAGATGACTGAGGCTGATGTAAATCCGAAGGCCTACCGCTGGCAGATGCCCACCTCACCAAGAAACTCCCGGACGCTCGTTCAAGCAGTCCTGTAACTACAAGCAGCTTCAGAAAGGAGCCCACGAAGCCACCAAAACCCTCCACAGAGGCATCTCTGAGTTCATCCTGATGGCTGGCTGCAGACGCCGAGCCCCTGGAGATCATCCCGCACCTTCCGCTGCCTGCCGCGTGAAGAGAAGAACGTGCCCTACGTGTTCGTGCGCTCCAAGCAGGCCCTCGGGCGGGCCTGCGGGGTGTCCGGGCCTGTCCTCGCCTGTTCCGTCACCATCCAAGAAGGCTCGAAGGCTCGCAGCCGAAGCCGCAGATCCAGTCCATCGAAAGGCTCTTCGTGTAAACCGCTGGCCTCTGTCCCACTCCTCACTGAGTCCAGCCCTCCCCCCCGGGGTTGTGTCTATCATCGGCGTTCGCATGTAGTCTCTCCAGCTGCCTTCTCTCGTTCCATTCCAGTAGCGAATCCGAATCCGGGTTTCGCATCTTTGTATCTTGGTCTCACAGATCGTTCTCTGTATATTAATCCCCCAACCCCACCCTCCGTCTCAGGCGCGTGCCCCAGCGTCATTTGCCAATACGCTCCTGCCCTCTGCTTCGGTAACGTGACGTCGTTACCCTTCCCCACCAAATCCCAACCATGCCCCTGAGGGTGGCAGGGCAGCAGCCTACCAAAGAGATGTGCTGCAGAATTCCAGAGGCTACCCGGGTGAGTCAGACAGGCGGCAGCTGACGTGAGGAGTTGAGAAGTGGCTAGGAAAAAAAAAAAAAAAAAAAAGAAAGAAAGAAAAAGAAAAAAAAAAAAAAAGAGGGTCCACTGATGATGCCGGAATGAAGTCTGAGCAAGTCATGGAGACGTGAACGGAAGCTACAGCAGAGACCTCGGAATCAAGGAAACCTCCTCTCTGGTGAACGGAGTCGTCTTCAACGGACACTGGGTACCAGGTCTGAGAGCTCTTATGCCTGTTTCCTGCCAGAATCGGATCAGATGTGTGTATCCTTTATCACATCAGAAGGACAGTGGTAGCGTGTCATTCTGGTGAGCATCCTGATAAAGAAATATATTCAAACTCCACCGCAACCCCCCCCCCCCCAAATAAAGGAAACCCACAACCGTGCACTGGCTCCAAAGCGGAAGATGTCGCCCCGGGCCGCCCCCCGGCCCCGAACCGTGTCCTCTTAAAACTCAGTCGATGTGTTCCCCACTCCCACTGTCAGGGTCCCGTGGTGGCCCAATGGCTCTGGTGATTTCTGCTCCTTACGGGGGGGGGGCGATGGCGCTGGAGGCACCCGGGATGATGGCAGAGGGGTTGACCGCTCCATCCACAGGAGTGTTGCAGAAACGGGGGAGGGGGTGCGGGGGCCGCGGGGGAGGCGGAGGCGGCAGGGCAGGCGCCCCAGGCGCCCCCCCCCCCCCCCCCGCAAGGCCTGAGACTGATTTCAAGGTTTTTTTTTTTTTCCTTTGTTTTTTTTTAAGGATTTCTTTATTCACTCCTGAGAGACACAGAGAGAGGCAGACAGAGACACAGGGCAGAGGGAGAAGCAGGCTCCCCGCAGGGAACCCGATACGGGCACAAGACCCCAGGGTACCCCTTCCACCTCCCCAGCCCCCACCCCGCATCGCATCACGCCCTGAGAAGAAGGCAGCCGCCCAACCACTGAGCCACCCAGGCGTCCGTCCCTCTTTTCCTTTCTCTTATCCGTCAACCTTCCTGCCTTCCACCTCCACCTCCGCCTTTTCCTTCTTCCCGGTTTCCTCCTGGAAAACAGGCTTTGTCCGTGGTTGCCTTTCAGCCGTCTGAAAGAGGTGGAGGCGCAGGCAGTGGGTTGGGCATCGGTTCTGGTGCTCGTGCATGCGTGTGGACCTTGGATTTCTGGCGTCTGCCTGCCTGGCCCGCTTTCCCCGTCTTCTTCATGATTTGGACTCATGGGAAGTGGGGGGGAGGGGTCGGGTCCTTATTTCTCTGGACCACCTCTTGGGTCCCATCCCACGAGGCATCTTTCTGATGGGGTGACCTAGAAGTCCGAACGTAGGGAATTTTCTTTTCTTTCTTTTTTTCCTTTCGTTTTATCAGATTTTGAGAGAGAGAGAGAGAGAGAGAGAGAGAGAGAGAGAGAGAGAGAGAGAAGAGAGGAAGGGGCAGAGACCTAGCCAGAGGGAGAAGAAGCAGGCTTCATGCAAGGAGCTCGACGTGGGACTCGATCCCCAGATCCTGTGATCACGACGTGACCCCAAGGCAGATGCTCCACACGGAGCCACTCAGGCGTCCCCGTTTCTGTATTTTAAGGGAGACAGACAGGCAACGTGTGTTCAGAGGGACGGAAACAGAGCCCGTGTGCTGAGCTTTCTCGGAGCCCTTTGGACATTTGGCCGGTGCAAAAGCCAAGGGAGCGGGGCCCAGAAACGTTCAAGGCTGAGAATTCCCTTGCTCGATATTCATTTCGCAGATGCCTGATTGCAAGTGGTGTGGTGTGGTGTGGTGTGGTGTGGTGTGGTGTGGTGTGGTGTGGCAAACGTGTTTGTCTGTTTGGGTTACTAGCAGGACCCAGAGAGCCGAAGCTCCCGACGTCAGGGACTTGAAGTTGCACGTTGGATGCAAGAGATAGAGAGGTAGGCTCAGGCAGGCAGGGCCGGAAAGGCGGCTCGCCCGGGGGGAGTCCAGGTGTGAGGCATATGGGATCGCAGGGCAGCTGGGACGCAGGCTGGTCTGGATCCACCCAGGTCAGTA